>JAUPFT010000018.1:20401760-21114260 GCA_036936625.1 Parnassius smintheus behrii
CTTCATTTCTTTTTTTTATAGGATAGGGTGACAAACGAGCACACAGTCTACCTGATGGTAACTGATTGCTGTGGTTCACAGACGTCTACATCTATCCTCATTACGAATCAAAATGCAGATGCGTTGTCACACGTGAGGCCTCAGATGGAATGATTGAATGGAATGAAAGGCCTCGTTTCCAGTAAAAAGGGTCTCCGGTTCTCTACACTGACCATACGAAACACAGCAGCATTAAGCTATTATTTTACATTGGTATTCTGTGAGAGCGTGGTCCTTCCCCGGTTGAGCCGACCCATTCGTACTACAACTATACTACTAATATAACCGCAGCATGGCTCTACCACGTATAATTCTAAGTTTATTGTTACGAGCTTGAGGTTCGTGACAGTAAAAATTGCCGATAAAATTACCTAAATTAACACTTTACTTTATACGAATTAAAGTTAAAAAAACACTAATAATTAAACACACTAATTCACTTAATTTCGCTCCGAAGCTTCGCTTGTGTCGCCGAGTTAAACTCTGTGCCCCGATCGCATATTGCAGCGCCTATTTATTTAAATAAGCAAAGAAACATCCCGAATCTTCAGGTAAATGCGCGCAAAGGGACGAGTTTGCGAGTATAGATTTTCTAGAAACTTAGTTCTTCGGGTGGCGCTGTGGGTCGAAAGATCTGTGATGTCATTATTTACACGCTCTACTCGCTCTCGTTCCTGACACTAGATGGCGCTAGTATATCGTCGATTGGAGCGCGTAACACTGCCCCCTCCTAAGACATGCTCGTCCCGAGCATTATCGGTCCCATGATAACGCGCCAAGCGATCCACATGGACGATCTTAGGAGTCCCTCTTACGCCTTTCTGTAACGGCTCCGCAATGTCAAGGGCTGTCCTATCCCGTGGTGCACCAATATTGTACAATTTCGGTGCTCCTCTACTACGTGTCTGAGGTCCCCGCACAGCCGCACAACTTGTACATGTACGACACCAATCCTCGACATCGTCACGATAATGGACCCAGTAAAACTGTTCTCGGACCTTCAGCAGAGTTCGTTTAACTCCCAGGTGGACTCTTGAACGACCATTATGGCACAGCTGTAGAACATTCGGCACTTTAGCTTTAGGGACAACCATTTGCAAACGACAGCTGTCTCCTCGACCATTGTCCCATTTACGGCACAGGACTCCATCCTGAAGCAGCAAGCTGTCCCATTGGGCCCAATAGCTTTTCGTGGTTGAACTCATCGCTGAGACGTCCCTCCACTTAGGCTTGGTAGCACGGGCCTTCATCCATCCCAGAATCGGCTTGATGTCTGGATCTTCCTGCTGTGCACGTCGTAGGCTGTCCTTCCACCCGTTACTGAGGTGGTCTGTCCTGAGCATCCTCACGGATACCACTTCCTTACCTTGCCTACTACAATGGTTGCCATCTTCAGGACAAGGTCTTCTTGACAATGCATCTGCGTTGCCATGAGATTTCTCGCTGCGATGTTCGATCTCAAAGTCGTATTCTTGCTGCTGCTGGGCGGTGCTGTTAGCCGCACTTCCTTCCTGAGACCGTTCACCTTCCCTTCCTAGGGTGTGCTTAGGGCAGCTGGACCGAAGATGGCCCCTTTCCCCACAGCCATAGCACCTAGGGCTGTATCCTTTATTGTGGTCGCGAACCGTAACTGCTGCAACCTCCCTAGCGTGAGGTGAACGATGATCCTGTCGCCGCCAGGCAGTGCCGTTAGCTGCACTACCCTCCTGATATCGTTCACTTTCCCTTTCTGCGGTTCGCTTAGGGCAGCTGGATCGAAGGTGGCCCTTTTCCCCACAGCCATAGCACCTAGGGCTGTATCCTTTGTTGCGGTCGCGAACTGTAGCTGCTGCAACCTCCCTGACGCGATGGGAACGATGATCCTGCCGCACGGCTTCTACCTCCAGTGCATGGGCCAAGGCGTCCTTAAGCGTCTCGTGGTGCCCGAGCCTCACAGCAGCTCTGACTTCCAGATCGCGGATGCCGTCGATGAATGTTTGCACCAGGTTCCCTCCAATGAGCGCAGGTACAGACTGGTATGCTTTACGAACCATCTTCTCCACCTCAAGGGCCCACTGCTGCAGGTTTTCGTTGCTGCGTTGCACGCGATCTTTAAGCTGCGCGCGAAAGACGTGTTCCAGGTGAGCGTCACCATATCTCGCCTCCAAGGCCTCAAGAAGCTGCTCATAGGTCACTTTCTTACCGAGAGCTTCCAACACAGTTAAGGCTTGGTCGCGCAGGCCTAGGGTGAGTGCAGTCATGGCTTGGCTTTTATTCCAGCCGTTCGCCTCCATGACGGCCTCGAACTGGATTTTGTAGGCCGACCAGGAAGAGGTCCCGTCGAACGGCGGCACTTTGAATCCACGTAGCGAAGGTGCTGCAGCTACTACGGGAGCTGTAGTTCCATCTCCAAGTTTGAGTTCATCCAGCGTTTTCTTAACTTGGTTGATTTGGGTCTCAGCTTCCGACAGGCGGTTATCATGTTGAGCAACCTTATCCTTCACCTCCCTTATCTCTTTCCCAAAGGTAGCATGAAGGTCCCTCATGAGGAGCATCTGTTCCTCCTGTCCACTCTGTAGCTGCTCTTTCAACTGACGGACCTGTTCCGCCTGCTGGCGAGCCTGCTCCTCCTGTCGGCGGGCCTGCTCCTGCAGCATCACCATCAGAGCACCTAAGTCAGGTGCCACAGACGTAGAAGCTGCTGACGGACCGGCTTCCGTGGCCGGCGGCTGGCCCTCAGACATCTGCAGCGTTGCACCACCAAATCTCCTCTGGTCCGTCTCCTGCTGGCGTTGACTTCGGGTACGGACACCCTCCGTTTCCTCCTTAGGTAAAATCGGCATTATTTTATCCCACTTCTGACACCAATTGTTACGAGCTTGAGGTTCGTGACAATAAAAATTGCCGATAAAATTACCTAAATTAACACTTTAATTTACTTTATACGAATTAAAGTTAAAAAAACACTAATAATTAAACACACTAATTCACTTAATTTCGCTCCGAAGCTTCGCTTGTGTCGCCGAGTTAAACTCTGTGCCCCGATCGCATATTGCAGCGCCTATTTATTTAAATAAGCAAAGAAACATCCCGAATCTTCAGGTAAATGCGCGCAAAGGGACGAGTTTGCGAGTATAGATTTTCTAGAAACTTAGTTCTTCGGGTGGCGCTGTGGGTCGAAAGATCTGTGATGTCATTATTTACACGCTCTACTCGCTCTCGTTCCTGACACTAGATGGCGCTAGTATATCGTCGATTGGAGCGCGTAACATTATCATGTCGAGTAACCCCTAGCGCAGCCTTCTCGATAGCTTGATTAGTGGTCTTGAGCTTCCACATACGACCAGCAGTGACGTGCACGTCTCAGATCTATAAGTCATCACTGGCAACACAAACTGGTTCGAAATATTTTTTTAAGTTTTGAGCTATACCTGACGAGAAGATGTGTCATAAGCTCCGGAACGCTGCAGATTTGAGTTGATTCCGTCGATTGACCTCTCGCTCGAAGTTGGACTTACGTAGTCGGACTATTTATCTACACTAATATTATAAAAAGGAAAAATTTGTTTGTTTGAATTGAATAGGCTCCAAAACTACTGGACCGATTTGAAAATTTCTTTCACCATTGGAATCCTAAATTATCCCTAATGAACATAGGCTATAATATATTTTCTAAAACGTAAGGGATCCATATGCCAAAAAAATCCTTATATCGCGTACGCTGCGGAAACTATTGACAATAGAGCAACTTAATATACTACAGTTTTATAGAAAATATTAATATTTACGAAAAATCCGTAATACCATATGTCTAACTATTAGAGTTATGTCAAAATAACTACTTTTTTAAGTTAACATATGCAATAGTAACGTAAAATCCTTATATCGCATACGCTGTGGAAACTATTGACAAAAGAGCAAAGTGATGTACTACAGTTTTATAGAAGATATCAATATCTACAAAAAAGTCCGTGATATCATATATTTAACTATTACAGTTATGTCACAATAATTATTTCTTCATGTTAATATATGCAATAGTAACGCTGGTACAAACTAGGCCACATTATTCGTACCTTGGTATTAATCGTTATATTCAAACAAATCACTTCGTATTCAAGGCTATATCTGTGCCTATAACCACAAATTACATTAACCATATAATTTAAGTATTTTTTTTTTACTTTTTAAATCTTTGTTAATTCAGCAATCATCCGTGTTGTGTTTCTCTCGAAGTTCTCGCTCCTCATTTGATACTTGCTAAAATACGACGATCGGGGAAGTTAGCGAAAGCAGTTACTTCGTCAGGAATGGCTGCAACTTTCTTAAAGGATGGAAAATCTGCTCATTCCACTTTAATCTTCCGCTATCCGTAATTCTTTAGCAACAATCTACATGTTCTATTCGCAAAAATGGACCTCTTGGTAAAAAAAACTACAGGACGCCTCATTGATTATGTGGGATGAATGCACCATGAGCCATAGAGCACATATAGAGGGCGCGTACATAACCTTAAAAGATCTTAGAAACTCCTCTGCTCTCATGGGCGGGATCACTTTTGTAGTTGCAGGAGATTTCTGACACACTCATTAACGGAGGTATGCGAGCAGATATCATCAAAGCATACTATCGTCTCCCTTATGGACTTCGATTGAAAATTTGAAATAACTGACAAATATGAGCGCTCATATTCATGAAATCACAGATAGTGTTTTGGTGTGATTTCCCACAACAACTGCTAAAGATTTGGGAAGAAATTTTTCCCACTCCGAATTTAAGCAGAAATTGTGACGTCCTTCTGGACCATTCTATAGGTCAAATAGTCCATAATTTAGAAATCGTAATAGATGCAGTACTCCCTGACATCGAGAATTTGGACGAAGAGGACTTTCATTGGTTGTGTTCTAGAGCAATAATGTCGCCTGGGAATGATACTATCAACGAAATAATCTGATACTACTAACTAAAAAATTACAAATCAATCGACACCGTGACTAATACCGAAGACCTGGTCCATTACCCATAGGAATATTTAAATTCACTAAGCCCTTCCAGACTGCCACCACACGAATTGATGTTAAAAATCGAAACGCCAGTCATGCTTTTGAGAAATTTAAGCCCTCCGAGCATGTGAAATGGGATGAGGCTACTTATTAAGGATTTGAAGGAAAATTTAACTGTAGAGACTATCATCACCGGCCTATCAGCTGATCAACTACCTCATAAACCGAGGATATTTTGCTGTCCCAAATTAAAACAACTTCAAATATCGTTTACAGGGAAGCTCTGAACTAATAAATTTAACGGCTTGTCTTTTGTAGATATTATTTAAAAAAAATAATATAATAATAATTTTAATAAAAATAAAGTAGTTAAAATTAAAAGAAAACGAAATGTTAAAAAATAAGTAAAAAATAATAACAAAAAAATTCATTAACTATGCTTATGTTATGAAGAAGAAAGATTTTTCCTTTATTTGTTTGTTTGTTTGTACTGAATAACCTCTGAAACCACTAGAACGATTTTTTTTTCACGAATAGAAAGCTAAATTATCACAAAATAACATAGGCTATAATTAATTTTCAAAAAAATTGGAGATCTTTAAGAAAATTGTAACTCAATGTAGCAAAATTGTGCCTACAAAATTCATTACTTGGCATGCGCTGAGAAAACTTGATACATAAAAATTATGTAATACATGATTAAGTACTCATTATTACCAGCAAAAAAGTACGTGTAAGGAATATACCTAACTGTCATAATTAAGTCACAATAGCTTTTGTGTTCTAAAATTCAATTAGATCACCGGTCGAAACAAAAGTTGGTTACAGTCGTATCGTAATACTAATTCTTATTCAAATAAATAGGTTTATCATAATGAAAGAGTTAAGAAATAATTTGTACCTCTTTTTAAAGAACATATTCTATTCTTTACTTTAGTCATACATATTTTGGCGGTAAAGTTGGAATTTTTAATAAGCCTAAACTATGAGCAAAAACATTCGGTTAAAAATAAGAAATGTTCACATTTTGAGGCAGATTACGCTAAAACTAAAACTGTAAATAATATCGCTTTCGTATGTATAAAAGGTTGATATAAAATTCATAAAGGATTGTTTCGTAACTCTACACTTTTCACGTACCGTGTACAAGTACATCTTTAAAACTGGAATAACCGCGTTTTGGGGCACTTTCTGAGGCGTTCATCCGGGAGGGGCAGAGAGAGTGGATAAACTTAACTTTGCTGTATAACGTACATATGCCGATAGATAAAAGTACTACATTAATTTTGGCAATTTTTTTAGCTAAAATGATTGAACTAAATGAGCAGGGCGTCATTTCTTTTCGCGCGACGCAGACACGTGATGTACGCAGGTGAAACCGCGGGGCTCAGCTATATAAAATATTTTTAAAACAAAAAACAATTTTAAAAATTTTTGTGTCTGTTATTCTGTTTATTCCGACTAATCTTCGATATGGCTGAATAAATTTTCAAAACAGGACCTTTACTGGCAGGTAGCTATTGTTATAAGGAGTAACTTAGTCTTATTTTTATTTCAGAAAAAGAATTGTTGCCTTCCGCAAAAAATTCAAATCCATGAAATTCAATCGTAATAAATTTCACGCGAACGAAGTCGCGGGGAACAACTAGTCCAAAATAAACATACTCGTCAATAACTTCGAACTTAGTGCTATCAACAACTACCGGCGTATGTTTGATATGGACATTGCACACGATCTTAATTTTTTCCATTATCATCTTAAGACTTATCCATTAGGAGGCACTATTGTGGTCATTAAGCATAGTGCTTAAGTCCTCCAGCGATAATATAATAAGGATTATATCGTCGGAAAATTGAGGATGAGTGATTCGCCATTGATGTTAATACCGTGTCTTTTCTAGTCCAGTAGCCTGAAAACGTCTTTCAATGCAGCGGTGAGGAGTTACAGAGATATATCGTCACCCTATCTTACATCCCTCTGCAGTTGGGTAGGTAACGTACTGGTTCTGTTTTTTGAGTAGCTATCGTAGTGGTATGGTACAAACACTTCAGCCCTTCGATGTACGTTGGTATACCGAAGAGCTGACTGACAGTCACTTGATCATCGCTGGAGGGACTGCAGCAGCGCCCAAATTTCAACGGCATCAAAAGTTTTCTCATAGTCTACATACGTAGGATAAGGTGGCTGATTTTACTCTTCGGTCTTCTTTAAACTTGACAAAGAGTATGTGGTCCATAGTTTCAAAGCCTTTTTAAAAACCGGCTTGTTTGGCAGGAATGAGTCTGGGTGCGAGACGATTCGTAATGACTCTAAAACAGCACCTAGACGAGGCTCAGAAGAGAAATCAGTCTGCAGTTCTTCAAGACAACGTTGTGCAATGCTTATAAATAGTACCTATGTCTAATGTTATAAAAATGTAGATCGTATATGTACGCTGACGATACATGCATTTTATATAGCGACACGAACCAAAACGCTATGTAATGCAAAACGACTTCGACAATGTAGTTTGTTGGGCCCATGACAATGGGATAATAATCAATATGGATAAAACAAAATGTATGTCTATTCTATCTCCCTGCATTAATAATAAAGCTATATCCATAAATATAATAGGACACACATACGAATGCTTGCATCGAAATAAATCTCATTGTAAATGTCCTACCCTCCAAACTGTGTCGTCCTATAAATATTTAGCAGTAATCATAGATAGTCGTTTTGCATGGGATATTCATGTAGATTCAGTATGTAATAAATTAAGATTCATCATTTCAGTATGTAATTAATAAAGATCAATTTAGTGTAAGTTACTAAATTTAACGTTTATAATACCCAGAAAAAATATGTTCGTGCTTTATTACGCATTGGTCGATGCAGTCAATGATAGTGTATGTTATAAATTAGGTAGATGACGCATGCTGTTACTTCACGTCTTTCTAAACTTGTTCCTTTTTGACGTATACATACTTATTATATCGATACACGTAGGTTTTTCAAACGACTGCAAAGGAGTATACGGATTGTACGCGTGGGAAAGAGATAGTTGACACTTAAAGACGTTATGACGTTCAAGTTAATGCTATCCCTTTTACACTCAGTTAAAATTGTATATTCTGTCCTTTGTTTATAACAAAATAGAAAATTTCTTCTAGATATCGTAATAATTATTAAATATAATGTAAAATAATCTAAATGTATGATAATTTTGAACAAACCTACGTGTGATACGAAACTCTTTTGTCTTTTTTATATTGGAATAATAATTTTTACACTTCTGCATCACACAACTCGGCATTTCAAAAATATTTTTTTGCACTAGCATGTGTGATCCAGATCGCGGTTTTCGCGCCACTATATAGAATTCTTACAATTGTGTGAATTTGGGTTCAACACTTTCCGTGCGCATATGCCTCAACTATCTTAATATACAGTACAATATCACTAGATGCAGTAATATCTTCTGGGTTGAGTGAGTATGGTCTCATTTTTCCTGTTCACCTAAATAAAATTAAATTCTTGCAAATTAGAATTCTAAAATTAAAGCCAATGTCATCTGATAATAGTTCTCTTAATCTGGATGATATAAATCGTCACTTTGTCTCAACTCCTACACTGGACTCTTCTGTAAGATCACGAATTGCTTCTATACACTAACCATTGCTTCTATTGCTTCTATGCAACCTCTAACTATTCCTTTTTTCGAATTTTCTCCTGTAACTCAGGATAAAATAGCTAAAGCTGTATTGTCTATTAATTCCAAGGCTGCAGGTTGTAATGAGATTAGTAAATTTGTGATTATAACATTGCTTGACTTCCTTCTGCCAGCTATCACGCATGTTATTAATTACTCGCTGGACTCAGGTCAGTATCCAACATTGTGGAAAAGGGCTTATATACGTCCTCTCCCAAAAATACCCAATCCTGAACTACCAAATCACTATCGTTCAATTTCTATTCTTCCATATTTCTCTAAAGTTCTGGAAGCCTGTGTGCATAAGCAATTATCTATTTTCATAAAAAAATATAACCTACTGAATAACTTACAGTCAGGGTTCCGCTCTGGTCACAGTACCACCACTGCACTTATTAAGATCACTGATGACATTAGAAAAGGGATGGAGGAACGGAAAGTTACAGTGGTGGCGCTTGTTGACTTTTCAAATATCCTCCTATCCATTTTTTCTTACCTCAGATTCTCATACCCAGCCTTGGAGTGGTTCTCATCCTATCTTCGCGGTCGTCAGCAATTGGTTAGGTCAGGGGAGCAGTTATCTGCTTGGGCTGGCGTTGAAGCTGGCATACCGCAAGGCGGTATATTATCTCCAATATTGTTTTCGCTGTTTATAAACTCAATATCTAATGATTTCAGTTGATTGTACCATCTGTATGCCGATGACCTTCAACTTTATGCACAATGCAGCATCGATGATATAAATAATGCAATCAGGGAACTAAACATAAACTTAGATGCCATCCGTATCTGGTTACATAGATTTGGTGTTTCAGTAACCCCGTTAAAATGAAAAACAATGGTTGTGGGTAGCTCCAGAATGTTAAGTATGATTGTCTATGGAAACCTCGAACCAGTTCTATATAATGGAATTACAATTCCATTTTCTCAATCACATTGATCAATAAATGAACTGGGCAACACAGATTTCGGAAATTAATCGTAAAGTTGTTGCCACTCTACGTTCCCTCTATCGTATGAAACATTTCTTACCCTTCAAAATCAAGCTTTTGCTTGTTAATTCCCTTATCCTTCCTATTACAGACTATGCAGATGTGTGCTATCCAGACCTCTCGTAAAATCTTCTTAACAAGTTGGAGCGCCTTCTCAACAACTGTATAAGATTTATCTTCAACTTACGAAAATACGACCACATCACTCCTTTTCGTTCCAAGCTTAAATGGCTTTCTATTCATCAGAGGTGTTGCTCCAGAATCTTACTAACTCTTGTCTCTATATTAAATGACGTCTCCTTGGAACGTGGAAGATAACTTCCACTTTCGGTGCTCAACTCTCGACCGTGAACCTGTGGTTTAAGAACTTTATTCTCATTAAGAATACAAAATTCACTTATCATGAGAACATAAAAATTTATAAGTTATAACAATGTCTGGAGAAACACAGAAGTTTGGGGTACATTACAAATACATACAGTTAAAAACAGTTAAAAACAGTCACAGCGTCAGAGAGAGATACAATCACAGATATATAGTTGCACTACGCTCAACAATTTACTAGAAGTGGCTTGAGATACATATTTAGTATTATTTTATTCTAATTCGAATTAGTAATGAACAATAAAAAAAACTTTATACCTTATTTGCACCTTCTTAAACATATTTAAAATACTTATTGATAATTATTAATATTTTTAACTTAATAGAAAGACCGTTATTTAATAGATTTTATAATATGATATTTTAGTAATTTTTTGAAGCTTACATTTGACTGCGATTCCTTAATGTCTTTAGGCAGTTTATTATATAATTGTGCTCCTTCAAACACTAGGTTTCTTTTACCATAACTAGTTTTTGGTGCACGTAAAATGAAATCATTTGCATTTCTTAGCAGAATTTTTTTGAATTTGTCTCTTTTAGTGAAACTTAAATAAGTGTGGATATCTTTATTTATTATTTTACGAATCAGAATGCATGTATGATAAACGTACGATTGATTTATATTTAACAGCTTAGTATCATTATATTATTTTGTGAGTTGGTGTCATATAGTTATAGTTGAAAAGAACCTTTATAACTTTATTTTGAGCTCTTTGTATTAGGTTCAAGTTATTCTTTGCAGCTGAGCCCCATATTTCTATCAGATAATCGATATGTGGTTTGAACCTCGTCCTCTAACGTCCTTAAGATTGATTTAGCATAGTACTGTTTTCTTTAAGTTTTCATTTACAGTTCAGGCAGTATTTCTCTGGAACGCTTTGCCCGTTTACATGTTATTTCCATGTTTAAAAAACTAGTCCGGCAACACTATCTTGAAGGAAGGAATAAACTTAAGCCCTAGCTGATCTTTACTTAGGGCTAGAATTGCAAGTCATCACCATTAGTCGTAAAGTGTATTTTATATATATTTTAATTAGTGGCAATGGTTCTGGTAGAAGTGCAATTAAAAAGTACTGTCGGCCGTCGAACTGTTGGATGCTGTGCCCATGTTATGACAGTAATATGGTATTTGGGTTGGCACGGCATCAGACTAATATTTTGCTTCCTGCTCAGTTCCTGAATGATGTATTGATGTGTAAATTAGAGGCAAATAATTCCTTAGCTTTCCTAGATGCGTTAGTCATCCAAAATTCTAACAACACCATAGGTCACACTGTGTATAGAAAACAATGAATCTCATCATCATCCTTCACAGTTAGTTACCGTGAGCAAATCTTTGTTACAGAGAGCACAAGGGATCTGTGGCAGCAAAACATCTGGCTGTCGAGCTTCAGCACGTCAAGCAGGTTCTGCACGTCAACAAGCTTCGGGCCCGCGCTTACGTCACAGTGACCGAGTGAAGCCGGCCACAGTCAAGCATGTGCAGTACTAGCATTTGTCAGGGGTATCACAGACAAGATTGGCTACATCTTGAAGCGTGACGTTGCTGACGTGAAGCATCAAAGTTCGGGGAAGTTTGCAGTTTGTGATCATATCCTGGACGGGTCCAACTTGCTAGACATAAAAAAAAAATATATATATATATATATATATTCCGATCATATCCTGGATGTCAGTCTGAGCGAGATTAGAATCCAGCACCTTAAAAACGGCAGGGCCCCAGGCGAAGATAGAATTACAGCGGAGCTTCTGAAAGCGGGTGGAACACCGGTACTTGAAGTCCTTCAGAAGCTCTTCAATTCCGTCCTCCATGGTGGCACTACTCTGGAGTCGTGGAGCAGAAGTGCGGTGGTCTTGTTTTTTAAGAAAGGCGACAACGCTCTCTTCAAGAACTACAGACCGATTTCCCTTCCGAGCTGCGTCCATGTGCTGTTTTCAAGAGTCATTACGAATCGTCTCGCACGCAGACTCGACGACTTCCAGCCTCCCGAACAAGCTGGTTTCCGAAAAGGATTCAGTACCATAGACCACATACATACCTTGCGGCAGATTGTACAGAAGACCGAAGAGTACAATCTGCCACTTTGCCTGGCGTATGTGGACTATGGGAAAGCCTTTGATTCCGTCTAAATTTGGGCGGTGCTACAGTCCCTTCAGCGGTGCCAAGTTGACTGTCGGTATATCGAAGTGCTGAAGTGTTTGTACAGTAGGGCTACGGTGGCTATCCGAGTACAGAACCAGAGTTCGAAACCTATCCAACTACCCTCACCCACTTACCCTGTCTTACAGAAGAGAGGTGTAAGACAGGGTGACGTTATATCCCCGAAACTCTTGTGGGGGTTCCACCACATTATTACACACACCTCATATATACACACAGAAACACAGTATCACTTACACATAAACATATACAACACCTACAGTAAACGTAATTAATTATATATTCTGTAACCATTAGAGAACAAGCATTTAACACACTGGGACCATTGTGGATCGACCTTTTTCTAGACGACAACGCAAGAGCGGCCGGGGATCGAACCGCGGCGCTCGCGCATATTCTGTTGTATCAAGTTAGTTACCTGCTGATCGCCTCTGCGACTAGACCCCTGTAACACCTTTGCGCCCGCGGCTAATCACGTACAGTTTATTTGTTAATGCTATCTCTTACTTTCTTGCTTGTGTTATTCTTTGTAACTGTTATTGTGCTCGCTTCCCTTCTGACTCTTTACTGTAGTGTGCTTTGTGTCGTGGCTTATTAAAAGACTGTGGACGTAAATATAAACTGTTTTCTTCACTGAACCTACGACGCCTTACGCCATTTTGACCTACAACTGGTGACCCCTGCAGAAGACGCTACAGGTACAATGAGTAGTGGTAGTGAATCGCCAGAAACGGCATCAGAACAAAATGTTACCACGCGCCCATGTACAAGGCCCAAGCACAGATCGCACGTCGACGTTACATCGGACGTTAATCGAGTTAGCGTACGTATACCGCCATTTTGGCCGGACGATCCTGAATTATGGTTTGCACAAATAGAGGGTCAATTCGCAATTTCAAACATGTTATCGGATACCACAAAATTTTATTATGTGACGAGTAATTTAGATCCTCAATATTCGAAAGAAGTAAAAGATATTATCGTTTCTCCGCCTTCTAGTCACAAATACGAGAAACTTAAAAACGAACTGATTAAACGCTTGTCAGCATCGCGTGAAAGGAAGATTCAGCGGTTATTCATGCACGAGGAATTGGGAAATCGGAAACCTTCCCAATTCTTACGACACCTGCAGAGCTTGGCAGGTCCCTCGGTACCTGAGGACTTTATACAGAGCATATGGTGCAGCCGACTTCCCAACAACATCCAAACGCTGATTGTGTCGCAACCAACTAGCTCATTGGAGGTTTTAGCCGATCTAGCAGACAAAGTATATGAAATAGTAACTCCAACACTTCAAGTCGCAACAACCTCACGTACTACATCGACACCTGGTACCAGTACGCAGTCTATGGTGAATGAAATAGCGGAGCTGAAAGCAGCTGTTAAGAACCTTACCATGCAATTGAGCAGACGTTCCAGACCATGTGACCGTTCTAGCAGCCGCAATCGCAGACGTTCAACTTCCCGATCTGACTCCAGCTACAGAAGATACCCAACCTGTTGGTATCACTCGAAATATGGAGATAAGGCCAACCGGTGCATCAAACCCTGCGATTTCGGAAAGTCGGGAAACGCTCGAAGCAGTCGGTGATGGCGACCGACGACTGCTTAACTTCTTCGGGTCGCCTCTTCGTTACTGACCGAAACTCCAAGAACCAATTCCTTGTGGACACTAGAAGTGACGTGTGTGTGTTTCCGCGTACTGCACTTCGCGAACGACGGAGTAAGACATCTTATCAATTATCAGCAGCTAATGGTAGTGCAATTGATACATACGGGTATATACAACTTAATTTAAATTTAAATTTACGACGTAATTTTCCATGGAATTTTATTGTGGCCGACGTAAATAAAGCCATTATAGGAGTAGATTTTCTTAGTCACTATAACCTAATTGTAGACGTTAAAAACAAACGATTAATTGATAATTTAACATCCTTGTCGACAATTGCTTTTATTGCTAAAAATGTAAATAATATTAATTCTGTTAAGGTTCCTATTGGCGTCACACGATACCACACTATTTTAGCTAAATATCCGGAAATAACACGACCAGCGGGCACACCACACACCTATGCACATAACACCGTACACTACATTCGCACTACGCCAGGACCTCCCATATCCTGCCCTCCTCGCAGGTTAGCTCCTGACAGGCTTGCAATAGCTAAGAAAGAATTTGAGCTGATGCTGAGCAACGGAACGGCGCGTCCTTCTGAGAGCCCCTGGGCATCTCCTTTACATTTGGCTCCCAAAAAAGACAATGGGTGGCGCCCCTGCGGAGACTACAGGCTACTCAACGCACGCACCATACCGGATAAGTACCTAATCAGACACATTCATGATTTTTCGCACAACATATCAGGATGCACCGTATCCTCGACTATCGACCTTGTCAAAGCGTACAACCAGATCCCTATCTTTGAGGATGACATCCAGAAAACGGCAATCACCTCACCGTTTGGTTTGTACGAGTTCCCATGCATGACGTTTGGGCTCCGGAACTCCGCACAAACGTTCCAAAGGTTTGTAGATGAAATGACTAGAGGACTGGATTTCTGTTACTGTTACTTAGATGACTTCTTAGTATTTTCTGGAAGTGCTGCTGAGCACGAACATCACCTCAATATTCTCTTTGGCCGAATGAAGCAGTACGGAGTACTGGTGAACACCTCTAAGTGTGTATTTGGTTCATCACAGGTACAGTTTCTGGGGTACCACATCTCAGCTGCAGGCACTAAGCCACTTGAGTCAAAAGTTCAAGCCATTAAAGAATTCCCTAAGCCCCGAACAGTCAAAGCGCTCAGACGTTATTTGGGCATGCTTAATTTCTATAGGCAGTTCTTACCAGAAGCCGCAAAAATTCAAGCACCCTTAAACGCCTTATTAACTGGGTCGGTGAAGGCTTCACAAGCTATAGACTTGACAGGCGACGCTCTAACAGCTTTTGAGCAGTCCAAGGACAGTCTTTGCAATGCTGCCTTATTAGCACACCCCGATTGCCAAGCCAAGTTAGCTCTGGTAACGGATGCATCAGACTTAGCATTGGGTGCTGTGCTGCAGCACTACAAAGATGATGCTTGGCAGCCATTAGCATTCTTTTCGCGAAAGCTTAGCCCATCACAACAGAAGTACTCACCCTACGACCGTGAGTTGCTGGCTATATATGAAGGCATTAAATATTTTCGCCACATGCTCGAGGCACGCCACTTCACAGTCTATACTGACCATAGGCCTTTATGTTATGCATTCCATGTAAGGAAAAGTAACTGTTCGCCGCGTCAGTATAGACATCTAGATTTTGTGTCTCAATTTACAAGCGACATTCAGCACATATCCGGCAAGGATAATATCGTTGCTGATACTCTGTCGCGCGTGGATGAAATACAGCAGCCGGTGGATTTTAAAGAGCTCGCTAAAGCTCAGTCCACAGATTCTGAGCTATCACAACTTCTAGGCGAAGAATCATCACTTCGCATTATTAAAGTTAAAGAGCCCGATAGCAAAATCAAAATTTTTTGCGACATAAGTTTAGGCATACCAAGACCTTTCGTTCCCAAAAGTTTTCGAAAAGCTATTTTTGACAGTCTACATTCTTTAAGTCACCCTGGCGCAAACGCTACTGCTAAGCTGGTAGCACAGCGATTCGTTTGGCCAGGAGTCAGAAAAGACTGCCGGGAATGGTCTCGTACGTGCTTAGCCTGCCAGCGCTCTAAGGTAAACCGCCATGTGTCAGCACCTTTAGGCACATACGATTTACCACAAGCCAGGTTTTCCTATGTGCATATTGATCTTATTGGTCCACTCCCATACTCGAAGGATTTCCGCTACTGCTTAACAGCAGTAGACCGTTTCACGAGGTGGGCAGAAGTTATCCCCATAGCGGACATTACAGCCGAAACTGTAGCTAAGGCGCTCCTATCAGGTTTGATTGCCAGATTTGGTTGTCCAACTGACATAGTGACGGACCGTGGACGGCAGTTCGAATCCGATTTATTTAATTATCTATCGAAAATAATCGGATTCAAACACCGCAGAACCACAGCTTACCATCCCGCTTCTAATGGCCTAGTGGAAAGATTCCACCGACAGCTGAAGACAGCTATTACATGTCACGCTGATAGCAACTGGACGGAATCTTTACCTCTAGTACTATTGGGCATCAGAAGCGCATTTAAAGCTGATTTGCAGTGTTCCTCAGCAGAACTCGTCTACGGCGAGCCTTTAAGACTCCCAGGCGAATTTTTCGAAAGCACAGTAAGCACCACAACTGACATTACGGATTTTACTGCACGAATTCGTTCAGTTTGTGAGAAACTGCAGCCCCGTCCCGCACCACGGCATAATAAAAATAAAATATTTATATATAAGGATCTCGCTAATTCCAGCCACGTATTCCTTAGGGAAGACCGGCTGAAAAGCACCTTCCATCCTGCATATTCCGGTCCACATGAAGTGACAGAAAGAGGTGATAAAGTATTTAAAATCATCGTTAAAGGTAAACAGATAACAGTTTCTATAGACCGTCTGAAACCGGCCTATATGCTTAACACCGATCCGCCTTGCGACGTCACTCCTGATTGCAGCCCCAAAGTCATGGACGGCAGTTTAGAAAACCGGAAAACTACAAGGTTCGGTAGGCATGTCAGATTTCCTGATTTTTATCGACCGTAGGTACGGCCTCTGGGGGGGAGTGATGTGGGGATTCCACCACATTATTACACACACCTCATATATACACACAGAAACACAGTATCACTTACACATAAACATATACAACACCTACAGTAAACGTAATTAATTATATATTCTGTAACCATTAGAGAACAAGCATTTAACACACTGGGACCATTGTGGATCGACCTTTTTCTAGACGACAACGCAAGAGCGGCCGGGGATCGAACCGCGGCACTCGCGCATATTCTGTTGTATCAAGTTAGTTACCTGCTGATCGCCTCTGCGACTAGACCCCTGTAACACCTTTGCGCCCGCGGCTAATCACGTACAGTTTATTTGTTAATGCTATCTCTTACTTTCTTGCTTGTGTTATTCTTTGTAACTGTTATTGTGCTCGCTTCCCTTCTGACTCTTTATTGTAGTGTGCTTTGTGTCGTGGCTTATTAAAAGACTGTGGACGTAAATATAAACTGTTTTCTTCACTGAACCTACGACGCCTTACGCCATTTTGACCTACACTCTTCACCGCTGCGTTGGAAGACGTTTTCAAGCTACTGGACTGGAAAGGATACGGTATTAACATCAATGGCGAGTACATCACTCACCTTCGATTTGCCGACGATATAGTCCTTATGGCAGAATTGCTGGAGGACTTAAGCACTATGCTCAATGACCTCAATAGTGCATCCCAACGGATAGGTCTTAAGATGAACATGGACAAAACAAAGATCATGTTTAATGTCCATGTCACACCTATGCCGGTAGTTGTTGGGAGCACTATGCTCGAAGTTGTTGACGAGTACGTTTACCTGGGACAAATAGTCCGACTAGGTAAGTCCAAATTCGATCAATCCGTCGATTGACCTAATCGACGGATTCAACTCGGCTGGGCAGCGTTCGGGAAATTACGACACATCTTCTCGTCAGGTATACCTCAATCTCTGAAAATTAAAGTGTACACCCAGTGCGTGTTGCCAGTGATGACTTATGGATCTGAGACGTAGTCCTTCACTGCTGGCCGTATGAGGACGCTCGAGGTCGCTCAGCGAGCTATGAAGAGGGCTATGCTCGCAGTTGCTCTGCGTGATAGACTCAGAAATGAGATTTGATTATTATTATTTTCACGCACAATCCCTAACGGGGTAGCCAGAGAGAACAGATCGCCAAGTGTCACGATCCTTACCTCTTTCGCTTCTTTCAGGTTCATTAACTTCTTCATACATGCACGTCTTATGAGTACTCTTGACCCTCCCCTCTTAGAGCAATTTGCTCACATGGTCTTCGAAAGTTAGTCTCGGTCTACTTCGACACCTTTTAATACTTACTTTCGCTCTATATATTTTCTTCACCATTCGGTCTTCACTCATTCGTTCAACGTGCCCAAACCATTGGAGTACGCCCCTATCAATTTTTGTGATAAGGTCATCTTTCAACCCTGCCATATTGCGAATCTGTTCGTTTCTCTTTCCGTCAGCTATGGTAACGCCACACATTTTACGAAGAGATCGCATCTCCACTGCATTCAACTTGCTTTTATGCTTCTTCTGGCATACCCAGGTTTCGCTGCCATATAACAAAGTCGGTACCAACACTGCGTTATGTATTGCAAGGCGTGCACTCTTCATCACGCCTTGCCTTTTGACTAATGCATTCAGGGCACCATTGACTTTGTTTCCGGCAGCGACACGCCTATCCACATCTAAATCACATCTTACATCCCGGCTGAAAGCACTCCCCAAGTATACAATTTCATTTACCTGTTCTAGACATTCCTGATTTACCCATATTTCACATTTTGTTCTCTTTTCGTCCTTTTCAAATACCAGAACCTTAGTTTTATTAGCATTCAAACGGAGACATTTAATTTCACATTCCTCTTTCATAAACGTGACTAATGCCTGCAGTTCTGCTTCTGATGGTGCAATAAGCACTGCATCATCAGCATACAGCAGACAATTAAGTACTATCAGAAAAAGTCTCAGAAGAATAACTTTAATATCACCCAATTTCACACCCAAACAGCTATTTTTCAGCTTTTGTAAACAGCTGTCGAGATACAGTATGAACAGCCAGGAAGACATGACACAGCCCTGTTTTATGCCCGCTTGGATGCTAAACATGGGTGACAGGTCATGCCCTATCCTCACACAGGCTTTACAGTCATAGTAAAGTGACTGCACAGCCCTTAACAGTCGACCATCCACACCATATCCCGGCAACAGTTCCCACATTTTCTTCCTTATAACCTTATCAAATGCTTTCTCCAGATCCACAAAAGCACAGAAAATCCTCTGGTTAACACTCAGAAGCTTCTCCGTGATCATGCGGAGAGAAAACATTTGATCCGTGCATCCTCTTCCAGGTCTAAATCCGCATTGTGCCTCCCATAAGAATCTTTCCGATTTCTCTTGCATCCTACGTGTCAAAATCTTCGAGTAAACTTTACTTGCTAAACTGGTCAAGCTGATCGCCCGATAGCACCTGCAGTCAAAATGTGAACCTTTACCTTTATATAAAGGCACAATGACGGCGGATCGCCAATCATCCGGTACATCTCCCGTCCGTCAGCACAAATTGCACAGCAGATGAAAACTGTCCCAGACTCGAGGCCCACCGTACTTGATCATTTCAGCAGTAACTCTGTCTAGTCTCGCAGCCTTACCACATTTCAAACTTCGAATCGCACGTTCAATCTCTTTCATGCTGATGACCTCAGTGTCATCGAGGTCCGTGTCTGGCGTGCCAGTCACGGCGTCACCCCCGAATCCTTCACTAAGATCATGACACGCATACATTTCTCTATAAAATTCACTCCATCGCTGCATGACGTTCGATTTTTCTGAGAGGACGTCATTGGTTCTCGAAAGCACTTTGTTCATTTTTAAGGCTGTTGCACCACTCCGGGACCTTCCAACCTCTTTCCAGAAGAGTATGGAGTTTTCCTTAAAGTTGTGCGACAACCTCTCGTCCGCTTCTATTCTACACCTTTCACATACTTCCTCAATCAATGTTTTCGCATAAACTTTCTGCAGCTTATATCTTTCTTTTATCTTCTCTCTCATATGCTTATCGTTACTAGAGGTCAAGTAGTCTAACCATGCTTTTTTCTTCTTTTTTACAGCGTCTCTCACTTCATCATTCCACCATGCATCTCTTTTTTACTACTACCTCTTTTTGTCGTTCCACATACTTCTTCCGCTGCACTTACCATTCCATCCCTAAGGTTTAGCCATGTTCTCTCAACACATTCTTTCCTGCCATCGATGGTGTCAAGCTTTTCGGCTACCCTCGTGTGATATTTGTGCCTAGTATCCGCTTCCTGAAGCTTCCAGCTTCGGATGCGACAGACCGACTGTGGTTCTGTTACTGCCGTCCGGTAGCGCCAACCCGCGAACAAACCCCTAAATCTAGTAATTACTAGATAATGATCTGTTCCCAGGTCAGCACCCCTGAACACTCGTGTATCCATGATTAAAACTACTTTTACGTACGTTACGGCGTTTATTTTTACTTTTTATTTTTAATTCCCGGCGTTTCGGGCGCTTTCCAGCACCCATGGTCACGGGGGACTGAGATGACTGACGTCCCGGTGTCATTGTTAAACCCGGAGTACCTTCATAAAAAAAAACCTGAAGGTACTCCGGGTTTAACAATGACATCGGGACGTCAGTCATCTCAGTCCCCCGTGACTATGGGTGCTGGAAAGCACACGAAACGTCGGGAATTAAAAATAAAAAGTAAAAAAAAATAAACGCGATAAAATCCGTAAAAGTAGTTTTAATCATGTGTAGTGTTGGCGTAAATATAAGAAATCATTACACTCGTGTATCCATCACCTGTTTTCGCAGTCGGTCATCCACCAGGAACAAATCAATCATACTTCTCTCATTCTTTCTTTCTCTAGTGTACATATGGATTTTCCTGTGATTAAACATAGTGTTTGTCACACCCCTTTTCCTTGCATACAGCCAGTATAAGCTTGCCAGCATCATTAACCCTTTTATCGCCAAACTTTCCAAGCACCGACTCGTATCCTGGTCGAGCGATATCTACCCATCCATACAAATCACCAGATACAACAGTTCCTTCGTTTCACTTAACCAAATCTAGAACTTCTCTTACATTCTCCCAAAACTCCTCCAGCTCAGCCCTGGACGACGAAGCTCCCGGCGCATATACAGCCAAAAGGAATAATTTCGTCAGTCCCAGTTTAAAGCGAATCCAGAGAAGTCTTGAGTTCACAACCTTGTATTCAGTCATAAGATCGACCAACCGGGACGACAACAGCACCCCCACTCCCTGGCAGGCGTTCTCGCTTTCCAGGACACCAGACCATATAGCTAACGTCCCGCCAGGAAGCTCTTCAGTACTACTGCCTTTCCGTTTGGTCTCCGACATACACACGACATCTAATTCTCTTTCTTTCATTATTTCGATCAACTCATTCGTCTTATCTCTCATGCCCCCTCTAACATTCCACGTGCCAACTCTGCACTCCGTCCTCCACCTTCCGCCGTGTCTGGCTGTGCGCGACGGGTGGCGGTCCCCATCGCCGCTTTGCGCGCTGCATTTCACACCAACGGGGACGAGCTGGTGTGCGTCGCCTTGGGGGGACGCCCTAACTCTCGTTTGTATGGGTGCGCAGCTGTGTAGAATTGCAGCCCTGAAAAGGGCTGGCAGGGGTCGTGACGAGCACGCTTCTACAATGACCCCAAATCAGAAATGAGGATCCGCAGTAAAACCAGAGTGACTGATATTAAAAAGTCAAAACGTCTGTCTTAATTGAACAATATTGAATAAAACAGGAAACGGAGTTTACGTACCCAACACGACTAGCTAGAGCACCTAAGCTGTATGTTCCAATTGTCAAAAATTATTATGGAAAACGTGAAAGACGATGGATAACGCCCGTACTACTACCTCATGATTTAATGAAGAACATATAGGGTAAAAATAACTTAAAAATACTCTGAGAAAGCATTACTTGTCTCTATGTTCATAGTTGTAAATGTATACAGGTTAAAAAATCAATAATATTTAACTTCTTTTTACATTTTTCTTTTGTGCTCTTTAGGTAGTTAATAAGTTTTGTTTATTTTATTTTATTTTCTTTTTTCTTTTTTGTGCTCTTTATATAAGTAGTACATAAACATGTGTCATCCACGAGAGCTGATGCCGACAAACTGTGTTCACAGTTTGGCAGATTGTGATTTTATATATTATGTACTCAGAACTGAAAATAAATAAATAAATAAAAAGCTGCTATTCAACGCTAGTATTCTTTTAAAGCGTGGTCCTTCACCGTTGGAGCCGACCCATTCGTGCTCGAAAAATACTGTCACTACGTGTAAAATGGTACCTTCTTCTTTTGAATATTCCGTGATCGTGCTACGTGACAATAATAATAAATGGAGTGGCTAATTGCACAGTTAGCCTTTAATAGTATTTTGTTATTTATTTTCCTTTTTATGATTTACTAGTTCCATTTGATTTCAACTCTTACTTTCATAATTTTATGTGTGATAAATGTTGTTCGTGTCACAATATCTGTAATTTAAAAGCTATGTATTATAAAATTACACTAATTGTGTGTTATTAAGTTTTATATTAAGACACTGTTTATTTGTTCAATTCTAAGAAAAAAATAATGTCCTTAGAGTTATATACACCGAAATGGTGACATGTGATTCAAAAACTGAATATTATTTTATCTCGCAATCTAATGTTTATTCGATCGGTAGTAAATTTACCAATTAAATTCATCTTCACCGCCACCATTACCGCCAATCACAAATCCACTGTTGAACAAACCTTTCGCAAGGGGATTTCAATCACAGTATTTTGAATTAAAACTTTTAAAGCAACACAATATCAAATTAATGTGATGTATTTAATAACTTAACCATATGGTCAGCTTTAATTATTTTTCATTTTAATTATTTTATTCTGTACATACAATATTTTTTGGTTTCATTGATACAATTTTTACAATCATTTAATTTTGTATTTAACAATTTCAGTCTGTGGAATATGCACCCTTGTTAGATTTTCTTAAGTATTCAAAGATACATATAAGATACATATATATTATTTATAACTGCAACATACCATAACTTGCAACATACAACTCCACACACAATTCATAAAAAGCAACAACAATGGATAGACAAAGAATATCCATCAGTCATGTTTTCTTTCCTGATATCAGGGGCGTTGACGCGCCAAATTTACTTGATACGAAGGATTAATGGTTGTGATATATGTGAGACGGGTGTCGCAGATGTCATTTGCATTACGTCTTGTGGATGATGAGGGTTCAAACAAAATGAGTAATGATATTAATATTGTATCGAAATGTAAGGTAAACCTACAATTGTAAATTAAAGAGTTGACTTTGTACAAAGAAAATTTACCTTCATGTTTCTTTTATTCTTGTAATGTAAGATATTAATTCAATAATGACATGGTGTTAGTTATGCAATAACCTAACTTAATGTCTAATGATAATCTATGGATTAAAAATAAGTTTACGGATTTAATCGCGTTTAATTTAAAAAAAATTTAGTCCCGACGTTTCGGGTGCTTTCCAGCACCTATATATAGGTCACCGAAGTGGCCTCTGCTTCCGCTGCTGTCAGCCCGGACACATATCGGCGACCTGCTGCGCCACGCCGCACTGTGATGCATGTGCGGCGACCGGCAAGCCAGCCGATCACCGGGCCGGAAGCAAGGCCTGCGTGCCACCCGCCAAGGCCAAGGCCGCGGGTAGGGTAGGGGCCAAAGCCGCCATCGCCTCTGTGGCCTCCGCCGCGGCCGCAACTGCCACCGCCACCGCGGTCACTGTCGCCGCCGCCGCCGCCGCGACACCGACGCCCGCAGAGGGGCCCCCCGTGGAGGAAGCTGAAATAGAATGCCTATAATGGCCCCATTAAGCTTCCTCCAGGCGAATATCAACCACTGCGCCTGCGCTCAGGATCTGTTGCTCCAGAGCATGGCGCAGTGGTCGATTAACATCGCTGTGGTCGCTGAGCCGTATTTTGTCTGGCCTAGCGAGAACTGGGTGGCGGACCTTAACGGCTCAGTGGCCATCATTTCTTCGGCCGCCGCCGGTACCCCGACCCTTGAAGGTGTCAGGAGGGGTCAGGGGTGCGTAGCAGCACGGTTTGGGGAGTTCGTCGTTGTGGGGGTGTACTTCTCCCCGAACCGATCTCTCGCCGAGCTCCACAACTCTCTTGCAGAGCTGAGAGCAGTCGTCGTCGGAAGTTATCCCCTTCCCGTACTTGTCCTCGGGGACTTCAATGCCAAGAACTTGGCTTGGGGTTCTCGTCGTACAGATGTGCGGGGTAGGATGGTGGAAGACTGGGCTCTGGAGACAGGCCTGGTCGTCCTAAATCGGGGTTCTGTCCCCACGTGTGTGCGGATGCGGGGCGAGTCGGTGGTGGACATCTCGTTCGCTAGCCCCGCTCTGTCGCCGCGTGCCATTGACTGGCGTGTCATGGAGGGGGTGGAGACCTACTCCGACCACCGGTACATCCGGTTTGATGTCTCCACCCAGTCCTCGAGCGCGCCAGTCCAACAGGCCCGAGTGGTCCGCGTTGGGCGCTGAAGCAGCTGGACCGGGAGCTCCTCCTGGAAGCCTCGATCGTGCAGGCCTGGGTGTCATCACCGGACAGGCCTGCCGACGTCAATGATGAGGCAGGGTGGTTCCAGGAGGCCATGTCCGAGATATGTGACGTGGCAATGCCCCGAGTCTGGCCAGAAAGCGCCCGGCGTCAGGTGTATTGGTGGTCGCGTGAGCTGACGTCTCTGCGCGAGGCGTGTGTCGCCGCGCGGCACCTGTACACCAGGCATCGCAGGCTCCGCATTCGTCCACCGAATGCGGCAGCCATTGAAGCGGAGCTGTACGAGGGATACAGAGCGGCGAAGACCGCCCTCCGGGAGGCTGTCCTGCGGGCCCGGGATCGGGCCCGTGAGGAGATGCTGGAGACTCTCAACAGAGATCCGTGGGGGCGCCCTTACAAGATGGTGCGGGATAAACTCCGCACCTGGGCCCCCCCACTGACGCAAAGTCTCCGGCCCCAGCTCGTGGAGGACGTGGTGAGCGCTCTGTTCCCTGCGCGAGGGGAACATCCGCCCCCGCCTATGGCTCCGCCACCTGCGGTGCCGGAAGCGGACTACCAGGACGACGACGACGACATCCCGGAAGGGACCGGGGTAGAACTGAGAGTGGCGGTGCGTAGGCTCAAGGCCAGGAATACCGCCCCAGGACCCGATGGCTTGCCTGGCAAAGCCTGGGTCCTGGCCTCGGAGGCTCTCGGGCCCCGACTGGAGAGGCTCCTAAGCGCATGCTTGGAGAGAGGCCAATTCCCGCTTCGTTGGAAGACGGGGAAGCTGGTCCTCATTCGGAAGCCGGGGCGCCCTGCGGACTCTCCGTCCGCATACCGGCCCGTGGTGCTGCTCGACGAGGTGGGCAAGCTCTTTGAAAGAGTTATTGCAAACCGCCTCGCCGAGCACCTTGCGGGGACGGGGCCGGATCTTGCGGAACACCAGTTTGTTTTTTTAGTAATAATTTAATTTGATGAAATTTTTAGTAATAATTATGAAGCTAATTAACAGTATGCTCAGCGATGGAGACAATCACAGTATTCCAAGTTTCCAAGTAATTAGTGCATTGTTGGCTGGGCATATATGAGTACTTAAAGAGACTTTTAGTACACGTATTTTATAGAAGAAAACAAACACTATAAAGTCAAGTTATAAATCACCGTTAAGTTTTTTTTAAATTTACAAAGCATTAGCTAGCCTTTCAAAGGATTATGAATTCTAGCCAGTAATTTTTTATAGGATAGGGTGACAAACGCGCACACAGTCGACCTGATATCTATCCTCGATTACGAATCAAAATACAGATGCGTTGTCACACGTGAGTAATAAGATGGATTGCCTCGTTTCCAGTTAAAAGGTCTCCGGTTCTCTACACCCACCATCCGCATAGCATCATTAAGCTACTTTTTTACGCTGGTATTCTGTGAGAGCGTGGTAATTCCCCGGTCGAGCCGACTCATTCGTGCTACAACTATACTACAAATATAACTGCAGCATGGCTCTACCACGTACAACAAATATATTACATAAGGGCATAAATTTCAAGGTCTCACCTTAATAACAAATTTACTCTTGAATTTCGTAATTGAATTATGGCTTCGCGCAAATTATTATAAGCCTATAAGACCAAGATCGAGCCAATTAATTAACTGAATCTTGTTGATTGCCAGATGAAATTTCAGGCTGTATAAATTGTGAAAGACAAATTTCGTGTATCCTCTTATTGACTCTAAATAGGAATGTTCATTTGTATTTTTATTTTTAACATTTACCTAGTCACTATAAAGTACAAAATGTGTGTATATGAGTAATATACTTCGCGAGGCGAACCTGCTTTTTAAGCAAAAGAGACTGTGACAACGGATCTATGGACTCGATAAAGGGCAATGTAAGTATATATTTCAAATTTCCGAGGGTCCATATACTGGTGACAGTGATTAAAACTACATAGGTGTGAGTCAAACCGAGATGCAGAGAGCTCCATTGAGAATAGCGACCCGCCAAACAACCATCGCAGAGATGCAATGCTACAAAACGCAACAAGCATCAATACGACTATTGTCGGGCTTACACTGTCCCCCATATATCCCAGCAGACCACCCGCATACCTCCTTCGACCAGAACCAAAATATGTGTCAAATGAGGCACAGCACACCCGCAGATCCATCAAAAGACGCAATATCACACATAGCAGTAGGCATCACTACAACTATTATGCGGATGTCGCCCCCTCAAAACACACCCACATGATCCCTATCGACTTTGGTAACAAAATTGGTATTGTTGTTAACTAAAAATAACACCAACGTATCATATTACTATAATAATTAATGTCTGATTTGTACTTATTTTCACTTTATGTTTATTTATGTATTTTTGATTAAAAAATATGCAATCCTGATAAATCCCATATTGCTAAACATCTTTTGAACACTGGACACAACCTAGCCAACGACTACACCTTTAAACTCTTACATACTTGTATTTTTAATTATTTAAAATATTTTTTCTTAAAAAATTTAGACGTTTTATACAGAAATTAATCATTATTTATAATTAATAATAATTACGAACGTTTACTGGAGATTACGAAAGATCGGTAATTATCAAACAGCTCAGAAGCTTTTTACGTGGTTAAACCTTGCTGTTATATCGTAGTTGCAGCACGATTGGGTCGGCTCGACCGGGAAAGGACTACGCTCTAACAAAGTACCATCGTGAAGTAGTTGCTTAATGCTGTTGTGTTTTGTATAGTGAGTGTAGAGAATAGGAGACCCTTTTTACTTGTAAGGAAACATTTTATCTTAGGGGTGAAAGCGCATCTTCATTTTGATTCTTAATCAAGGATACAAAGCCAAAAAAAGGTTATTTCATATTTAATAATTAACTTAACTTAATTTTCCTACCAACATTATTGTTACTACAAAGTTAATACTATCTGCATGACAGCTCGTTTCCAGTTAACTGCAGTATTCTCCAAAATTTTGCCACAATACACAGAAAACGCAAAACAAGAAGAAGCCACAAGAACCAATCCCTGTGGCTCCATTAAACTAACCGTTTATTTTTTTGCGTGTTTACTGGAATGTTACTCTATCTAGTGATATTCGCTCTACATTTCTCTTAACGGTAGAAGACTGGCACTAATGTTCAAATGAATTTTAGCTTAATTATGCGTTTGGTTAGTCGTATATCATTTATTCAGTTCCTGCTACGAATACTGTGAACAATGCACTCCATAATGCTATAAGCAAATTTAATACCTGGCCGTGTTTCTGAAAAAAAAAGAGCAATCTTTCGGGTCCGTTTTCATCCATCAAGCTGTTTTTATGTTGTTGAAACATTATCAACAATTTAATTTAGATTAACCTCGATTAATAAAGCTTTGGTAAACTTAGTTGTTAACAACTGCGAGCGTAATATTCCCAAGTACTTGAATAGGTGCGATATTGACGCTAAACACGATCTTAAGATAGATTCTTATTCATATTCGATATTCATCATATAAAACGTTACCACCACACTAGAATTTACCCTGTGTCGTACATACACAAATATTCAGACCCGGAAAAATTATTTGTAGGCGATACAAATACTTATTTCGTATAGGATTCTAACCCGCGTCCCTTAGCTCTGCAACTCATCGCTAAGCCGAAACGCCATGGAGCCATCAAAAGACATCATTGCATCACTGCATTTATTATTCATTGTACCTAACAGACGGTATGTAACCATTTTACCTTGTGTTAAATTTTTGTGTTGAAATCTTCTATCAACATCGTGTATCTGCCTTTTCATTCAAATATTTCATGGCTGGTGCGCAAACCTGTATATATAAGGTATACTTGCCACACACTGCTCATTTTAATTAATGTGTTTATGCAAGGGTTTTGAAAATCCAACAGTTTAAGACGGATGATCGCTCTCCCAGTGTGTCGTGATATAGCAAGTTACTGAGTTTGAGGATTACCATTCCTTCCCTTTTTGAGGTACTTTAGATAACCATGTAATTATCTTCAGTCCTGTGTGTGCAAGGATTAAATGTTTTCGGGTCGTATCGAAGGTGATATCTCGCTGTTATCCCGCTAGCTATCGAAACCAAGAATACTCGTAAGGGCGTATTGTTTGCCATTTTTAAATGGCACTGAAAATATTTATTTTATCACATTATTCAGAAATACTCAACAGTTATAAATTCATTGTTACAACATTTTTGAAGAATAAGATATAAGAAATAAGGAAGGAAAAGGTATTTAGTATAGTTTTTTGACGCAAAAATTAGTATAGAATATATTATAACTACAAATAGATTACGCGCGATGTAAGCTGATTTCCTTAACTATAATGTGTGTGGGTCTATTGATGACATTCAGCATTTACTATTAAATTTTGTCAAATTCAGGAGAGAAAGAGAATCATTGGTGAAAATTTTTAAGATAAATGTGTAAGATTTAAGAATTTGATAAACAAAGTTAGCAGCACCAATGGCAGATGCTGCTTAATTTTTTGTCTGTACCAACCCACAGTATTTGAAATCCTGGCTGGCTAAAAATAAATTGTTATCGTGCGCCCAACGAAGCGAACGTGTATCAGCTAGTATTTTATAACTATAACATGTATGCTTATTTCGCTTTTATTAATAGGTTTCAATTTCCTTAGACAGATTGTTGAGAACATTCTAACAAAAACATTGAAATAACATTTGAAAAATTTTGTAAAACTGAGATAAATATAAGTAAAATGAGAACATCATGAAGCAGTCTGGTTAGATCTTTATTTAATTCATATGTGTCCACATCAAAAGCACCAGCTTTCAAATAAAAAACGATAATCAAAATCAGTTCACCTAGAAAAAAGTTCTAACGCCGGTGTATCCTTTTAATGCCGGTGGGGAATGCATGCTGTGTGCGTAAGGGCAAGTGACACCGGTGCTAATAATATGCCGATGTGTAATGCATGCCGTACTACGTACTGGCAAGTGATGCCGGTGAGAACGATGTGCCGGAGCAAGTGCCAGAAGTCTGCCTTATAAATCTGCGGTGAGTCGAGATGAAGACAAGTTGGACTGGCTTGCAGGAACTGAAGACTGCAGAAGACGATTCTCAGTAGTGAATGGTAGGGGTTCTTGAGGATAATGACGAAGGCTTGAAATTGTAGTTTCCGAAGGTGTTTGGTTGCGTGTTCAGATCATGTCGGTTAGTCACCACTGTGGCCGTGGTAGGAAAAGGGGAGATCTCCCGCCGGGCAAGGTGTTCTGCCCGGGGAGCGGCCAACGCTACGTGTGATAGTACGTAGATGTTCTATATATGCTGTTTATGATTCGGAATGTTGATAGCGTGATTTAAGCTTTGGTGTGTTTCGCTTGCGGCGCGACGACAGCGCCGCCACATATTGTTATGAATGGGGGTAAAAAGCTAAAAGAAAATACGAAGAAATTTCCCACTCGTTATAGTAGTAAAAATTATCGCTCAAGTGACTACGAAGGATTAGTCAGTAATTCTACGAGTCTCACAGTCGTTATTATACCCGTTAGGGTAATTCTTCTGGTGTAGAAAGGAAGATTGTGTTGCTGGGATGCTACTTTGTGCTACATTGAGTTGAATAGTGTTGCTTTTCGTTTGCATACTTGGTGTTATCATGTAATTCTGTCATGCACGTTACACCAGTGTGTGATTGTGACGGGGACAAATTATTAGTCGAGACGTACATATAACGAACGTACTTATAGTGCAGTACTCTATTTTATTGAAGCAAGAGAGCAAGTTGAACATCTTATCTCACCAATTTAATTACTTTTAACAATTACAAAAATCAATTAAGTAAAGAAAGTTTGTTACCAATTAAGTCCTTTTATTTAAATAATTTTGAGAAGCTTATATTGCAAGTAATTCTTTTGACTGTTTCAATAGAAGGTAAGGTTTTACATACTAACCATTAAAAACGTTAATATTATGCTGCGATTTCAAGCAGGAATTTTGAAAGTATGTTCCCCGATCAAGATAGCTGAATTTTGGAATAACATGAGTTAGTACAACCTCTGACATGGACACTAATTAAACATGGTAGAGACATGCTGCAGGCATATTAATTATATAGTTGTAGCACGAATGGATCGGCTCGACCAGGGAAGGCCCATGCTCTCACAGAATAGCAGCGTACAAAAGAAGCATAATGCTGCTGTGTTTCAATGGTGAGTGTAGAGAACCGGGGATCCTTTGTAATGGAAAAGAGGAATCCCATCTTAGTTCTCATAACTTACATCGCATCTGCATTTTGATTCTTACCCGAGGATAGATGTAGATGCATATGGGCCACAGCAACTACTTACCATCAGGTGAACTGTGCTCGTTTGTCGTTCTTATCCTATAAAAAATCCTCTTCACTTATAATGCGTTTGTGATAAGATAGGATGGAATTTACTCACTCGATAATATACGATGCATTTTACTTACGCGATAAGATGGGATGGAATTTACTAACATTTACAGTGATATATTACATATACAGACAATCACAATATAGTATTCATATTCGAAAATCAAAATTTATTAATTTTCTATAGCACACTTATGCCAGTACTGGTTGGGAGCACTACGCTTGTCGACAAGTACGAAGAGAGGTCTATCTACGCATTCAACTCGGATGGGCAGCATCTGGGAGAGTACGACACATCTTTTCGACAGATATAACCTAAAAAATAAGATTATGCAATCAGTGAGTGTTGCCACTGAGGACATATGTTTCTGAGACGTGGTCCTTTACTTCTGGCCGTATGAAGAACCTCAAGGTTAGTTAGCCAGCTATAGGGAGTGCTATTATCTCTCTGCGTGATAAACTTAGAAAAGAGGTTATTCGCTGTAAAACCACAGTAATTAACATAGCCCAAAGGATTACTAATATTAAATTCCAATAGCCCGCCAAATAGCTCGTTGAACCAACAATCAATGGCAAAGAAAGGTTCTCAAATGGCAGCCTTGTACCACGTACCTAACGTCGTAGGGTGGCTCCCACTAGACAGAGTGACGATCTGGTAAGATGTGCAGGAAGTTTATGGATACACGTGGTTTAGGACCACACTTTGTGGTATTTTTTGGCCTTCCTATTTTCAGCAGTGAACATGTAAAGGGCTGTATTGATAATGATTACACAAGTTGCGTTGTAACGGGTCGAATGTTTCTGTGTTAAATTTTTACAAAAAAATGCGTTCCTTCTCTGCAACGTTCTGCCTGTTGAAATTGAAACACACGATTAAGTATAAGATTTAAATAAAAAACTGTTTCGGCTACAATATCTAGAGGAAGGAAAACATCTGGCCAAACTGGGACGGACTCTTTACTGTCATTATAGTCAGTGTTTTGAAGGTGTACCAAAATATAAAATATTTACAAATTTATAATTTTGCAACTAATCTAGTAGTGTTTCAATTACGATTTAAAAATTAGGATTAGTTAAGAGACTACTAAAACGATAAAATATTTTTATAACAAAGAAAAAGTCGACTTTTTTATAGGAGAGAGGGCAAAAAGGGGGTCGATTGAGCAAGTGGATGAATCGTGTATTTGGGATGTGTATATAGCAGGGACGGTGGATATGAAAAAAGGAAAGTATGATAATTCGTAATGCTGTGTTAACTACTTTAATGTATGGTAGTCGAAGTTGGGTGTGGCAGAAGCAAGAAAGTAGAATAAATGCTGTGGAAATGTGGTCTTTAGTGAGTATGCTAGGGCTGAATCTGAATGACACGGTGAGAAATTGTGTGATATGAGAAAATTGTGGTGTGCTAGATGATGTTGTGACCGGGATTGAGAAAGGAATGCTTCGGTTGTTTGGTCATGTAGAAAGAACGAATGAAGAAAGAGTGACAAAACAAATAATATTGCAGATGTGAACGGCAGAGTCAGAAAAGGACGCCCTAGACGAAGATTTTTCGACCAACTTTGCGATATTTTGAAAATAGATTACATTAGGAGTACCCTTAACCAACGAGCGTGTATGCGTAGATATATGGACATAAAGGAAGCGAGAGAGGTATGTTAGGATCGTGCCAAATGGAAGTCCATAGTGTCTCTGCCTACTCCTCTAGGTGACAGGCGTGAGTGCTTATGTTTATTTTTATGTAGGGAGAAAACGAGCGGTTACGGTTCACTTGATGGTAAATGATTACCGCCACCCATGTACAACTGCAACAACAGGGGAATTGCAGATGCTTAGCCGGCCTTTTAAAAAGGAGTAGGCTCTTTTCTCGGAGTTCCCTAAGTCGTATCGGTCTGGAAAAATCTCTGGTGGTAGTCGATTCCGCAAGGAAGTTGTACGAGAAAGAAAACTTCTTTTAAATCGCACAGTGGAGGATTGCCAGTCTTTTTCTAAACTAAATTCAAAGAACTAAAAATAAAAATACAACACATTCTAAATTCAGTGCACATAGTGTAAAAAAGTATAATTATAGTATTAAAGCCCAGGTTTCTTTAAATTTTTTAATCTTTTGTCTAAATTAATAAATATTTCCAATCACTACGGTATAATCACAATGTCCTCTAAATTGTTAAAAGTAGTTTAAAAAAAGAGGGCATAAAATTTATAACGTATAAACGTTATCCCCTAATTTGTTACACTCTGTGTTGGACTTATTTCCTCTAAACTTATTGAGGGCGCCCCAATATCTTTTTTTATAAAAAAATACAGTAATTATTCCTAAGGTGACGAAAATATCGGGTGACGTATTGTGTCTTTACATCCGATTATGTGTAGGTGTCTTGAAGGCAAAAACCCATTCAGGATTTTATTATGCTAAGTCAGTTCACTTTACCATCTTCGGCTGCAAGACCACTTACCATCAGGTGGCACAGTATTCAAACACTGGCTTTTACCTTCTCTTTTTCTTTGAAGTCGACTAAAATTCAAACTATGAATAATCGTGTCGAACGGCCATGTTCAAACATGGGCAAATGATACGCAAAGTGAAGGTAAACATTTACCGTCACTTAATTTTTTACGAGTCAGTGCAACGTGACGGAGGGCATATTGCAAACCTAAAAATTTATTTTAATAGCTTTTACAGTGAGTAATTATTAGGGAATTGTCAACAAACCCGCGCCTAAAGGAACCAAGCTACGTTGGCAGCTTTTTTTTTACCAGGTACGTTATGAGCGAACTTAACATTGTATTATAAAGCCGTTTCTTTACGTGGGATTTTAATTGGTATTAATTTTGTTTGTTACTGCAAATTAGGACTATTTTCATTTAATGATGAGAATGCCATAGGATTAACGTATTAAATGCGCCCATTTGTTATGATATCTATATTTGTTTAATAATCTATATTTGTTTATAAAATCTTACAATAAAGGTTAAATAAATAAATAAATAAATAAATGTGGTTACTCGTGAATAATAATGCTTTTATTTTTTAATATTCTGACACAACATCGCTCGTCTTGTAATATACGATAGTAAATGGGAATTACATTAAATTTAATTTAGGAAGTAGTCATTAACATAGGGAAAGTGGTAGAATTTAAAGAAAGAAGAAAATCAAAAGGGATTAATGTTGAGCGTACAACATGCCACACACAAACATGTTGGAAAAGCTAGTCAAACATTCGTTAGTGATCCGTTTGTCTCGTATATATGTCAAACGTGACTGGCATTCGAATGAATTTGAATACGCACAAGTTAAGGAGTGTCACGCATAAGTGTATATATTCATGGCGAGAAATACTTAATGTGGTTATAAAAAACTATTTCCTTAATTTTAATTTTAAAGCTAATTGATTATAATATAACAAAAAAACATTTGTTAAGTACGAGTACGTACGAGTCGTATGTACTGCAGCCTTCATCTACAGCATTTATCTTTTATGATTGTCTTCCAAAAGCAAAAGCATTTTGTGACTTGCAAGTAGAAAAGCTAACTATGTAGTGGCGATGTATGAATATCCACTTTCTTATATCATCCTGTGGGTATATGAAAACATAAAAAACTGCGAAAGCCAAGCAGATGGCAAAATACAGGTATGAGGTAATTTATGGTGGAGGCCTATGTACAGTAATAGGCTTTTATAGCCTGTAATATATTATACAATAAGCTATTGGACGTATGCTAGGTTTAAAATACCTAATGAGTTAAATATTAATGTTAGAAAACTGGTATTGCAACCACCATTTGCCTGACAAAAGTAAAAACAAAAAGCAGTTAGAAGGAAATTTAAGCTTAATCTCACGAAGCCTGTGCCAATATAATTTTAAAATGTAATAAGATATAGAACAGGTTAAATATTTTTAACGATAGTATATTTTTTAGTATATGTTCATCGACATTTTGGTAATGTTTGTGCCGATCCCAATGATATTTTTTTTGAATGCGAAGGTGATCCTATCCAAATGTAAAGAAATTACTACACCCCTGAAAGTGGAAAATTAAGGAATAGGGCATTTTTTTTCTAAGTATTTAGATGACTCGTAGTTCCTAGCTGGTATCTTGAGATATTTTATGCTATCTATGCAAAAGGATAAAAATTATATTTAAAAAAAAATCCACTTCAAAAATTAAAAATAATAAATTAATTTCCACATAATTGCTTCTGAATTCGATATAGTAAAAGCTATCTTAAATAGAATAAGGATGACAATTAGCACACAGTCCATTTGATGATAAGAGATAGTGAAGACATTTTACATTTATCCTCGGTTAAAAATTGAAATTGAGATGCGTTATCACCCCTGAGGTCTAAGATGGAATGCCTCGTTACCAATAAAAAGAGTATTTGGTTCTCTACAGTCACTATATGAAAAACAGCAGCATTAAGCGACTATTTTGCTGGTATTATGTGGGAGCGTGGTCCCCCCACGGTCGAGTTGACCCATTATTGCTACAACCGTACTATAGCTACAGCATGGCTTTATCGCGTATAAAATATTAAAATTATTTTATTCCTTTTAGTGGTCTGTTTTTACTTTTGATGTATTTTTTGCCATGTCCAACTGGGTAATGCACCATTTATTTAAAATCCCGTACTGAAAATAAGGCTACGTAAGAAGGATAGAGCTGAACTATGCTGTGTTAAGGTCTGTATTCTATAAAAATGTTTCATCCCTAGTCGATCTGACCCTTCGTGTACAACAATAGCTTTATCATCTACATCCGTTTTAAATACATTACTCCTTTTCTAAAAGAATGCCACGTAAAGCACGGTCGAAAAGAGAACTGCTATAGCTAAAACTTTAAACACACTATGGTATTAACAACTATTCTTCTTTGTTACATCGGGATTTTTTCGGCTTTAAATTGAAAAAAGTGAGAAAATCAAATGGAACGGGAGTTCGCTGATTGGGAAAAGTAGAATGCGAATAAAACGCTAACGAATGTGAGACCTAAAGTGATAGTGGCTCAAGGCGAGTCTCTACATTTTCTTTCAATAAATTGTCGCAAAAATGTATCAATAATTATTATACAACATGGTATTTTTTCAGTCATCAGAGTATTTGATATATGTCGCATACATAGGTATTTTTGTAGTGTTCGAAACAAATTTCAGAAGTGTACAAGTTAGAACCTTTCGGTATAGTCTTTAGCATTGTGGACGAAATTGGTTTCATGGATGGTAAGTACACAGAACCACGAATATCAAACGATGAATGAGATTAACAAGTTTTATATGACTTTTGACTTTTGTTTTTTTTGTCTTATTCTAATACCTCTTTCTCGTACTCGTTTGCATGTCCAAATCTACACCCTAATCTCGTCATCTTTAGTATGGTAATATACTGTAGAGTGTAATATCTAACATGTTCTCTCCCAAAAATATAACTTTTCAATACATTTTTTCTTATTTAGGTACATAATTTACTAGAATAATTTCTCATTGTATTGTATTGATTACATGTTATTCCCACTCATGATTAATCAAAAATTAAGTTGCATGACTCAATCTGTGAATGTTATGTAAACTTGACTTGTTATTGATGTGCATATTATGGAGCATAAAAATGTGTATGTTTTGTATTGTAAGTGTACTTTTTAAATATATAAAAATTAATAAATCTATCATGATATGTTCTATGAAAGCGAAATCCAAAACGACGTGATTAAACATGCCCAAAGAGAACCTATTTATAGTAATACCATTGAAGAAAATTCAACTCTTTCAGCGGCGACATTAATATCTCATAAAACAATATGTTTGTAAGAGATATTGCAATGAATATTGCTGTCTATATTAAACTAAAATGTCTAGTCTAGTTCAATTTTCTTTACTTTACGATCTTTTACTTGATTATAAAGAAACGACAAGAGTTGCTTTCGACAAACTCTCGACTCTCCTCGAACACTTTGTTCCACATATAGACTCTTTTTTTTGTAAAAATAAAAATCATACATAAGGCTTCTCTAATAGATAACATACGTATTTCATTTCAAAGCCAAATACCAGCGTAAAATACCAGCTCACTGCTGCTGTTTTTCGTATGGCCAGTTATGAACCGGAGATCTTTTATACTGGAAACGAGGCGTTTCTGTTAGGGGTTGCACCCCTGAGGACTAAACAGGAACGCCTCGTTTCTGCATCTGCATTTTGATTCTTAATCAAGAATAGATGTAGATGTCTATGAGTCACATCATCCGCTTACCATCAGGTCGACTATGTGCTCGTTTGTCACTCTTATTCTCTAAAAAAGTTATGTTTTGTTATTCCCTTAGTAAAAGTTTTAACACACAAACATAGACAAACTTTAGCCAAGTAATAATTAAGAATTGGAATTCCAAGTCACTATTTCTTAATCACTATCGCGGGTTTTCAAAAATTATAAATTCCCTCAAATATCTTTTTCAACTTTAATATATATTACTACTTTTCGTTCTTTGAAATTGTGATTTCATTTAGCACGTGTAGCAAAGAAAAATAAATTTGCTTGGTATCAAATAGCTCGATAGCTTACACTCAATATTTTAGTATAAATTTGTATTAAACGATATAAACTCTTGCAACAGTTGGTGTGTGTCACATCATCATCATCATTACAGCCCTTCAGCAGTGGACTTCTATTGCTGAACATAGGCCTCCCGCAAGGAATGCCACAAAGCACGGTCCTGAGCCACCCGCATTCATCGACTTGCTGCATGGCTTCGTCAGTCACTCTGTTCTACTGCGGATACCCTCATTTCTAAGTAAATCACGCAGAGAAACTCCAAGCAAAGTCTTCGCCATAGCTCGCTAAGCGATCTTGAGCGTCGTCATACGGCCAGCAGTGAAAGACCACGTCTCAGTTCTATAAGTTATTGCTGGCAACATGCACTGGTTGTACAGTCTCGTTTTCTGGTTTTGAGGTATAGCTGACAAGAAGATGTGTCATAATCTCCCGAACACTGCCTAACCGAGTTGAATCCGTCGATTGAGTTCTCGGCCGAAGTTGGACTTACCTAGTCGGACTATTTGTCCCAGGTAAACATACTTGTAAAAAACTTCGAGCTTAGTGCTCACAACAACTACCGGCATAGGTGTGACATGGACGTTACACGTGATCTTCGTTTTTTCCATGTTCATCTTAAGACCTATCCGTTGGGAGGCACTATTGAGGTTACGATACATTCCTTATGGCCTAATCACTGGGGGACCTAAGCACTGCGCCAGTCAGCAAATTAAAGGTGAGTGATGTACTCGCCATTGATGCTTATACCGTATGCTTTCCACACCAGTAGCTTGAAAACGTTTTCCAATGTAGAGCAGTGAAGAGTTTCGGAAATATAACGTTACCCTGTCTTACACTTCTCTGCAGGTTTTTTACTCTGTTTCTGTAATCGGATAGCCACTGTAGCCCTGCTGTATAAACACTTCAGTATTTCGATATACGAACAGTCAACAGAACTTGGTACCGTTGAAGAGACTGTAGTACCGCTCAAATTTCGACGAAATCAAATGCTTTCTCTTGTCGACATACACAAGGTAAATTGGCAGATCGTATTCTTTGGTCTTCTTTGAAATTTTCCCAAGAGTATATATTTGATCTATGGTACTAAAGCCTTTTTGAAAAACCGGCTTATTCGGGAGGCTGAAAGTCGTCGAGTCTGCGTGCAAGACGATTCCTAATGACTCTCTAAAACAGCACGTTTTTTTTTTATAGAAGAGGGGACAAACGAGCATGCGACTCACCTGATGTTAAGTGACTACCGCCGCCCATGATCAACCGCAACACCAGGAGAATTGCGGGTGCGTTGCCGGCCCTTTAGAAAGGAGTAAGCTCTTTTCTTGAAGGTCCCCAGGTCGTATCGGTCCGGAAAAGTCGCCGGTGGTAAACTATTCCACAGAGAGGTTGTACGTGGAAGAAAACTCCTTGTGAAACGTACAGTGGTGGACCGCCAAGCATCCAGATGGTGTGGATGGTATCGGGACGTTTGCCGTGTAGTGCGTTCACGAAATTTGGCGGCTGGGATTAATCCGAACAATTCCTCAGAGCACTCCCCGTGATAGATGCGATAAAATACGCAAAGAGATGCAACATCTCTTCGCAGCGCCAGTGAGTCGAGCCGATCGGAAAGCACTCGGTCGTCGACGATTCGAGCCGCTCTGCGCTGGATGCGGTCAAGTGGAAGGAGCTGGTACTGGGGAGCCCCAGCCCAGAGATGGGAACAGTATTCCATGTGCGGCCGAACCTGCGCCTTGTAAAGTTGCAGGCGGTGTGCCGGCATGAAATACTGTCCCGCTCTGCTGAGCACGCCAAGCTTTTTAGAGGCCAATTTGGCCTTCCCTTCCAAGCACGTAGACGCGGCTCGGAAGGAAAATCGGTCTGTAGTTCTTCAAGAGAACGTTGTCACCTTTCTTGAAGAACAAGACCACCGCACTTCTGCTCCACGCCTCCGGAGTAGTGCCACCATGGAGGCCGGAATTGAAGAGCTTCTGAAAGACTTTAAGTACCCGTGCTACACCTACTTTCAGAAGCTCCACTATAATTCAATCCTTGCCTGGGACCCTGCCGTTTTTAAGATGCTGGAGAGCCATTCTAATCTCGCTCAAACTGACGTCCGGGATATCATCGGAATAGTGTCGGATAAGACTTGCTTTTGGATCGTTACTTAAAATTGCGTGTGGCTCCAACGATGATTTGTAACTGCCCATAGGTGCTGCCACACTGAGTCTTTAAGACCAAGTGAGTTTGTGTCACAAAACTAATTAAATTAATTTAAAAAAATCTCTATTCAACTATTTCAATTTATTTTTAAATTTATTTTGATTTATTACACTTAAATATATTACTGTTTCAAATTTTTATCATCGTACAATATTTTATAGCCGCAAAGTATTTTAAAGAATCACAGTTAGTAAGTGTGATAAAGTGATAATCTTTATAATAGCGACGTAATTAAAGTATTATCGTGTTATCTTTAGAAAAATGTAATAAACCCTAATACACCACTGATATTAAATCTGATGACTCATTTTAGATTTAGTTATAGTATATTAAGTTTATTCTAGAAGTAGTCAGACAGCAAATTTATTCATTTCAAATTCAATAAGTATTATTTGTAATCCATATTTAATAAAAAAGTTTCCGTTTCGGTTTCTGTACTATCAATATAACAGCACAACGAACTTGCAAATAGTCACTAAACAAGAACTTGGTTGTAGCTATAGGCAAACCCCACGCATTAATATATATATTTTTGACGAGATTAAATTCTTTTATGCTCCGTTATTTTATAGTCCGTCCTGTTATCATCATCACCACATCTATCCACAAGTCCCCTGCTGAACATAAGCCTCCCCCTAGGAATGCCCCAAAGCACGGTCCTGAGTCACCTGCATCCATCGACTTTCTGCATGTCTTACAGGTCGTCACACCATCTAACGGGGGGTCGCCCTACACTTCGCATACTGGTAAAAGGCTGCCACTTCCTTCCTTTCTTCCACTCCACTTCAGCTTACTAACCTTCCTTTTATTTTTCTTTAAGATTACGTAAGTTTAAGTTAAATTATTTCCGCAAATAGTCCACTGCTGGACGTGGACCTCTCCGACTGTAGGGAGAAATTGCTATTAGATGCATATTTTTTTTTCTTTTTGCACCACTTTCCCTTCCAGTAACGCAATGATTTTTTATCGGCGATTGATTTCTAAATACGTGTTCAATAATTTTCTAAAAAAAATTGACTCAAAATTTAAGCTAATTAACTAATTTATGGCAACTTTGGCTAAATTTACATAATTTTACGGCTTTCATCGTGTTTTTCTTTAGTAATGATAGCGGGAATATTGAATGTTAATTTTGAAATTATATACACATACACAATATAAATATAAATTTTTACACACAATATAAATTTTTATGTATTTTTAAAACAGCGTTTTATTATAACAAAATAAAAGCAACCTTTTTGATGTACTCACGCGGCTGTATTATTACAAATTGGCAAATATGTTTAGTAAGTTTTGTACATGAGGGAGAGTTATAAATTTCAATTTGTTCCCCTAATTTTTGGAACACCGACACGTAATACACATGCAGGCATATAGGTGTCTGTCTAATAATTTAAGACGGAGAATAACTATTTAGAGGTAAACTGGGGAGCCTTAGGAGTAATAGCTGCAATCTGGAGCGACACCACCGCGACTTCAAGCGTATCCGGAATTTCCCTTGAGAAAATCTACTTTAATATATTTTCACACTTACACCACGAAACTGTTAACGACTGTTGTAACTTCCTTGATCCAACTTTACTAATATTATAAATTTGAAAGTAAGTTTGTTTATTTGTTTGTTTGTTACATTTTCACGTCTAGCTGCTAAATTTTGGTAAAGAGATAGATGGAACTTTGCTTGCTTGACCTTTTATATCGATCCCGTAATAACGTGGGTGAAGCCGTGAGGCACAACTAGTTTTATTATAAATCATTGAAAATTTACCAACTGTGGGGAAGATCTGTGCTTAGCAGTGGTTTTGATAGGTTGTGGTGTTCTCACACTCTGTGTGTGTGATTTTATCAAAAATGTACATACATGTAGATATTTAAGAATATTAGGTACTTTGATTAACACCACTTTACGGTACTTTTTAATATATTAAGTCGTATAAGAAAAGAAATCAATCTTTAAGATTTTTTGTTTTTTTTTTTTATATTTCGTAGTTAATCCAAAAGTGTATAATAAAATTTTACCTTAATTAAAGAGGGGTAAATACGAAATACAGATCACTTTTGGATTTCATATTTTTACATTTCATACCCGATTTAAAATAAAAATCATAATTCATCCCATTCAAAGTTATAAAGACTTTCCATATGATAGGAAACGTAGTTAAATGTACTCACGCAGAGAATATTTTCTTCACCAGTGGGTGCAAGTCCACAACTGCACTATTATTTGTAAAATTAAGCGCTTAAACTTCTTTCATCATATTTATATAATAGAACTCAAACAATTGTAATCAAAGGGTATAGTAGTTCTTCCTGATCGGCAGTATCTATGGGTGTTCCTCAGTCTTAAGTCTTGGTCCCTTCCTGTTCTTAGTTTATATTAAGGACTTACCTTTCCTGGTAGTCAATAACCGTGATATTATTTCATTTGCTTATGATACTTCTTTGATTTTGAAACATAAAGGGAAATTGATTAATAATGAAAATGTGAATAATGATATATCAAAATATAACTGGTTTAACATCATCAATTTGCTTTTAAACGGTAATAATACGAAATGTTTTAAATTCACAGCATGAAATGCTGAATATCAGTGTATTTTTAAGTGAAGAGGAATTGAATATTTGTGTATCCACTATTTATCTTGGAATTACAGTTGACGCTCAAACTCTAGTAGAAGCTCAGTGGGATCAAACTAGCTATCAAACTTAGTTTAGCAGCTAAGTTAGTTTAGTTATTTCAATAACATAGTGTTGTATGGAATTTTGTTATGGGATAATGCGACTAATATTAAAACTATTTTTGTATCCGAAGGAGTATCTTACAGAAAAATTAAAAAAGATAATTATATTAACCTTAGCTTCTCAGTATATTCATGAACATTTAACGCAGCAATTTAAGCAGATGTATTTTCTGTAAATAATAGGAGTAACCACAAGCTCTTGAGCAGCAGTCGGCTCCAAAAAGTAAGTTCCATTATGGGGCAATATATATGCTATTGCAACAAAATCCCAGAAAATATGCAAGACTTATATCTTTCAAAAAGTTATAAAAATTTATTAATTCCTGGAGCCTACTACTACCATGCTATATTATATTGTAAATTATTGATTAAAAATTAGTTTCTCTAGGTTTCTTGCTATTTCTTGTCAAAACAAAAGTTTTTTTTTAATATACCAATGGCAAAAACTATGACTTTCAAAAAGTATTCGTGTAATCTATATAGAAAATTTTTTTTCCAATGGAATGAAATGAAATGATTATTCTATTGTATTTTATCACATGACGTAAAAAGAATGGGATAGATTATTTTCTATACTATCCTATCCTATTATTACTATCTTATGTTATTGTGTTCTATTCTAATTTATTTTGGTCGATTCTATTCTAAATAGACACCATGCCTCATGTTTAGCATAGATTTAAAATATTCAAAACTGTGACAGAAACAGCAACTTTTTTATTCAATTTAGATTGTAAATAGTACTTATTGACTTTTTTAATATACTATTGGTTGGAAAAAAATCATGTATGTTACACAATTAATCAACTTAAAAAAATAGAAATAGCTTAGTAGCATTTACCTTTACCGGGGTTTATTCAGGTCCATAAATCCCTAATGTATATATATATATATATATATATATATATATATATATATATATATATATATATATATATATATATATATATATGTAAATACTCGACAAAGATTATGTTTTAATGGAAATTTCAAATCAAACATATAATAGAAACACTTACAAGTTCGCACTTTCTGGTATTCTTATTACGATGTTTCTTCTTCGTTCTTCTTTCACCATAAATATAGGATTAATTTGTAAAAATATCTTCCTCTATTTTAGTCTTAGACGCAAGTAATATTTTTAAGACAGTGGGCTTATACCCGTTCATACCCGTGGTAAAATGTTCAAAATAGTAAAAGAAAAAACCCTGACCTGATAAGATGCAGTATCAATTAATTATCAGATGGACTATGTGCTTGTTTATAAACATTATTTCTAAAAAAAAATATTTTTTGTTTGGCTGACTGACTTAGCATAACGTAAAATAAGCACAAGCTCATCATTCTTGTCTTAAAGACATAATCCAGATTGTAATCCGGATTAAAAGACTAGAAAAAGAGAGAATTGTTCCAATCTTTGGCTATTTATAATACGAAAGCGAAGCATACCATTTTGTTGGAACGCATGAAATATCGAAAACAAAGGGGAACATCTGCCGACAGAACGGTTGAATTTTAGCAGACCTGTTAAGAACCGATGACAACACAAATTCCATGACTATTACTTATTATTTTCAATAGGATCGTCTAAGCTAGTGGTCAATGTATAATAACCTCTTGTGTAATTAATATAATGATTTATTAATTACAAACAATAAAACATTTAACCCGTATCGTAATACCATATTCAAATTATTTATAAAAGCAGTAAAATGAAAGCGGTAGTGAGGTTAAAACTTGATAAGGGTCAGACAGTTGTGCCGGTAAAGGAATGCAATTCTCTAATACAAAATTCAACAATACAGAGCGATTTAAATTGTTCGGTTATTTAGGTTAAAGTAAAAAAAAATTATCAATCAAATTATTGCAGCATGCACATTTCTAAGCGAAGCTACTTTTTCGCGAGTTTTATGTAGTGACACATCACATTAAAAACATCACCATTTTTTCATTTATTACAGCCTTTCAAGTCATCTGCTGAACAGAGGCCTCCCAATAGATTGCCTTATAAAGGCATATATTTTCCGTGGTTGGTACACTTGGCAGGCATATATAAGATACAATAATAATAGATAGGAAACAATAAACATCACATAGAGGAAGGTGCACAAGGAACTCTTTGATCGTAATTACTACCTTTAAACCTAACATCTAGCTTCACAAAAGTGGTGGAACAAAATTTAAAGCTTTTTGAAGATTAATACTTTTCAATTTTTTTCATAAGTAAACAAAATTGAAGTGGCATACGAACTCATAGTATACTCCTAGTGATGGTGGGCGGCTACAGTAGTAAATGCCAACTTCAAATAACGAAGATTAAAGGTTTGGTGCATTGTCACCTCTGAGGACTACGATGGAATGCCTTTCAGTCGGTAATTATACTGGTTATCTATATCCATCAGACCGAAACACAGCAGTCACGCAATGCTGTTTGATAGTAAAGATAGGTAAGGGATTGGTAACCCTTCAAGCTGACTCCTAGGCAGAACAGACTCTTAAAAATAATCAACGTTATTCTTATTAGGAATTCAACATTTACTAAAATTCGTTGGTTTTAAAGATAATTTTTAAATCCTAATTTTTTTTGGTAAAATATTACAAATAAATGTAAGTACACTAACTTCGTTAAAAAAGTATGGCATAATATGGAGTATTTATATTATTTTTTATTTTAAATCAATGTTATCATTTAGTTTTCTTTCTCCGATGTTAAGGTGCTACAGGAGCCTCGGCACACCTGAAACAAGCAAAGCCATAGATGCGCTGTCGCCCAAGAGGACTAATACGAAGTGCTTCACAGCCTGTAATTCTATTTTCTCTTTTAATTTTTAAACCGGAAAACTGCAGTCAGTTCGGTGCTACTTTTTGGCGGAAAAATATAAGGAAGTCCAAATCACGTGGACTACTGACAGAAATGTAGACCTACAGGTATTTAATAAAACACTTAACTAATTTGTACAAATTACTAAAATATTTTATTCGTTGCAGAAAATATATCAGAAAATAAAAGGGAATTTTGTGGTTTTCGTTTTTTTCTTTAATAATTTATTTATAAAATAATATGAAACCAAAGCTAGAAAAAAGGAAAAAAGACAAAAATTCGCCCTTAAATACTATAAGTAATTTTGGACATTAAAATTGACTTCATTATAAATTTTAGAAAAAAGGAAAATTTATGTTTAACTGTGTCGTACGTGTGATTTTAAAGCCGTTGATTATTCCATAATTTAGATGGTAATTTATCATACTTTTGTTGACTAATGGACTGAATATCGATAACGGATGTCAAGCTACTAGTTTTCTTTCCAGGTCATTAAACCCAGCTTGATAAAAGCTAAAATAAATGCAAATAAATATTTTTAAGTTAATACCTCCTTTCTAAAACTAAAGCGTCAAGTTTATTAATAATTTGAACTCAAAATAATGTTTATGTGTTATATAAAACAGGACAGTAGTTGTTAAATATTATTTGAGATTTTATGTACGTACATGAAAGTTACAAATAAGTTGTAAAACCTTTTTCAACCGTTTTAACACTAAACAACCTCATTCAAGAATGAATGAATAATAAAAAATAGCTAAGAGGTAATTTATTAGTGCTGTTAAGGGCTACATTTTTAATCAAATATGTATGTAACAGTATATAAAATTAATACGATTTATTGTTTATTACATTTTAATAACAATACAGTACTGATAATTAGTCAAATGATATATTTTAATGCAATGCCCGTCAAAAGTTACGTTGTGAAAAGTACCCAATGTGCAAATAAACATTTGCACATGTGTTGAGTATATAAAACTACAAAGGGACAAATACAAACATGTGTTGATGTGGTGAAAAGGTTACATGAAGCCACATCGAGTTAATAGCACCGATTTTTACTCATTATTCACTTTCAGAAGCCAAAATGACAACCCAATAATAAATAATTATAGCTAACATTTTACAGTAAGTAGGTTATGTCAACGTGTGGCTTGTTTAGCATGGGTATTAAGTTTTTAATATTTTGCGTTGGTATTGAGCGAAGGTAAATTTTAAGAATAAATTCTTTAGTTCAAGGTTACGCTATCACTAAAACAAACTCCTATCGTAACAAAATGGAATTTTGAAATTTTTGAAAAACATAGATTCAAATTTTTAATTACTAGAAGTCTTAATAACGTTATCATATGAAAAGCAGAGAACACAAAATAAAACCTTTTCAAATAATTTATGACGATTTATTTAAGTATTGTCTGAAGTCAACAAAATGCGTTGTATATTTACCTTTATATTTATATACACTTATACAAAAATATATTTACATACAGTATATATACCACATTGGGCATATTAGGCATATATTACAAATACAAATGATTACGTACGTTATGAATTAATACGGATACATTTTATTTATTATAATACGGTAAATTAGGTAACGGTTCTATTTTTCTACGATGATGTGATCCATGATGTCTAAGATGTACAGCCGACTCTCTCATTTTTTGTTCCCTTAATACACGTATATAGTCTTCGTTAACAGAATGTCTATTTTTACCAGTAATTTCCATCGATTTTTCACTATTTTTAAATAAAACACACCACAAAGATTTATCTTTATTATCCCACAACAACGATTTCGTGTACTCTTTCAGTCTACGACTATTCTCTTCCACCCGCCGCATAGCTATCTCTATTTTAATCAAGTCTTTGTAATGGTCGGAGACAGGCGACGCGGTCACATTATTCCCTCCACTGCTCGGTTTAGTTGAGCTTATATTAATTCTCGACAAGTAATAATTTTCATATTGACTGGACGAACCTTTGGTTTGCAATAACCACACGATACTAGCGACAAAAGCGCAAGATATTACGAAAGTTAATAATAACAAAGTCAATCGAAATACTGAACTAGGGTACGTACAACTCATATCACTTTTTGTTTCGGTTTCTCAACGTTTATTCGTATTACAGGATCGTACATAACGCGTCGGTGTAGCTGCTACGGGCTACGATACTACGGTCGTCCAATCGCTACGGAATGCCGCTATGTACTGGCAGCTACGCCGAGTATCGGCGCAGTCACTATGTATATGTGTATACACTGTAATTTGCAGTCCAAAGCTGTATCCGAGCTGCAGATGTTTTCAGATCTCTTTGTGTGCGACTTCTTCGCACTTTTGTTCAGTCGTTGCCCTAAAAGATACTATACTCGTACACTAAGGCTAGGGCATAGTTCATTCTATATAAATATGAAAATAATGAAATTGAATTTTAAGTATTTGAAAAAAGACGATATTACGAAATAAGAAGATCGTGTAAATTACATTTACCTTATTGCCCTTAATAATTTCAATTTATAATTATTTTTACAGATATTCATTAACTTGTTTATCTACATTGTACATCTAAGTAGTCACGGATCGTCTCATTATAGAAAAATACGGATATAAACGTTACCTTATTTGTCGTATCTATACACATAAATAAATTTGAAGTATCTGTCTATAGTATCGAAATAACTTCCCTTTATTGATATGAGGGGGTTACTTGTCCGCCATTAAATCATGAAATGAACCACTTGTAAAATATTTGTTTAATTGTCTGTCTGGGCTAATCTTCAGTTCAGAAAGTCAACGTTTGAATGTATCAATCCACTTTAGCCAAATCATTAATCTAGGATTTCCATGATAGCAAAGTCTTAATAAAAATTCGGAATAAAAAAGGGAATTATATTTTTTCTTGTATGTTGTCCCATCATTTTCAGTCGGCCACCATGTCTACTTAAAATTTACCATTTTGCTTGGCGGTGAATAAAACATCGTGTCAAGAAACCTGCATGTCAGAGAAATAAGAAAAAAATATTTAGAAGACATGTGAAATTCGCCAACATACATTGGGGCAGCGCTGCGGACAATTCCTTGCCCTAAAACTCTCTCAAAAATGAGTGGGAGGCCTGTGCCCAGCAGTGGGACGTAATATAGGCTAAAGTAACTTTAACTTTTTAACACCATGTCTAATGGTTTTATGGATTTCTTTTAGTATTTCATAATATTTTTCTATGGGAACTATACGAATTGTAGGATCATCGACACTTTTAAATTGAAATATGTTTACCCGTAATTTCCATGAAGTAATATTTTGAACTCCAATAATATTCTATTGATTTTCGTTTCGTTTGCTTGCGTTTTTTTATCTAAATAATTAGTCACCGCCATTATGCAACACGATAACAAAACTATATCAATGCCTCTAACTATGGATCATATAAATATTTTATGATATGATCACTAATAATTGACCATTTCATGAAGTCAAACGCTGATCAATAATTGATCTGACCAGGTCATATGGGCGTGGCATATTTTCCATTTCATGAAACACAAATATTTCATGAAATGTTTGGCCACATCATGGAGTGATCAATTCTATGATCTGGCAAAGATATATCCATACATTTTGACAATCATGACGTGTAAATATAAAATTCGTTTATAAACATTATTTATATAAGATTTACATAAGCATGTTATGAGATAGAAATTTCATGAAAAGGCATAAAATATTCAGCCTTATTTATTTTATATTTATTTTACAATGACCAAAAAAGAAATTTTTCAAGTAGATTAACGTAAGTGTCTCTAAAACAACAGTGAGTTGACTTTAGTAAAGCTAACAGGTAGCAGCCTATATACGTCCCACTGCTGGGTACAGGCCTCCTCTCAGTTTTTAAGAATGTCATATCCGCCGCAAGTAGGCGGAAATTACATGTCTTCGAAATATTTTTTCATATTTCTCAATCATGCAGGTTTTCTCACCATGTTTTCCTTCACCGTCGAGCACGTGGTAAATCAGCACTTAAAATTACAATAAACAATTTCATTGGTATGTACCGTTTATTTTATAGGACTGAGCATAGTTGAATCCGTTGGATGTTACTCTGATTGGTTCCGAATATTCTCGTTGCAGACTCTGTTACCAAGAAAAATTCCAAGCGCTTTATCATAATCCTGTGTATTTTTGTCACGATTTTTTTTCTATAAAGTAAAAGTCCAACTATTCCAGAAGGAGATTTCTATAGTATGAGAATGAATATACGTATAGTTGTAGCACAGTTGTTGGTAAGTCTAAATGGTTTGATAGATTTTAGTACTCTATATGTTAAATTCTTCTTAGTTGTGAAAATTATTGTTATAACTATTAGACTCGTTTCTTTTACTGAAGCAGAAACGTCTACTGTAATTTTTTTCTCTTGTTTTTCGATTTTTTTTCGATTAAGTTTGATAGTAAGAACTTTTTTTCTCACTTTCCTCTCTTTTTCTCTATTTTTTTCTCTGTAGGAGCAATATAGCCCGACTAAACCACAATCATTCCCCATCACAATCACACAGTAGTGTGACGTGAGGGACGCAATAATACTAAAGAATAAAAACCAACAGCATCATCACAAATATTCTTCTGCATTAGAAGAACCACTACAATGGCGGAACCACAATTTTTTGTTCTACGAGTCCCAGCACTAGTTGAATGACCTTGTCGAAATCTCTTGCGCGTGACACCTACAGTGAACTAAACACTGCACAAAATTGGGCTCCCTGACATAACCTCAATTCTATGATACCATCATGAATATGACCATTCGTCCAGAATGATGCAACCTCTCTGTACTTTATAGACACTCTGGCACGGCCACCTCCGACTATCGCATGTTCTCGTGTGGTTGGCAATAAACCGTTTAGTTATCACATCCTGCAAACAGATATTGACACTTGTTATATATTACAACGCTTGACCATCCCGGACTTTATTTAGGTCGTTGGCAGCAGATATCCGGGCGCACAAGGCTCTTTCAATCGGTAACTGCAGTAGAGACTTTTACCAATTCCTCGACAGCAAACCCCAGTCTTGATGATTACACAATATTCGGAGTAAGCTGCTACGCTTATCAACACACAATATAAAAGGCCACTTATTATTTTCAATTAATTTTAGAACATCGCTTAAAGATTTCTGAATTTAATACGTAGCCCACGTAAATTATATTTCGCATGAACTATCAAATTATAACAAATTTTTATTTTTTAAATAGTAAATTTTTTCACTGAACATAAACTATAACTCATCTAGAATGCTCACAACATTTCTCAACAGAACAAAAAAAATTTAACTTTTGACTAAATTTTTTAACATTTACCTTCCACATTAATGATATGGTAATGTTTCAAATTTCATTAAATATTTATGATAAGAAATGCATCAACGCGTAGCGTATTATAATCTTACACAAAGGTAATAACCATTTTACTAATTAAAAATTACATGTGGGCAATAACGGGGACTTTATCCCATGTGAGCGATAACAAAGTTTATCCCATAAAAATTAAATGTGGGCAAAAAAAGGAGACTTTATCCCATAAAAAATAATGTGGGCAATTACGGGGACTTTATCCCACTTCTGATGTAGGAATAATAATAATAATATAATGATCACAAAATACACGGATTACAGGTAATTAACTATAAATTGTACTGAGACTAATTTAATAGCTGATAATAATAATTCCTTCGTTTCCACGAATTAATTATCCGAATAGTCTAGGATTATCTAGTAGCGGGATACAACAAAAGCACTGTGACACGCCAGGGCCATGACTGCCTTAGCGGCTTTTTTTTTTGCGCCCGAAGCAAATATGGGCAACCCTCCGGAAAGCGGGGGAGGGAGGTTGAGAATGCTCATAGCATACCACGCAGCCGGCTGCGTGGTTATGTGGTGACTTTTACCAACTAAACTCAACCTTTTAGGAATTGGTTTAACGATCTGACTAGAGATCTCTAAGCCGTATACGAACGCGACCCTCCTTGGCAGAAAGGACTTGGCAAGCGGCGAAAAGCCGCTTGGAAGAGTGCCTAACTAAGGCAGATTAAGGGATGTGTTATGTAGGCTCGGCCTGAGCTGCCAGGAGGCAGTTCAGGTCAGCCGAAACCTTGTTGGGGGGGGGGGGTCCGAGAGAGAATTTCTCGGTCTGCGCACACTATAGCGAGTGTGTTTAGGGGCTGCATAGGCAGCTATCTCACGAATGAGATGATTTGGGTGGGACTCTGAGGCTTTGAAAAATCTCTCAGAGAGTGATTTAAGGAACTGCTGGATTGTTGGGAGCTCTAAGTCTCGATGTAGGTTGGCATTACGGACATAATGACTTTTAAGCTCGGGATCCCTTACAATACTCATTGCACAAGTCTCCTCAGAAACTGAATATATACAATATTAAAAACTAGTATTTATTAAGAGGACAGATCACCGCCGAAAAGCAGTTGCCGCCATTCTCACTGAAACGCTGTGATTATATATATGGATTAAAGATGTATTTGCATCAAAATTTGAATTTGATATGCTGTCTTAAGTAAGCTTTTGATGTTATGGATAGTTTTAACAAATTTTATACAGAAAATGACGAAGATTCGAAATGATTCATAGATAATACAAATTTGTTTTATATAATTGTATAGATTTAGCAGAATAAGGTAAGGAATTAAAAATTGTATTTAAAAAAATCTTTTAATAGTATTCTTGACTATCGTCCAAAGTTAGGTTAAAAGTTTCTAACGGAGGTTTGTTGTCTGTGACACAGACAGTTAATATAAACTTTAATTTTTACGAATATGCGCACAATATCCGTGTTATATATAACATATAATCTATTATAGTACAATCTATAGATAAATAAATTATATTAATTGTATGATCTATACTTGCGGTGCCAGTTAAGTTTTAACAAGAAATTAAAGTTGTAAAGCTCATGAAAGCAGGTCAAGTCGATCTCATCAAGCAGATGAGTAATTCACATACTGTGTTGAATACAATCCCACTATCACATCGTCTTTCGGCTGCAAAGGAATTTGACGATTCGGATTCGCATAAGGTGATCGGTTGGTGTTGGTCGTTTGAGTCAGATGTGTTAGTCTTAAGGTAAAAACGCCCGCTGAGACCTGCACAAATCGCATTGAGTCAGATGTGTTTAGTCTTAAGGTAAAAACGCCCGCTGAGACCTGCACATATCGCATTGAGTCAGATGTGTTTGGTCTTAAGGTAAAAACGCCTGCTGAGACCTGCACAAATCGCACGATATTATCATGTATTGCTAGATGATGGATGTCATGGGATTTGTAGCAGCTGTGGTATTGTATGCTAAGCTTTTGATTAAACAACTTTGGTTGTGTGAATGTGATTGGGATGATACACCGTCTGATAACAATATTCGTTCGTGGCTACGCTTTAGGGAGGAACTCTCTTTACATAGTGAAATTAAAATACCAGTATGTAGCGTGCTACAACGGGTCGGCTGGATCGGGGAAGAACCGGAGATCACGCTCGCACAGAATATATAATATAGCGTAAAATAGCAGCTTAATACTGTTGTATTTTAAGGTTAGTGTAGAGATCCGAATACCCTTTTCCACTGGAAACTAGACATTCCATCTTAGTCCTCAGTGATGACACTGCATCTGCATTATGATTCTTAATATAGGATAAATGAAGATGTCTATGGGCCACAGCATCCACTTACCATCAGGTGAACTGTGTGCTCGTTTGTCTTCCTTATTCTATTAAAAAAAACTGTGACAGCAAACTTACCGATGGCAACAAGCTGCTTGCGTATTACTATAATTATATGAATAAATTGGTAAAAATCTTACAAGATTACATTTCAGTATTACTATGCGATATAATCTTACGGTTTTACTGCTCGAAACACTAAGGCTATTTTTGGGCGAAAACCTTTTAAAATAGACATTACTCGTGCACATACGTAGAGCTTCTATGATATTTACTTTCCTAAAAGCCTTCCATATTCATTGAGTAGGGTCCAACAAGCGCTTAGCCAAAAAAGGAATGGAAAAACTGAATAAAGGGATATAGCTTTCACAAGTTCACATTCAAAATACGGCAGCTAAGCTTAGTATTCCTATGTGCCTTATAAATGTTGGGATCAAAATTAACAATAAATCTTTTTTTTAACTTTAAATTTAATTTTGTTAGAGTAAATATACAGTACATAAACAGCAATTATTATATACGTAACATTAAATAAAAATAATAATTAAAATTATAATACTTACAATTTATACTAATTATACACAATGTAAAAAAACTATAATATAGAAAACCTAAAACTAAAAATTTAAATTGTCAAAAGGTCCTGCTCCCTGTGGTATAGTGCCAAGAACGCTGGCTGCGTTTCCTCGCTGAATAGTTATACTAAGCCTTTGAGCGAGGAAAGAACCAGCCCTCTTATCACCAGCAGCGATGACCAGCCGGGGATACAGGTCCTTTAGGAACTTCACTGCACGTGGACCCCACGGACCGACAGTCTCTACAACAAATGGTACAAATATGTAGTCATTTCTCAAAGACTCACATTTTACTAAATTCGGCTGCCTCTGATGCCGCCCCTCTTTAAAAGAGGTACCCTTGAGATGAGAGACCGCCAAAGTGTCAACGAAAGTAGCATCCCACATTAGGGCTTTACCTCTCTCGCAAGAGACCAAAGTCATACCGTCGGGTCTCTTGCCATCATCTCTAAATATCCCGCAAGGTTCTAAAACCGAGGTGATATTTATGGAGACAAAAACTCTTCGGATGACTTCGTTTAAAGAACCGTGACGGAAAAACCTACCTGCACTTTTCATGCATGAAAGTCCGTGAAGCCCAAATTCATCGACCCTGCTACCACAAGGGCACTGGTGAGGTTGACAAATGAGCATGTAACCAGTGACTAGATTCCTTAGTCGAAATAGCTAGAAAGTGAGCTTGATCTTGTTGATTGTGTAAATTTTGAAATAATTTTTTCTGGACACTTCACACCAACAAAATATCCCACTGTTTTTGTTGGTTAACTTCCAGTAGGACATTTTTGCCGGGACAGAGCGTTAGCCATGTTTGCCTTGCCTCCGCAGCAAAACACTGGTGTACTTTATTTTTTGAAATTTTACATAATATAAAATACTTGGTTTTAGGTTTAGTACCTACCTAAAAAGAAAAAGACACCCTTATCATTGGATCACATTTTAATCCCTCTGTCCATCCATCCGTCCATCTGTCGTGTCGGTGTGTCAGTACATTCTGTATGTGTCTGTCAAAACCCTTTTTCTCAGATATATTAGGGATTATGGTCCCTTAGTGGTGTAAAAACTCATGCATTACAAGATACGACCATTTATGTCACATATTACTGTGATACTTGCAAACTCACTCTTTTGGATTTTTAGAGGCTAGATAAGCGGTTTAATTGTAATTTACCGAAATTATTTGACGAAAGTAAGTACTTATTATCTAAATGCTTATACTGTTATACACACCCATTGTACTCGTGTATTCTATCCTTATAAGGGAATTCGTATTACGATATCAAAAACAGTCAAAAATCGGCCCGACTTCTGATACATGGGATGTGTGAAATATCTTCATAATATTTACATAATTAAGTTTATTCCGAACCCTCAAGGCGCGAGATCTAGTCGCTTTTTTCCCGTTTTTATTTATACAAAATTTGGCAAACTTAGGTTATGAAATAATACGTTTTAGTTGAGGGTTTTACTCAAGCTCACTTATTTAAGCACGCCATTTTTGATGGATAAAGGTAGTGTAAAAAAGTTCTTTGGAAAAATTATAATTTTTAATGGCTAAGTAAAATTAAACTAAAGTCCGTCTTTTGAGTTTGGAATCAAACTTCATTTGGTGTGATATAGGTGAAAATTTATAAATCATATCAGGACTTAATTTATTTGCCATAGATGTTGATGATAACTAAAAAAACTTAGAACGTTATTAGGCAAACAATTTTTAAAAAGCTTTTCACGTTAGCGCGTTTTCTTAAACATTAAGGATTTTTAAATGCGCCCCTTGCCGAGCGTAGAAAAAATCGTGTGATTATTAAGACCTCTTGGAGTGAATTTTGATTGCAGCCTGTCGCTTTAAATGTATGTAGGTAACCAAATCAATAATTTAGGCATTATTAACATAAACTTTAATTAATAAAATCATTGAAATAATACTCGTTTTTACGGAATTTATCGCGTATATTTAACTTTTTAATACCCGACGTTTCGAGAGCTTTACAGCACCCATGGTCACGGGAAGGACTGAGATGTTTAACGTCCAGATGTCATAGTTAACCGCGGTTACCATAGATTAAAATTTAACTTTTGTTCCGATCTACACAGTATGAACTTATAGTATCATGAAGCCTTGCAGTTGTATGCTTGGGTTGGGATTTAATTTTATTTATTATAGGATCCCAAGCAGATGGTAGCACCCAGCCATCTTCTCTATTGAAATTAGGGTGTTTTTTGATTTCAATAGCCTCGCGAATCATCCTTGGAAGGAATCGGTGTTCTTTAGCGAGGATTTGTGGTCTATCAAATCTGATGTAGTGACGGGGGCGATCCTGTACATGTTCACAGACTGCAGACTTTCACAGTCTGTGAAAAATTAAAATTAAGTCCCAACCCAAGCATACAACTGCAAGGCTTCATGATACTATAAGTTCATACTGTGTAGATCGGAACAAAAGTTAAATTTTAATCTATGGTAACCGCGGTTAACTATGACATCTGGACGTTAAACATCTCAGTCCTTCCCGTGACCATGGGTGCTGTAAAGCTCTCGAAACGTCGGGTATTAAAAAGTTAAATATACGCGATAAATTCCGTAAAAACGAGTATTATTTCAATGTGTAGTGTTCGCGTAAATATAAGAAATCATTAATAAAATCATTTAAATATATTCGATAAGTGTTTTCTTGTCGCCTAAGGGTGTCGTAAAAGATGACACAAGGAAACAACCCAGGAAACGTGCAGCAGCGTCTTTCTAAATACAAATAAAAACAAAAAACCGGTTGCCAGCTAATTACAAGACAATATTGACTGTAACGATAAAGGAAATTGTTTTCATTTTCAACGTGATTATATGACACCTGCTCCGATTTTGGGCGGGTTGAACAATTCATCATCATTCATCATTACAGTCCTTCATTAGTCCACTGCTGAACATAGGCCTCCGCCAAAGAATGCCACTAAGCACGATCCTAAGCAACAGCATCCATCGTCTCAGATCCATAAGTCATCACTGTCAACACCTACTGATTGTACAATCTCGGTTTTAACTTTTGGGGCATACTTGACGAGAAGATGCGTCGTAATTTCCCGAAAGCCTAGCCTAGTCGACCTATTTATCTCAGGTAAACATACGAGTACACATCAACAACTTCGAGCTTAGTTCTCCAAACAACTACCGGCATAGGTAAGACATGGCCGTTACACATGGTTTTTGTTTTGTCCATGTTCATCTTAAGATCCATCCGTTGGGTATCCGTGGAGTGGATGTTATCCTCGCCCGGTTACTTGCCGTTTTATGGATTTGGAGAGCAATTCTAATCTCGCTTAGGCTAGCGTCCGGACGTGATGTCCGTGTGAATCCAGTAAAATGCCAAGCGATTTCAGTGGAAAGTAAAAGGTTGCTGGCTAGGGTTAATCTAGCAGACTTACCTCCTATTTGCTATGATAATATTATTATTCCATTTAGTGAGTCTTTTAAAAATCTTGGCCTGTATATTGATAGCTAGCTCTCTGAACTGGTAAGTGCAGGTTATCGATTTAAGTAAGAAAGTCATTGCCACATTACGTTCCCTTTATCATCTCAAATACTTCAATACCTATTAAGTCTGAGCTCATGTTTGTCCAAACTCTTACCTATCTTTGATTATGCAGATGTGTGCTACCCCGACCTGTCGCAAGAACTTCTTAACAAGCCGGAGCGCCTGCTTAACAACTGTATTAGATATATTTTTGGTCTGCGTAAGTATGACCATATTTCTCATTACAGATCTCAGCTTAAGTGGCTTACCATAAGGCAAAGGCGTAACTCCAAAATATTATTTGTTCTTTTTTCTATTCCAAATTATCTATATTCGCCTTCTTACCTCAAAGAACGATTTCAATATCTCTCTTCTTGTCATGATAGGGTTCTTCGGTCTTCCTTTAAAACAAGATTTATATTCCTACTCATCTCACCGCGTTCTATGGTAACTCCTTCACTGTTCAGGCTGCACTTCTCTGGAATTCCTTGCCTGATGATATCAGAAAAGCGCCTACCAAATACTCCTTTAAAAATATGGTACGCGAGCATTTACTAAAGAATAATTAGAGTTACAATATAGTTAAATAGTCGCTGCCGATAGAATTACAAAAATTTACACTTTTATTACCAAAAACCAATGAAAACTTAAAACACTAATAATTAGTCACACTGTTAATTCACATTATTTCGCTCCGAAGCTTCGCTTGTCTCGCCAAATTCAATACTGCCCTTGCCCTACTTAAATACACCTTTTTCACCGAAACGTCCAGAATATTCAAGTAAATACGCGCGCCAACCGACCAGGAGCAGCAAGTTCGAGTGTGGGGCTTCAAAAAAGCTTAATTCTTCTATTCGATACTAGATGGCGCTGTTGGTCGAAAGTCAAGATTGACATTTTCTAGGAAGCCCTCCTCGCTCTGGACCCCGACACTAGATGGCGGCAGCTTCAGGCACCTGACGTCAACTTAGGCGCGCAACACTGTCCCTTCCTAAGACATAATAACGCGTCAGGCGATCCACATGGACGATCTTAAGAGTCCCTCTTGCGCCTTTCTGTATCCAGTAGGTTACATCGTTGATCCTGGTCACAATCCGGTACGGGCCGTCCCATTTAGTTTGAATCTTAGGTGATTTCCCTTTGATGCGGACTGGATTGTGCAACCACACTAGTGAACCTTCGTCTAACCCTTTGTTGTTCATTTTGCGATCATACTGGGTTTTCATCTTTTCAGACATTTGCTGGCCCGATTGTCTGACGTGCTCATAAATGTCATTCATTTCGTTCTGCAAGTCATTTGCCTAATCGGTTACACTGCGTGGGGCATCAGGTGCTATCCCGGTGATCAGGTCTGCAAGCAGCCGTAATTCTCTTCCAAAGTTTGCGAAAGCTGGTGTCACTGGTTGTATGTGCTTGTCCCAATCCCGTTGCCGATTGTCTACAACTTTTGCTAGGTACCTCTCCAATGTCTGATTAAATCGTTCTACCATTCCATCTAATTGCGGGTGATAATAAGTCGTTCTTGTTTTATGAGTACCCATAACTCGGCAAGTTTCTTGGAATATTTGAGACTCAAAATTCCTTCCTTGATCGCTCTGAATCTTTAAAGGTACTCCAAAACGACAGAAGACTTCATGAACTAGTTTATCTGCACCTGTTGAAGCTTCTTGATCTGGAATGGCGAAGACTTCTGGCCACTTAGTGAAGTAATCCATCACAACCATGAAATACTTGTTACCGCTTTCACTCTCCGGAAACGGCCCCGCCACGTCAATGGCTATTCTCTCCCATGGTGCACCAACATTGTAAATAATGCACCTCTACTACGAGTCTAAGGTCCCTTTACAGTCGCACAACTTACACAACTACAGTCGTACATATGCGACACCAGTCCTCGACATCGTTTCGACAGTGGACCCAGTGAAACCGTTCTCGGATCTTCAGTAGAGTTCGTTTAACTCCCAGATGGCCTCCTGAACAATCATTATGGTACAGCTGCAGAATATCCGGTACTTTAGCTTTAGGGACAACCATTTGCAAATGACAGCTGTCTCCCCGAACATTTTCCCACTTACGGCACAGAACACCTTCCTGAAGCAGCAAGCTGTCCTATTGGGCCCAATAGCTTTTAGTAGTCGAACTCATTGCTGAGACGTAGCTCCACTTGGACTTGGGAGCACTGGCCTTCATCCATTTCGGAATCGGCTTGATGTCCGGATCTTCCTGCTGTGCATGTTGTAAGCTGTCCTTCCACTCGTTGCTGAGTTGGTCTGTCCTGAGCATCCTCAGGGATACCACTTCCTTACTCTCTTGCCTAGTACAATGTTTGCAATCTTCAGGATAAGGTCTTCTTGACAATGCATCTGCGTTGCCATTCGATTTTCTGCTACAGTGTACGATAGTCAAGTTGTATTCCTGCTGCTGCTGGGCGGTGCTGTAAGCGGCAATATCCTTTCGAGATCGATCACTTTCCCTTTTTACAGATCACTTAGGGCAGCTGGGTCGAATATGGCCCCTTTCCCCACAGCCGTAACTTAAACTTTTATTGTGGTCGCGGACTGTAGGTGCTTCAACCTCCCTAACGTGAGGTGAACGATGATCCTGCCGCTGCTGGCGGTGACGTTGGCCGCATAACCCTTTCGAGATCGATCAACTTCCCATTCTAAAGTTCGCTTAGGGCAGCTAGATCGAAGATGGCCCATTTGCCCACAGTCGTAGCACCTAGGGCTGTATCCATTATTGCGGTTGCAAACTTTAGCTGCTGCAACCTCCCTGATGCAATGGTAACGATAATCCTGCCGCACGGCTTCAACCTCCAGTGCATGGCCCAAGGCTTCCTTGAGCGTCACGTGGTGCTCGAGCCTCAGAGCAGCTCTGACTTCCAGTTCGCGGATGCCGTCGATGAATATCTGCACCAGGTTCCCTTCAATGAGCGCAGGTACAGACTGGTATGTTTTTCGCACCAGCTTCTCCACCTCAAGAGCCCACTGCTGCAGGTTTTCGTCAATGCGTTGCTCGCGATCTTTAAGCTGCGCACGAAAGACGTGTTTCAGATGAGCGTCGCCATATCTCGCCTCCAATGCCTCAAGGAGCTGCTCGTAGGTCACTTTCATACCGACAGCTTCCAACACAGTTAAGGCTTGGTCGCGCAGGCCTAGGGTGAGTGCAGTCGTGGCCTGGTTTTTATTCCAGCCGTTCGCCTCCATGACAGCCTCGAACTGGATTTTGTAGGCTGACCAGGAGGAAGTCCCGTCGAACGCGGCACTTTGAACCCACGTAGCGAAGGTCTTGTAGCTACTACGGGAGCTGTAATTCCATCCGCCAGTTTGAGGTTGTCCAGCGTTTTCTTCACGTCAGCCATCGCATTGTTCACCCGATTGTTCACTTGATCGATTCGGGTTTCAACTTTCTCGATTCTGGTTTCAGCTTTCGCGATTTAGGTTTCAGCTTCCGACAGGTGGTTGTCATGCTGAGCAACCCTATCCTTTGCCTCCTTTATCTCCTTCCCGAAGGAAGCGTGAAGGTCCTTCATGAGGAGCATCCGCTCTTTCAACTGACGGGCCTGTTGCTCTTGTCCGCCCAGCTGCTGCTGATCCAAACGACGGACCTGTTGCTCCTGTCGGCGAGCCTGTCCATGTTGTCCGCCCCGCAGCCTCTTTTCCAGCCGACAGACTTGTTCCTCCTGTCGGCGAGCCTGTTCCTACTGCATCCCCATCAGAGCGCCTAAGTCAGGTGCTGCAGATGTAGGAGCTACTGACGGGCCTGCAGCCGGTGGGTGGCCCCCCGACGTCTGCGGCGTTGTACAACCAAATCTTCTTTGATCCGTCTCCTGCTGGCGTTAACTTCGGGTACGGACACCCTCCGTTTCCTCCCTAGGTAAAATCGGCATGATTTTATCCCACTTCTGACACCAATTGTTACGAGATTGAAGTTCGTGACAATAAAAACTGCCGATTGAATTACCAAAATTTCCACTTTATTACCGAACACCAATTAGAACTTAAAACACTAATAATTAACCACACTGATTTACTTTATTAGTGTTTTAAGTTTTAATTGGTGTAATAAAAGTGGAAATTTTGGTAATTCAATCGGCAGTTTTTATACATACACATATTTACTAACAATGTAATATAATCAGTTTTGTTACATATAATGTGTATTAAATTTAGTTTATCTTTTTTTCTTTTCTTTTAATTTCTACACCTACGACAAACTCTTACCACTCCATCGGTTGACTGGTAGAGACTAATGCCTTTAGGCATTAATTCCGCCCTTTGTGTCCTTTTTTCTAAGAGGACGCAATAAAGTTTTTAAAATAAATAAATAATACTTGATGTCTGAAACGTATTTACTTTAATTTTATGCTTATTAAAGTATGTTCATTGTTTGGTGTATATTTCTAAGAATATTTTTCACGGCTTTATATAGAAATTAATTTTTAATTATTTGTATTAATAGCATACATCAAATAAATTTGTAACAAAGTGAAGGCATATTTTTCTTATTTTTTTAAATATTACGATCCAATGCTTGACTATTATCCCACCTCGATCCCATTTCGATCACGGCGACCGGTTTCAACGTAGTCTACTCGAACCATCTGAGCAGGACATGATTATAGTGACCGGTGCTCAAACACGGATGCGCTTTCCTGTCTTAATTTCGCTCACCTTAGCCTATTTCAATAGAATTTACCCATTAGCGCAGGACAGGATTATAAGACACAAGGGAGTGTGCAAGCAAAGCTATACCCTCTGTTCTTAACTCTCATAGTCCAATGAGACTGCAATCTAACACGACCGGATAGACATCAGGCATACCAGCTTTACGTTCTTTATAAGGCACGGAGGTAAAATACCGCTAAATTCCCTACATCGACATGCTATCAAGGATTTATTAACCCTTCGATCTCCATTAAATTCCCATGCAGTCGCATGCGCCTGGAAAATCCCGAATGGTCGCATGCGACCGCACCCACCCCTAAACTTAATACCATTAAAACTTATATTTAGATACTACTTTTCGATGAAGAAGTTTGGCATTATAAAATCTATACAAAATTTAATATCCTGTGGTCTAAACAAAAGTTGGGTTTTACTTTATTACAAAAAGATTTTGTTGTATTTTACAAAAAAAACATACCAAGCGATGTCGGCAGAGTGAAAATCACAATTATTTTAAGATATATTACTCGAAATTATTTACATTAAAAGATAAATTTTATCCACACAAAAACTTTCATTGCAATTTTATAATAAAACACTATACTATAACACTAATAAAACACTAGAGAAATCCAAAAAAATCAAGACAATAACATTCACACGTAAATGGCATACGTAATGAACGTATATTATACATTGATTAAAACTACTTTTACGGATTTTATCGCGTTTATTTTACTATTATTTTTAATTCCCGACGTTTCGGGCGCTTTCCAGCACCCATGGTCACGGTCATGGGGACTGAGATGACTGACGTGCCGATGTCATTGTTAAACCCGGAGTACCTTCATAATTAAAAAAGCTGAAGCTGGGTTCCTAACGATGTTTTCCTTCACCGCCGAGCACGTGGTAAATCATAACTTAAAATTGTAATTCACAAATTCATTTCTGTCAAATTTACAGCGAGCGCTAAGCTCCTAAGCTACCACAGTTCTACTCAACCCTCTCTAATAGTAGTAACTAAAAATAAATTTTTATATTACGGAAGTAATATTAAATTTGATCGCATTTACTTATAATTCCTCGGTATAATCGAGCGGTTACAAATACATAACATACATATTTTTTTACATACATACATACATACATTGCAAAAATTAAATTTTATTGAAAATCACTTATGCGGCAAATTTTAATGAATAGGCTGCTGCAATTCATTACATTGCAATCGACATTAAAAAACATGGTGTCGGGTGTGCAGAAAGCATTAAAATACTTTTAACCTCGTGCTAAAAATGCGAGGGAAAAGCTTTAAAAGTTTGTGATAGAAAAAAAAATTATCAGAAATAAGACTTACTAAGAACACATTCATGCTTTATAAACATTAGCCGATTTTAAAAAAAGGAGATTTCATTCAACTTGGAAAAGAAATAAGGAGCCTTACACTTCAAGGTTTTTTTTATATATCTTACGTTTGAAAATGACCAAAAACTGCATACTTGCAAACCGATCATATCCTAGGTGGCCCCTACCATTACATCAGATTTAATAGACCACAAATCCCCGCGAAAGAACATCGATACCTACCAAGGATAAAACGTGAGGCTATTGAAATTAAAAAAAACATCCTAATTTCAATAGAGAAGGAGGCTGGGTACTAACACCTGCTTGGGACCCTGTAATTAATAAAATTAAAACTAAACCCAAGCATACCACTGCAAGACTTCAAGACACAGTTCATTCTGCGTAGATCTGACCATAAACAATAATTAAAAAAGCTGAAGGTACTCCGGGTTAACATTGACATCAGAACGTCAGTCAGCTAAATCCCCCGTGACCACGGGTGCTGAAAAGCACCCGAAACGTCGGAAATTAAAAATAATTCAAATTAAACGCGATAAAATCCGTAAAAGGAGTTCTAGTCAATGTGTAGTATTTGCATAAATAAGAAATCATTATATCCGATTTTTTTAAACTTCACATTTTGTGGGAATTTGCTTTGTATGCAAAATTAAGAAACTTTATCCGAACCAGTAGCTATTTCAGTTGATGCAGCACTCAACATATTCTCAGAACCTATCTCCGAGTGATTTTCACCTTTTTACTAACCTGCAAAAGGACTTGCATGGTATGAAATTTGACGGCGATGATGAGGTGACGTGTTATTTAGAGGCCATTTTCGAGCCTCAGGATCAAGCCTTTTTTCAAAGGAATTAAACAACTTGCAAAACACTGTTTAAGGTGTACTATCTCAAAAATAAATACAATTTACATATACTTATATATAACCTAGAGTTTTATTGTGTTCCTAAAAACTTATTGATCAATCTAGATTTATATGAAAAGAAGCCTTTAATATAACTACCGAACAACATTGAGATTGTGATATTGCTGAATCCACTTAAAGTAGTAAAAATTACATCAATTAAGCGGTGATAAGACATTGCGAAAATATTAGAAAAAATTAAAGCCTTGACTTCAGAATGTAAAATTATTATCTTTAATTAAAAGGGTATTTCTTGAGGTTGCGATGGGAGATGAGGAACGATGAGGTTGCTATTGTAACTTTTTGGTGACGTTCTAATAGTTACTTTGTCTTCTTTTTTTAATTTAATTTATTGTCGACAGAACCAACAGCATTTTGTAACATTATAAAGCTAGTAAATATTTACATTTTCTACTGCCAATTACGGGTTCTTACTTAATATTAAAAAAAACCTTTTTACGTATCGCTACAACTGTGATGACATAATATACAGGCCTATTTTTTTAGAGTGACCATTAAACCAGTAAGCAATTTACAAAAATAAAGTGCATATATGTACACCAAGTAGTGTTTTGATTTGTAAATGTACGGATTATTGTGTGTGTGTGTGTGTGTGTGTGTGTGTGTGTGTGTGTGTATGTGTGTGTGTGTGTTACTCTAAATATGCTCAAAATTCTTTGAGCATATTTAGAGCAATTTAACGGAACATGAAAATGGGATGTGTATCTGGTACGCTTAGAAGGAGTATCATTACAGACCGTCGTGAAGCGACAATAAAAACTAAAGAACCTAACTTAACTACAACGAAAACAACCAAAATAAAATAAATTATTTAAAAATTTGAAAAGTTTTACAGTTTCTTTTATAAAAAAAAGGTATGAAGGTGATGATGGGTTGTAATGAAGATAGTGATTTACAATATTATTAAAAAAAAATAACAAAGATAAAGATACTGCAACGAAGTGTGCACAGGCTATGTCTATGATAGGTGCACAGCTCCTGCTCTAGGTACACGCAGAATCTGGAGAAAGCACACGCAGCGTCTGGAGAAGGTACACGCAGCGCTTGGAGTAGGCACACGCAACGCCCGGAGTAAGTACACGCAGCACTCGGAGTAGGTACACGCAACGTCTGGAGTAGGCACGCAGCGTTTGAAGTAGGTACACGCGGCGCTTGAAGTAGGCAAACACAACTTCCGGAGTAGACACACACAGCGTCCGGAATAGACACGCAGCGTCTGGAGTAGGTCCACGCAACGTCTGGAGTAGGCACGCAGCGTTTGAAGTAGGTACACGCGGCGCTTGAAGAAGGCAAACACAGCGCACTAGTAGGTGGAGGCGTAGGTGTGGCTAGACGACGACTTAAGGAGCGGGCAGAGGCTTGCAGGATCCCGAGGCAGTGCGGATAAGGCCTCTAGGAGATGCTTCAAGTATCAAAGCTCAAATCAGACTCCCCCATTCGCCGATTGTTCGGCTTATTTTCCCTTTTTTGACGGATCTCGCATAAAAACGGAAAATTATTCTCATTAAATTTGAAATTATTTAAATTAAAAGCAAATTCTTGTAAATGGCCAAGAAGAAAGGAGTATTTTGAAGTAAAAACATCAGGCCGGTAACGATATTTGAATAAAAATTGCCATGACAACCTGATAAACAACGATGTCAAAACATGTCAAATTTTGGTTTTAGGCTCGTAATACAGAAACGGCAAGATTTAAGTGAAAATTGAGATATTATTTATATAGGAAAAAAATAGCGCAACAGCGCGCACGAAACCCGAAATTGCAGAGTTACGGAGAACTAAATAAAAGACCGAAAAAGGTAGACTCCATTGACACCGATTTAAAAAGTGCTGATAGCATGAAAAATACGAAGTGAAAATGATTTGTTATTGTGTTCTTATGAATTAAAAATATTACAGGATCCTATGGAAATAAAGGTGATGCTAAATATCAAGTTTTGAGGCGAATGCAGAACATCAAAAACAGAATGGAAAAATAAATTTAAAATAGTGTAAAATGATATGTAAGTATGTATAAGCATAACACTACATTTTCCCCCCGACCCTGGAAAATTTTTGACTCGGCAAAAATTTTGACATGTACATTCTAAAATAAACCATAAAAACACAGCTTTGCAGTAACAGACATCAACAGGCAAAATCAGATATACTATCTCTTACATTCATCCTCTGCATTCAGGTAAGGGTGGAGTTCACATTCAATGACTACCACTCTAAAAGTGTGTTTTCGAAAGGACATTCAGGCTTATATAAGGAGTTGTCATCCGCTCCTGCGTGGAAAAAAAAACATTTTGAAAGGACATCCAGGCTTATTTAAGGAGTTGTCATCCGCTCCCGAGTGAAGATAAAGTTAAAGTAATTAATCTTAAGCCAGCTTTAGTCGCTATGACTTAAGTAAAGATTAAGAACGGCCAGAGCGGTAGGGCTCAAAGCCAGAGATCAGTAACATCACTAACGAGATGTGTCTGAAATTGATATTTATACATATATACAAACTTATATATACAAACATATATATACATATATACAAATGTAGTGTCATGCAAAACAGTATTAGCTGGTTCCTCACATCTAATCTTCACTTCGTATTCGAGTTCGGCCTTGTTAAGAAATTTGTACTTAATAACCCTTTTCATTGTTAGTATTAAGTGCAAAGTTAAGGTTAAGAAATAAAAATTTAATTAAAAATTGTACCTCTTTAAGTTATCTAGAATAAGAAAAAGTGATGAATGTAAGTGAAGTGTTATATGTAGGTCTAAATATAATCCAGATAAGTTGAAAAACTAGATGAAGTTTTGTTTTAGAATTTGGAAGATTGTACCTCTTTAAGTTATCTAGAATAAAAATATTAAAGTGATGAATGTAAGTGAAGTGTTAAATGTAGGTCTAAATATAATCCAGATAAGTTGAAAAACTAGATGAAGTTTTGTTTTAGAATTTGGAAGATTGTACCTCTTTAAGTTATCTAGAATAAAAATATTAAAGTGATGAATGTAAGTGAAGTTTTATATGTAGGTCTAAATATAATCCAAATAAGTTGAAAAACTAGATGAAGTTTTGTTTTAGAATTTGGAAGATATGATAAGGATGAGTAAATAAAGAGTTAAGAACGAAAGAGAAAGCAATTCAATCAAAAGGAAATGGATAAGGCGTAGCTAAGGTGAAGAAAAGAAGAACTTTACGTCGGGCGCCAAATTGTCGTGAAGCGACAATAAAAACTAAAGAACCTAACTTAACTACAACGAAAACAACCAAAATAAAATAAATTATTTAAAAATTTGAAAAGTTTTACAGTTTCTTTTATAAAAAAAAAGGTATGAAGGTGATGATGGGTTGTAATGAAGATAGTGATTTACAATATTATTAAAAAAAATAACAAAGATAAAGATACTGCAACGAAGTGTGCACAGGCTATGTCTATGATAGGTGCACAACTCCTGCTCTAGGTACACGCAGAATCTGGAGAAAGCACACGCAGCGTCTGGAGAAGGTACACGCAGCGCTTGGAGTAGGCACACGCAACGCCCGGAGTAAGTACACGCAGCACTCGGAGTAGGTACACGCAACGTCTGGAGTAGGCACGCAGCGTTTGAAGTAGGTACACGCGGCGCTTGAAGTAGGCAAACACAACTTCCGGAGTAGACACACACAGCGTCCGGAATAGACACGCAGCGTCTGGAGTAGGTCCACGCAACGTCTGGAGTAGGCACGCAGCGTTTGAAGTAGGTACACGCGGCGCTTGAAGAAGGCAAACACAGCGCACTAGTAGGCGGAGGCGTAGGTGTGGCTAGACGACGACTTAAGGAGCGGGCAGAGGCTTGCAGGATCCCGAGGCAGTGCGGATAAGGCCTCTAGGAGATGCTTCAAGTATCAAAGCTCAAATCAGACTCCCCCATTCGCCGATTGTTCGGCTTATTTTCCCTTTTTTGACGGATCTCGCATAAGAACGGAAAATTATTCTCATTAAATTTGAAATTATTTAAATTAAAAGCAAATTCTTGTAAATGGCCAAGAAGAAAGGAGTATTTTGAAGTAAAAACATCAGGCCGGTAACGATATTTGAATAAAAATTGCCATGACAACCTGATAAACAACGATGTCAAAACATGTCAAATTTTGGTTTTAGGCTCGTAATACAGAAACGGCAAGATTTAAGTGAAAATTGAGATATTATTTATGTAGGAAAAAAATAGCGCAACAGCGCGCACGAAACCCGAAATTGCAGAGTTACGGAGAACTAAATAAAAGACCGAAAAAGGTAGACTCCATTGACACCGATTTAAAAAGTGCTGATAGCATGAAAAATACGAAGTGAAAATGATTTGTTATTGTGTTCTTATGAATTAAAAATATTACAGGATCCTATGGAAATAAAGGTGATGCAAAATATCAAGTTTTGAGGCGAATGCAGAACATCAAAAACAGAATGGAAAAATAAATTTAAAATAGTGTAAAATTATATGTAAGTATGTATAAGCATAACACTACAAGACAACTTGTAGAATTCAGGACTATTAATTTTATTAAACAATATCTGTAGTAAGTGTACGTCGGTCCTTTAACTGCAATAGGTTATGGTGATAGCAAGATTCCTCGTAACTGCTTTTATGTTGAATACGATAATTTAATGCCTTAATTTACATTGTATTTGCTCTACATTCTCTATATAAGACAAGTAATTTGGATTCTAGACATTACAACAATACTCTTAAAACACTACGTACATAAGAATAATACAGAACTTTAATACATTCAGAATCTGAGAATGGACGGCACACTCATAAAGAAATCCTAAGTTTTATACGCTTTTGCAACAATTGTCGTAACATGATCAGACATTCGCATTTTGGAGTCATAAATAACACCAAGATCTTTGGTTTTGTAGACGCGTTTCAAAGGTATGTTATCTTATTTATATCGATATTCAATTTGATGCTTTTTACGGGTGAAGCTTATTTGATAACATTTTGCAATATTAACACTAATACGGTTATCATGATAGAAGCAACAAAACTGATTCAAGTCTTTAGGAAGTTTATGTGCATCTTCTTCAGACTTAATATATGCGTAAATTTTGGTGCCTTCGGCATACATGAGAGACTTGGAAAATTTAAAGCAGTCTCGTATATGCATACATTAACGGAACCAATATTAAGCTTTGAGGGACTCCAGATGGGACATTAACGAAATCAGAGCGATGTCCAGCTATTACAACAGCTTGATATCGGTTACGTAGATAGGATTTTGTCCACTTAAGAAGATTCCCATGATTTCCTAGCTCCTGGAGTTTATGCTAAAAAGAAAAATATGATCCACGCGATCAAATTCCTTCTTGAAGTCTGTATAAATGGCATTAATCTGAAAACCATCATCCATACCTCGAAGAATATCATTAGAAATAATTGATAAATTATAGTCAACTAAATCTAAGAAATACCTTTGACGTTTCACATTAATCATTCTGCAATAACTTTGCACAAGCGTACTCACATGATTTAAAATAACCTTTTACTTAAATGTTTAATCGTTAATTAAATGTTTATTTTTAAAATTATTTTAATTACATGAATCATGAATAAAACAAGTTTAATTTTTTTTACTTTGTACTTTGCCCGGGGAGAAAACCACTACGTAATTTTAATCTCCCGCCATTTCGGAACTGTGCGTCATTTTGTGATTTTGTGTTTGTCTTCTTGTTTTGTGACTCGGATTTAACTTTTTGGACTGTTTCTTCTATATTCGTTAAAGCATGTGCTCATGTTACAAAGAATGATTGGGCAAAGTGATAGAAAAAACAAAAAAAAACTGATTATGGATGACTTTTAAAGAGACATTAATTTTGAGTGCATTATTTAAAATCAAATAATAATTAATCTAAACAACGACAGCTCGAGAAAGTGATTGAATAAATTTATTTTTAATCTAGTTTTAATCTTAAATTTTTATTACTGTGCCCCTAGAAATAAGCAGTAACAACAAATACGAAGAAACTGATAAATCTTGTGTTTTAAATTATAAATTTCAAATTTATTCTGGTATTATTCAAACCAAACTGTTGATGATTACCAACTCTAAATAATCGATATCGATTTTTCTAAGAATCGAATTCTGTACGTTCCAATTTTTTGGTTGGCATGCTTGGTGCAATAAGTCTGACTGCTGTCAAAATGTATTTCTTAGATTTGGTTGACTATAGTTCTGGTTGAGCGACCACGAACGAATCCATCCTATTGCGAAGGAATGTGACGAACAATCAGAGGATATAAGTGCTTATGTGCAGCTCTCTCCATCAATTTGCTTAGCACATTAAGAATAGAAATAGGTCTGTAATTTTCGATGGCTGTTTGGCTCCTTTTTTATGGACCGGAACGACATTAGCGGTCTTTCAAATTTTAGGACAATAACCTTCTGCAAAACATCGATTAAAAATCAATGTTATAGGAGCTGCTAGCGATTCTGCACATTTCACGAAGAGGTATGGAGTAATTTCAACACATCCAGTGCCTTTAGAACAATCGAGAGTATCAAGAATCTTTTTATGTCTGTAACGTAAAGATATACGAGTATATCACTTATAACATCATTTCATAGTTTTTTTTGTGTAAAATTTCGATAATGTAACGCCGGTTTACTAAAATTACGACAAAAAAACTCGTTGAAAGCATTGCAAATATCATTATTATTTGAAATCTGATAATTATTACATTGCATTATGGTAGGATAAGCTGATTTATTTGTCCTCTTGGATTTAATAAAAGTCCATAATAGATTAATAAGAGAGATTGAGAATAATTAATATAAGACGAATAACATTCCCTCTAGTTTTTTTAAATGCGAACGCAATATAGAAAAAGATTCGTAATCATTTGGGTTTCTATATTTTTTCCAGCAAGTATGATACTTAGCTTTTTCTTAATTGATTTAATTAATTACTATACCAAACAGGGTAGTCGTAAGTATTAGACACTATTTTTTGTGGCACAAAATTGGAGATGGCTGTATTTAAAGTTATATAAAAAGTATCAATTACGTATTTCAAATCATGAGAATTTAGATAAAACCAAACCCAATGAGAGAAAAATGTGTTTAGTTTATCATAATCGGCTTTCCTACATAAGTACATTTTTATAGTTTTTGGTTTCATCGTAGGTAACATTATATCTTTCACATAAATATCGACTGATGGATGACAGACATCGGTAATTTTATATTATCGCGATTACCTCGTTTTTTGGCTCTAGAAAATCGAAAAATCATCAGATTTCGATGATTTTTAAATCTTTATTATCATGACGGATTTACGAAAAATTTGCATTGGTTTTAAGGCTTTAAATGTTCATGAAAATGCACTAATATAATTGTTGATAATTTCTTGAAAAATAATCAAATGAAGTTGTTATTTTTTTTTCATAATCTACACAAAATAACAAACATTAAAAAATGTTTGTTTATAAAAATTTTATTTTTATTAAGTTTAAGACCGAGCGATGCGAGCTCAGGACTTATGGCATCCCGACTTGGACAGGTTAGGTTAGAATCGGTCGACGCGGCCCGCGAAGCAGTACTTCTGAGTGGTTTACAAAAAATTACCACGAAGGAGATGGCGGGATCTATTCGCTCGCTCATTCGACCCGCCATCTCCTTCTTACCTAACCTGTCCGAGTCGGGATGCCCTAAATCCCGAGCTCGCTTCGTTCGATCTCACACTCAAAAAAAAACACCAACATATTAACTTTTATAATTATTTCGATTTTCTAGAGCGTTTTTTTCCGAACCGATACGACCTTGGGACCTTCAAGAAAAGAGCTTACTCCTTTCTAAAGGGCCGGCAACGCACCTGTAATTCCTCTGGTGTTGCGGTTGATCATGGGCGGCGGTAGTCACTTAACATCAGGTGAGCCGCATGCTCATTTGTCCCCTCTTCTATAAAAAAAAACAATTAAAGTCAGAAAACCATATAAAAACTTTAAGTGAGATAAAAATGAATAAACAAAAATTTTCAATGTTTCTTTTTTTTAATGTTCGTTTTTTTTGTGTAAAAAACAAAAAAGTATTAACTTCCTTTAATGCTTTGCAAAAAAGTTATGAACGATTACATATGTTCGAAGAAGTGCGTTTATCACGTTTAAAGTCATAAAACTGTATGAAATCTTGAGGTGAGATATTTTCCATATTTTTTTCCATAAATCCGACATAAAGACGAAGATTTAAAAAAATCATCGAAATCGGATGATGATTTTTCGATTTTCTAGAGCCAAAAAACGAGGTGACCGCGATAGTATAAAATTACTCAGACATCTTCAACCACTAATGGGGCTTTAGATTTTAATTTAAAGAGAATTTAATAATGTATCAGAGAAAATTAAATCCAGTATACAAGAATAAAAATATATAGTATAAGAGAAGGGTGTGGTTTGCAAAATGATGTGATTAGGATTAAGAAAGAAATGCTTCGGTGGTTTAGTTATGTGGAAAGAATGAATGAGGAAAGAGTGGCAAAGAAAATTTATGTTGCAGAATTGAACGGCAGAGGCGGAAAGGAATGTTCTACGCGAAAGTTTATTGACCAAATTGGCGATATATTGAAAACGATGTATGCGTAGGTATATGGATGTGGAAGAGGCGAGAAAGGTGTATCAGGATCGTTCCAAATGGAAGTCTGTCGACTCTGCCTACCCCTCTGGGTGACAGACGTGAGTGTTTATGTTATGTTTTATATAAAATAATAATAGAGTGGGAGCGTTACAGTGTGTTGACGAACATCATTTACTATTTTGTGATTTTGTAGCGCGGGGAACGTCGTATGTGTATTTGTGTTATTATAATGGTGAACTGCACCATAATCAGTAATAAAAACTCATCAACGACGTGTAATTCAATCAATAAAGGCACAACATTTCATCGGTAACTTGATTATTTACTAATTATCATTGTTTTAACTAATTTACGTCTAGATGAATACTTTAATATGGTATTTACCTTTGTAAACTTTCATTTATTACTTTTCGATTGTACAATTACCATTGTTGCCTTTATTCCACCCTAATACGCGACCCTCACGACGTTGACAAACTCGCCAAGCAATGTAATGTAAAACATTAGATATCATTGTGCATTGCGTATGTTTATAATACACTACAGGCATCGGTTACTTAATGCATATGTGCTAAGATGTGGTGACATCGGTTTTGGAAGTAATCGAGCGCTAATTCACTTCTATTGTCTTATTATTACTATTTCTGCGACGCAACCCATCAATCATGTATTGAGTGGTTTTGGAGGTAATGGTATTGGGTGCAGTGGAGGCGGCGCACGCAATTGTGGGGAGTGAGGTGATCTCCAAACTAGGTAAGACACACAATTTTATTATTCGGGTGGATCTTATTTATTTAATTTACTATATCTTTAATTTAGTGTTGTGTATCTTTAATTTAGTTTTCGGCGATGATGAGCGTATCAACAATTTAAATTTTGTTTTTTTCACAGTCTAAGCAGAGGGATAGTAAAACTGTATATATTGCCTATTACATCCACCCTATCAATTAATTAATAGCATGAACTAATTCATAGGTAGGTACGTCGCCGATTTGCTGCTGGAGCCGTTATGCAAAATTGTTTGTTTTGTTGTGTTTTGATAAATTCTGTCCTTCCAACATTGTATTCTAGCCTTGCCTAGCCCTGTATTCTAGCATTTATATTGTACAAACGTGCAATAAGATCCGATTGTATACGGTCAAGTTGTTATCTTTGCATTAACGTGTATATATACTTCCTGAGCTATCGCTGTTGATAGCTTTCGAGAGGAAGTTACGCCGCGCCGGTACGTTAGTAGAGATTGGCTAGGAAAAGCACACACATTTATTAGTTACTGTCAAATATAGGACATGTAATTATTATCTCAAAATGCAAATTATTAGTAAATTAATAATGAAATAATGAGTCATGTAAAATATAATTATTTTTGGTCTGGCTACGACGAAATGGCCTTAATGTCAAGTACATTAATATAATATAACGTCAAATTGTATATAACGCTTAAGTCAGTGCAGCACACTTAAGAGACGTTGACACTTTTTACACAAGAATTTGGCTTGTCAGAATATTAAAGTTTACGTGCAATTTTAAATCGATGAAGCGGAAAAAAATGCTACTATAAAATTAAAAATAAATAAACCAAACCACATATATTCTTAGAAGTAGAAAAATAAACATATAGAGTCACAAGTTATAAGAGGAAGAGAAGCAAAGATGAAAAATTTACTGTGTATATGTTATATTACATACTTTAATATTACAATAAAATATTTGGGAATACTACTATAATACTAGGACTAGACCTATTCAACGTGTGATTTAATCTTGTGAGGCATATCACTGTGATTTGATTTTATCTCAATCTGAATGGCGTTACAACGTATTAATATGCGTAACTTCAGTCTATATTTGTGCTTGCGCACTGCCAAGGGACCAAGTTTTCTTTGAACTTCGCCAGTTATATTGCTGTGAGTTACAGTACAGTCCCAATTTTCAATAGAGAACACGTTGTTAGGGTTTCTAGTGTCGAGCATAGGGTCTCTCGCATTTATTAAATGTGAATAAGTGAAGCTCTTGTTGTGGGTATTCTTATATTAATATTGTTGGGTCTTTCCTTGACAGAATTACTTCATAAGTATCAAAAGGATTCACAGGATTAATTTATAAGAGATTGATTAGTATATGAACTAGACACATGTTGAATAAGGAAAATTTACTGTTCATGATTATCTTTTTATTTTCCAAAGTAAAGAGGCTTCTAAAATCGGATCTTTTTACGCTTTCAAAAAGAGAAAGGAATAGCTTTTACGATATCATTTTGCTCTTCTAACAGCGTCCGATTGCTTTGGTAAATGTTCATTCCTACAAGAAACACCTGCAACGAATTAAGCAAACTAATACTCTACAAAATGATACATAATACTACACATAATAGTCCTTAATATCACGATATATAAATATTTATTTTACTGTTACGGTTCCCTGCCTCCTGTTACAGTATTCCATTCTGAGCAATGTTGAGAGCCAACATTACTCAGAATGGAAAATAAACTCAAAATTATCCGAAAAAAAAAACCCTTATAATAATGAAATTATTTTAGTTAACATCTTAGCAATATAACGAGAATAACAGGTAATCTTATGAATCACGAGAAAGCTCCAAAATGCGGGCGATACGGTTTTATAAACCCGGGTACTATAGTGTTGTTCGAAGTCTACCTTTGTAATCTTAACTTACAACAGAAAACTTACCTGTTCATTCTTTACCTGTATAATATAGAGGTATAATTAAACTAAAAAATATAATAAAACTAAAAAAGGGCAACTTAGGGTAACGAACGGTATCGGGTCGGATAACCGCCACGTAAGTGAGTTCATCGAAATTTGAATTTCCTAGTACTCGTAGTACAAAAATAAACTGGTATATCATTTTTTTATTTATTTAATATTTTTCTCTTCTCTCCCTTGCTTTATTGCCTAAGTGGTTTCATTTTTACACGTTTTATATGACCTTGGAATTTATGTATTTATGTAGATAGATATGTATGAATATAATGGAATTTTATACCACTACAAACAGCCTTTATCAGACTTCTGAATAATCTTAAATTTTACAAATGTTTTACAACCGATTATAGTACTATAGAATCGTAATTAAATTCATATCCATGACCTAGTATACTCACTTAAATCATCATATCTTATGCTTACATAATCGTCAATTTTAAACTTTAACATTATTATTATTTAAATAGTATTTAGTAATACAAATAAGATGATATATTATATTTTTGTACGCTGTCACGCTGTTTAGTTTACTCTATTTTCAAACAAAACGGTATTGATCACGGATTTAAAAAAGATTTTGAATGGTCCTCAAACCGAGTATTTGTAAATTTCGATAAATGCATACAAGTGTAAATTATAGTATCATATTTTAAAACGTAATTATTTTGTAGTACAAACTTGAGAACGTTTCAAGTCAAGAGAATCTTCATTGCCTGTAGCTAATTTAGCTAAATTTTTCAATATAAATTTAAGATAATTTCTACTTAATTCATGCGCATATTATAAATATAGGGCCGTGGTAGCTAGCTCAGGTTGCTAAGCGCTCGCCGTAATTTCACATTATACGAGTAATTCGGGTTCGATCAGTGTTACTACTGTGGTTGACAACAAGCCTTCCATCAAAGGTGACCTTGCCAGTTTCCAATAACGTTAACGTAGATGTACGACCAAATATCTTTTGAACTTACAACGCCCTTGGTTGACGAGTGTGCGTTAGGCGTGCTTGGAAATCGCCGTTGTCGGCCGCGTAGACGCTTGTCAACCCCGCGAGCGCAGTTTCGTCGTAGACAATGACGTTGCCGACGGTGAATGCGCACACATTTAATAAAATAGCAATTTCACATTAGCGAAATTGTATAGGAATTGGGTTGTAATTGTATGTAAATTACATGAAACGGTGAATATAGAGCGTATAGACATTTTAAAGAGATTGTTTATTTTATATATTAATTATTAGACGTGGTAGAGCCATGCTGCAGTTATACTAGTAGTATAGTTGTAGAACGAATGGATCGGTTGGGCCGGGGAAGGACCACGCTCTCATAGAACACCAGCGTCAAATAGTAGCTTAATGCTGCTGTGTTTCGTATGGTAAGTGTAGAGAACCGGGGACCCTTTTTATTGGAAACGAGGCATTCGAACTAAGTCCCCACGGGTGACAACGCATCTATATTTTGATTTGTAATAGAGGATAGATCTAGATGTCTATGGGCCACAGTAAATACTTACCATCAGGTGGTCTGTGGGCTAGTTTGTCACCATACCCTATAAAAAAATCTAAAAAAAATATTAAATAGGTTAGATTATACATATCGATCAAACAATGATTTTCTATAAATTTACTGTATTCAATCCTTTTTGACCATAGGCTTGACCTCACGGTCAAAAAGTATGCAAGGTCTAATAGACATATTACTAATCTATCATAATCTATTTTTGCTTTTAAAAAAAGTAAGAACAATAAATGAGGTAATAAAATGAATTGAAATATCCTAAATTTCTTGACGTAAAAAAAATAAATTACGTTTGCACTTAGCTAGATTGCTGCCGTAAACCCATGTAAACTTTAGTCGAAATCCGTAAAGGCGTTTTCGAGAACGATTAATATAAATACATTTCTCGTTATTATCGTATGAGAATTCCTGTTTCAAAACCAAGTTTATAATTCTATACACGCGGAAGAAAGAAGTAATTTGACAAAAGCTGAAGTCGACGGAACACAATGCGTATTTTCTGTCCGCGAGTTTTAAACATACTGTTGTTGGCGATCGTGGAGTCGGAAGCTCAACGGCGGTTAGCAAGTTACCGCCAAAGTCGCCTCTGTCGGACGGCTTGTTGTTAACCGCGTAGAAAGACATTTATTGGCTTTATACATGTTAGTTTTGACTGTAATTTACTTTGTAATTAACAATTTGTTATGAACACCAAAAATATGGTTTTAAATATTTAATTTATACTAAATCTAGCGAAATGATTTATAGTACTTACAGAATAATGACGTATAGTAATTACAGAAATTTGTATTCTTAAGGTACTCCTCTTACATGCGTGGCATACACAAGAAGGAGGAATACGTTGCGTGAACAAGCAATTATGAATGCCGTGTTACAAATTATAACCCCCTCGTTTTCATCATAATAAATTCTATTATGTTCATAATGTATAATTCAGAGAGAAATTGTTCTTTACAGTAAAAGGATTTTTATAATTAGGCCTTGTAAACAATTTTCTCTATACTTTATTGAGAATGTAAAATTCTATATTTGATTTCTTTGACGTTCATTATTATTAAATAGTCACCCCGTGGTTTTAATACAATGTTTTCATTTCCTGTCCAAGTGTGATGTACCTAGTCGTTGTCTGTGATGCCCAAATTCAGTGGATATTCTCTTTAACTTTAACTGCTCGCACCAGTTTCTAACTGTTGCATAGAGGATAATGAATTGGCGAGAAGTTCCACTCACGAGCCTCTCTGTTATTCTTATGTGGTTGGTTACCATCTTCGTTTTCGTTAGCGACTTCACTTTATTTATATTTGAAAAAATGACTTATAGTTCTGGAATGGATGATAAATTCAGTGTTTTTATACTATAATTAGTGATGGCTTTTAGAGATTTTGATTCATCCCCCATCTCCACCAGCACCATTGACAATTTTAAATGTAATTTAAAATGCTGATTTCCCACATGCCACATATAGAAAAAGTTCATGAGGAAAACTGCGTATCTGTAAAAAAAATCAACGCTGCGGACTCCGGACAACCTCTGACATGAGACCAGCACTCAACTATGGGATGTATACCGGTTATAACATAACTGCTCTTTTTTTCAACCAACAGAAATACACATATAAATTAGTTTTAGATCACCGGTCCAGTTTGTTTACTTATTTCATCAAAAATTTGTGTTAAACGTCGCCGGTTTTATCTATAAGATATCATTTTCGATTAGTAATAATTTTAAAAATATTTAAGTAGTAGTGAATGTTCATCAGCAATGGCTTGCAGTATATTTTAAATGGCATTTATTTCTGATCTACCATCAACTTAGTCTTTTGTAGCTTACAGTGTGCTCATTAAAGTCAATGCTTCACTGTGTCATTTGAATTCGGTACACGTTCAGACCTTCCTATAAACTCTGTTGGACAACTCAATTTGCCGTAGAAGGCATGATGAGAAGGGGAATTGTACGTGTTGGAGCTGTTGTCGTATTAGATGTATATTATTTTACAAAAGACGCTGAATAGAGTTGATTAAACAGGATAATATAGTTAATTACAATTATTAATTTATATAATATTATATAAAACTTGTTGAGACTAATTTATTTTTAAACATAAGAAAGTTTTCAAAAATAGACAAATGTCTCTTTACAAAATCATTCATGATTGATAAATTAACATTTTAAAAAACGTATTTATTTTATAAAACAATAACATTAAAATAAGTACCCACTTTAGTAGGAGAATTTTTAAGATTGTAAAACTTTATCTATCATACTACGCATTTTTCTGATATCATCAGAGGACCAAGCGACTACCTCGTGCTGCTAGTTTAATCTTTGATTAATTTGTCACTTTCCTTATGGGATCGGGTCCTAACTTTCGAATCTCTTTTTATAGGATAGGGTGACAAGCGAGTACACAGTCCACCTGATAGTAAGTGACTGCTGTGGCCCATAGACTATCTATATCTATCCCCGATTACAAGTCAAAATGCTGATGCGTTGTCACCCGTGAGGACTAAGATGGAATGCCTCGTTTCCAGTGAAAAGGGTCTCCGGTTCTCTACACTCACCGTACGAAACACAGCAGCATTAAGCTACTGTTTTACGCTGATATTCTGTGAGAGCATGGTCCTTCCCCGGTCGAGCCGACCCATTCGTACTACAACTATACTACTAATATAACTGCAGCATGGCTCTACCACGTATATGCAGCTTGGCTCTACCACGTATAAGTACTACCACGTACAATTCTTCTTGGATTTAGTGGAACATACTAACTGTTATTATTATCTCAGAATATTTAGTACTGATTTACCTATTTTGAGTCTGAATAGTTCGATTTGATAAGAATTTCTGTCATAATGTCCAGTACCAAATCTGCTACATCGAATTAATAAATTTAAGGGTGAATTTTGTTTTTGCTGCATTTGCCTGTTTTTTGTTAGGGTTTTCATCATCATCATCATCATTACAGCCCTTCACAATTCCACTGGTTAACATAGGCCTCCCCCAAGGTATGCCACAAAGCACGGTCCTGAGCCACCTACATCCATCGACTTCCTGCATGTCTTACCAGGACGTCACTCCATCTAGTAGGGGGTCGCCCTAAACTTTGCTCGCCCTAAAACTCGAGAACCTTTTTCCCCCAACGGTTTTCGGTTCTTCGAGCTATATGGTCGGCCTATTGCCACTTCAGCTTACTAATCCGTTGGGCTATGTCGGTCACTCTGGTTTTTAATGGTCCTATTTTGATATCTAAACCATTGTGATATAATGATAAAGTCTAAACATTGTACTTCACCTTCTACGAATGACTTACATCTAATCAATATATGTTAAAAGTATACCTTTCTGGAATAATAACTTTCAAAGAGTTAATATTGGAATCAGTTCAGTAGTGTAAAGTAGGTAATTAATACTGTTTTCAATTCGTATAACCTGTAAGATAACTCTATCTTGTTAATGAAATATATATAAGTGTATAATTTCATGAGAACTACTAATATAATAATTTGCGGATTTAGTTCCTAACCCACGCGTGGTATATTTTTGGAGTCGGGTCTCTCAATGACAGCTTCGTTGGTCTAGTGGTCACGAATTACCACTACTAAGAATGAGGTCGGAGGAGTGGGTTCGAATCCCGGGTTGGGCCAAAAAATTAGTTATTATTAAGATATAGATTTTTTCTTAAGATGTTCTTAGTAACATTCCGGAGTCAGGAAATTGGCGGTGTTCACAAAGGTGCCTCGGAAAGCATCTCTCTGCGGTCGTATCGGTTTGCCATCCCATCGAACTATGAAAGGTATAGTGAGGAAATAGAGTGCTAGCTTGGGCACTATAATCCTGACCTGTGTATATGGCTAATCTCCGTTAAAACTGGCCGCCGTGACCGAAATTATCTCTGATCTTAGCTTATTAATTTTTAACATCTTTAATTTTTTTTATAGGATAGGGTGACAAACGAGCATACAGTCCACCTGATGGTAAGTGGTTGCTGTGGCCCATAGACATCTACATCTATCCTCGGTTACGAATCAAAATGCAGATGCGTTGTCACACGTGAGGACTAAGATGGAATGCCTCGTTTCCAGTAAAAAGGGTATACGGTTCTCTACACTCACCATACGAAACACAGCAGCTTTAAGCTGCTATTTGACGCTGGTATTCTGTGAAAGCGTGGTCCTTCCCCGGTCGAGTCGACCCATTCGTGCTACAACTATACTACTTATATAACTGCAACATGGCTCTACCACGCACAACACTTACTGGACTTCCGAAAAGTCACACCAGATTCTATTTATTACTTGATGTAGTTGAAAGGTGGCCACTCTTGTCCTCTCCTATGCTTCAATAGTGAAAACTACTAAAAATTTAACGTTCAGTTGATTTAGCGCAAATGTACGATGCCGATTAGTTTAACTTAAAAGTTTGGGAATGAGGAATATTTTCGATTAGGTATCCAAAAACTTTTATTCTACGTAAATTGTAATTTATTCCACTTAAAATAGCTCTAGATACTTAATATCTTTTCACCTTTTTGTACCTTTTAAGGAAAAGCGAAAAAAATCAAGGCACGTAGTTTTAATCCTGCTCATTATCCCCTTAACGCCAAATTGAGTTGCCCGTAAAGTAATGGAATGTTCAAGACGTGGTCTGAATATATAATACAGTGTATTTTTCACCTATCTTATAAAATGAAACTTAACTTTGTAGCAATCCGGGGTAAAAATAATATAAAATAACCTATAAAATGAATGATTTTCGATTTGGCGATGTTGGGAGAGCATAAAGACAGTAGTGAAACCAACTAAGATCGAGTATTAATAATTTTTAATAAATTTTAAAGTCTGACTTAAACTGACTGGGTAACTGACTGAGTTAAAACTGACAGTTTATTGAGAATAGCTCTGTCGAGAACAGGACTCACGTTATCGTGGTTATAGTTGGGTAAATCTATATGGTGTATTATGAGTAGAATATTTCCATATTAAGGATAAATATCTTGGGTCATTGTTCGGATTGTAATCAAATGTTTAATTTAATATATACTATATACTAACCTATAATGTAGTGTACATTATAGACAACGTCATGGCATTGCTGCTACATAAGACTATTTGTGGTAATATTGTTTTAATTTGGAAGGGTTATATAGGTTAATTAGGAATGATAGTACATTAATTTCAGTTGAATGAATGATTCGTACAGATTAGGTGCAATAGTCGCACTCATCCTTAAGATACAGTGAGAGCACCAAAACTCAACACGATCAAGTAAATAAATTATATTTTCGGAGTGATGTCAGCAACAATATGCCACGGTGTATTGTAGAAGTTAACAACCTATTGGCAATTAATGCAGTAAAACCTTATATTAAAATGAGTTTCTTCGTCAGACGATATTAGGTTTTTAGTCACAATATAATAAAACAAACTTCTATGAAACCTGTCAATATCTACAATTGAGTCCATCTTCCTGTACTCAATCAGAAGGTAACTTATAATAAAACAAAATAATGGGTTGCTTACGAAATACCTAACAAGAGTTCTTTTAGGCAGATTAGTACCAAATGTATAATGTTAAAATATAGTGCAGCATGAAATAAACCGATAAGCCGACGTCCGCATCTACATTTATAAAAATATAACTAAATTCAAAAAAAAAACGGGTGTCAAATATCATTCAGTATGAAAGTTTTAGGTTGTCTGTCTGTCTGTCTGTCGAACGAAAGAATCTTCGCCAGACTGGTGGTGGTCCACATCCAACTACGAACCCTGAAAATGCAGACGACATTCGTTCATGGCTCCCTAACGAATTTGTCATTGACACCAATGAATTTGATTCTGATGAAATAAATCAGGTATTACATACGTCAAGATTCTAAGTTAAAGGTCGCAAGTTTTATCTCTACCCAGTACAAACTTTAATGTTGCGTAATGAATATATTTGTTCCTTTTCTACCTAAATAGCATACCTACTAAAGTTTACTTAATGATATAGTTATCAAAAAAAATCCCTGCTTAATTACATTATTAATTTAATTATTTATTGCATTGTTTGTAGATTGGGGAGCCATCGCAAAATAAAATCAAAGTGGATGGGATAAATAAACTTGTCAATGTTGAAAACAAGTCTTCAGATAATGTGAGCATCCATAAAGCATTGAGATAGCTAGCAATTTTCATATTTTTCATACCTATTTTATCTTTATATTTTACTGTTGTAGGACACAAAGAGTACAATAAAGGATGTCACAGTAGAAATACTTGAGGAGATCCAAACTACACGAGAGGAAAATATGTGAAACGTCACAAACCAAGTTACTAAACAACTTACTAAACATTTGCCAAAGTGGGAATCGAACCCATAACTTGATTTGTAATCCTGGATTGTAAAGTTTAGGGATAAAAATAATAGTTGAATAAACAATGGTCTATTTAAACCTAAATTTTATTTGATGAAACATTTTATGTCAAAGTATATTTAAGATTATGTTAATGAAAACATGTTTCTTTTAACGGTTTCGCTTTTTGAACTCTACATCGGGCAAGGAAAACGGATCATATCTCTTCTGGTAAACCTTACGATGACGATGCGGAGCATTTCCTAGTTGCTCCATAGCTTCTAAAGCTTGAAAAGCTTGCATATCGACACTTTTTAGTAATCAAAATCCACAAAAAACAATTTCACCAACAATAACTTAAACGACTTAAAAAAACAGCTGTTCGTTGCTCGCACGCAAGTCGGCCATATTTTTAAGCTATTGCATAGCTTTTAAGCTATTGCATAGCTTCTATCGCGGGCCTTGAGCGCGATCGAGAGCGCGAATCCAGAAATTCCGTAAAGAAAAAACCTCACGCTCCCCGCTCCGATGGGCACGGAGGTGCGGCTTGAAGGCCGTGCATTGTCTAACGTCGTTTCTTTTCGGCAGTCTTCGACACGGTGTTTGTATGCGTGCAACTAGACGTATTGTACGACTCTACGAAGCTCGCACGAATCGAGACGAGCTGCTCCAAAATCGGACGAATACATAAGCAGCTATTTATGAGAAAGTATATAGGTATTTATGTACAACAGTGAATAGCTGTACTTGTAAAATTTGTGTATAAAGTGTTTTGAATATGAATGAACAAAGTGCATTTATTATTTATTTATTTAATAAAAGAAAAAATTTTTTTTCTTATCGGTCACCACGCTCAAAAAGTGTAACTTGAATTGATATCAAAGAAAAAGAAATACTGCATAAATAAAATAAATAAATAATTATAATTGCATAAGTTGATACAAAATGCTATGCAATAGCTTTACCGCGGCAGTCCCCGAGTGCCACACGTCTTTTTTTATATACACACAATATCACTAGATGTAAACACATGTTTTTATCAAGACAAGTGACCCGTCAAGACTGTTTCCTTAGTACAGACGTACTTAGGCAGGTAGGCCTACCTAGTTTACATTTTAGTACTACTACCTATCCACCGAACCGCTAACACTGCGCAAGTGATTCTCGTCCCACCTGTCCGCGCAGTAACTTTTGTTACGACCGCGCGAGACTGTCGCAACAAAAACGATTACTACTAAAAAACTAATATTCTTATAAAGTTCAACGAATTCAGAATTTAATTTTGTTAAAAAAAATTGGTCAAATAAAAAATAAATGATGAAAATAAAGCATATGGGAATATAAAAATAAATCGTATTTATTTTTTATTTCGAGTTTTATAAGAAAAGTATAATATTTACGGGAGACAATTATTTTATTATTATAATAGTACATGATATTCCCTTTAAAATGACACCAATATGAATAACATCTTATATCTATATCTACAAATAAATAAAATTGAAGTGTCTGTTTGTAATGTTAAAACAACAGCTTTTTATTAAATGCATATGAAAGTACTAGTAACAGAAACACAATTTTTAAAATTTTTATCTGTCTGTCTGTCTGTTTGTTCCAGCTAATCTCCGAAACAGCTGGATCTATTTTGACGGGACTTTCACTGGAAGATAGCTGATGATATAAGGAATAACTTGAACTAATTTTGTTTTAGAAAAAGAATTAGGGTTCCGCGCAAAAAAATTAAAACCCATGAAATCCATATTCCACGCGGGCGAGATCGCGGGGAACAACTAGTACTCAATATAGATAAATGTATACTTATTTTTATTTATTTATTATTTTAATAAATAAATAAAAATAAGTATTAATAATTTCTAGACACATCTCAACAGATATTTCGTTAATAAATTGCTATCAATTCTTAAGCATTCTTTTATATTTAGCATCCATTTAACACAAAAACTGATAAGAATACTTTTTAAACAACATATAATCAATAAATGATAATCTCGTATAGTGAATTTCGAGGTAAATTATTATATGTAACCGTTTTTGAATCGTCGTAATGATACATATTTCCTAAAGAAAATATCTTCACAATTAATTTGATGTAAAATAACATTAGAAATAACGTATAAAAACGGAGAAATTATCAAATTTTTGATCGAGTTCCTAACCAGTACACAAACAAAAATGGCGAAATGTCATTTTCACATTTTTTTTCTATATAGTTATTTGTTACAGAGTACACAGATAAAATTCATTCTCATAGATGACAAATTTCAAACACCACAATCTCTAATTTTTTACTCTGCTATTTTCAGCGCTGTACACGAACGGAACGATGTCGTTGAGAGCCGTGGTTGCTCACATGGTTGGCGCTCGTTATAAGTATCACAGTACGGGAGCAACCCGGGTTCGATCCCCACCGGCACCAATGAAATTGTTGCGTGCTGATTTAGCTATCAGTTGGAAAGTCCGTTTTTCTGGGCCGTTTTGTTTTGTTACACTGACATCTCGCAAGTCACCTAGGGACCTAGGAGGTTGTCGGTTGCTTATTTTTTATTTTTCTTTAAAATTTTCGTCGGTAAAATAATATATTTATAAAAGTAAAAAAGTAAAGTTACAGCCTATATACGTCCCACTGCTGGGCACAGGCCTCCTCTAATTTCTGAGAGGGTTTTAACGCAAGGAAATGTCCGCCACGCTGCCTCAATGCGTGTTGACGAACTTCACATGTCTTCGAAATACATATTTTTTAATTTCTCAGACATGCAGACTCGAGTTCGATCCCCGCCGGCACCAATGAAATTGTTAATTGCAATTGTGCTGATTTACCACGTGCTCGGCGGTGAAGGAAAACATATTGAGGAAACCTGCACGTGTGAGAATATAATTATAATCGAATGTAAATCAAACTGACATAGGTAAGTACAGATAAAATTAGCGGAACATTAATAAAATTTTGAGATCGTTTTTTTTTTCAAAATTTTATTTATATTCCGCTATTTTTGTCTGTACTTATATCAATTTGATTTACATTCGATCTCTAAATTGTAGTTTGCGAGGGTAACAGGGATCTATCAGCTCCGGCAAAACACATTTCTGATAAAAGCTATCTAATTTCAAAATTTTGTCTGCCGTCCAAAACGCATCATCTCTTTCAATAATATCAATTTCTAAGCCAAACAGAGTAGTATCGAAATCCAAAGTTCGAGCAGGCGTCAATGTAGCGTAGTAATTTAGAGCGCAGGTAGGTATAGCTATAGTCATACGAACGTCACAGGCCGCAGCTGACTGAGTCGAATAAAACTAGAATAAGCGCGCGTCACCGCGTATGCATGTGTGTGTAAGTGTCGTCCTCCCGCACCGCACCGCGGGAAACATTATTCAGTGAGATGCACGATAATTCATGTAAACACGCGCGCGTAAAAAAATACGAAAAGGCCTTTGGAAGAAGGGGTTTTATGAAAAAACCACTGCATAAATCAATTACAAATAAAATTTATTGAATTCTTCATTAATTGAGCTGTGTCGGTACCAACTTTGTCTTTGAAATTTTACACTGCTTTTATTACTAATTTACGCCCAAAGTTGTGTTAAAATTGGCAATAAAAACGAATCTTTGGTAGCTCGTAACTTTTTAATGACTTTTTATTTTACTATTCTGTTTCCGTATAGACAAAATTAATAATGAGACAAAACGATATCATGTTTAACTGTCACTTGTATGTACTGTTGATGTTCACTATCAAACAGCGGAGTAAAACCCGTCCGAAATTTCTATGGAAATAATGTCGACTAGTGTCACCTTAAGCAGGAGAATGAATTAAAAACTATGTATATTACGGGGATTCTGGATAATTTGTAATATGGAAGGGAGTCCTGATTGGTTTCCCTCCGTCTGGCAATATACGAATATTTGTATATAAACATAATGGTAAATTTTCAAAGAAATGAGTTAAACACTATCTTTTATATTGTTTAATGGACCAATATTCGCAGTCATAATGTATTAAAATTGCTTACAAGTGTGGACGCTACAATAATGCGAAATGAAAGGACGTAGAATCAATATTGTGATATATATATATATATTAGAGGTGGGCCGAATGTGATTTGAACCGAATCCGAACTTCGGTTCATTTTGGCACGCTTTCTCGAGAGCGACGTGTCGTGACTTGTTTACGCATTTACTTCAAATACCCCGCCCGCACACCGCAGGAAACATATACCTACGAAAAAAAACGTAACAAACTTCTGCCAGATAAGGCAGATCTTTGGTGTTTTTGCACCATAACCTGACTCTGGTAAATTTTAAATATGACTAGATAGTTAAGAAAAGTTGGTTTAATATGATTGTTGAAAACAAATACCCTTTAATTGTAATAAAAAATACTTGAGGTTAATGAATGTTGAATCAAAAACATAATTTTTTTATTTAATTTACGGACTCCTATCAAGATGTTTACTAGGAGAATACAAAGTTTATTTCATTTTTGTAATATGGCTAATTATTAATTAGGCAGGGATTTCTAAGATTAATAACTAATTAACTAAGATTAAGATTAAGAACTAAGATTAAGATTAATGATAAGATAGGAACTGATTTAATATAAGGTTTACATTTACAATGTTCTGAAATAAATAAATAAATAATTGACCATGAGCGAGTAAAAATAATATCTTTTATTTTACAGTATCTAATATTGTTATATAAGGTGCTTCTAAAATATATGCCACTGTTGTTTGTTGGAGACTTGGCCAATCAGCTCACCGATTTCCATACAAAGTGCAATTTTTTTTGAGAATTGACTATGAGTTCCTTGGGGAAAGTGGTACAGTATCATGAGTAGAACCACCAGTTGCAGCCATGGCATATTGTAGTTTAGAAGCACCTTATATTTCAGTTAAAATAAGTGCAAGTAGGTATTATTTTTCTTGTACCGAATTTCGGCCCGTCTCTAATATACTTATATATATATATATATATATATATATATATATATATATATATATATATATATATATATATATTGAAGGCCGTGCATTGTCTAAAGATGGTCTTACGTCGTCTCTTTTCGGCAGTCTTCGACACGGTCTTTGTGTATAAAGTGTTTTGAATATGAATGAACAAAGTGCATTTATTATTAATGAAGAAAGTCACGAAAAAATAGTGAAAGAAAATGAGTGAGTACTCTATATACATACATTTTATTATTATCACAAATGCAGTACTAATTTTGAATTGAAAATATAATACTGTTATAAAGATAACCTAAATTTTTGATATTAAAATGAGCGATATTAAAAGTAGCCCTCTTTATATACGAGTACACACACGCGTATAGTTTAAATTCTCAATTTAGATTCTCAATATATATATATATATATATAATATCAAAAATTTAGGTTATCTTTATAACAGTATTATATTTTCAATTCAAAATTAGTACTGCATTTGTGATAATAATAAAATGTATGTATATAGAGTACTCACTCATTTTCTTTCACTATTTTTTCGTGACTTTCTTCATTAATAATAAATGCACTTTGTTCATTCATATTCAAAACACTTTATACACAAAGACCGTGTCGAAGACTGCCGAAAAGAGACGACGTAAGACCATCTTTAGACAATGCACGGCCTTCAAGCCACACCTCCGTACCCGTCGGAGTGGGGAGCGTGAGGTTTTTTCGTTACGGAATAAATTTCTCGATTCGGTCCCCGCGCTCAAGGCCCGCGATAGAAGTTATGCAATAGCTTAAAAATATACATATAAAATATTTTAAGAACCGATAAATATTTATTTATTTATTTATTTAAAAACTTTATTGCACTTAAAATGTACAATTGACTGACTTTAGGCATTCTCTACCAGTCAACCACGAGCTAAGCAGAGAACTTTAGCAGGTGCCATAAAATGTGAGGATAATTTATACGTGAATGTAAATATAAATATACACATAATATAAGTATAAATACAAAAATTAATATACACAACTACTATTAACCTAAGTAATATATGATACATTACATACATAATGTTTAAATAGTACATAATACATATATTTTAAGTATACTTACATACGAACATATTATACTGAAACAATTTAAATAATTTAAAATGTCAAGTCACATATAAGCAGAAACAATTAAATATGAAAGTTAGTTGCTGGAAGAAGCAAGGTAGTGATCAGTCACCATCCTCTTAAAGGTAGCAACAGAAGTCGGTTCTTCTGATATGAGGGGGTAATTTATTCCATAGCCTTATGGCCTCAGCAGCGAAAGACTGAGATATAAATTTAATAATAATAAAAATAATAATAAAAATTCTTTATTTTCTCCACAATCTAAAATATTAGTATAGTAATGAACAGAGGTTTTTAACAGGGAAAAAACATATTTAGATTGTGAGAGACTGGCGTCCGAGCTAGGCTAAGAGCCTGTGTTTCAGAGCACCAGCACTCTCCTCACAGGATGTGGATCATTAAGGTACAGTTAGTGATTGCAAAGTAATCAAAAAAGAGAGAAAAGAGAGAGAAATGGTGAGTGTTGTGTATGTGTGTGTGCGTGTGTGTGTGTGTATGTGTGTGTGTGTGTGTGTGTGTGTGTGTGTGTGAGTGCATGTGTCAGAGTGGGTGTGGGCGTTAGTATATTATTACCTACCTGGTAGGATGGAGGAGAGATTCAGTCTCCTCATAGTTCATAGTCTGCAAATAATTAGAGACTTTGGATTTGCAGGACAGTTTTGTAAGAGGAAAGATGTTGAGCACACGATGTAGTCTATTATCGAGGAAGGGGCCCAAGAAACAGAAAAAGCGTTTTTCTGTTTCTTGGGCCCCTTCCTCTTGGGTACGGCGAGGAAAAACACTTAATGTAGTTCCCTCGGAGGATCGCAGGTTACGATCGTGAGAAAACCCCAAATATTGAAACTTCCATTTCAGGTATTGGGGAGTGCATGGATCATATAGGATTGATAAAATCGTACGAAGAATTTTGATACATCTACGCCGATTGATAGGGAGCCATTTAAACTTAGAACGATATATGGATACATGATTGTATTTACGAAGGCCAAAAATAAAACGGATGCAATTATTAAATAAACGATCCATTTTGCACAGAAGTACTTCACTCATATCAGAGTAACACACATGAGCATAATCAATGACTGGTAAAACAAGCGCTCGCACCAACATAGCCTTAATCTCTGTTGCAAGGAAATTCTTGAAACGATAAAGGCCACGCAGGGTGATTCTCGGGACTCTCCGGCTTATTTCAGCCACCTGAGATTGCCAACTTAAATTAGCATCAATCATTAACCCAAGGTCTTTAACTGCATGGCAGAGGAATAATCGTGCTAATGTAAACGATAGGCTCCAGTGAATTAAAATCTAATTTAGCTATACGGCGAGGACTACCGATAATTATCGCTTGACGTTTAACAGGATTGACAGCAATTCTATAGTTTCTGCACCAATCACAGATGACCTCAAGATCTAGATTTAAAATTTCGATCGCGGAGTTAACCTCTGCTGGATCAATCCGAGCGTACAGCTGTAAATTGTCAGCATACAGATGGTAGGAGCATTTGAAATTTACAGTTATGAGATTTATAAAAATAGAAAATAATAAAGGAGAAAGAATTCCGCCTTGTGGAACGCCAGTAGTAAGATCAGACCAATCAGAGAAAGACTGTTGGTTGACTTTAACTCTTTACTGGCGATCACGAAGATAATTTGATAACCAATCCAAAACTGACGAAGAGAAACCCATGTATTTACAGATAGCAAGAAGAATGTCATGATCAACTGTACAGAAAGCATTGGAGAAGTCAATTAATACGAGAACTGTTAATTTTGATTCCTCCATACCCTCTCGTACATCATCAAGAACTTTAAGGAGAGCAGTGGTTGTACTATGCCCAGAACGAAAACCTAATTTTAAGGGACTAATAAAATTATTTTTATAAATGTAGCTGGATAGCTGATTGTATGCAGCTGATTCTAAAATCTTTGAAAGAAAGGGAAGTACATAGAAATTGGTCGAAAATGGTTTACAGAACTGGGATTATTTAACTTGGGAAGTGGAAGGACAAATGCTTTACGCCAAAAAGATGGAAAAACCCCAGTAGAAAAAGAAAAATTTATGATGTGGGTAATGATTGGGAGAATGTTTTCAAGTATGGGGATAATCATTTCTACTCACATCATCATAGCCAATTGCTTTAGATTTACTGAAAAAATAATTTTACGAACATCTTCATCAGTTACTGGAGAAAAAACAAAGCAGTTTGCGTCGATTTTGGAAAGTGATGAGATAAGAGAAATAGTTCTATGTTTAATGGAATTATCGACTTTCGTTGCCGAGAAGAAGTGCTTATTAAGATCATTGAAAGATATTGACCCCATATCAGGGCAATTCTTTGGTCTACCTAACCCAAGTGAATTAAAAAACTTCCAAGTGCCGGCTGGCGAATAGCTTATAATATCCTTATGGATATATCGGCGTTTTGCAGCTCGAACCATCTGTTCCATCTGTTTCTGGTATCCTTATATACATTCCAATTGGCATCACAGCGATTGTTTTTAAATCTTACAAAAGCCCGATCACGTTTTGCCATTGTTTTGCGGATGTCATCCATCCACAGTGCTGGGGGGCGCTTGACTTTCACATTGCGGATCGGGGCTACTGCATCGTATAACTGCAGGATATTATTAGTTAGTGTCTCTACTATATTTATTTATTTAATTCCAAAACTCTTGTGGCTTACATAAAATCCAACACGCACACAAGGTTTAATTTTACATGCAAAAAATATTACAAAAAAATCATCTAATTATAAAAAACGAATTAATAGGTAACACTTATGAATTAATAATTAAAAATAATAATCATAAATTATGCAATATTAGTGTTATAAAATCTCTAAGCCTTTATTAGCGCGTGTTGAGAAATTAAAATATGAAAATAAAATATTAAAATATGAGTAGAAGAAGAAGAAAAAGGTCACAATCATACAATGTCAGGCTATGAAATATTTTGTCATATTAATTTATAATGCAATGTCAATCATCATCATCATCATCATTACAGCCCTTCACAAGTCCACTGCTGAACATAGGCCTCCCCCAAGTAATGCCACAAAGCACGGTCCTGAGCCACCTGCATCCATCGACTTCCTGCATGTCTTACCAGGTCGTCACTCCATCTAGTGGGGGGTCGCCCTACACTACGCTTGCCGGTACGAGGCTGCCACTCGAGAACCTTTCTTCCCCATCGGTTATCGGTTCTTCGAGCTATATGGCCGGCCCATTGCCACTTCAGCTTACTAATCCGTTGGGCTATGTCGGTCACTCTGGTTTTACTGCGGATATCCTCATTTCTGAGTCTATCACGCAGAGAAACTACGAGCATAGCCCTCTCCATAGCTCGCTGAGCGACCTTAAGCGTCCTCATACGGCCAGCAGTGAAGGACCACGTCTCAGATCCGTAAGTCATCACTGGCAACACGCCCTGGTTGTACAATCTAGTTTTTAGAGATTGAGGTATACCTGACGAAAAGATATATCGTAATTTCCCGAACGCTGCCCAGCCGAGTTGAACCCGTCGATTGACCTCTCGGTCGAAGTTGGACTTACCTAGTCGGACTATTTGTCCCAGGTAAACGTACTCGTCAACAACTTCGAGCATAGTGCTCCCAACAACTACCGGCACAGGTGTGACATGGACATTAAACATGATCTTTGTTTTGTCCATGTTCATCTTAAGCCCTATCCGTTGGGAGGCACTATTGAGGTCATTAAGCATAATGCTTAAGTCCTCCAGCGATTCTGCCATAAGGACTATATCGTCGGCAAATCGAAGGTGAGTGATGTACTCGCCATTGATGTTAATACCCTATCCTTTCCAGTCCAGTAGCTTGAAAACGTCTTCCAACGCAGCGGTGAAGAGTTTCGGGGATATAACATCACCCTGTCTTACACCTCTCTGCAGTTGGATAGGTTTCGAACTCTGGTTCTGTACTCGGATAGCCATCATAGCCCTACTGTACAAACACTTCAGCACTTCGATGTACCGACAGTCAACTTGGCACCGCTGAAGGGACTGTAGCACCGCCCAAATTTCGACGGAACCAAAGGCTTTCTCATAGTCCACATATGCCAGGCAAAGTGGCAGATTGTACTCTTCGGTCTTCTGTACAATCTGCCGCAGGGTATGTATGTGGTCTATGGTACTGAAGCCTTTTCGGAAACCGGCTTGTTCGGGAGGCTGGAAGTCGTCGAGTCTGCGTGCGAGACGATTCGTAATGACTCTCGAAAACAGCACGTAGACGCGGCTCAGAAGGGAAATCGGTCTGTAGTTCTTTAAGAGAGCGTTGTCGCCCTTCTTAAAGAACAAGACCACCGCACTTCTGCTCCACGCCTCTGGAGTAGTGCCACCATGGAGGACGGAATTGAAGAGCTTCTGAAGGACTTCAAGTACCGGTGTTCCATCCGCTTTCAGAAGCTCCGCTGTAATTCCATCCTCGCCCGGGGCCTTGCCGTTTTTAAGGTGGTGGAGAGCCATTCTAATCTCGCTCAGACTGACGTCCGGGATATCATCGGAATAGTGTCGGATAAGACTTGCTCTTGGATCGTTACTCACACTTGCGTGTGGCTCCAACGATGATGTGTACAGTTGCCCATAGAACCTCTCAATCTCACTCAGAATCTCAGGTGTCCCGGAAACGATGTTGCCACACTCAGTCTTCAGCTTTGACAGTTGGCTCTTTCTGGCAGACAGATCTCTGGCAAAGACTTTGGAGCCCTGGTTCCGCTCGATCGCTTCTTTAATACGAGAAGTATTAAAGTTGCGTAAGTCTCGCCGCATGCATTTGGAGATCTGTCTGTTCAGTTGCCTGTATGCTGTCAAATCTGTTGACGATTGCAGCCATCATCTCCCGTCTAACAGCCATGAGATTAAGAGTGTGGTCGGAGAGTTTTTGTGTTCTTCTGCGGCGGGTCTTGCAGAACTTAGCTCCGACCGCATGAACAGTTTCCACGAGCTTGTCGTTCATATCGTCCACTGCATTGCAATCTTCTAGGCACTGGAAGCGGTTACGTAACTCGAGCTGAAAGGTTTCGGGATTCTGGATTAGAGCACGAGGGGGACGGAGCGTTGACTTCATTAGACGAGACCTCTCCAACTTAACGTTTAGGTTCAGTGTGCCTCTAACCATTCGGTGATCGCTGCCAGTTTTCACCCTTGCGATCACTGAGACATCACTGAACAGTTGGCGTCTGGTCGTCATAATGAAGTCAATCTCATTTTTTTGTCGAACCGTCGGGGCTCGACCAGGTCCACTTCCTGTGGGGCCGCTTCTGGAAGAAAGAGTTCATCGTAAAGAGTCCCTCTTTCTCCATAAAGTCGGCCAGCTGCTGGCCCCTTCGGTTCCGTTGCCCTACTCCAAATTTCCCTACCTTCAGCTCACCGCTTTCTCTTGTGCCTAGTTTTGCGTTGAAGTCTCCCATCAACACCGTGTAGTGGGTTTTGGAGGAATGTATGGCTCTGGAAATATCCTCATACATTTCCTCCACCTCCTCATCGGGATGTGCCGAGGTTGGTGCGTAAACCTAAATGACCTTCAGCGAATACCGTTTGGTGATTCTGAGTATCAGGTACGCGACCCTCGTCGACACACTCCCAATCTTTACAACGTTGTTGACGAGAGACTTGTGGACGATAAATCCGACACCTCCTTGGGACAGATGGTCGCCCTCCCGGTGATAGAACAAGTTGCCGGACTCGAGGATTACCGTGTCCTCCCCCTCTCTTCGGACCTCGGATAATCCAATAATATGCCAGCGCAACTTGTCTACCTCTTCTTCCAGCTCCAGTATCTTCTCGTCAGTCCTCAGGGTGCGTGCGTTATATGTTGCCAGGTCGAGTCGTCGTAGGTGGCAACCGAACCTCCACCGGAGATTCTTAGCACCCCCTGCCCCGCCGTTACCATGGTCGCCACCGTAGCCAGGAATAGCGGGGCCGCCGGGGACTGGGGGCCGTCTGTTTGTGTATTTATTCATTGGGGGGTATTTGCCATAGTTGCCACGCTTGGCGAGCGGGTTGGCAACCGCAGTTTTTTATTACGTCACAGTTGTTATCAGGAAGATGCTGCTGCCCATCTCCTGCCTGCCTCCCTCTGTCGCCTCTTACGACACCCACGGGAAGATATGGGGTAGTGGATATTCTCAACCGCCACTACACGGCAATGTCAATAAAAGCTAATTACAATATATGTCCATAATTAAAATTACATCTTAAATACAAAGTAATAAATAGTATATTGCCAACAAATTAAATTATCGAATTATTAATTGTCTTATTATCGATAATTTTATTAAAAAGATTCAGCAGACGTGTCATAGTGTCTGCAAATATGTCAATTTCATCGTGTTGAGTGAGTATGTCCCCTATTAGTATCAATGCTCGATTTGTTGGTGCATAGGCAGCACGTTTGGTACGTGTAACCGGTCTGTCTAGGAGACGCGTCCTACGGCGCGGAGCCACCGTTCCTCCATTATCTCTCTGCAGGTACCTGGGCACCAACAAACCGATTCTCTCAACAACCGATTGGCAGTCCAACTTGTGGTGAAATATAAAAAGATAATACCTAATAGTTGACATCACCCTCCTAAACATTAGGGTTTCTAAATCAACCATACCCAAAACGAATAGGGAAGGATATAAATAAGGGTAGTAACCGTGACTCTTCTTATAAAGCCAACGAGCAAATTTACGTTGTATTCTCTCTAACATGATATTCGTAGTATACTTATTCTCATAAGGATTCCAGGCCGCAACTGCATACTCCAGTTTACTCCGAACATACGCATTATACAAATTTTTGATTTATATCTGATGTATAAAAAATATCTGACCAATCTACTGAGGCGGCTTTCCGTTTCAACAATTCCACATGCAGAGTCGCAAAGCTACGCAGACGCAGAACAGGTGCGGTAGCTTTTGGTGGTATGAAGGTCGCTGCATATGTAACGTGTTTTATCCCGGACGGAGCGGGACGTGAAATTTTGGAAATATCATTGCATAGAAAACGTACGTGATAATGCATACTTTACGGATGCACGGACGGGACGGGGACGTGGCATGAATGGGACGGGAAAAACATCGTCGGCGACAATGTTTACTCCGTCCCGCCCGGGGCGTGCCACGTCCCGTCCGTGGTTCCGCCGCGTATGCACAGTCGCTCCGTTGGCTACGCAATGATGCGCGTGTCGTACCGAACAAAATGGACGACGAAAAACTAATTAAATGTGTATGATCATATCCATGTTTGTATAATCTTGCACACCATTTTGGACACAAAATCATTAACTGCAAACGGTTAGTATACATTTATACTAACCGTTTGCAGTTTGTTAGTATATATTATTTAAATTTACGTTGTCATACGAAAATACATAAAATTGAGTCTTGCCATCCAAATGTTCTTTATAGAGAGTGTGGTAGTCACCTGGTAGTCCTCTTTTCTTTCACATAGGATGTACAGAAAATCTTCTTTTATTCTTGATAATTATTCTTCATCATCTAAAGCAATAGCAACTAATGCCAATTCTTCAAATGAAAAATACATCTTTCACAACACTAGCACGTTAGTTTCGAGTCACTGTCACGGTGCGTATGCGTTAAACTCTCGTCCGTGTTGACAAACAACCACATTCCGTCTCCGTCCCGTGCACGTACTGATTCCGTCCTGTATGCAGCGACCTTAACTCTATAGGTAATGAGTAGAAAATCATGGCGCGAGAAACCAGAAGTCGGAAACTGCCCATGATTTACAACATGTTCAGTAGACGAAACGATTATCAAATCTAGCCATTAATCAGCAGTGTTAATATGAGAATGCGTGGGTCCAAGAGGGAGAATAGAGAAATTTACTGAATTCATGATCATTCGTAGTTCTCGCGATCTAGAAGAGTTCTGCAAAAGGTCAGTATTGAATTCGCCCATAATTATATGATGTGCGTACTCAGATGCGATATTCATGATAGCGGAGTCAAGGTCATGAAAATATTGATTAAAACTACTTTTACGGATTTTATCGCGTTTATTTTACTATTATTTTTAATTCCCGACGTTTCGGGCGCTTTCCAGCGCCCATGGTCACGGGGGACTGAGATGACTGACGTCCCGATGTGATTGTTAAACCCGGAGTACCTTCAGCTTTTTTAATTATTGTTTTTGGGCCGATCTACGCAAAATGAACTGACTATGTCCTGAGGTCTTGCAGTGGTATGCTTGGGTTTAGTTTTAATTTTATTGATTATAGGATCCCAAGCAGGTGGCAAGATTGACTACATCTTGAAGCGAGCTTCTATTAGAACATTCTACAAGCCGCCGAAGAAGATTAGTCAGTTCCTACCATCAGTCAAGTGTCATATTCTTCTACAAGATGCAGGAGTGTACAAGCTTGATTGTGAATGTGTTCATCCAAAAGTTCGGATAAATGATGTGGTAAGCTCTGCGCATTGATGTGACAAACATTGAAGTGTTTAAGGGAATTTGTAAGTTGTTGAGCAATAAACATGTTTAGGCTAACCGATTCTGTTACCGAGTATTCAGTGGACTTAACAGAATTTAGACCATGTTGTGACATAGCTGCTAGTAGTAAAATAATTTCAAAAAAAAAACATTTAAATTGCTAAGATAAAATAAAAGAGAGAGAGAGAGAGAAAAAAGTAAAACACGCAATTAATCAATATTTCGCTTTGGTCAAAAGCCCGGTAGCTACCGATACAACATTAAAGGAAAACCATTTCGTATTTAACCCATGCATGTGGTGCTATCTACTCTCTCCCAAAAGTACTCTGTGCTATATTTATTGGGTGCGTTTGGCAGAAAAAAGCGCTAGCAAGCGCTTATAAGCGCTGAAATAGTTTTCGGCCATGACACGATTGCTACTTCAGTAGTGCTGACACAATCCGCCATTTTGCTTATTTAATTTGTTTGTTTTGAAGTAGAGTTTATAAATTGTTTTGTGCAATATTAGTTTTAAGTAATATAATGACATGAATAAACATATTATACATGTTATTAAAAATTCATGATTGGTAAGTTTTTAATATGAATACTTTACAAACATATATTTAAATTAGGTTAGGTTCCCCGGTTAAAACTAACATCGTGTCCTGGAGGAAAATAGCTACTTACGATTTGACAGCGCTTACCGCTAACGATCGCCATTTTGCTTACAAGCGCTTGCTAGCGCTTTTTTCTGCCAAACGCACCCATTGTTTGTTGTTTTATGTTACTTGTCTATTCTGTTACCTATTTTATTGTATATTAATATTACCTACTGTTCTATTATAAAATATTAATCCTATTTATTATATTTCTATCTAACACACAAAAACATTTAAACGTATACGTACTAGTACTGATATTTGAAATCATAGATTGGGTAAATAATTATTAGGTAGTATTATATTTAACAATCAGTATGAGAATTAATAAAAAGTATACTGAATTATCTAACAGCATAGGAATCCGATTGTATTATTGAATTCCATGTACTACTTATGATATAGTACTTAGGTTAGTAATATATATTGTAGTGATGAAAATCCTAGATCTAATGTATTATGTAATGAAATCACTATAATTTAAACTTGTAGGTTATGAATAGAAATACTTAATCTAATACTTAATCTAATCTAATAGTAACTACTTAATCTGGTGTAAGGAATAAAACAAGACACTTAAAACAAAAATAATGATCCTAATTAAAAATAAACGAATGCTTATTATTTACTAAATATTACTAGGTACACTAAATAGACCAAAAATCATTGAAGTAATATGTACTTACGTACTAGAACAGCTATTTCAAACAAAACACGTGCGCTACTCTGTGTTCGCGCGGTTGTTTTTTTATCATAGAATAAACATAGGTAGAATGATCAGTAGGTAATAATAGATTGTATTGTCAAATAGGTAAATTAGATCGAGAACATTTATCGAGTTGTCATTTATTTTGTATATTATATTTGCTTATTTAATATTATATTACATAATATTATATCACAATTACATTTTAATGATATTTTTATCTGAATATTTTAAAACGTATCTATTTCAAACATAAAAAGACATACTAAATATATGTCTAACAGAAGTTATTAATATAAAATTTAAATTACAAATATATTTATTTAAATTAGAATAAGAGTCTTTCATAAATGCTGGGCACGCGAGAGTTAAAAATGGACGAATTTATTCCACTATGACTTAATATAAAAGAATAACGAGCAGATTTAAATATAAAAAAAATTGGCCCAATTATGATAACTCATATATGTTTCTACAAAAAAAATTGTGTATAATAATATATTCGTCCTATACTTAAGTGCCCACAGAAATGTCGCATCTGAACAAATTAATTCCATAATCTATATTACATGACACAAGATGGTGTCTTAGGAATAACTTGTTTTATTATTAATTTGTAACACTTTTTTATTCATTAAGTATCTTATTAACCGATGAAAAGTAATACCTTGGTTATTACTGACATTTCTTGAATTATTTGCGCAATGTCTAAGAATACACGACGGCATATTTTTATCAAGAGATTTTTTTTAAATCAACACAACACGTGACAACCCTACAAGTGCCTAGCGAGTGACTGATTAAAGTGCGGTGCATGCACCGCAGTTGAGTGAAACAGAGTAGCTGAATGCAGTGTCGCCTTTCTGTCTATAAATTTTAGTCAATAAATTGTCTTCTTATGTTTGACTATAATAAAATATACGGTATAAAAAGAGTTAAAAGAGAAAGGTATAAAGTTTTATGCAGAACTTAAACACTAGATATTTAAATTAAGTCCATGAAAGACTGACAATAGGGTCTTAGTAAATTGAATCTTTAGTTATATAAAACAACTTACTATGTTGCAATTAGTTTATCAGTGAAACAATTATGATTGAGATAAGATTACACCACAGTGATTCCACAAAAAAAAAACACATTATTTAATCTTACCAGCACGTCTGGTACGTGCTAGTTCAGACTTTCCAGATGCCCGAGCTGCATTGTCAACTGATACCAACTGGCCAACAGTAACCGATTTCTTACCAAGAACAAACTTTTCAAGGTCTTCAGAAGTAAATACTTTATGCCGGCTTCCATCTGGCAATTTAATCGTGATGTTTCCGTCCAGCGTCCAAACGTTACACATACCGAAAAGTTTGCGTGCTTCCATAAATACCGCTTTGCGTTGTTTAGTTAGGAATTTAGAAAGTATAAAGGCTGTTCCCTTAAGTGAAGCCTTTTTTCTCCAAACAGTATAGCGGAGGGATGAATCAGTAAGTCTAAAAATTACAGGCCTACTATGGCCCGTAGATGCCGATCCAAGTCTGTGTACAACCCTGAAGGAGGAGGCTGTGATGTCGATGAGAATAAGGTTATTTTTGATATTGTGGTAACAATACCAGCTGTATTCTCATCAGCCTTTTTAGGTACTCCACTAAGGATGAGGTATTTCTTTCGGTGTCTCATTTCCAATGAATGAAATATCAACATTTACCGTATCATTTTAAAAACACGTTAAGCGTAGTGGAATCAATCAAAGTGTCTATGCATTATTTTAGTGTCAGAAATTTTCGGTGCTATTCTAAATTCAATCACGTTATAACTTCCATAAATCAGTCTATCTGATCTTCGTACAATACAGCAATCACAAACGGTTTGAAATAGTAATTCCAAATAAAAAAGTTCTTTAAGTGATTGTCATAGATGGTAAAAGCTTTAAATTTTGAATTATATTATACATATAATAATTTATGTTTAATCTATTCAATAATATGTTTTTGAACTTAGTATAGCTTACATCTACTAACAGGTTCAGGCTTTCGGTGCTTTCAGAGGCACAGGAGTAATACACCGCCAACTTCCTGACTCCGGGTTTAGAATTAAAAGGGCATTGCCCATATTCGGCCATGGAACGCCCAACAATGTGCATTTGTTAAAAAAATATATCTTTATTTATTGGTTATTAATCGCGGTATTTATTTATCCTAAAACAATGGGAATATTTTTGCACAAATTGAAAGTACCGAAAAGATAAAAATAAAATTAGGTAAATACGTAATTCATTAGTCTGTGAATAAAATAAAAAATGTTGCCAATCACAAAAATCATTAAAAAAATCGATTCCCCTTTTCGATCGATTACTTATGGTGTCATTCAATGCTTATATAAATTTTCGATAATTATTACGATGTTATGATATAGGTTTAAAATAACCGTTGACAATGGATATTTATCCAAAGCAGTCGATACGCAACCGTTATTAACTAAATATTTACCGACTACAGATGAAAAAGGATGGTTATGTTTTTACTGTGTGTGCGGGTTAGGCTATGTTGAATGGTTTTTTGCTATGGTGCTTAAAACGTAGGATGCATTTTATTATTGAGGGCGCTACTATCAAAGAATATTTTATTAAACTCGTAAAGTACTTGACCAACTTTGAGAATTCTTTCACCACTAGATTGTTATGTATAATTTTAGATATCTAATATAGGGTTAATTTTATTATAGAGGGCGCTACTTTTAATGAATACGTTTTTTGGCTAATCTCAAAAATTGCTAGAGCGATTTTGAAAATTCTTTCACCATTACATTGCTAATGAGGGCGTTAGCTGTGTGATAAATTTATATTATTACAATAAATAATTGTGAGATTAATATTTTCTAAATAAATAAAACTAAATACCTACCTAAGATGTTCAAATCCAATTATTATTTTTACAATTTAAGAATCGTATTTACACACTTTACTTACTCAGATTGATTATTATAGATAAAGAGGTAATAAATCTAAAGTAAAAGAGTTCCGCTTAAACGAAAAAACTATTTATTAGAATAAAACTAAATGTTGAAAAAAGTGGTTCAGTGCGAGTCGGACTCGCAGGCCCATGAAGAGTTCAGTAGTAACAAGCATATATTTTAAATCGAGTCAAAATACCACTATCATTATCGCCAGCAACAAATTATTTTGTTTTTCATAGTGTTTGTATAAATAACAAAGTTGTTTTTGCGGTTCTTTAAAATGTGCTACTTGTATCTAAAAAAAGGACTATTATACATTATAGGGGTTTCTGTGGTTTATTCATTACCAAAGAGAAAAAACTTATTGCGCAAAATAGGTTTTTATCCATTTCAAGTCATCAAAAGCGGCAGTCAACCGTTAAAAACTAAAACAACCGTTGTTATAGGCTCGGTTGAATTCATTGACAACCTTCACATTTATAGTTATGATAATTAAACAAGCGAATTACTAGCTGATTTACCAAGAATTCTTTAGAGTATAACAAAACGCTGCTGCACAAGTTAACTGTTATTCTTATCTGTTTTTAACATAACATTTAAAATGGAATCATGTTATGATAATTCAAGAAGTTAATTTCCAGCTGATTTACCACGAATTCTCTAAAGCATAACAAAACAATACAGCACAAGCTAACTGTTCTTAAAAATACATTTGAAATAGAGTTTCAATAAATAAAGGAAATTATATTTTAAAAAGCGTGCAGAACTTAAAACGCGTCAAAGATTATTCTTTTTATGATTATTATTAATCGAATAAAAATCGATATCATTTCATAGATTTTATGACAGTTAAGTGGCAACATCGAATCTGACATGTAGGCCGCTGTCACTGTTATGTCACAAGAATTCAATTGCGTTTTATCTTGTTATTTTGTTTTGTTGGAAAATGCAATTGTTGATCTCTCAACAATTGGTTCGAACACAGCAGTTAAATAGTTGGTACATATCACGATGTGGCATGTCTTCCTCTAAGAAATGCTTTATAACTGAGTTTACTTGAATAATATCAATATAATAATTGTAGCTTCTTTATTAGGTACAAGTTTCGAGTACAGTGAACGTGTAGTGTGGCACTCGCAAAATGCACCAATAGTTCGTCTTGAACATGTATACATCAGCTGTGGCACTGACACTTATGAGAATAAGATCACACACATTGTTTGGGTTCGATTTTCCACTTGAGGAACTATTTGCCCTACGTGAGGTAAGTGTTTAACATTTTTCAATTTATTAAATGTGATCCATATATCTGATAATTATACATGTTTTTACACTGATTGTATATCAACTCAAGAACTTGTTTTATTTTTTCACATCTGCCCTAGCTATATCTGACAAACATACTAGCTTATTTATGAGATTGACCAGTTTTGTCAACTACCAAGAAAGGAGACAGTTGATTTTTCATTGTTTTTGGACTGCTGGTAGTCTGTCAGGCCTTAATTATTAAATAATATAGGGCATTAAATCCATCCTTGTGCAGTAACATTTAACTTTATAAATATTTTATTTATATTTGAGTTTGAAATAAACAAATCTATTTTATTTTTATTTTTTCACTTTGACTTCATTTTTTGTATTTTACATTATTTCAGTTGTCATGCCGTGTATATCATAATTGCTGGCAATGAACTGATAGAACAGCATCATGTTCAACTGCAGAACGGGAACCGTCTGAATCATCTAGTCCGTCCTCATTGCAATCTGAAGTGAGTAATGTATTGCACCCAGAACAACAAAGCTTAGATCATACATCACACAGTGTACTGCTAACTAATTACTTAAAAGCACAATGTTTTTTACCTGGTTGTAACAGTTCCATCAGCATTGCGAGTATGTCTCTTTTGTGATTAACTACATTTTGCGATAACAAACATACATAGTGACAATTACTATGTATGTGTGTTATACTTGGTAGAGCCATGCTGCAGTTATATTAGAAGTATAGTTGTAGCATGAATGGGTCGGCTCGACCGGGGAAGGACCACCCTCTCACAGAATACCAGCGTGAAATAGTAGCTTAATGCTGCTGTGTTTTGTATGGTGAGTGTAGAGAACCGGAGACCCTTTTTACTGGAAACGAGAAAATGATCTTAGTCCTCACGGGTGACAACGCATCTGCATTTTGATTTGTAATCGAGGATAGATGTGGATGTCTAAGGGTCGCAGCAATGTCTCCAGCAGATGGTGAATCTCAGTTAATGACAAGATATGCTAATAAATCCAGAGCCGTGACTATGTGTCGGTCGATATGGGTAGTAGAGGTGGTGAATGGCATTTTTAAAACTGAATTTAAAAATTTCATCAAAATTACTTTAACAGGGCTTCTACACATTTGATGATAGACTGCTGTGGCTTCTGCTAAAGTTAATAAATTCCACACAAAAATAAGGGACAGGGATGATGCGGCTCAAATACTTGAAATAGTTCATCAAAATATGGAGACAAATAATGATTTTTCTGAGTATGCTAGGGAAAACAATCTAAATAGATCTAGGGCAGGCAGACTTTAGAAATATAAATGAAGACTTTAAAATGTTAGGGAATTTCCTGTTTTAACTTACAGCGACTTAATATTAATTGCTTGTGTCACATACCAATTAAAGCAAGCTCGCTACTGGTGAGCATATAAGATTTAATGGTTGCTACCGGATGGAACTCTGTAATAACCAGAGGAGCAGCATTATGGAAGGAATAAAGTTAAGCCCTAGCTAATCTTTAATTAGGGCTAGAATTGCAAGTCATCACTATTAGTCGTAAAGTGTATTTTTTTATATAAATTCTATATAATATCTAATATATAAATTCTTTTTTCAATAGAGAAGGAGGCTTGGTACTACCACCTGCTTAGGACCCTGTAATTAATGAAATTAAAATTAAACCCAAGCATACCACTGCAAGACTTCAAGACACAGTAAGTTTATTCTGTAGATCAGACCATAAATAAAAATTAAAAATCTGAAGGTACTCCGGGTTAACATTGACATTGGGACGTCGGTCACCTCAGTCTGCCGTAACCATGGGTGCTGGAAAGCACCCGAAACGTCTGGAATTAAAAATCAAAGAAATAAAACGCGATAAAATCGATAAAAATAGTTGTTAAAAAAACTGCATTTGTGAAAATAAAAACTTCAAATATTTTCAAAACCCCGACTTTTTTTAAAGCAATTCCTTTACCATTTCATTGTTTTAATTGCATATTATCATATCTATATGCTTTTATATGTGGGCACTCATGGCCGAAGTGTCTATGAAGAGTGGGCATTCCCCTTTCTTATATTGAACACATTAGATAGTAGTTTTGCCCAAAAGATCATCCGTTATAAGTGACAAATATCCGGCTCAGTCACATTTGAATTTCATTGCTTTAGGGTCTACATCGGCTATTTTAGTTTTGGAGCATATTATAGTGCCCCAAAGCGGACTAAACTACCGTGTTAATTAAGTGGTAAATAATAAATAATACCAGTTTGACTAAGAATCTCACGATAATAAAATTCCTTATTTCCTTTCATACCCTGTCTGTTTTTCATTTTATATTTGTTCCGATTATGTACCTTTGTGTATTATATTAAAATTACCTCTATCAATCTATGATTAAACTAAAATATGTACTGTTTGCGTGAGATCATTGTTGTTTGTGTGTGTGTGTGTTGTGGCATATGACCGTGTATTTTACGACATTCCTTGGAGAAAGCTTATGTTCAGCAGCGGTCTTTTTAAGGTCTACAAGAATTAAAATCGTTCTATTAGATCTAGGAAGTATTTAACATCGAAAATATAAATAATGATTGTAAAAAAATATTAAATAGATCAGCAAAAAGGTAAAACTCCTATTATTTAAACAAATTAAAATTACGTCTCGGGATGTAAACACCAGCGCTCTTAAAAATAAATATAATTCCGCCTCCAGTTCCTTCAAAAGAGTCATAGCCAAGGCAAGGTCTGAGCACATCGAAGGAATTGGCGAGAAGCTAGTTCGCCTTTCTTGTGGAACCCATGCATTCTGGTCTCTCGCTAAGGCTGTCCAATGGAACTTCCGTCAGTCACCTCTTCCATCTCTGCACAGAGAGGACGACTCACTGGCCCATGCCGCAAAAAAGAAAGCCGATCTGTTAGGCTCTCTTTTTGCGTTCAACTCGACTCTTGATGACAGGCAGAACACACTGCTGAACATCCCGCGATGTGAGTGATCCATGCCGGATGTGCGGTTTATACAGCGCTTGGTTTGCAAAGCAAACTTCTCCCTGGACATCAGTAAGTCAAGTGGGCCTGATGGGGTCCCTCCAATTGTGCTGAAGACGTGTGCTCTGGAGTTGGAACTGGTTTCGACGCGTCTTTTCCGGTAATCCTACTCCCAAGGCGTAGTCCCAAATTCTTAAAAAAAAGCTTTGGTCCACCCGATCCCTAAAAAAGGCGACCGCTCAGACCCGTCCAACTTCAGGCCTATTGTCATTACCTACTTGTTCTTCAAAATAATGGAGTCTATTGTAAACTGCCAGCTCATGAGGTACTTTGACGATCACCAGCTGATCAGTGACTGCCAATACGGTTTCCCTCGTGGTCGATCTGCTGGTGATCTTCTAGTCTACCTTACTCACAGATAGGTGGAGGCAGTCGAGTCCAAGGGGGAGGCATTGGCCGTTAGCTTGAACATGGTGAAGGCTTTTGATCGGGTCTGGCACAAAGCACTTATTTCGAAGTTCCCTTTCTATGGGCTTCCCGAGAAATTGTGCGATTGAAACACAAGTTTTCTTGCTAATCGGAGCATCAAGGTCGTAGTAGACAGTGCATGCTCTGATTACAAGCCTATTAAGGCTGGTGTTCCACAAGGCTGCGTGCTATCACCAACGCTGTTCCTTCTGCATATTATTGATATGTTGCAAAATGATAACATTCATTGCTATGCAAACGACAGCACTGGTGATGCCCCCATACACCGGCCGTGCCAATATTTCTCGTAAAAATGTCTCCGAGTACCGGTACATATTTGAGTTAAACTCGAGTCTTGGCTTTACAAAGTCTCGGATTGGAGGCGACTAAATCTAATCCAATTCAATCCCCAGGAGGCACAAGCTTACGCGTTAACCGCTAGAAAGAACCCCTTTGTCGTATCTCCTAAGTTTAGAGGCACTCCCCTTGCTGCCTCAGCTAGCATCAGAATCCTTAGCGTCGATATATCGAATAGTGTATAGTTTCGTAGTCACTTGCAGGGAAAGCCAAATTGGCCTTTTAAAAATTTGGCGTGCTCGGCAGAGCAAGACATTATTTCATACCTATATCTGAACCGGGCACCCTAGTGCCACCTCCTTTAACTTGACCGCATCCAGCGCAGAGTGATTCGAATCTAGTTTTTGCTGATCGGCTCGATTCACTGGCGCTGCGTAGGGATGTTGCATCCCTTTGCGTTTTCTATCGTGTCTACCACAGGGAGTATTCTGAGGAATTGTTTGAATTAGTTCCAGCCGCCAAATTTCACAAAATCACATCGCATCAAAATTCTCAATACCATCCTCACCATCTGAGTGCTTGGCGGCCCACTACTGTACGTTTTACTAGGAGTTTTCTTCCTCATACAACTTCTCTCTGGAATTGTTTACCATTGGCGATTTTTCTGGACCGATACGACTTAAGGACCTTCTAGAAAAGAGCTTACTCTTTTCTAAAAGGTAAGCAATGCATTTGCGATTCCCTTGGTATTGCGGTTTTTTATGGGTGGCGGTAGTCACTTACATCAGGTTACATCACTTACATCAGGTGAGCCGCATACCTGTTTGCCCCTTCTTCTATAAAAAAAAACAACTTTAAAAAGAATATTCAATAGACTATATTCATAAAGTAAGAGACGCATCCGAATAATGAATCAGTTTCCAATGCCTATTTTAAGTTAAAATTTTCTTGATATCTGTAATATTATATACTGAAACTTAAAAATAACCAATTTTTAAACGTAAAAAGAAATGAAAAATGGATCGCCTTAAACAGCGCCGAACGAAATGATCGTGAAGCGTTAAACGATAATCTCGCTAAAAGCACTTTATAGGTGTTCAACAGAGCAAAGTTATATTAGCTGTTCGCAGGATTTTCAGGGTGGTAGTAATTTATACTTTAAATAATTTGGAAACTTAAATTACAGTAGCTACATAGTGAATGCTAAGGTATTTGCTATGTTTTGGAGATTGAGTTGAAATGATAGAGAAAGTAATTTAACAGAAAAGTTTTAGTGTCAATTAGTAAATTTGCAAATTAACAAAAAAAATTACATAAAATATAATGTTTTAAATTTTAATTATAAATTCTTCTTCGACATCAGTAGTCCATAACAATCCAGAAAAAATATCCTTCTAAATTAATAGTACACCCTAATTATGTACACCCTTATAAATAATAGGCGGATTGGTATCGGAATACCAGACTCCAAAAAACTTGATACTGTTCCTTTTCACCCTATAATCATTAACGCATTACTTTTGTTTAAATGTTTACAAATTTAGGTATTATAAGGTAATTTTGCCGTGTAGTATAAAACTGCCGTGTAGTAACGGTTGAGAATATCCACTATCCCATATCTTCCCGTGGGTGTCGTATAAGATTAACTTCATAAAATTGTGTCTACTAGACGGCAACTGTTCAGTGATGTCTCAATGATCGCAATTAAATCGCAAAAACCCCCGAATGGTAAGGGATACACTGAACCGAAACATTAAGTTGGAGAGGTCTCGTCTAATGAAATCAACCCTCCGTCCCCCTCGTGCTCTAATCCAAAATCCCGAAACCTTTCAGCACTAGTTACAAAACCATTTTCAGTGCCTAGAAGATTGCATTTCAGTGGGCGACAAGAATGACAAGCTCGTGGAAACCGTCCATGCGATTGGAGCTAAGTTCTACAACCCGCCACAGAAGAACAAAAAACTCTCCGTTCACACTCTTAATCTCATGGTTGTTCGAAGAGAGATGAAGTTGCAGTCGTAAGCAGATTTTACAGCATACAGGCGACTGAACAGACAAATCTCCAAATGCACGCGGCGGGACTTACGCAACTTTAATACTGCTCGTATTGAAGACGCGATCGAGCGGAACCTGGGCGCCAAAGTTTTTGTCAGGGATCTGTCTGCCAGAAAGAGCCAACTGTCAAAGCCGAAGACTGAGTGAGATTAAAAGGTTCTATGGGCAGCTATATACATCATCGTTGGAGCCACACGCAAGTGAGAGTGACGATCCAAGAGCAAGTCGTATCCGACACTATTCCGATGATATCCCGGACGTCAGTCTAAGCGAGATTAGAATGGCTCTCCAGCATCTTAAAAACGGCAAGTTCCCAGGTGAAAACGGGTGAAACACTGGTACTTAAAGTCTTTATTTATAAGATATGTTGATAAACGAGCATGTAGTTCACCTGATGGTAAGTGGTTGCTGTGGCCCATAGACATCTACATCTATCCTCGATTACGAATCAAAATAACCCATGAGAACTAAGAAGGAATGCCTCGTTTCCAGTAAGAAGGGTCTCCAGTACTCTAGTATTAAGCTACTATTTTACGCTGGTATTCTCCGAGAATCTCTTCAATTCCGATTCCTTCAGAATCTCTTCAATTCCGTCCTCCATGGTAGAACTACGCCGGAGGCATGGAGCAGGAGTGCGGTGATCTTGTGTGTATATATATATATATATCTTGTTCTTCAAGAAAGGCGACATCGCTCTCTACACTTAACCCCGATTTCCCTTCTAAACCTCATCTACGTGCTATTTTCGAGTCTTTACGAATCGTTTCTCACGCAGACTCGACGACTTCCGACCTCCTAAACAAGCCGGTTTCCGAAAAGGCTTCAGTAACATAGATCACATACATACCCTGCGAAAGATTGTATAGAAGACCGAAGAGTACAATCTGCCACTTTGCCTGGCGTACGCGGGCTATATATATGTATATATATATATATATATATATATATATATATATATATATATATATATATATATATAGATATATAGATATATATATATGTATATAGATATATAGATATATATATATATAGATATATATATATAGATATATAGATATATATATATAGATATATATATATAGATATATATAGATATATATATATATATATATATATATATATATATATATATATATATATATATATATATATATATATATCAAATCCTTTGATTCTGTTAAAATTTGGGCGGTGCTACAGTCCCTTCAGCGGTGCCAAGTTGACTGTTGGTATATCGAAGTGCTAAAGTGTTCGTACAGTAGGGCTACGATGGCTATCTGAGTACAAAACCACAGTACGAAACCTATCCAACTGCAGAGAGGTGCAAGACAGGGTGACGTCATGTCCCCGAAATTCTTCACCGCTACATTGGAAGACCTTTTCAGGCTACTGTACTGGAAAGGATACGGTATTAACATCAATGGCGAGTAAGTCACTCACTTTCGATGTGCCGACGATATAGTCCTTATGGCACAGTCGCTGGAAGACCTAAGCACTATGCTCAATGACCTCAATAGTGTCTCCTGATCACAACGGATAGGTCTTAACATGAGCATGGACACTACAAATATCATGTTTAATGTCCATGTCATGCCGGTAGTTGTTGGGAGCACCAAGCTCGAAGTTGGTTACGATTACGTAAGTCCAACTTCAACCGAGAGGTCAATCGTCGGATTCAACTTGGCTGGACTGCGTCCGGGAAATTACCACACATCTTCTCGTCAGGTATACCTCAAAACCTGAAAACTAGATTGTACAAACAGTGCGTGTTGCAAGTGATGACTTACGGATCTGAGACGTGGTCCTTCACTGATGGCCGTATGAGGACGTTCAACGTCGTTCAGCGAGCTATGGAGAGGGCAATGCTTGTGGTTTCTCTGCGTGATGAACTTAGAAATGAGGGTATGTGTAGTAGAAGCAGAGTGACAGACATAGCCCAACGGATTAGTAAGCTGAAGTGGCAATGGGCCAGCCATATAGCTCGAAGAACAGACAACCATCGGGGAAAAAAGGTTTTTGACCGGCAGCCCCGCACCGGTAGGCGTAGTGTAGGGTAACCCTCCACCAGTTGCAGCGACGACCAGGTAAGACATGCTGGAAGTCGATAGAGGCAGGTGGCTCAGGACCGTGCTTTGTGGCATTCCTAGCTGGAAGCTAATGTTCAGCAGTGGACTTGTAAAGAGCTGTAATGATGATGGTGAAGGTGATTACAATAAAATTACCACAGATAACGTGATGAGGTTTTATTATTATATAGAAATACTTATAAGAATACCATTTGTGTCTAATAAAAATTTCAATTTAAATCAGTTTAAGTTACAGCCTATATATGTCCCACTTATGGAGAAAGGCCTCCTCTAACTTCTGTAAGCGTTTAATAAAAAAATCAATCGACCCCAAAATTTAGCCTTATTGGCCGAAAATACTGACATCAAATAATAATGTAAAGGCACTTCTTGTTAGTTTGGGTTCTTGGTAATTTGAATTACATATAACGAAATATATTTATTAAGAAAATAATTTTTCGGTTGTCAAATAAATTTATTTTTCAAGTGTATTTGTTTCAAAATGTTCTTTGACCAGGGATGCAAATGAATGGTGATGGCAAATGAAACTCAGCAGATATCGCGTTTTTTTGTCTCTTTTCGAGGTTACAATAGAATAGTTATATATAATGAATGGAAAATATTTATAAACGTGTGGGTAACAGAAACATGTTCGATGATGTGCTTATTAAAGGGAAGTAGACTACCCGTCACACGATTCCACCGCAAGCAGACTTTTGCGAAGCGAGGGTCCAGACGGATTTTATGTTTTAGCTAAATGTAATGTATATATTCTCACTAGAAACAACGTTATCAATTTTAATAGACACGCTATCAAATTTAAGATACGACTCCATTTTGAGATTTTAATAAACGACAACGTGGCACATCGCGAAAAATTGTATACATCTCACAGCTGGCCACAGAGGAGGCAGACGTAATTTTATAAATGGGAGAAGGCCTGTGGCCAACTTTGATTTAAGGCAAGGAAATGTCCACCACACTGTCAAAATGCGAGTTCACGGACATCACGTTTTCGAAATATTTTTCTTTATTTTTCGGACATGCAGATTACCTCACGATGTTTTCCTTCGCCACCAAATATATAATAAACTAGCGCTTAAAATTAAAAATAATAATTTAATTGGTACTGGCGGATATGAAAAGCTGAGCCGTCGCTAAGCACTCACTGTAAATTTCACAGTACGAAAGCAACCTGGGGTTGGATCCCCGACGCTACATCTAAAAACATTATAACTAACACTAAATAAAATATAGTGCTTCTCCCAACAATTCTTGTAAAGCATTATAATTTATTTAAATAACGGATCCATACTTCTATCATGAATCATTCTGTATACTTTCATTTTTTCATCCGTTTTATCATTTTCGCTTCACATATATTCAGCATAGCCAAACAAGCTTTCCAAATCCACTTTTTAAATCAATTCAAACCATTTTAAATTATCTACATTCACAAACATGTTTAAATTCAAAATTTAAACTGGAAGTTAAATAAAAATCTGATTACTGAACAATGTCTGCCTAATTAAATACGTGAAAGCCATGATGAGCTTTGAATATTCAACAACGATAAATGCAAAATACGTACATGCATATTCTCAAATATTGTTCACCGAAAGTTTCTTAAATTTTTAATTGAAAATTATGAGTTTACAAGATGTAGTGTTTTGTTTATGTGAAAATTTTGAAGCTAATAAATATTTTATTACGTTTTAGAAGGTTCCAGCTTATTTATAATTAAATGACTGATCAATATTACTACAGGAAGAAATCCAAATCTTTAAGAATATTTTCCGAGAAACAAAAAAATTTCCGAGAAACAAATCGCTCCCTCAAAGTATTATGATATTATTTATTTTCTTATTTGATATTTCCAATTATCACAACATTGGAATGAGACTTGATTATTACAGTTCAATGAACTTAATTAAGTCGATAAGATATTTAGGATAAGATGTTGAAAGATGAGATTTGCACGTGTGCGTACTTTTGTTTATTTATCCTTAACGAGTTGATATTATACGGTATACCTTATTAGTTTAAATTTAATCAACAAGCATATTAAGAAAGTAAATATCCTCACAGTGTAATGACAGTAATTCGTTTCTAGCATATTCGGTTTGAATATGTTGATATTATTTACATTTTTATTGTAATTAAAATTTGCAGCCATAAATTTAGAATAGAAGAAGAAATATATATGTATTTTACTTTTCTCTAATCAAATGCAGAAGCTGTATCGATAAAACAATCATGAAAAAATCTTAAAATATAATCTGTAAGTGTACTAATTTATTTCGTTGCAGCGAAGGGGAAGAATACCACTATACATGACATTTATACCGCGTACAGTAGGATAGACGAGACAGAGTGGATATGACAGAGAGTCAGTATTATCTCTTCAGAATGAAGGGCGTAATATGTGAAAGAATACGATTTTGTGTGCCAAGTCCCGAATGCCCAAGGCTGCTGTGTATACAATCCATCCAAATATAAGAAATAATGAACAAACAATGAGGAAAAAATAAAAGACGGACTTATACGGACGGATTAATAAAAATAAAAATAAGATTAACGGGTAGGGTGCTAAATTAGAAAAAAAATACAAACTTATATACTAAAATGACAACTTACTTTAGGTAGATTAATGACCATAACTAAGAGCAGAAATAGAGAGGAATTAAAAAGGCAAATAGTGTTCCTTAATCTATTTCTTGAACACTTTTAGTGATTGAGCACTTTTAATTGACTGGGGTAAGGAGTTCCAGAGTCTTACTCCAAAAACAGCAAAAGATTTATCATAAAATGTCGAGGAGTTTACAGGACATTGGAGCGAAAGATTTTCCGACCGTAAGAAAAAGTCGTGACAAGAGCTGAGAAATTTAAAACGTTCTTTTAGATAGGGAGGACTTGATATATTAAATAAGACGCAGTAGAGCGCAGAAAGTATATGAGTATTCCGACGAAGAGAGATTGGGAGCCACTTGAGTTTAGTGCAGTATTCCGAGACATGGTCATATTTACGAGGCCCAAATATGAACCATATACAGAAATTTTGGAGTCGCTCAAGTTGCTCCTCGGTTATATCATGGTAAAAAACGTTAGCATAGTCGAGGATAGGAAGTAGTAAAGATTGTGCAAGCGTAATTTTGGTGGAAATGGGTAAAAGGTAGTTAAGCCTCCGGAGTGAAGCATATGCTGCAAACATTTTTCGGCTCACTGTATTAATTTGAGGAGTCCAAGAAAGACAGGAATTCAAAAGGGTACCCAAATTTTAACCACTTCATTATATGGGATAAGGATTCCATTAAATACAACGGGTTGAAATTGAAATTTTTTTAATTTTGGCAATCATTCTTGAACTCCCAATAATAATAACTTGGGATTTTAAAGGGTTCATCGTCAACCCACAAGATCGTGTCCAGTCGAGAATACAAGCCAGATCCTTAATGTAATCGTAATAATAAAGATTGCGAATAAAAGAGGAGATAAGACCCCACCTTGTGAAACGCCGGCTACGGTATCAAGCCACAAAGAAAGCCCATCTTGGACACGAATACGTTGCCCATACAAATAACTATGAACTTGGAGATATGTTAAGAGAACGCAGAACCCCTAACAAGAAGATGAGTGTATGGAAAAGTTAAAGATATGGGTTTTAAAAAGTCTAGCAAGGGAATGATTATTTTACGACTGACATCATCACATCCGACAGCGTCAGAATGGATAGAGAGTATGTGTTTCCTAACATCACAATCTGAAAATTGTCTAAGCAAAAATGAACAAAAGTCAGGAGTGGGAAACGATGAAAGTTGAGTAAGTGTAATTTTGCCATATTGTTAAAGCAAGGATAAAAAGGAAGTGAGACTAAAAAAGGTTTACATCACAGATAATTCGAAGCACATTTATATTCGAGAGGAGTTTTGCGAGACGGTAAGGATGGTTTTCTTTAACAGCTTTGGGTCAAAAACGAGCACACAATCCACCTTATGGTAAGTGGGTGCTGTGGCCCACAGACATCCACATTTATCCTCAATTAAGAATCAAAATGCAAATGCGTTGTCACCCCTGAACACTAAAATGGAATGCCACTATACCAGTAAAATTGTTTCCAGTTTTCTACCTGCACCATAGGAAACAGCAGCATTACGCAAGTATTCCGTGAGAGCGTGGGCCTGGTCCAGTTGAGCTGACCCATTCAAGCTACAACCATAATTTAGTTGCAGTGTGGTTCTTTCAATTACATAATTATGAGATGTAAACAGAAAGCAATTATTGTAATACTAGGAAGTTTAAATGAAAAGTTCTTAAAAGAGAAGTTTCAGTATGAAGTAATGTCTGGGACAAATGATTTTATAAATTAAATAAAGCTAGTTTTACAGATTCTGACGTGTTTAATTTTAATTCTTAATTCCCAACGTTTCAGGCACCTTTCAGCGCCCATGATTTGATTTCAGCGCTCATGGGGGGGGGCTGAGGTGTTTGACATCCCTTCTGTCATAGTTAATGGAGCCTCCATTCCAACCTTTAACTATTAAATATTAATTTTTGGTCCGATCTACGCAGAACGAGCTGACAGTGTTTTAAAGTCTTGCAGTAGTACACTTGGGTTTGGGTTTAATTATATTAATTATGGGATCCTAAGCAGATGGTAGCACCCAACCATCTTCTCTATTGAAAATAAGATGCTTTTTAATTTCTATGGTCTCGCGAATTATCCTTGGTAGCAATTGGTGTTCTATTGCGAGGGTTTTTGGTCTTTGCAATCTGGATTAATGGATAGGACAATCCTGAACATGTTGACATAATGCAAACTTCCAGAGCGTCGGTGTTTTACATCAGCGATATGTATGTGGATCTTTTTGTTTGTACTATGTAAGAAAGACCACATTCACAATCAAACTTGTACACTTGTACTTTTTGTAGAGGAATATTTAACTTGACAGTTGGTAAAAACCGTCTAATCTTCTTCGGCGGCTTATAGTACGTCCTTATGAAATCCTGCTTCAATATGTAGCGAATCTTGTCTAATACTCCTCTTAAATGTGGTAATACAGCAGGGACACGTTCGACTGTGGCTAGTTTCACTCGGTCACTGTGACAAAGGCGCGGAATTTGAAGCTTGTTGTCGTGAAAAACTTGCTTGACGTGCTAGATCTCGCCGGCCAAGTGTTTACTGTTACAGATCTCTTGTGCTCTCTGAATATTATATTCACCTTATAAATATCGGTTAGCATTGGTTTTTTTCTATACACAGTATGACTGATGGTATTATTAGAATTTCGAATGACTAAAACATCTATGAAATTTTTGGAATTATTCGCTTTTAACTCCATAGTTAATTGAATTTTTATACGGTGAATATATATTCACCGTTTAAGTATCCGTTAGCATGGGTCTTTTTCTATACACAGTCTAATTTTAGATTTTATGGAGTTGAGGTGGTCTAAGAATGTAGTAACTTTGTTTTATGGTAAAATTGTGAAAGTTTAGTTTATGTACCGCTTGTAGAATCGAGGATACAAAGGTGCGGTGAAAAGGGCTTTATACTCGAAGCCCTCCATGAATATGTCGGTGACTATGGAAGATATAGGTGAGCTCATCGACACACCATCACCTTGTATGTATGGGTTGACTGGTAGAGAATGCCTCAAGGCATTAAGTTCGCCCTTTGTATTCTTTTGTTAAGAATGCAATAAAGAATAAAATAAATAAGTAAAAAATAAATAAATATGTAGAACTCTTCCTTCCACAATACACAGCCAGTTTTGAGGAAATGTCTGAGTAGTACTGCATATTCTACATGTTGTTTTCTTCTAGCTTCCTGGTCACAAATGAGACGCAGTCTTCGATTCGTAGGTATGTAAAAAGTGACTGGACATCAAAACTGACCATAGTTTAATTGTCGACAAGATGTAGGTCTTTTATCTAATAATCTTTTATCTCACTGACAATTGAGATAAAAGTATATGCTCTTGTGTATCCTCTCAGTGGTGACAATGTTTGTGCTAAGTGTTGAGCCAATTTATACGTTGGTGAATCAATTTGGCTCACTTTGGGATGTAGTGGACCATTCAGTTTGTGTCTTTTAGGTAAACCATTTACTTCGAGATTTAATTTTTCGGAGTTTTTTTTTTTACTAGATCACTAGTTGCTTTAAACATGTTGTTGGTAGCGTCTGTTTTGACCTTTTTGTACGTACTTTCGTCCGATGAAAGATGTTGCATTTTAAAATTATAATCTGACGTATCCATTAATACCGTAACATTTTCTTTATCTCTGCGGAGAATCGTAAGTTCTGGTCTGTTGCTCAAGGTGTACAACGCTTTAAACTCGTCTTTGGGGAGATTCATTATCGGCACTGAACTTCGAGAAAGGACGACGTCGACGTGTCTTGACGTACGGCCGCCAAATGTTCCTTCTTCACATTGTTTTTAAACAGACAATGCTCAACGCTACAGATAATTACTTCGTACGGAATTCTTTTTATTGTAAAATTCATGGCTTACGATAATACTTCTAATATAGGTTCGTCCAGTGTCTGTTTTGACAGATTATAGACGTGCGTTGATTGTTGTTCGCTTCCGTAGTCAAAGGTTGCGTTGCGTATTTGATAGACCACCAATCGTAATAGAGACACGCTGGAGCTATATTGTGGTTGTAGCACGAATAGGTCGGCTCGATCGGGGAAGTACCACGCTCTCACAGAATATCAGCGTAAAAAATCAAGTTAATACTGTTGTGTTTCATATGGTGAGTGTAGAGATCCGAAGACCCTTTTTTACTGGAAACGAGGCTGGTTGCGCAAACCCACAGCCTTGGATTTCGTATTCGTAGATGCGTTTGTTAGTAGAGTTGGCCACATAAATGCCCCTCACTTCCGCTCCTTCCCCGCATGAGCTTGCCCAATAGAGGGAAATTCAATGAGAGGCGAGCTCTGCCAAGGTATAAGGGGAGACGGCAGAAGCTTTAACAAGACACGTGCCGCCACCGGCGTGCCCCAGTGCAATACAGTTCACAATTATCATCGTGCCCGCGTGGCCGTAGAGAGAGGCCGCTCGCCGCTTTCCCAGGTGTTTTACCCATCCTCATTTATGAGTTGTTTTATTTTTGTTCCTTTTTCGCAGCTGCCTATGCCCCGTCGTGTCGGTCAACGCATTAAATTAATTTCATAGCAAGCATATTGTCCAAGGTTCGTCACATGCCACGTCCGCCATGTTGTTTTGGTTCCTTTTGAACTACGCTATTACAGCCCACTTAATCGTTCACCCCGCCAATACCTTTCATCATTTTCGCGCACCTAGATGCATTCAATATTAGTCCTCAGAGGTGACACTGCATCTGCATTTTGATTATTAATCGAAGATAAATATAGATGTCTATGGACCGCAGCATCCACTTACCATCAGGTGGACCTTGTGCTCGTTTGTTACCCTTGTTCTATAAAAAAGACACCGTAAGCTCGTTCTTGAAGGTAGTCTTCGTTAACTATGACATCGGGATGCCAAACATCTCAGTTCTCCCGTGACCATGTGAACTGGAACTGAGTGAACGAAACGCCGGAAATTAAAAGAGTTAAAATTAAAGGCGATAAAATCCATAAAATTAGCTTAATTTCGTGAGTAATATTCACGTAAAAATAAGAAATCTTTAAGAACACCAACAATGTGTTTGTAGATTAATCTTCTTGTGATATACACAAGATGATTAATCTCCTAAAAAAATAAAAATATATTGTCAAAATAACATCTCTATGTGTAAGTCAGTTCCAAGTTGTTTAAATTAGAAAATGATGTAAATAATTTGGAATGTAGCTTACAAATCCTTAATTGTATGACTCTACAAAAATGATATTAAAAACTGTTTACACCTGTTGGGTTTAAGAAGGGATCGCTTGACAATTGATGCTGCTGTTGAGGTTAAATATACCTTCAATGCATGTAAAAATTCACAGGATGCTTTGGTGTTTCTGTGACTTGTCAAAAACCTTCGATTGTATTCATCATGAAACATTAATCAGGAAACTTCAACACCGCGCTGTAAGAAGTAATGGTCTTAAATTATTAAAAAAAGCAAAACGCAAAAAGTTTTCATTAATACATAGTATGAGTTCTTCCGGGTTGATAGTACAAACGGGCGTGCATCGCGGCGTAATTCTTTGCCCTTTTTTCTATCACGTACATATTTATGACTTACCTTACTTAGTAGGGAATAGCCATGATATAGTATTATTTGCTGATGATACTTCATTAATTTTCAAATTAAAACTGGAATTATTAATAGTATATGACAAAGTAGTTAAGACTATATTAATAACTTGCATTTAAATGGCACTAAATCAAAATGAACGAATGTCATAACTCCTAATGTTAAACATGTTAGTACTAATGTAATTTTAAATAGGGAGGAGCTGAGTCTTGTTGATAACATTTTTTTTTTAAATCACACGAAGCGAAGCTTCAAGAGGTCCCCATATATCAAAACTACAAAGCAGACTTAGTTCTGCAGCATGTGCTGTAAAACAGATTAGAAATCCTAACAGTGTTGAAACAACTAAAATAAAAAATAAATTCAGGAATGACGTTAATGGTCTCTTTAAACATCGTAAAATTTTATCAATACGTATACAAGTACAAAATATTTTATTAAAAGAACAATTTTTAATGAATCGCTAAAAATCCCGATTGAGCATTCTGTAAACACTCGAACAATTTCTAAAAACCGTCTCAACGAGCCGCGTGCTAGCAATGCGTACGGTAAGAGAACATGTAGCTACTTAATACCTCGGCTTATCAATAACTAACCATCAGAATTAGTGGACAATATCACTAAATATAACATTAGGTGTAAAATAAAGGGTCACTTTCTTAAATTATTATAACGTATTTTGTCATTTTTTTGATTGTTTGCATATTTATTTCATGTTTTTTATTTGTTTTTCCTTTTTATAGTATCTGCAATACAACATAACGCTATATTATTTTATAAAATTGTAATCTCTCGATAGAAGTATAAACCTTAGTGGTTTTCTAAATGCTATCACTACAAATATGTGTAATGCTTGTTCATATGATAAATAAATGAAAAAAAAACTAGACATGTTTACTATAGCTATTTCCATAGCATAATGTCGTATGGTATTATGCCATTGGGACACGCGACGGAAACTGAAATTATATTTGTTTTACAAAAGAGGGCCGTAAGAGATATCTGTGATTTAAAACCTAATTTCGGTCAAGAGTCGCTCAGACAAAAATTTAAGGAAATTAATGTTACGAGCTTGAGGTTCGTGAAAATAAAAATTGCCGATAAAATTACCTAAATTAACACTTTAATTTACTTTACACAAATTAAAGTTAAAACACTAATAATTAAACACACTAATTCACTTAATTCCGCTCCGAAGCTTCCCTTGTTTCGTCAAATCAACTCTGTCTCGATCGCATCTTGCGCCACCTATTTATTTAAATTAGCAAAATATCCGGAATGTTCAAGTAAACATGCGAAAGGTACCGAGAGTTCGAGTATAGATTTTCTAGAAACTTAGTTCTTCGGGTGGCGCTGTCGGTCGAAAGATCTGTGATGACATTCTTTACACGCTCTACTCGCTCTCGTTCCTGACACTAGATGGCGCTAGTATATCGTCGACTGGAGCGCGTAACACTGCCCCCTCCTAAGACATGCTCGTCCCGAGCATTATCGGTCCCATGATAACGCGCCAAGCGATCCACATGGACGATCTTAGGAGTCCCTCTTACGCCTTTCTGTAACGGCTCCGCAATGTCAAGGGCTGTCCTATCCCGTGGTGCACCAATATTGTACAATTTCGGTGCTCCTCTACTACGTGTCTGAGGTCCCCGCACGGCCGCACAACTTGTACATGTACGACACCAATCCTCGACATCGTCACGATAATGGACCCAGTAAAACTGTTCTCGGACCTTCAGTAGAGTTCGTTTAACTCCCAGATGGACTCTTGAACGACCATTATGGCACAGTTGTAGAACATTCGGCACTTTAGCTTTAGGGACAACCATTTGCAAACGACAGCTGTCTCCTCGACCATCGTCCCATTTACGGCACAGGACTCCATCCTGAAGCAGCAAGCTGTCCCATTGGGCCCAATAGCTTTTCGTGGTTGAACTCATCGCTGAGACGTCCCTCCACTTAGGCTTGGTAGCACGGGCCTTCATCCATCCCAGAATCGGCTTGATGTCCGGATCTTCCTGCTGTGCATGTCATAGGCTGTCCTTCCACCCGTTGCTGAGGTGGTCTGTCCTGAGCGTCCTCACGGATACCACTTCCTTACTCTCTTGCCTACTACAATGGTTGCAATCTCCAGGACAAGGTCTTCTTGACAATGCATCTGCGTTGCCGTGAGATTTCCCGCTGCAGTGTCTGATAGTAAAGTCGTATTCCTGCTGCTGCTGGGCGGTGCTGTTAGCCGCACTTCCTTTCTGAGACCGTTCACCTTCCCTTCCTAGGGTGTGCTTAGGGCAGCTGAACCGAAGATGGCCGCTTTCCTCACAGCCATAGCACCTAGGGCTGTATCTTTTATTGTGGTCGCGAACCGTAACTGCTGTAACCTCCCTAGCGTGAGGTGAACGATGATCCTGTCGCCGCCAGGCAGTGCCGTTAGCTGCACTCGAGATCGATCAACTCTCCTTTCCACGGTTCGCTTAGGGCAGCTGGATCGAAGATGGCCCTTTTCCCCACAGCCATAGCATCTAGGGCTGTATACCTTATTGCGGTCGCGAACTGTAGCTGCTGCAACCTCCCTGACGCGATGGGAACAATGATCCTGCCGCACGGCTTCTACCTCCAGTGCATGGGCCAAGACGTCCTTAAGCGTCTCGTGGTGCCCGAGCCTCACAGCAGCTCTGACTTCCAGGTCGCGGATGCCGTCGATGAATGTTTGCACCAGGTTCCCTCCAATGAGCGCAGGTACAGACTGGTATGCTTTACGAACCATCTTCTCCACCTCAAGGGCCCACTGCTGCAGGTTTTCGTTGCTGCGTTGCACGCCAAATCTCCTCTGGTCCGTCTCCTGCTGGCGTTGACTTCGGGTACGGACACCCTCCGTTTCCTCCTTAGGTAAAATCGGCATTATTTTATCCCACTTCTGACACCAATTGTTACGAGCTTGAGGTTCGTGACAATAAAAATTGCCGATAAAATTACCTAAATTAACACTTTAATTTACTTTACACAAATTAAAGTTAAAACACTAATAATTAAACACACTAATTCACTTAATTCCGCTCCGAAGCTTCCCTTGTTTCGTCAAATCAACTCTGTCTCGATCGCATCTTGCGCCACCTATTTATTTAAATTAGCAAAATATCCGGAATGTTCAAGTAAACGCGCAAGGTACCGAGAGTTCGAGTATAGATTTTCTAGAAACTTAGTTCTTCGTGTGGCGCTGTCGGTCGAAAGATCTGTGATGTCATTCTTTACACGCTCTACTCACTCTCGTTCCTGACACTAGATGGCGCTAGTATATCGTCGACTGGAGCGCGTAACATTAAGATATTAATTTTGATCTCTCAATACATTTATGAAAATGTAATGTACAGACATAAATATAAGTCATTCTATTATATACCAGGGTCAGACACAATGCTGACTATGCTTTTACTTCAAAATCCCAGAAAATATACAAAACTTGACCCGGTTAAAGTTCAAAAATCTTATTAAGCTTAGTTTATATAAACAGGGTTATAATGATCTTATAAATAATATTATATGTATATGGATGATAATAACCCTGGAATCGCTACCAAGCTATTTCTAATTTGTTTTTTGTTTTTGATTGTGTTACACACATTTTGTTCTTGCTGGTTCTTCCCAGAAGAGTTTTTTTTCCGAACCAGTGGTAAATTAAAGAAAAGCGTAAATTTTACAAATATTTTTATAACGTATATTGAAAAAAAAAGGTTTTTGTTTCTTTTTCAGTACAGAAAAAGGAAAAGAGAAAATCATGGTTTTATAATGGTGGATAGAAGAATGAGGAGCGCTGTCGTAGATACAAGGGTTTACTGCGGTTTCAATGTGAGTACGGATCATTAGTTGTTTTGTGTCAAGATGATGAGGTTTAAGAAATTAGGTTTAGTTAAATTTTAGTTTAATAACGTTGTATAAAGTAGTATAAATAAAGAAGCAAGAAAGAATGTAAATAATGATAGAAGACTATCTTGTGATTTCCAGGCATTTAGATATTTCAAAAAGTTTTGAAAATTTGTAAATAACTGCAAAGGGAAAGTCAGAATAGTCTAAAATTAATGCTGACAGAATTATGTCAAATGGAGGTTCGCAGTCTTTGCCTACCTGACTCGGTGACAGGCGTGAGAGTTGGTTATTTTGATCTTAAATTTAATTAGTAATAGCTGTTGTGTGAGCATTGCGTTCATTTCGTTTTGCTCAAAAGAAACAAATTATACATTATGAAACTGAAATTTTTGTTATTATTTTGGTGACCACTTAAGGAAAATTTTACTTTTCCATCATATAAGATTTTCCATAGTATAAGATTGACAAGGACTTGACAGTCACCAACTGATGATATGTGGCTCATAGAGGGCACACACAACCGTCATCCTACTCCTTCTCTTCTGTTGGACATACACCTCTGGTATCGTAGGAAATAATATTATTTTGAAGCTCCTATATTCAAATGATTGAAAATTTATTGTATTTTTGAATCCAAATTTATCAATTTATTTAAAGATAAAATAGAACTAAGGAAGATAATTAAGTGCCCTAGACTATACTGCCTTTCTACGAAGCTTTTCATTGGCATGTTAGTTTTAATATAGTAATCTGAATTGTAAATATTTTTGTAAGCTCCTCAAGTAGAATAAAACACCATTATGTATTATTAAATTAATCTAATACATAAAAACTAATATGTCATCATAAAAACCATTTGAGGCGGCAAAGAGCCACCTCATATGAAACTTAAACAGATGATTATTGAATGGTAACAACTTATCACCAAATGCAATATTGCACAACCCACTAGATAAAGTGACTGATCAGGTAAGGCAAGCTATTAGTCGACGGATGAGAATATTGTTTGCTTAGGACCGCGCTTTGTGTCTACTATCTGTGGTTTATGTTGCAGAGAAATTTGACATAGTGTTATGTAATGAGTTGTAATGTTAATGATTATTGAAAATAGCATAGAATTATTACTATAACTAGCAAGTTTACTCGTTATGTAATGTGAAAACAATTCATACTTTATTTCGAACTCAATATAATTAATTACTTTTGTTAACTCATGAAAGCAACGAGTCACGGCCTAGACGAAGACTCAATTTTCAGTCGCGCTTTCTCGTTCCTTACAGTCGCCATAAAATAATAATAATTTTATAGGGTGGTAATTACAAAGCTTCGAAACATAAACATCCACCTCAAAAGTCCAATGCCCTTTACACAGACTTTTAATATTCACGAAGTTTGTCACAAAAATATTAATATAGTGATTTATTCGGTTCATAATTAAAAAAAAGATCTGGTAGGTTCAACATCATTTAAAAAAGGGAAAATAAAAGTTATGGTAATGGCAACATGGACCAAGTTTTATGTCCAATATCGCGTTATTAGTTTACTTCTTTTGACTCTTAATTGTGGTTTGTTTGAGAGTTTTTTATTTTAAAATGGTTCAAAATTGTTTTGTGAATGGCTGCAAAAGTGAATCATACCCAGGTTGTGGCTAATCTTTTAACACTAATATAATTTTATTTTGGAGGAATTAGGGTGCCTCTGTTATTAAGAAATTTGTGAACGTGAAGAAATGTGTTAACCACATGAAGTTCATAAAATCATACATAGGAAAAACCCTACTCTGCTGCTGGACATACATATTTAAAATGGAACAAAAAATCTGATATTTAAGAATGAAGTCAAATTAAAAGCAAGAAAGTAAAGCTGTCAATAGTTATATTGATAAATAATGGTTAAAATTAAATTACGAATAATTAAATTAAAGTACAACTGCTTGCATATTAATGAATAACCGCCTTATTGTTAACACAATGAAAGGTGAATTTATTTGTTTTTTTTTGTTAGGTAGTTACTTATTGTGAAAATAGAATTAAGTAATAAATAATAATTCAACTATAGAAGTAATACCTAAGTACTTTATTACAAAACTAAGTTTAAATTTACTTCACTATCAAAGTACTTACTTACGTACCAATACTTCTCTTTTGTAAATAAAATATTTTGAGGCATAATAGCATTAAATACTGAAATAACAATCTTTTTTTAATAAGATTTTTAACTAAGTACAATACATTTCATTTAGGAACATATTTCGGTTCATTTGTTGTTAATACTATCTAACTATTTCTCCAGAGCCAAGCATCGCCATGACGAATGACCTTGCAAATTGCGTATGCCAGCGTCACAGAACTTCATAGTAGCGCAATTAATGGTCAGTCGATCAAAGGCAGAATAGGTACCTAACCGAAGTAACATACTTACCCTTTCGCAACGTATTTTTTTTCTTCTCTTTATTTATAGCCCTTAGTAACCATGGAAAGTTCGCCATGATGTAAGAAGGGAAAGAGATGCAAAGTAATACAGATAATTGAGAGCAGTAATAAAGTATTATTTAGCTTGCGTGCGCGATTTATCGTATTAGTAATAATTATGTAGGCTATTAAAACTTCAGCAAGCCTTCAACATCAAGGGTGTGCGACTTCTGTACATAGTACTACTATAATTTATTCGGTAATTAAGGTGGAGTTTTTTGTTACAAAATGTATTTTAGTTGAGAAGTTAGTTTTAAATAAAAGTTTATCTATACTCTAAAAGAGTATTTCATTAATACACAAAACGCCTCAGGGGTTTGTTCTTTATTTTTTTACATTTTATTCCTTTTTTTAATTTTCTATTTTTGTGAATATCTATGGTTTGGTTTATTTATTTTTAATTTAGTTTATGTAAAATGTAATGATAATGATAATGATACGGAAATAAACTTTACCCTTTACTTTTTTCGAACAAATTAACTTCCCAGTTATGAAAGCTGTCAACTATTACACCTCATTTTTACTTGGCGTCACCTGGTGGCAAAAAGAAATTGTGGATAGAGAATCCCCAATTTTTTTATGAAAAGACTCGAGCTTCGAACTTCTGCGAGGTAAGTTTCCCGTACAATCAAAGTTTTATTTTACTATCTACCATAAGATGTTTATATTTCACAGAGCACGAGAGATTTCTGACAGTAAACACCTGGCTGCCGTGAACGAGTAAAGCAGCATACAATCAAGCGAGTGTCTCAAGATAGGCTACATCTCGAATCATGCTTCCTACACTTCAAGCTATCAAAGAAGAATAGTAACAATAAATAATAATACAATATTTTTACTGTATTTTTTCGTATATTTAAATGTATTTTTAAAATTCGCTATATTAACCTGCAAGCTAAAATGATTAACATCGCTTGTTCGCTTCGCGTGACGCGTCGTCTCTAAAAATAACCTAATCATTAATTTGTCGTACATTTATTTTCAATAATATTAATTACAAACTTCAATATAATACTTGTTTCTGTTTATTTATTATATTATATCTGTTTATTTATTATGTTATATTACTTGTTTTTGTGCTTTTACTTCATTACAAATAGATTTTAATTGTATTTTCGTAGTTAAAAATGTACGTACCCAGCACAGAACGACAGACTGAATATCACAATTATTTCTATATATTACTCGAAATTATTCACGTAAAAAGATAAATTATACTCACACATAAACTTTTATAACAATTTTATAATAAAACAATATACTAAAACATTATAAAAATCACAATAACACGCCACACGAAATAGGCGTATGAAATGAACGTAGATTATAAATAAAAAACCATAAACTAACTAATTTTTACCGCATCGGAAATATAGGAAATTTGACATTGCGCCTATAATTCCAAACTTCTTCATAGAAAAGTAGTCCGTAAATATAAGTTTTTATGGGTTAAAGTGCTGTGGGTGGGTGCAGCTCATGAGATCGCTAGGAGTTTGACGAAATATGGCCGCGGTCGCATGCGATCGCTAGGGGTTTGAGAGGTTAAATTTTGTAAAAACGATGAAAGTCCAAACCTATTAGAACACCCCCCTCCTCTTTTTTTAGAATATACTCTGCTTTAACATCCGTGTACAAAGGTGATTGACAGTATATGCACTGCACATCGGTGTACATTTTGTTCCGCTTGATCTGTTGTAGGAATGGGCAAGAGTAAAAATACATATGGAATCGATTTTTTTAAAAATATTGATCAATATTGAGTGAATAACATCGATATATTGTCATATTTGTCAAGTATTAAAGATTATTCGTAACGAAAAAACATTCAAAATTGGTAAAAAGTAATACACATGAAGACTTTTAGAAATGAAAACTTCTTTGGAATCGTTTTACATTTTAAACTCGATGAAAAGAAAAAGCGGCTCTAGAAAAAGACAAACGTATATAAGGATTGTGTATGGATGTGAAGGAGGCGAGAGAGGTGTGTCAGGATCGAGCCAAATGGAAGTCTGTAGTCTCTGCCTACCCCTCTGGGTGATAGGCGTGAGTGTTTATGTTTATGTATACGAGAGATTGAGATAGAATACAGTACACAGTGTTTCCTATTATCCCAGTCTTCTTTTCCGAAGGTTTTCTGCGTGTGAACTGCAGAAGTGTATTTATTTATGCTTTGACGTTCAAACAATTATTTAACATAACAAACTACACTGTGGTCGTTCTGGAGCGGGAACTACGCAATTCAACGATTGGCTTTAGTTACACTAAACACAAAACCTCGATTATGTTAAACATATCGCAATTGATACGAAGTTGAAATTCTAAAAGAAATGTTAAATATTGACACACCACGACCAAAAATATCTACGAAATATATCGATAATTTTGTGGGTAAATATTGATATTTTTGCCAAAATCTAGTGTGCATTTGACAATAAATAATACGGGTAGGCATTGTATGAATTTCAGAGTTTATATTTTTTCTAGTACTTTATGGATAAGACTCATAATTCACTTTATGTGGAGTTATCAATGAACATACAAACAAAGTTATTATATAGAACACATTCATATACACTGCTTAATCCATTACCCTTCTTTTTCGTAATCAGGTAAAGAATTGTTGCTATTTTCTTCATTTTTATATTAAAATTATGGTCACATAGAAAGAGATAAAATACTTTATAATGGCTTCTCTTTTTGGACTATATATATATTGCGAAGTAAACCTTCTAGTTTTAATAAAAATTCTATGGATAATATCTAATAGAATCAGGCGTTGCGTTCTAGAAATCCAGTATATTAAATGTATCAAATATTAATTAGCTAACATCATCGTAATAAAATAAAATGATATTTCAAACCTAGTGTGAAGAGCACCTCCCTCATGAGCGTGTGGCGTAGCCACATAAATATATGTCAAAAATGAAAAAGATAGTTCTGACTGACAACTGTCATAAGCGCTAATCTCTCCGTTTCCTTAAGAATAAAATGTAGTTGCTAAATGAGTATTAAAGCCTTAATTCTTACAAAAATTGTGTTAGCCTTCTGCTTAAAAATTTGTGTGCTGTTACTGTATTGTGGTAGTAAATGTAATGTTAGTGTGAACTTTAAATGCCTTTGTATTCTGTCCGAAATCTGTGTCGTATTTCTCTTGTTATTCTCAATTTATGAACACTTACTATTATAATCAATAAACTCTAATTTGTGTATATTGTGAATTGTGAAACTGTATAAAGGGGAAATAAACATTGTAACAGTGAACAATGAGTATATTTTATCACCAATTTCACTACATTGGTGAGCCCGACGTGATCAGTAAATTTGGTGAAATGTCTGGCCTCGAGCATATGCCGAAAATACTTTATATTTTCATAGATCGCTAATAATTCACGGTCGTACGGAGAATATTTTCTCTGTGAAGGACTCAATTTGCGAGAAAAGAAGGACAGACGCTTCCATTCACCATCTTTATATTGCTGCAGAACTTCCCCCAATAGCTATGTCTGAAGTGTCTGTCACTACTCCTAGTTTTAAATTTAGGTCAGGGTGGGCCAAAAGGGTTGCATTGCATTATTCTTCTTTTCATTTTTCAAATGCTATCAGTGATCTATATATATCGTTACCTGTAATATTAACTGGATGTGAGCCCTTCACCGCACCAGTTAGTAGTGAATTTAATAGAGCTTGAGTTTCTGATGCTCCTGGGACAAATCTGCGATAGAAATTTAACATTCCCATGAATCTTCTTAATTCTTACACGTCCTTTGGCACTGGAAAATCTTTGACCGGTTTATTACCATTCCATAGTCTTGTAATTTTGTAAAAATTTGATGGAGATGCTTAAGATGTGTTTGTTCATCTTTCGATAAAATTAAAAAATCGTCTAAATAAGAGTAGCAAAAATCGAGTTCTCTCGTCACTTCATCCATGAAACTCTGAAACGTTTGGCTCACGTTGCGGAGGCCAAAGGTTATATACGGGAACTCATACAATCTGAAGGGCGTCGTTATAGCCGTTTTTGAAATATCTTCTAGATTTACCGGTATTTAATTATACGCTTTCACTAAATCAAGGGTTGATAATATTTTGCATCCTGATATATTTACGTATACCTGATATATTGTACGTAAAGTCTTGTATATTACGTATAGGATACCTATCGGGTATCGTGCGTGCATTTAATAGCCGGTAATCGCATATGGTCTCCACCCGTTATCCTTTTTGAGTGCCAAATATAGTGGAGATGACCATGGACACTCTGAAGGCCTTGCTGTTCCATTTTTGAGCGTAGCTGCAAATTCTGCCTTGGCTATTTTCAATTTGTGAGGAGCCAATCGCCTTGGTGCTCAAGAAACTGGAGGTCCTGGAGTTGTCCTAATATAATGGAGAGTATTATGAGTAGGAACTTTGTGCGTTATATCAGGGAAGGGCGAGTTATATCAGGGAAGTTGCGCAAAAGATTGTGATACTTAGATTGACCGGAAATCGTTTTTACTGATGATATGGCGTTTGACGAAAGAGCTGATATCGATGAGACGTCGATTCCGGCAGTCAATAATTATATGGTAGAATGATAAAAAAACAACACCCATTATGTTCTTATTTACGTCAGCGACTACAAATCGCCAGCTGAAATCACGCCGAAGACCTAGGTCTAAATTAAAGTGTACGAACCCATACGTAGATATCGGCATTCCGTTGGCAGCAAAAAGTTCGTACGTCGCTTGCGGTCGTCTCTGCTTTGTTGCGGAGCGGGGAAAATTGCAGATGTCGCTACCTGTGTCGACTAAAAATTACACTTTTGATCGTCGATCCGAAATAAACAGGTGACCGGATAAGCTAAGGCAATCGTCTGTCGCCATTAACGACCGCCTTGAGAGTTTCCCTGTTTATAGTCGCATGGGTTGAGGCATATCTTTGCTATATCGCCGTACTTGTGGTGATAAAAGCAAATGGGAAATTTTTATAATTGGATTGAGAACGACGAGACCTACTGTTTTTGCGTTGGCTGCGACTGTAACGGTTCCTTGAACGGGATCTACTCCTGCTGTCCCTAACTGATAGTGCTTGCACCTCTCGAGTGAGTTCAGCTATTTGTTGAGTCATTTTGTTTAGCACAGCAACCGATATTGCATTTGTTGATGCGACTTGTGGCACAATGGGTGCGAGGTCGGGAACTTTGTCTGCCAAGTCTGCAAGTGCTTGCAGCGTTATGTCTGGTTGTGACGCTATGACAGTCTGTAAGTTACCCTTACAGCGTACACTATCCCTATTACTACTACCAATACTATACTACCGTATTGACTGACGAAACCGATTGATTGACGAAATGTATATCACGTATAAGATCAATTCTTTGGTGCCGTACATTAATACTGCTGTGTTTCGTATGGTCGGTTTATAGAAACGGACCCTTTTCACTGGAATCGAGATATTCCATCTTCATGCTAGTCCCAAAGGGCGACAAAGCATCTGCATTTTGAGTATGAGCCTCAGCATTCACTTGCCATGAGGTGGACTGTGTGCTCTTTTGTCACACTTATATAATATTTACGTGGGTGTTGTTTTAGTCAACGGTCGAGTTACTAATAAATCTTATATTTACACAAAAAAAAATAACGCAGTGAACGTATTATTACACAGACAGACACACTAACTGACAAGTGACAACTAATTCATCTACAACTTTGGCATGGAATATTAATAATGCTAGGAAAGCGAAGTGCACAACGAGCAAAACTGCGGGAAAAGAACTAGTAAGTACATTATTGTGTTAAAATAAGAATTAAAGCTCATAAATTTTAAAAATATTTAAATATATAGATAAGAATTAAGTCAAATAAGGCTTTATTTTTACTTGATTTAGAAGTACTAAATAAAATTTAGTTTGCTGAGTACTAATGATTTCTTAAATTTACGCGAACACTACTCGTACACATTAAATAAAACTATTATTAACGGATTTTATGGCGTTCAATTACTTTAATTTATTTTTATTATCCCGACATTTCGGATGCTTTACAGCACCCATGGTCACGGGGGGGGGGGGAGATGTTTGACGTCCCAATGTCGTAGTTAGTTCTACCGTCTACCTACCGGCTACCGTCAGTTTTTGAATATTAATTTTTTTTGGTCCAATTAATTAATTTTCAAAAACTTAAGGTTGCCAAACTAACTATGACATTGGGCACGTCAAACATCTTAGTCCCCAAGCACCCGAAACGTCGGTGCCCGAACCCGGAAATCCGTAAATAATAGTTTTATTCAATTGCTAAGTACTATCAATATTATCATTTATGATGATACTATTTCCATTGCTTATCATAATTTTATTTAACTTTTAATTTTAATGTGAGGTAGCAAAGATACTACTCCTGTAAACTAACAATAATTAGATAAAGCACTTTGCAATATACTCCACAAGTAATATATACAGCTCTAAAATCTATTAACAAGGACCAATTTGCTTTAAGTTGGATGACGCAATTAGAACTAACGAGGTGTCTGGCTGTTTCATCGTTTACGTAAATAGTAAACCCGTCAATGTGAGAGTCAACCATCTTGCTTTAAGTATAAACTGTTTTCATTACATATTAAGTATAATGAAACTTTCCTTTATGTACTGTATAATCGAGCATAAATGTTTTTAACGAAAAAATGCTACCAACGTAGCCCGTAGTACATTCCTGATAACCACTACAAGAAAACCTTAAACAGGTACCTGTATTGTAGTAGTTCATGTACTTGTTCACGATAGTACTAGCTAGGATTAAAATTCGCGACTTTTAAGTTCGCGGTTTATATCTTTAATTGTAGGGCTTACATTGTTTTCCATAATTCTTCTTCAGCCCGTTTAAGTACATCGCTGGATACGGGGATGTCTCGTTGTCCCGTAGTCTTGCCTTAATCGTCTGGCTTGTCTTTGTCTTTATTTATTTTAAACGTAAACAGATGACAGGTAGATTAATGATGGCAATACTATACGCGTGTTTTACTTGTTTGACTCCGCACTCCCATTGCTGGTATTGGTTTAGCGTATACAACATGATTATAACGCCATCGATTGAAATTCGTAAGATATTTCTAGCATTACACGTAGTTGCTAATTACGACACTATAGGGTTGTACAGCAATAATTCGACAGTTGCATTAAAGAAAAATACAAATAATTAAGATAATTGGTTATTATCATCACCCTTTACAAACGAAAAAAAAAACAATGAAATAAATTACCTTTTCTTTACTACTACTTCCACACAATCAAAAGAAAGAGACTCTTTGACGTAACTTCTGTTAATTATTGTGTAAATGTTATCCTCAAGTATCAAGACGGTGCCTTTGAATTGCAAACATTAGAATGCACCAGTTAAATACTATTTAGAAATGCTGTCATGTGATTTTGTAGCTATTAAAATTATCTAATGATGCTTTAAAAGAATATTTGATATGGCAACCTATTAAATAAAGGCCACTGCTGATCAGAGGCCTCCACAGATTACCTCATGTAGGGGATATTTGCTAAATTTGCCAAACTTGGCAGGCGGGTTTCTTACTTTAGTTGTTATGAGGAAGGCACTGCTGCCCATATCTTGATTTATTTCCGTCTGGCAACACTTTCCATACCCAGAAGACGATATCAGGTAATGGTTATTCTTAGACAGTATAATTATTATTACCATAAAATTCTCATTTATTAAATTGTTATAAAGAGTTGTTTTCAACTTAATATTGGTAAAAATTTGTTTAGTTTTAATGCGATAGTCTCAACATGGTTTGGCACTTGCGGTAAACATAATTTTACCATTTTTAATACTTCATCATAAAACACCTACTATTTTTATATAAAACATGCGTGTATTGTACGCGAATGCCTTGCCTGAGAATCTTCTAATTCATGGTGAAAATGGCATCAAAAGTCACCATTAAGCTAATACGCTGAAAAATATTTTTTATTCTTTTAAAAGTCCACTGTTAAACATGACCCTCTCACATTAAAAGATCTCGCAAGGAAAGATCTGCCGTAATCTGTCTGGATATTTTTGGATAAACTGGAATTTTACGCCAGACATTTTGAGGAAGTTATAATGGATGGTACAATTTTATATCGCATCATGATCAAAATCTAGTCCTCCACAAGCAAAAACACCAAATGTTAAAGCAATATGTGAGTATTTCCCCCATTAATTTTGATTTGTAACTCGAACCTTCAACCCAAAACTTTTTCAATCAAGGAATAAATTAACTTATTGCTTTTTCTTTTAATTTGCCATTTAATATGAAGCATCTCATAATAATAACATAAACAAAAACAGAATAAACTAACCATAACATACGTATTTCCTTTGTATATTGTATACGGGGACTTGTATATTAGATAATGAGCCGTGGTAGCTCAGGGACTAAGCGCTCGCTGTAAAATTAACAGCACGCGAGCAATCTGAGTTCGATCCCTGCCAGCAGCAATGAAGTTGTTAATTTCAATTTTAAGTGCAGATTTACTACGTGCGCAGCGGTGAAAGAAAACATAGGGAGGAAACCTCAATGTTTGAGAAATAAGAAATGAATAGTTCGAAGACATGTTAAGTTCGCCAACATGCGTTGAGGCAGCGCGGCGGACATTTCCTTGTCTAGAAACCCTCGCAGAAATGAGAGGAGGCCTGTGCCCACCAGAGGGACGTATGTAGGTTGTAGCTTTAACATTTTAACTTTTGTATATGAACTTATCTTTTTATTCAGGACATACAACCGACTGATGGTAAATATATGGCTATAACCAATAGGCAGTTTTCATATCTATTATTCATTAATAATAAATGTCAAAAACTGCCCGGTGTCTAGCATTAGTTCAGATGCGTTGTCACACCCGAGAAACAAGGTGGGATGTCTCTTTACCAGTATAAGGAGTCTCCAAATCTCATAACTATAACTATATACAAAGGCAGCATCGTTATGCTGCTACTTTGTACCTCTGACTTTAAGAACGATTACGAATTTACAATTGGCACGATCCTGACACACGTGATTTGTTTTTTCACACCCATATTTCACGTATACAATCGCATATATCTAAATCTTTTCTCAAATTGGCCCATGGTTATGTTACGCGCTCCGGTCGCCGACACAACTAGCGCCATCTAGTGTCAGGAACGAGAGCGAGGGAAGCGTTGCAGTTTATGACATCACAGATCTTTCGACCGACAGCGCCACCCGAAGAACTAAGTTTCTAGAGAATCTATACTCGAGCTTTCGGTACCTTGCGCGTGTTTACTTGAACATTCCGGATATTTTGCTAATTTAAATAAATAGGTGGCGCAACATGCGATCGAGACAGAGTTGAACTCAGCGGCACAAGCGAAGCTTCGGAGCGGAATTAAGTGAATTATTGTGTTTAATTATTAGTGTTTTAACTTTAATTTGTGTAAAGTAAATTAAAGTGTTAATTTAAGTAATTTTATCGGCAATTTTTATTGTCACGAACCTCAAGCTCGTAACAATTGGTGTCAGAAGTGGGATAAAATAATGCCGATTTTACCTAAGGAGGAAACGGAGGGTACCCGTACCCGAAGTCAACGCCAGCAGGAGATGGACCAGAGGAGATTTGGTGGTGCAACGCCGCAGATGTCTGAGGGCCAGCCGCCGGCCACGGAAGCTGGTCCGTCAGCAGCTTCTACGTCTGTGGCACCTGACTTAGGTGCTCTGATGGTGATGCTGCAGGAGCAGGCTCGCCGACAGGAGGAGCAGGCTCGCCGTCAGAAGGAACAGGTCCGTCGGTTGGAAGAACAGCTGCGGGGCGGACAGGACGAACAGAGCCGCCGACAGGAGGAACAGGTCCGTCAGTTGAAAGAGCAGCTGCAGAGCGGACAGGAGGAACAGGCCCGTCGGTCGGAAGAGCAGATGCTCCTCATTAAGGACCTTCATGCTACCTTTGGGAAAGAGATAAAGGAGGTGAAGGATAGGGTTGCTCAACATGACAACCGCCTGTCGGAAGCTGGAACCCAAATCAAGGAAGCTAAAACCCAAATCGACCAAGTGAACAATCGGGTTGATTACGTGGTGGCTGATGTGAAGAAAACACTGGACAACCTCAAACTGGGTGATAGAGTAACAGCTCCCGTAGTAGTTACAACACCTTCGCTACGTGGATTCAAAGTGCCGCCGTTCGACGGTACCTCTTCCTGGTCAGCCTACAAGATCCAGTTCGAGGCTGTTATGAAGGCGAACGGCTGGAATAAAAGCCAGGCCATGACTGCTCTCACACTAGGCCTGCGCGACCAGGCCTTAACAGTTCTGGAAGCTCTCGGTGAGGAAGTGACTTATGAGCAACTCCTTGAGGCATTGGAGGCGAGATATGGCGACGCTCACCTGGAACACGTCTTTCGTGCGCAGCTTAAAGATCGTGTGCAGCGCAGCAACGAAAACCTGCAGCAGTGGGCATAGAAGTGGAGAAGCTGGTGCAAAAAGCATACCGGTCTGTACCTGCGCTCATTGAAGGGAACCTGGTGCAGACATTCATCGACGGCATCCACGACCTGGAAGTCAGAGCTGCTGTGAGGCTCAGGCACCACGAGACGCCTAAGGACGCCTTGGCCCATGCACTGGAAGTGGAAGCCGTGCGGCAGGATCATCGTTCCCATCGCGTCAGGGAGGTTGCAGCAGCTACAGTTCGCGACCGCAACAAAGGATACAGCCCAAGGTGCTATGGCTGTGGGGAAAGGGGCCACCTTCGATCCAGCTACCCTAAGCGAACCCTAGAAAGGGAAGGTGAACGATCTCAGGAGGGTAGTGCGGCCAACCGCACCGCCCAGCAGCAGCAGGGAAACGAGTAAAAGCCAGAACTGCGGGGCGGGTGCTGGCTGATGTTAAAAGAGCCCCAAGGATCTCGATCTCACAAACCCATGATGGAAACAGTCTAATCATCAAGGGTGAGGTCAACGGAATGCCGTGTAAACTGACCATAGACACTGGAGCCTCTCGTACGGTTGTTAGTTCCCAACTTATAAGTCAGTTCCTTGGGGACTCCGCATACAACCGAGAACGCATTAATTTGGTAACAGCCACCGGTCAGCGTATACCCGTCCGTGGAGAGAAGGAGATGGAGTTGAAGCTAGGCAACGTGATCTACCTGCATAATGTCATCGTGGCTGATATAATGGACGACTGCATCCTAGGCCTAGACTTTATGAGGAATAATTGTTGTGAGATCGACGTTAAGCAAGGTGTTTTGAAATGTGGACAGGAGGAACTTTTTATGGAAGGTGCGTTACCAGGGAACGTGTACAGCATTGAGAAGATTGTTCTTCCGCCGAGATCGGAAACGATTGTTCCGGTTAGTCTTCCCCGAAACACTGGGCAAGCTCACCGTTGTGTACTTGTGGAAAGGGTAAACAATGACCTTCCATGGAAAGTAGCTCGAACCTTGGTCAGGACCACTGACATCTCAGGAGTACGTGTGCTGAACCTTTGCGACCGGGACCAGATTATAGAAAAAGGCACATTAATTGGTACTTGTGAGGAAGTGGATTGGTTACGTCGGTGCCAATATATATCGAGTGGGACCCCCAGCAAGGATGCAGAAACGAGAGTGACCACACTTTTGGAAGACTGTCGCAGTGTTCTGTCCCCGAAAGAATTGGTCAAGGCGAAGAAGTTGTTACTCGAGTACGCCGATGTATTCTCATCAAACGAGGCTGACATAGGAAAGACTGGTTTAGTTCAACACAAAATAAACACAGGTGAAGAGTTGCCTATCCGTCAGCGGCCAGGACGATTGCCGGTAGCACGTGAAAAGGAAGTGGAAACCATGATTGAAGGAATGGTGAAGGATGGTGTTATTGAACCTTCCTCTAGTCCATGGTGTTCGCCAGTGGTGCTGGTGAAAAAGAAGGATGGCAACATGCGGTTCTGTGTTGATTACCACCATCTGAACGACGTTACAAAGAAGGACAGCTATCCCTTGCCAAGAATTGACGACACGCTGGACATGCTTACAGGAGTAAAGTGGTTTAGCACGCTGGACCTAAAAAGTGGCTACTGGCAAGTTGAAATTGACCCTAAGGACAAGGAGAAAACTGCGTTCTCGACGGGAAAGGGTCTGTGGCAATTCAAAGTAATGCCGTTGGGTTGTGCAAAGCTCCAGCAACGTTTGAAAGGCTGATGGAACTTGTACTTACCGGGCTAATTGGCGATGCCTGTCTGGTCTACTTGGATGACATCATCATCGTAGGCCGTACGTTTGAGGAACACCTTCAAAACCTGGAACGCGTGCTTATGAAGATTCAGAGTGCCAACCTCAAGTTGAGCCCGAAGAAATGTTCACTATTCCAACGGCAAGTTAACTTTTTGGGGTTTGTAGTATCGGAAGAAGGTATCCGCACAGATCCAGAGAAAATCGCCGCTGTCAAGGATTGGCCGGTTCCAAAAGACAAGACGCAGGTAAGAGCATTTTTGGGTTTGTGCTCCTATTACCGGCGATTCGTGAAGAACTTTGCAGATATAGCCAAACCTCTGCACAAGCTAACTGAGGAGAAGCGACATTTCTGCTAGGATGAAAGTTGCAATATCGCATTCCAGGAGCTCAAGGACCGTCTGTGCAAAACACCTATTTTGGGATACCCTGATGCAAGCAAAGAATTTATAGTTGACACAGACGCAAGTGATATAGGACTTGGCGGTGTGCTGTCTCAACGGAGTGGTGACCAAGAGGTCGTGATAGCGTACTTTAGCAAGTCGTTGTCAAAACCGGAAAGGAACTATTGTGTCACAAGACGCGAATTGCTCGCTGTGGTAAATTCGTTGCAGCATTTTAGCAAATATCTTCTGGGACGAAAGTTTCACTTACGAACTGACCATGCTGCACTAAAATGGCTATTGCAGTTTAAAAACCCAGAAGGACAAGTTGCGAGGTGGATTGAACTACTGCAGGAATACGACTTTGAGATCGAACATCGCAGCGGGAAATCTCATGGCAACGCAGATGCATTGTCAAGAAGACCTTGTCCTGAAGATTGCAAACATTGTACTAGGCAAGAGAGTAAGGAAGTGGTATCCGTGAGGATGTTCAGGGCAGACCACCTCAGCAACGAGTGGAAGGACAGCTTACTACATGCACAGCAGGAAGATCCAGACATCAAGCCGATTCTGGAATGGATAAAGGCCAGTGCTCCCAAGCCCAAGTGGAGTGACGTCTCAGCGATGAGTTCGACCACTAAAAGCTATTGGGCCCAGTGGGACAGCTTGCTGCTTCAGGATGGAGTTCTGTGTCGTAAATGGGAAAACGTTCGGGGAGACAGCTGTCATTTGCAAATGGTTGTCCCTAAAGCTAAAGTACCGGATGTTCTACAGCTGTACCATAATGATTGTTCAGGAGGCCATCTGGGAGTTAAACGAACTCTACTGAAGATCCGAGAACGGTTTTACTGGGTCCACTGTCGAAACGATGTCGAGGACTGGTGTCGCAAATGTACAAGTTGTGCGGCTGTAAAGGGACCTCAGACTCGTAGTAGAGGTGCATTGAAGTTGTACAATGTGGGTGCACCATGGGAGAGAATAGCCATTGACGTGGCGGGGCCGTTTCCGGAGAGTGAAAGCGGTAACAAGTATTTCATGGTTGTGATGGATTACTTCACTAAGTGGCCAGAAGTCTTCGCCATTCCAAATCAAGAAGCTTCAACGGTTGCAGATAAACCAGTTCATGAAGTCTTCTGTCGTTTTGGAGTACCTTTAGAGATTCACAGCGATCAAGGAAGGAATTTTGAGTCTCAAATATTCCAGGAAACTTGCCGAGTTATGGGTACTCATAAAACAAGAACGACTTCTTATCACCCGCAATCTGATGGAATGGTGGAACGATTTAATCCTACCTAGGTACCTAGCAAAAGTTGTAGACAATCGGCAACGAGATTGGGACAAGCACATACAACCGTTTTTGTTGTCATATCGAAGTTCTGTTCACGACAGTACAGCAGTGACACCAGCTTTCGCAAACTTTGGAAGAGAATTACGGCTACCTGCGGACCTGATCACCGGGATACCACCTGATGTCCCACGCAGTATAACCGATTATGCAAATGACTTGCGGAACAAAATGAATGACATTTATGAGCACGTCAGACAATCGTCTGAGAAAATGAAAACCCGGTACGACCGCAAAATGAACAATAAAGGGTTCAACGAAGGTTCATTAGTGTGGTTGCACAATCCAGTCCGCAGCAAAGGGAAATCTCCTAAGCTTCAAGCTAAATGGGACGGCCCGTACCGGATTGTAACCAGGATCAACGATGTGACCTACCGGATACAGAAAGGCGCAAGAGGGACTCCAAAATCTTCCATGTGGATCGCTTGGCGCGTTATTTTGGGACCGATAATGCTCGGGACGAGCATGTCTTAGGAGGGGGCAGTGTTACGCGCTCCGGTCGCCGACACAACTAGCGCCATCTAGTGTCAGGAACGAGAGCGAGGGGAGCGTTGCAGTTTATGACATCACAGATCTTTCGACCGACAGCGCCACCCGAAGAACTAAGTTTCTAGAGAATCTATACTCGAGCTCTCGGTACCTTGCAAGTTGCGGTAAGTAAACACGCACTTGAACATTCCGGATATTTTGCTAATTTAAATAAATAGGTGGCGCAAGATGCGATCGAGACAGAGTTGAACTCAGCGGCACAAGCGAAGCTTCGGAGCGGAATTAAGTGAATTATTGTGTTTAATTATTAGTGTTTTAACTTTAATTTGTGTAAAGTAAATTAAAGTGTTAATTTAGGTAATTTTATCGGCAATTTTTATTGTCACGAACCTCAAGCTCGTAACAGTTAATATATTGCCAATATGGTCGGTAAACTTACATGAATGTCCCTTGTCGTCTCTGACCCTCACTTCTGCGGCACAAATATGCTTTGTCATACATTTTATCTGTATATAAAAATTTTAAATAAAATTTTAGAACTTCTAAAATATAATGAATGATTTGAAGTACATCTTTACGTTGTTACTTGATTACAGTTGTAGTCAAAATGTACTATCCAATGCTCAGGTTTAAAGAAGAAAGAATGAAAAAGAAGTAAGATACGAATGTAGGAAAACATATGATCTTTCTAATAATATTCCTACTCTAATCGGATTACATAGAAATCTTCGAAATGTATAGAATAGTAACTAGTAATTATGATTGATGGACATTTTGCGCCTGGCTACGTTGTATCTATGCTCGAGCTGAAAAGATTTGTTTAATTTTACCAAATCAATCTTAGCAAGCCTCTTTACTGGGTGCAAAGCTGCTGGGTAGCACCAGCATATATGTAGAGTTACTCCTAGCACGACTAAACAGGCATTTTATACAGAGAAAGAAAATACCCTCGCGTGAAATACCGTCGCCTGCAAGGACACCTAATTTTTTTACGACTTTTTTGTCCCTAAACTTAATATATTGTCCAAAGTTGAGGATTAGATAAATCTCGACCTTTAACAATTGAAAGCATTCGATGTACTTCAAAGATACATTTATACAAGTAAAGCATGTTATGTACCGAAGTGTCACATCGTCATGGGCAATATTGGTGTTGGTTTACGAATTTCATCTTCATTTTTTTGTGTTATCTTGCATTTATTTCTAGCTGCTTACTGTATTTCAATCATATAACGTAATTGTGCTACTTAAAATTATTCCTTTTATTATGGGATATATTGAGTCTTATTAGTCAACCTACACCTACCATATGGCTTTCTTAAGTAAGCTAAAGTCCATTGCTAAGCGTTTAATCTTATCTAAGCGGGTAAGTCATAAGGATTCTCGACACTTTAACAGCGTTACTAAGGTTTTTTTAAAGAAAGTTATAAAATCATAATTTTCAAAAACTTGTCTGATATGATTTGATCATAGTAATATTGTTTTTATATTTAGTCCACTTCTGTTTAAAATGGTGTAGGAGGACGATGGCTGCCCATTGCGTGATACTTGTAAACAGGTATTGCTTGTGGCGGCTGATCTGCTCGAGTTTAGAATATACTAAAAGATATAACTTTAATGATTTCTTAAATTTAAGCGAACACTACATACATTATTACAGTATTTAATAAAACCAAATTTACGAATTTTCTCGCGTTTAATTAACTACTTTTACTTATTTTTAATTCCCGACGTTTCGGGTGCTTTACAACACCCATGGTCACGGGGGAACGTCGGGAATTAAAAATAAGTAAAAGTAGTTAATTAAACGCGAAAAAATCCGTAAATTTCGTTTTATTCAAGATATAACCTTGTATAATTTTACGAAAAGATGCTTCAAGATGCTTAAATTTTATTATAAAAGGCTATTTCTTTTCATTTTTATTAAAGAACATTATAATTAATATAATGTTCTTAAAAAAAAAAACAAATGATTACCTGTTGCAAAGATTCTTTAGCTGTTTTTCTCCGGATCTTTTCCGGATTTTAAAAATATGTACAAAATTTTATATCGTTAATTGATTATTTAACATAAGATGGATACATATTTTATTTCTTATTTAATAAATAAATGGGTACTACCTGATAGTACTATAAAACTTTCCAGTAGGAACAGACAAAAAATTTAAACGGTCAATATGAACTTGGGAATAAAAAGGCCATTAAATCATATTAAAATTGCTTAATTCACAACCAGCATAAGGAAGAAAGTTCTTTAAATATAATAGTACCATATCATAGAATACTATAATACATACATAATAGAATGGGGGAGTGGGCGGAGCCCGTGTAGCCACTAACATGTCACTAACATGTCAATTTCCACCTATAAATGTTAACAAAATTAATCGTTTCCAATTTTCGTGTCAAGCATCGCTGCATGCAAATTATTTAAAAAATGGCAAATTGTGCAATAATTACCTATCGAAAAAACAGCGTGAAATGGAATTTAAATAAAGGAGACATATCTTACAACCGGTAAGTCGAAACTATTTATATTTTGTAAATATTAGAAACAAAAAAAAAGAAATATTGGTATGTCAAAAACATTAATCAAAAGTCCAAAATGTGTAAATTCGCTGTCTGCCAATAAAGCGAATCGGATTTGTAGTAGTGATAATACGACGTAATTGCTTGTATAAGTGCTTCCGGCGAGGCCGATACTCGTACAAAATAAGGTTGAATTTTAAATTTGTTCCCTTCATTTCTTAAATTTTTTAAACAATTTCTTAATGATTTCTTATATTTACGCGAACACTACACATTGAAATAATACTAGTTTTAACGGAATTTATCGCGTATATTTAACTTTTTTACCCGACGTTTCGAGAGCTTTACAGCACCCATGGTCACGGGAAGGACTGAGATGTTCAACGTCCAGCTGTCATAGTTAACCGCGGTTACCATAGATTAAAATTTTAACTTTTGTTCCGATCTACACAGTATGAGCTTATGGTATCATGGAGTCTTGCAGTTGTATGCTTGGGTTGGGATTTAATTTTATTTATTATAGGATCCCAAGCAGATGGTAGCACCCAGCCATCTTCTCTATTGAAATTAGGATGTTTTTTGATTTCAATAGCCTCGCGAATCATCCTTGGAAGGAATCGGTGTTCTTTAGCGAGGATTTGTGGTCTATTAAATCTGATGTAGTGACGGGGGCGATCTTGTACATGTTCACAGACTGCAGACTTCCCGGAGCGTCGATTCTTCACATCAGCTATATGTTCTTTGACGCGGGTTTTAATTGATCTTTTAGTTTGTCCTATGTAGGAGAGACCACATTCACAATCAAGCTTGTACACTCCTGCATCTTGCAGAGGGACGTTACACTTGACTGATGGTAAAAACTGACCAATGTTCTTCGGCGGCTTGAAGTATGTTTTGATGGAAGCGCGCTTCAAGATGTAGCCAATCTTGTCAGTGACTCCTCTAACATATGGCAGTACAGCAGGTACACGCTCGACTGTGGCCGGCTTCACTCGTTCTCTGTGACGTAGGCGTGGAACCCGAAGCTTGTTGTCATGCAAAACTTGCTTGACATGTTGGAGCTCGGCAGCCAGGTGTTTACTGTCACAGATCCCTCGTGCTCTCTGAAACAAAGATTTACCCACGGTAGCTAACTGTGAAGGATGGTGGTGAGAATCACCGTTTAAATATCTATCTGTATGGGTCTTTTTTCTATACACAGTATGGCTCAAGGTGTTATCAGGATTCCGAATTACTAACACATCTAGAAAAGCTAAGGAATTGTTTGCCTCTAACTCCATTGTGAACTGAATTTTAGAATTTATAGAGTTAAGATGGTCTAAAAATGCAGTTACTTTATCTAAAGGTAGAATTGTGAAAGTGTCGTCTACGTACCGCTTGTAGAATCTTGGATTTATGGGAGAAGTAAGCAGGGCTTTCTCCTCAAAGTCTTCCATGAATATGTCGGCGACAATGGGAGATACAGGTGAGCCCATCGCCACACCATCTACTTGCTTGTAGAACTCCTCCTTCCACAATAGGTAGCCAGATGTAAGGCAGTGTCTGAGTAATACTGCATATTCTGCAGGCATGTTGTTTTCTTCCAGCCTTCTAGTTACAATTGAGATGCAGTCTTCAACAGGTAAGCATGTAAACAATGACTGCACATCAAAACTGACCATAGATTCATTGTCTGCCAGACGTAGGTCTTTAATCTCGCTGACAAAATGGTAGGAATCCTTTATGTGTGCTCTTGTATGTCCCCTGAGCGGTGAGAGTATTTTCGCTAAGTGTTGAGCCAATCTGTAAGTTGGTGAATCGATTTGGCTCACTATGGGGCGTAATGGAGCATTGGGCTTGTGTATTTTTGGTAACCCATACAACTTTGGTGATTTGGCGCACGTAGGTATTATCCATTTTACGTCCAGATTTAATTTTTCGGAGTGTTTCTTTATGAGGTCACTAGTTGTTTTTAGTGTGCTTACATCCGACAAAAGTTCTTGTATTTTAGAATTATAATCTGACGTATCCATGACCACCGTGGCGTTTCCAGGCATTTTTAGACCATCTTAACTCTATAAATTCTAAAATTCAGTTCACAATGGAGTTAGAGGCAAACAATTCCTTAGCTTTTCTAGATGTGTTAGTAATTCGGAATCCTGATAACACCTTGAGCCATACTGTGTATAGAAAAAAGACCCATACAGATAGATATTTAAACGGTGATTCTCACCACCATCCTTCACAGTTAGCTACCGTGGGTAAATCTTTGTTTCAGAGAGCACGAGGGATCTGTGACAGTAAACACCTGGCTGCCGAGCTCCAACATGTCAAGCAAGTTTTGCATGACAACAAGCTTCGGGTCCCACGCCTACGTCACAGAGAACGAGTGAAGCCGGCCACAGTCGAGCGTGTACCTGCTGTACTGCCATATGTTAGAGGAGTCACTGACAAGATTGGCTACATCTTGAAGCGCGCTTCCATCAAAACATACTTCAAGCCGCCGAAGAACATTGGTCAGTTTTTACCATCAGTCAAGTGTAACGTCCCTCTGCAAGATGCAGGAGTGTACAAGCTTGATTGTGAATGTGGTCTCTCCTACATAGGACAAACTAAAAGATCAATTAAAACCCGCGTCAAAGAACATATAGCTGATGTGAAGAATCGACGCTCCGGGAAGTCTGCAGTCTGTGAACATGTACAAGATCGCCCCCGTCACTACATCAGATTTGATAGACCACAAATCCTCGCTAAAGAACACCGATTCCTTTCAAGGATGATTCGCGAGGCTATTGAAATCAAAAAACATCCTAATTTCAATAGAGAAGATGGCTGGGTGCTACCATCGGCTTGGGATCCTATAATAAATAAAATTAAATCCCAACCCAAGCATACAACTGCAAGACTCCATGATACCATAAGCTCATACTGTGTAGATCGGAACAAAAGTTAAAATTTTAATCTATGGTAACCGCGGTTAACTATGACAGCTGGACGTTGAACATCTCAGTCCTTCCCGTGACCATGGGTGCTGTAAAGCTCTCGAAACGTCGGGTAAAAAAGTTAAATATACGCGATAAATTCCGTTAAAACTAGTATTATTACAATTTCTTAAATTGCAATAAAGTTCTTAGATTCGATTTTCTACCTCATTACCTACTAAGAATTAAAAGTAAGTAAAGTTACAGCCTATATACGTCCCACTGCTAGGCAGAGACCTCCCCTCATTTATGAGAGGGTGTTTATACCCCTCAGAAATGAGGGTACAAAGAATTAGTAAGACCCTTTTGGTGTTGAAAGTAAGAAAAATATATATGTTCATACTTGTTCATCTGATTTCGGGTTTGCCTTGTGTTGGCTTACCAATATTGTACTATTTACTTTTTTTATATTTTGCATAGGTTTTTATAGGTTTTTTAGTTACCATTGGTACTTTTTATTATTTTGCATTTCCATAAAACATTTTTGCAATTTTCCTGGAGATATGAACTTAAAGAATACATAGCAGACATACACACTCGATATTAACGATTACGGATGGGTGGAATTGTTACGGCCTAGTAATCTTTTAATATATGTTAAATCATCGAAGCGTAAATCACGCTATCAAAGTTCCGTAGTAAAAAAGTATATAAAGAATAGCTTCGAACTACCACACGGGTTGCGCCCTCCTTTCACCCAAGAAGGGTCGCGTCCGTTTACGGCTTAAATATCTCTCGCTAGATCTTGATAGAGCCAATCCCAAAAGGTGGTGTTTAGTGGGTAAGTCTCCACATAACCACGCAGCCTGCAGCGTGGTATGATATGAGCATTCACCACCTCCCGCCCCCCGTTACCAGTGGGTTGCCCTTATTTGCTTCGGGCGCAAAAAAACTACCATACGGAGCGTTGGCCGCTCCCGGTCATAACACCTTGCCGGCGAGAGATCTCCCCTTTTCCTTCCACCGCCAAAATTTCATAACTTTGAATAAACTTTATTATTCCCCAAATACTGTTTTATTTATTGAAGTAAGAAAGTAACTTTCTCATAGAGCAGCATTTCGTTTTAGTTAGTTTTGTATTCATAGCAACCTATCGCTATTTGTGGAAGAGAAACACCTCGTCCTCTCCTCCGCGTTTATTATGGATACAATAAAAATGATCGTAAACAAAAGAAACGTCTACATTAAATTTTTTTTAACCTTAAATATTATAAAATTAAGCGTTGAATCGTTTTTACAACGCGGCCAGATCGAGTCCGCATGGTCGTGGAGGTTGTGCGGGTAGCGCACCGCCCGGACTATCAAGAGTTTATGATGCCGATGTGTCAAGAGAGGTGGCGTTTGGATTTGCCATGCTCCCAACGTCCATGTTCTCAAACGTCCATGCCGCTTTACCACGGCAACTGTTATATGATTTGACTGACATTAACTAATTCGCATGACGCCTCCAAATTATATCGGATTTCTGTATAGCTACATCATATAGAAGTTTACCTAAACTTGCAACGACCTGGCCTAGGATTCATGTTGGTCTTTTGGATTGGCTCGATAGTCTCTTACCCAAACTTTCTTCCCAATTTAAAATGCTTTAATTTTACCACCAAAACATAATTTTTTGCGATTTCGATTCACTAACACATTGATATGTGAGGTTTTCGATCTGAATTTGCGCACTTAACAGCGATTAAATCGAGTTTACAACGTAAATTCTCTACTAACAACAACACAACGTTATACTCTTGTCGTACAATGCGGTGTATTCTGATAATGAAATATATTGATATCTAAGTGGTTAGCGAAATCTTTAAACACACGCACACACAGTCCTTGATAGCGTTAACACTAAACCGCTTATTTATAGGAAAAGGGTGACAAGCGAGCACACAGTCCACCTGATGGTAAGTGGTTGCTGTGACCCATTGACATCTACATCTATTCTCGTTTGCGAATCAAAATGCAGATGCGTTGTCAGCCTTCAGGACTAGGATGAAATGCCTCTTTTCCAGTAAAAAGGGTCTCCGGTTCTCTACACTCACCAAACGAAACACAGCAGCATTAAGCTGCTATTTGGCGCTGGTATTCTGTGAGAGCGTGGTCCTTGTCCGGTCGAGTCAACCCATTCGTGCTATAACTATACAATTAATATAGCTGCAGTATGGCTCTACCACGTGAAACGTGCTTACAAGTCTTTACTCCATTCTCGTCGTGTACATTACTCTGTGGCAAGTACGCAGTAGATAAAATGCGAGTTATGCCATTATCAGTGCAGTACTTAGAAAATGCTGACAAAATAAAAGTTTTCACACTATCTGTGACTATTTTATTGGGAACGCCAAAACGCGATTTTTTTTTTAATTTTTTGATGAGCCCTTTGATAACAAATTTGTCATTCATTCGCATTCACAGAACACTTAATATTTAGGTGTTCTGTGTTCGCATTCGATCCTTTTACTATGCGCGTCGACCAGTACAAGTAAAATCTTCCCATGAATTGGGCCGAGATAATCTAAATGATTATCTCGGCTGATCAATCCATCCATCGGCCCGGATTCTTTCGAAAACTTTTCTTTTCTTTCGAAAAAGGTCGGGCCACCACCACGGCTCCAAACACGCTTTCGTAGGAGATGCACGTAAAGATATGCAACGCCCACAGTTGGAAGCAGCGTTCTCTAGAAATCATTTTCATTTTAACTACTCCTAAATGCGCTGCATGCAGTTCTTGTAGCACAGCAGCCCTATAAACAATAGGCACTACAATTCTGGGACCTCTCATGAGAACTCCGCTATCAACATATAATTCATGTTGGCATCTATTATATAAGCAAAAGTGCTGATGACACTTTCCATGGCCACGATTTGGCCACATATTGCATGACAAGTGACAGAACTTTATCTTTATGAAAGGTTACCTGCAACTCGTCTAATAAAGCGGGTAACGGGGTGACGCGTAATTAGAATAAGAAACCGGTTTGAATACGCCAGCGCGCAATAATCGTACCAACTCTGCGCTTACTTTATCTTTAAGCGCAAAAAGCACGGGCCTAGCGTTAAAAAAATTTGGTGTGACACCTTCTTTTAAGCGTAGCGTTAACTTATACTTATTGAACGTACCCAATCTAATGCGAACAAAAATAATGTTTCATATTTCGATAAAATAAATTCTTCTTTATCTGCTGAACAATAATTTATTGAGATAAAAGCGAAATAAAATTTTGTCATAAAGTCCCTACCGAGCAAGAGAACTGAGCCATTGTCAAAAACATAAAATTTTATATTATGCGTTACATTATTATATGCGACTAGTAAGCAATACACGCTCAATAGCCCTAAAACAGAACCACAGTATTCATACAAAGTTTTATTGGACTCACCGAGCCACAAATCTCAGAAGTACATATTATATCATATATGCGCCTTCAGCGCTGAAACCCCCCTATCGGAATCAACCTCCATACTAAGAGTAACACCTATTAATGTAACTTCAAGAGGTATCGGTTTTTCCTCCTTACATAAAATAGTATTAATACATGATTCATTATTTATACCTCTAGTATTATTTATTGGTGAAAAATCATTACATTCGTCACTATTACTACATTCCAAAATGTAATTACTCTGCATACCATTTAGTTGTTTTTTTTTTACAGTTTTCTTGTGTGCACCACACAGATTACACGTCAGATGACAATAGCCACATACGGAGGCATCGTGTGACTTCGCACCACACATACTACACCTGAGGGTTCCGCCGTCGCCGTCACCACGGGGGCGACCACCTCGTGTACCACCGCTTGCAGTAGTTTTTCGCCACGAGTCCGTATATAGCACACGTTCAGATTTAATTAACTCTGCCGAATCGCCAACGGAAACAATGCACTGCGAACTTTCGACTACACAAGTTACTTCAAGTGCCTTGTTTAGTTTTAACTGATTGGGATCTTCTCTAAATAATTTCTCCCGAGCAGACGCAGAGTCAAGCCCAAGTACAAAACGATCCGTCAAACACATGTCTAGAGCTGATCCTAAGCAAGATGCTGATGCTAGTCCACAAATACGAGCAGCATACCTGCCATCGACTCATGAGGATCCTTTTTAGCCGAATAAAACCTTTGCCTTTCAGCTTATATACATTTTTTTGGATCGAAATGGTCGTCAAACGTTTAAACAATCACCTTGTAATCAGTTGATACAGGCGTATTTGGATACAATAATTTAGATAAATACCAACGGAGAAGGGATTCGCCATAATCGCCATTGCCACGCTTGGCAGGTAGATGGGCAATACTAGGCGATTCGTATATTTAATGCTGCTATCCGTTCATCCTAAATTCTTCTTATTAAACATAAAAGATTATACAAAAATTTTCAAAGTAAAAGTATCCAAGTACAGCGACAAAATAAATAACCAGACTTCCATGCCATATAACTTTTCTTTTGTAGCGATTTATTAAGACTCTAAGGAATATTTTCATAAAGTATAAAGCAACATTTTATAGGTGTTTTGTTAATAATAATTTTATGTTGCTCTTTATATTTATATCTTTTATTCAACCGCATTATACAACAGAGTTATTAAAAAAATAATATTTTTAAGAGTATTAAATGGTCATGACAAGGTTAAAATTACTTTGGTTTTAAAAACCTAGAAGAAATTTATAACAGATTTTACTAGAATATATTTTATTTCAAAACTACAAAAGCCACCATGATGGGTCGCGGTAGCTCAGGAGATAAGGACTTGCCTTAAATTTTATACTAATCGAACAAACCGACGTCGATACCTGTTAAGTTAGGTTGTTATTTAACATGTTCGCCACTAAAAAAAGCATCGTCAGAAGACACAGACATGAAGACAGAAGCATATTGAATTAGCAGAGATTGTATATTTCTTCTTGGGTAGTCGTTTTGTGAATTTGTATATCAAAATAACCAAATTTTCAAAATACGATCTAATGTAATTAAGTATCAAATGTCAAGTAATATATAGATATAAATAAAATAAAAGGCAGTGGTGAAGGGAATCGTCGTAAGGAAACCTGCGTATCTGAGGAATTAAAGTATAGAGAGTCATTATGACTTGCAACAAGATGTTGTGACTAGGATTGGAAATGGTATGCGTCGTTGGTACACGTAGAAAAAATAAATAAGTCACAAAGAAAATTATGCTGCAGAAGTGATGGATTTTTGTGTTCTCTGCCTAACCCTCTAGGTGACGGGTGTGAGAATTTATAATGTGATATTATTCTGTAAAATTAACCTTCAGCTACTGAAAGTTTACTGAGCACATGTTCAAATTCCTAAATCCTCAAATTACCTCATAAATAAAGTTATAAATTAACATTGAAGTAAAGAGCATATTATTTGAAAATAGAGAAATAAAGCAGTAAAACATATTACTATAAGTAGGTACACGGGGCTCATGTGGTATTCCTGGTGTAAATTTATATTCATCCGTGAATTTGTGATATGCTGTAAAATGATTGATGACACATGACATAACAGGGTTTTAGGGCTAATAAGAGTCCCCCACAAGGCCTCAATGCGAATAAGCTGAAGATTAAGAAAACTATTTTAAAGGTACCAAACGCGTGATTTTTTATTATTTATATTTTAGGAATTCACCAACGACTATAATTAAAAGATTCTCTTTAATATTAGTCATGGTATACCGAAAATCTATAAACTAAAACAAAAAACTTCAAAGTTGCCTTTGGGAACTCCGTTTAGAGAACACTCGAACAAATCAGTTTGCTCAGTCACCGCATTAAGCGTACACAGAATGTATTCTAATAACTCGAATCGTTCAAGAAGATATTAGCAGTGTTAATAGCTCCAACAATATATTATACAAAAGTGAATATTAACTCTGGGTCTAGTTGTTTTTAATGTGTAATTTATGCATACATCCCCACGACACAGGAAAAATCCGATTGTTAAAAATAGAACCAAAATCCGAACCGGTCTGATTTAAAAATTACGCAGTGCATTAAATAATGTGTGATTAAATTACTTAAGTAATAATTAAGGTGCGCGGGTGACGCAACGCAACAGCTGGTGCGTGTTTCATATGTACCACGTGCGCATTGCGTGTGCAGAGCAACTCCATTCCCTACGGTAATTGAAATTTACACAGCACATCTAATGCATACATTACACGCTCGCTATTGATGTATTTTGATATACAAGCGAATGACTTCAGCTTCGCCTGGGAAGTATCTATTAATGTGGCATGTTTTAAGATAGTTTTAATTAAGTGTATTTATTTTTTTAAATCCACTACCGTTTGAAAACGAGGTTGCTCTGAACGGTGAAGAAACGACGAAAGAAACATCGCTATTACGAGTATGTAAGTAAAAAAAGACAATAACATTCCATATTATACAATGGTTTATAGACCCATCAGTACCACAAGCATCTTCTTGATGAACTAATAATGGTACGTAAAGACGTGATATAGTGATAGTGCTATCCGTATCGAACTTAATAAAATAATCATATTGCTTGTAACTGAATGGTTTAAGAAGAAAAAGCAAAGTTTTTTATTACCCACAACGCGACATATCGAGGGTTTTTATTTTAAATTCACGCAGCAACCATCGCGAATCGAGATCGATTCGATAAAACATGCACATAAACAATCCTGTTTAGGCTCGGGTAGCATGCTCGAAAATCAAACGTCAGTTGATTTTGGAGCATGCTCAAAATAAGCATGCTCATTACTAGCAATGTTGCGATGCACGTACTACTAATGAACACGTCTGTCCGTACCTTAAGGGGCGTTAAATTTGGAGCTTATCAGATGGTATTGTGAAACAGAGCATTCCAATCCCCATAAGCATCACCTGCAGTATGACGCATGTGGCAGCCATCTATATATTATAAACATAATAAATATTTTATTAATATATACTATATTAATATATAATATAACTGTATTAATGTATTTACAAACATTTTATGTTCAAATCAGTTACAATATATTATTCAATCAGCATTCCATTACAGGATACAAAACACATGTCTGAACATAACATGGACCGTGACAAAATAAAACACACGCGACTCTGTAAGCTCCACTCTCGCAGGGGACACTCTTCGCTTTGTACATATTCGAAAAATAGTGACATGTTTCCGTTAGTGTGTACTGCAACTGTCATAAATGGCCGAGTGATTGATAACTCTAACAGCGAGCTCACTGTTTATATAAATCCGTTCTCTACATTAATAGACTTTGTTGCAAGTACATTACGATTGTTGAATTACGTATTTAATATAGACATTTATAAGTATGTTTTTAATTTGTCGTATAATATTGTCATATAGATAGAAGACTTATTTACCACAATGTTTTGGAGACCATTATATTTTATGGCGTTTTACCAAGAGGCCGATAGGGCGTGAAATCATGGATTCTCTTATACAGGGTATTGTATCTGTCTTAATACGAGTATGTTATCCTATTTTTTAGTTAGCGTTACTCATTTATTGCACAAACATAATCTCTCAATTATATTTTATTTTTATTTTGAAGATAACTTTAATTACCTTACATTGTCGATACTCACATGCTATAGTATTATTGAGCTACACCTTGCGGAGTAAATTCAGGTAAGGTTATGTCAAATGTATCGCCGTGTTCGGGTATTGGACGTATGTTTAATAATAATTCAAATTTTATATAAAGGCAGTTTAATAAAGAAGTAAAAAATATAAGATTAAAATATGTTTAATGTTAATGTTATGTTAATAAGCTCGAGTCCGTCACGGTTACGGTGATTACGAGAACTAACTCAATTTTTATAATTGTCTTAACTATAGTAGCGATTGTTTCACGTAAATTGTTAACCCCAGCAGAAATGTACTGTTGGACCGTACATGCTGCCGAGCCAAAATGTAAAAAGATGATTATAATCAAGAATCAATAAGATCACCTAACACATCAAACTAACATTATAATGTTAGTTTGATGTGTTAGGTGATCTTATCTAAGTAACAAGGTGATAAACAATTTGTAACTGTTTTTTTTTGATTTGATTGTTATTTTGTTAGATGAAAATGATGACAGTGTCTAATTTACGATATAACAAATAAATTTTATAATTAAACATTAAAACGTCTATGCGGTATGGGAGAACACGCTTTGTTTTGTTTTTTTTTCACCTTCACACGATACATCACTATGGCGCATATGTTGACGGTCAACATCACTATTTCGCGCACTAGAACTCACTGTGAAAACACTAGGCTTACGGTTAGCCTTTCTTTGATTTCCCGCACTCTCTGCACTGACACCAGTCGCCGACTGCAGCTCCAAGTCCGGGGAGATAAGCGCACGCCGTCGTCGTCGCCGCCATCGCCATCGCCACACGAACACCGCTGCTGCGACTCCGAACTGCCGAACTCATTTGTTCATACACAAGAACTGATCAGACATAATACTGTTACGAGCTTAGGGTTTGTGACAATAAAAATTGCCGATAAAATTACCTAAATTAACACTTTAATTTACTTTACACAAATTAAAACCTAAAACACTAATAATTAAACACACTAATTCACTTAATTCCGCTCCGAAGCTTCGCTCGTATCGCCAATTCAATACTACCCGATCGCATCTTGCAGCGCCTATTTATATAAATTAGCAAAATATCCAGAATGTTCAAGTAAACACGCGCAAGTTACCGAGAGTTCAAGTTTTAAACTTCAAGAAGTTTAGTTCTTCGGTTCGAGACTAGATGGCGCTAGTGCGCCGATTTGAGCGCGTAACACTGCCCCCTCCTAAGACATGCTCGTCCTGAGCATTATCGGCCCCATAATAACGCGCTAGGCGATCCACATGGACGATCTTAGGAGTCCCTCTTGCGCCTTTCTGTAACGGCTCCGCAATGTCAAGGGCTGTATAATTTTTAGCAATATCTTCTTAATGAATTTCCTAAAATATATTTTATATGTATATGATTACCTATACATATAAATTAAATTGAAGTGTCTGTCAGTATTATCGAAATAACTGCTTTTATAAAGCTCAGCAGGGTTATTTGTATGCTTTTAAGACATAATTACACATAAAATACACAAATATGGCGAAATGGTGGAACTGATTGTGTGATTAAAACTTTGAAAACAGATAGAGAGCAATATCAGGAGTAACCTTGGCTTATATTTAATCTGAAAAAATTGGATTTGTTTTTTTTTTTTTTTTTTTGTAAAATAAAAATTAATATAAATATGAAATATACTTTGATTTCATTGCACAAAGCTTTTTTATTTCACTATAAATTTTTATTAGAGCAACGTTAATAGATTTATATTATCTGCGTTTGCATTATGAATTTCAACCACCGAACTCTACTCTCTAACCAAACTAGAATTTACTGACCTTTTCTTTTTTAGGTGGTTAAACTACCTTATTATAAACACTTCTTTGGTATACTAGTGGATGTCAAAAACCTAAAGACACTCTACAGACTACAGACTTCTACATAAATAAATTAAATCATGATAATGGCTGAAATTTCTAATGGGAATTTAATAAGAGAAAACTTGCATTTTACTAGTTCCATTCGCGTTTCTAAATAACAAATAATTTTTAAGATCATGAAGGTCTTTTTCTCTTTTGTCAAAAGTTACTTCACGTAATTTTCAACCACTTTTAACGCCAAATGGAATTGCCGATAAAGTTAATGAAAAGCTTTGACCGTGTCCTGAATAACAATTGTTGTAAAAGTCATGGTTTGAAAATAAAATGTCTTAATGGTTGCTTCCTGAATACTTATCTGATTTTATTAATATCATACTTTTTATAGTTTTTAAAATAGTAACCGGGAACTATGTAAAATAATTTTTCATCTGCTAAGTTCTTTGTTATGAAGACCCAGGAACTTTTCGCACTGCTATATTTTCCAAAATCCAAAACCTCAGGAGGCTGATAGCACCAGCCTTCTGAGGTTACAATCAATTTTCTATAATATTAGTTTTATTTTAAATAAATTTAGAGGTATCATTAAAACTACTATTTTTTACTACTACACGCCGTCAAAAAAGATTATATTCTACTTCTCAAAACAATAGGAAGTCCTCAATCCGGCTGTATATAGTTTTTATGTATGTTACGAAATATTATCGTCAATTGTGAATCGATTTCAATAATCCTTTTTTACTTAAACGTTGAATCACAGGGTTGGTTCCATATCCATCCATTATCCATCTATTATAGCCAAAAAATTCCAGTATTAAACATAGACCATCCCCATAGATTTCTTAGTAACGGCGCTTTCGACACAGTTGCCGCGCTTGGTGTGTGGATGGGCAACCGCACATTTTATTATTTTGAATTTATCAGGAAGATACTGTTACCCAATGCCCGATTTAAATCACCTCTGTCGCCTCTTACGATACCCACGGTACTATATAGGGAAGTGGATATTCTTTCACCACCACTCCACACCTGCGTCATATAATTTTGATGAAAAACTCCAGTCCGGTGGCAAGATATGAAATCAAAACTTTAATGTTATTACTTAAACGATATTCGAGCTTACCTATCAAACACGAAACACGAAAGTCAAAAAATCTGGCTTTAAATAAAAAATAAAACGGAATTCAAAGAACTAAAAACAATAAGATAATTATAAATATATATAATAACTAAGTTCTCAATAATCAATAATTCTGATTTTCGAAAATATAATATCTCTACAATAAACAGGAGAATACAAGCTCAAGTAAAAAAGATCTATGAAAAGCGCGCAAAGAATACAATATAGCTGATATAATTTCAAAAGAGAAAATCTAAATAAAAGGAAGAAATAATACATCATTTAAAACCCCAATATTTCGATGCAAGAACTCCAGTTACTGTTATCTCATACTGCGTAGCTTGAACCAATAATTATTAATTAAGGCTCAAATTAATTTTTTGACATTGATCATCTCAGTTACTACCAAATATCATCAATATTTTGTCGCAGATAATATAATGTGCTAATAAACATTTCTCGCAATTTCCATCAGTTAAGTTTAAACAAGGAATTAACTAAATCTGGGGGCACGGCAGTGCCCCCGCCAAGTCGAGCAAAAAAGCGGCACGGCCGTACCATCTTTTCTCGAAGCAATTCAAGCCATTTTCGACCCTTACTTAACATCATGGTCAATAAAACTAGAAGCCTGAATTTTCATTAACCGAGTAAGCATTGTATAAACATGGTATATTTAAAATTTCATTCAATTTGAACCAGTATTTTAAGAATTGTAACCAGTCGCCGTGTAGTGGCGGTTAAGAATATCCACTACCCCATATCTTCCCGTGGGTGTCGTAAGAGGCGACAGAGGGAGACAGGCAGGAGATGGGCAGCAGCATCTTCCTGATGACAACTGTGACGTAATAAAAAACTGCGGTTGCCAACCCGCTCGCCAAGCGTGGCAACTACGGCAAATACCCCCCCAATGAACAAATACACAAAAAGACGGCCCCCAGTCCCCGGCGGCCCCGCTATTCCTGGCTACGGTGGCGACCATGGTAACGGCGGGGCAGGGGGTGCTAAGAATCTCCGGTGGAGGTTCGGTTGCCACCTACGACGACTCGACCTGGCAACATATAATGCACGCACCCTGAGGACTGACGAGAAGATACTGGAGCTGGAAGAAGAGGTAGACAAGTTGCGCTGGCATATTATTGGATTATCCGAGGTCCGAAGAGAGGGGGAGGACACGGCAATCCTCGAGTCCGGCAACTTGTTCTATCACCGGGAGGGCGACCATCTGTCCCAAGGAGGTGTCGGATTTATCGTCCACAAGTCTCTCGTCAACAACGTTGTAAAGATTGGGAGTGTGTCGACGAGGGTCGCGTACCTGATACTCAGAATCACCAAACGGTATTCGCTGAAGGTCATTCAGGTTTACGCACCAACCTCGGCACACCCCGATGAGGAGGTGGAGGAAATGTATGAGGATATTTCCAGAGCCATACATTCCTCCAAAACCCACTACACGGTGTTGATGGGAGACTTCAACGCAAAACTAGGCACAAGAGAAAGCGGTGAGCTGAAGGTAGGGAAATTTGGAGTAGGGCAACGGAACCGAAGGGGCCAGCAGCTGGCCGACTTTATGGAGAGAGAGGGACTCTTTATGATGAACTCTTTCTTCCAGAAGCGGCCCCACAGAAAGTGGACCTGGTCGAGCCCCGACGGTTCGACAAAAAATGAGATTGACTTCATTATGACGACCAGACGCCAACTGTTCAGTGATGTCTCAGTGATCGCAAGGGTGAAAACTGGCAGCGATCACCGAATGGTTAGAGGCACACTGAACCTAAACGTTAAGTTGGAGAGGTCTCGTCTAATGAAGTCAACGCTCCGTCCCCCTCGTGCTCTAATCCAGAATCCCGAAACCTTTCAGCTCGAGTTACGTAACCGCTTCCAGTGCCTAGAAGATTGCAATGCAGTGGACGATATGAACGACAAGCTCGTGGAAACTGTCCATGCGGTCGGAGCTAAGTTCTGCAAGACCCGCCGCAGAAGAACACAAAAACTCTCCGATCACACTCTTAATCTCATGGCTGTTAGACGGGAGATGAGGCTGCAATCGTCAACAGATTTGACAGCATACAGGCAACTGAACAGACAGATCTCCAAATGCATGCGGCGAGACTTACGCAACTTTAATACTTCTCGTATTAAAGAAGCGATCGAGCGGAACCAGGGCTCCAAAGTCTTTGCCAGAGATCTGTCTGCCAGAAAGAGCCAACTGTCAAAGCTGAAGACTGAGTGTGGCAACATCGTTTCCGGGACACCTGAGATTTTGAGTGAGATTGAGAGGTTCTATGGGCAGCTGTACACATCATCGTTGGAGCCACACGCAAGTGTGAGTAACGATCCAAGAGCAAGTCTTATCCGACACTATTCCGATGATATCCCGGACGTCAGTCTAAGCGAGATTAGAATGGCTCTCCAGCACCTTAAAAACGGCAGGGCCCCAGGCGAGGATGGAATTACAGCGGAGCTTCTGAAAGCGGGTGGAACACCGGTACTTGTAGTCCTTCAGAGGCTCTTCAATTCCGTCCTCCATGGTGGCACTACTCCAGAGGCGTGGAGCAGAAGTGCGGTGGTCTTGTTCTTTAAGAAAGGCGACAACGCTCTCTTAAAGAACTACAGACCGATTTCCCTTCTGAGCCGCGTCTACGTGCTGTTTTCGAGAGTCATTACGAATCGTCTCGCACGCAGACTTGACGACTTCCAGCCTCCCGAACAAGCCGGTTTCCGAAAAGGCTTCAGTACCATAGACCACATACATACCCTGCGGCAGATTGTACAGAAGACTGAAGAGTACAATCTGCCACTTTGCCTGGCGTATGTGGACTATGAGAAAGCCTTTGATTCCGTCGAAATTTGGGCGGTGCTACAGTCCCTTCAGCGGTGCCAAGTTGACTGTCGGTATATCGAAGTGCTGAAGTGTTTGTACAGTAGGGCTACGATGGCTATCCGAGTACAGAACCAGAGCTCGAAACCTATCCAGCTGCAGAGAGGTGTAAGACAGGGTGACGTTATATCCCCGAAACTCTTCACCGCTGCATTGGAAGACGTTTTCAAGCTACTGGACTGGAAAGGATACGGTATTGACATCAATGGCGAGTACATCACTCACCTTCGATTTGCCGACGATATAGTCCTTATGGCAGAATCGCTGGAGGACTTAAGCACTATGCTCAATGACCTCAATAGTGCCTCCCAACGGATAGGTCTTAAGATGAACATGGACAAAACAAAGATCATGTTCAATGTCCATGTCACACCTATGCCGGTAGTTGTTGGGAGCACTATGCTCGAAGTTGTTGACGAGTACGTTTACCTGGGACAAATAGTCCGACTAGGTAAGTCCAACTTCGACCGAGAGGTCAATCGACGGATTCAACTCGGCTGGGCAGCGTTCGGGAAATTACGACATATCTTTTCGTCAGGTATACCTCAATCTCTAAAAACTAGATTGTACAACCAGTGCGTGTTGCCAGTGATGACTTATGGATCTGAGACGTGGTCCTTCACTGCTGGCCGTATGAGGACGCTTAAGGTCGCTCAGCGAGCTATGGAGAGGGCTATGCTCGGAGTTTCTCTGCGTGATAGACTCAGAAATGAGGATATCCGCAGTAAAACCAGAGTGACCGACATAGCCCAACGGATTAGTAAGCTGAAGTGGCAATGGGCCGGCCATATAGCTCGAAGAACCGATAACCGATGGGGAAGAAAGGTTCTCGAGTGGCAGCCTCGTACCGGTAGGCGTAGTGTAGGGCGACCCCCCACTAGATGGAGTGACGACCTGGTAAGACATGCAGGAAGTCGATGGATGCAGGTGGCTCAGGACCGTGCTTTGTGGCATTACTTGGGGGAGGCCTATGTTCAGCAGTGGACTTGTGAAAGGCTGTAATGATGATAATGATGAACCAGTCAAAATTTCTTAATTTTGTCACTCACTGACTGACCGATCATCAAAACTCTAAGGCACTTCTAGCAGACATATAAGCTTCAAATTTAGAATATAATTAGTGTTTAGTGGATAAATCAAGGAAAAACTTAAACATTTGTTCATTTCTGTCCAGTTTTTAGATAGACTAACCGCATAAATAACTTTGTAATCCCATATAAATATATAGAATTACAAAGTTACATTTGCAGTGAATGAATCTGTGTACTTGTATATGTCTTGCAGGTGTACATAGGTACGTTGTTGGTACTCAAGAAGTAGACGGTACCAGAAAGGTAAAAAATTAGGACTATCTTATATACAAAAAGAAATGAGATACCATTAAAAACATAACTTGTAAAAAAACCAAGTCTCGCAACTCAGTTCTTCTACCGTAAAAGTTGTGAGATCCATGTAATACCAAGTCGGTTAATTTATGCAGTTCCTACTTAAGGGTCTTTCTGTTTTAAGTTATTACGTAATTAGCTAACCTAACAACATTTTATAGTGACCATATCAATTTTAATAGTCTTTTATGTTTTAAATATATAGATTGACTTGGCAATCGCATGAAACCACAATGTATGCAGTGTGAGTGCTCCAAGCAGGATGTGTTGTATACACAACGCTCGTTGCGCAGAGCACTCCTCTCTCTGGACACGAACAAGTCAAGTGAGCTTGAAGGCGTCCCTTCTATTGTGCTGAAGATGTGTGCTCCGGAGTCGGCACCGGTCTTAACGCGTCTTTTCCGGTACTCCTACTCAAGACAGCCTTCGTGCACCCGATCCCTAAAAAAGGTAACCACCCGGATCAGTCCAACTATAGGCCTATCGCCATCACCTCCTTGTTCTCTAAAATAACGGAATCTGTGATTAACAGCCAGCTCATGCGGTACCTTGAGGATCACCAGCTGATTAGTGACTGCCAGTACGGTTTCCGTCGCGGTCACTCGGCGGGTGATCTTCTAGGTTACCTAACTCATAAATGGGCGAAGGCAGTAGAGTCCAAGGGGGAGGCGTTGAATTTTTGGTTGTTAGTTTAGACATAGCAAAGGCCTTCGATCAGGCTTGGCACAAAGTGCTTCTTACGAAGCTTCATTCCTATGGGCTTCTTGAGAAATTGTTCAATTATATCACCAGTTTTCTTGCTGATTGGAGCATCAAAGTTGTAGACGGTGCATGCTCCGATTACAAGCCCATTAATTCTGGTGTTCCACAAGGCTGCGTGCCAATCACCAACGCTGTTTCTTCTGCGTATCAATGACATGATGCAAATCGGTATCATTCATTGCTATGCAGATGACAGCACTGGTGATGCTTTGTACACCCGCCGTGCCAATATTTCTCGGGAAAACATCGCTAAGTACTGGGACAAACTTGTGTCTGAAGTCAAGACTTTGTTGAACTAAATCTCGGACTGGGGTTGATTAGTCACGCAAACTTTTGTCTTCTGGGGATTAAACTGGACTAGATTTAGACCTAGTCCAGTTTAATCTCCAGAAGACACAAGTTTGCGCGTTTGCCGCTAAAAAGAACCCCTTCGATCTCCTCAGTTTTAAGGCACCACCCTTGTTGCCTCAGCCAGTATCGGAATACTCGGCGTCGACATATTGAGTGACGTGCAGTTTCGTGGTCACTTGAAAGAGAAGGCAAAATTAGCCTCTAAAAACTTGGCGTGCTCGGAAGAGCAGGACAATATTTCGTACCGGCTCACCGCCTGCAACTTTACAAGGCGCAGGTTCGGCATGGAATACTGTTCCCATCTCTGGGCTGGGACTCCCCAGTGCCAACTCCTTCCATTTGATCGCATCCAGAGCAGAGCAGTTCGAATCGTCGGTGACCGAGCTCTTTCCGATCGGCTTGACTCACTGGCACTGCAAATAGATGCTGCATCTCTTTGCGTATTTCATCGCGTCTACCACGGGGAGTTTTCTGAGGAATTGTTCGGAATAATTCCAGCCGCACAGTTTCACCATCGCACGTCACGACAAAACTCACGTTACCATCCATACCATCTCGATAACTGGCGGTCCACCACTAAGCGATTTAAAAAAAGTTTTCTTCCTGGCACATCTTCCTTGTAGAATCAACTACCATCAGGGATATTTTCGGACCGATACCACTTAGAGACCTTCAAGAAAAGAGCCTATTCCTTTTTAATAGGCCGGCAACGCATCTGCTATCCCCCTGGTATTGCAGCTGTTTATCACGTGGTAATCACTTACCATCAGATGAGCCGTATGCTCGTTTGTCCCCTCTACTATAAAAAAATATTTAAATTTTTACACTTATCTTAGTAAGTGATAAATAATGCCCATTGCTTGTTAAATAGTCTTTGTTCCTCTCGTAGCCCCTTTTATTACCACCTAGAATACCGTAATCGCTCACTTATGAGGATCAGTCTGTTTTAACGATCATCGTTTGAATCTAAAAAGGGTATGCAGGGAGTTTAGATCATTGTAGCTTTTGTTAGGGGAAAAAATAAAGTCTGTCGCTGTTTTACTTTTAACTTAATGTATACTAAAAATATTTCAACAAAGAATTTCCAAACAACAAAAGTTAAATATTAATTACATTTAGTTTACATTACGGGCAATAAACATTTGGATTATTTCGATACACCACGACGGCAATTAACTTTTCATGTTTTGATTTTATTTTTATTACGTAAAATTAAGACTTTAAACCTTATTTTTATTTATATTATGTATATTTCTAAATAGGACGTGATCTAATGGCTTAAAATCAAAAGTTATTATTATTATAAAAGGGCTTTATTTTATTTGAAATCACACGAATATAATAAGCTTTTTAAAACATGTATTCTATGTTTTAAAGTTAAATACACGAATAAATATAACAAAAATAACTTTAAATTTAAAAAGCACAACGACACTAAAAGCTTAATTTTTCATTTTAAACTTCGTCTTACTTAAAATTCTTTTGAAAAAATACTAGTCTAAAACTTCAATTTACAAAAACAGTTTATTACGATTGAACATGTTACGTATTTTTGTATGAATTTTGAACGATGTTTTTGACACGTAATTGAGGGAGGGCGGGATTTGCTCTTTAAAATATTTAAAACACGTCATTTAAGAAATATCTCACTATAATTATTTTAAATGGTCCTTAAAGAAATATGTTATGGATTTTTATAACAATTATTATAACAATTATTTGCGTGAAGTATTATGTAATTCGATCACAAATAACATATTTAGTATAGTTAGGATTTGGTTGCAAATTGAGGTAATTACAATAAACTCTGCTATTAAAGCCACAAAACCACAAAGCTAATCTTATTATGTACCTAATTTACATTGCACGTTGCATGCATTAATCGTATTATTATTTACATACAATCAAAAATTATAACATATTAAATAATATTATGTAACCTAATTTTGACGCGGAACACGAAGCATTTTGTTAAAACGTAACGTAGTTAATCGTTACGTTTAAAAAATTCTTCATGTTTTGCTATAATTATATTTTTTTTTTAAATAACTTCACACTGTAATTAACCCCTATGAAGATTTAATTAGTCCACTGGAAAATAAATATTGACTGGTCATGTAGAAAGAATGACGAGGAAAGAGTGACAAAGCAAATTTATATTGCAGATGTGAACGGCAGAATCGGGAGGGGACGCCCTAGAAAAAGGTTCATCGACCAAATTGGCAATAGTTTGAAAATGGCCCACTTTAGGAGTACCGTTAATCGACGAGCGTGTATGCGTAGATATACGGATGTAAAGGAGGTGAAAGAGGTGTGTCAGGATTGTGCCAAGTGGAAGTCCGTAGTCTCTGGGTGACAGGCGTGAGTGTTTATATATATATATATATATATATATATATATATATATATATATATATATATAAACAATTATATATATACAACTTGTAACATAATTAACGCATTTTAAGGAAGTAGTTTGTTCAAAATCGTTTACTGAATCGATTCCTATCATTTTTAATATAGGTAACTTTTTATCCCAAATATAATTAAAACTACGTAAATTACAGTCACACTAAATCTGTACAGTCAAAACAAACTGAAATGGACCGTAACTTAAGACAATAAGACTGTTAAGAGTGCAGTTTTATTTGTATTATTACTAATTCTGTCATTCAATAGAAATAAAGAAAAATGAACTTTATTTCAAGCATGTTAAAGTCTGCGTCTGTGACCACAACATTCTTCCGGAATTAGTATAACTAATTTGATAAATTATCATGTCTGCATCACCTACAACAGTCAAAAGTGCTATAATATAACAAAATATTACAATTAAAAAGAAAGGGACGTATACAAATCGCATGAAACTTTATTTATCTAAACTAATTAAAAAAAAAAACGAAAACATTTGATTTTTTATTTGTTTGTTACGATTTAGATAACTCAAAAACTAAAATCCGATTTCAAAAGTAAATTTTACACAAAAATAGGTAAGCGTGGACGAAGTTGTGGGAAATTTCTAGTTTAGTTATAATTTAAAAGTGTAGTAGGTATAAAACAGTCAGTCAATTCTTTTCATTTAACCTACCTATAATTATAAATTATTCAAATGTGTGTTACCCCTGACATAGTGTAAAAGAAACATATGTCCCTCTTTCACCTCCTCCTCCTTTCACCAGCCTCTTACCCCAGCTATTGCTTTTGGAGGTTTAGATTTTCAAGCAAAAGAAACTCATATTATTAGTTGTTTTTAGACCAAAATGGTCAATAAAAAGAAATAATTACAGTTTTCTCCTTATATCATTACATTCAAAATATTTCCAGCTCACCAAACTATTGGTTCGCAAAAAAACGCGCTAACTTTGTACAAGTCGAATTCACAACTGTCAAATGTGTCTTTATTTTTTGTGACTTCTGAGTCACGTAGCGATGTCTGTTGAAAACCGTTCAAACTATTTCGCATTCACTGTTTTATTGAAGAAAAGTTCATAGTCATACGCACTTCGGTTTACTAGTTATGGTATCTAGTCCCTCTTCCCCCGGTGTCCCTCTTACCCCACCTGACCTTATATATATATAAGGTCAAGGTTGTTAACTGGTGGAAGGAAGAGGAAGGAATTAAATTATGGTATCCCTATTACGTATGGAAAACTTACAATTTTTTTCTTTCGTTCTTTACAAGCTATCAAACGTCTACTGTTGAAAGCCTCCCCCATAAATTGACCATATTAGACAGGTTTGACAGGCGAGTTGGTAACGGCAGGTTTTTTATTATTTTTGTTACTGGGCCTCTTGTTTCGTTAATTATATTTGTCAAATCTTACTACGCCTACAGAACTATATAGTGTCGTGAATTCTTTTACGCTGCGACTACACGGCGAACTTACTTCTGCTTCTACGTAATTGGTTTTTACAATTTAAGTGCTACGTGCACGGAGGCGGTGAAAAATATCGTGAAGAATGTGAATAATGTGGCAGAATAAATTGTATTGTGAGGACGTGAGGGAACCTGCAATTCAGTCAGTACATATATATATACACTACAACTATTTCACGCTGGTATTCTGTGAGAGCGTGGTCCTTCCCCGGTCGAGCCGACCCATTCGTGCTACAACTATACTACTAATATAACTGCAGCATGGCTCTACCACGTATAAATAAGTAAGCGCGGGGAAGTGGGGGCGAAATTAGAATTTGAGCTTACTTACTCTATCCTCTTAAGTATAGTAAAATAGCTAGCAGTTGTCGTTGATTGAAGGCAGGACACATAATTGCGTGCGTACTCGACAAATGAATACAAAATGTGACAGTCGTGTTGTGTTGGAGTCGTGCTAGTGAAAAAGGGATGGACAACACGACATCAACACTACTTTTAATGTTGTGTTGATGTCGTGTTGGTTTGGCGTAGTGAGAAAACGGCCTAAAGGTAATCATTAAAAACATTTATTTTGTCTTATTAATATTTCTATTTTAATAAAATTTCTCATTTTTCCGATAAAATTTAGGCTAGATCACTCTTGGTTACTCTCTGTTGGTTCTTGAAGTTTTATTACAACCTGTTCAGCCATTCCGAAGACCAGCTCGGACATACAGGCAAAAGAAAAATTTAAAAAATCATATCTCAATGGCGTGTAAATATTTTAAACAAAAATATTAACAAAGAAATTCATTAATAATTATGCAGAAAACTCTAAGAACACGGCGTTACTCATAAATTAGCAAAATCAGACTGAATTATGTGGTTTATGGCATCTTGTTATCATTGATTAGAAGTTACTGAAGTTATAGAACGTACAAGAAAGCATATTGCAACGTATTTTTGCAGTTTCGGACTGTTTTGTGTGTTTTTGTGTGGAGAATGGTCTCACCACAAATTTTAAGGATTCTTATTGAAATGCATGTTGACTTATTTCTTATAACCTATGGATTACAATAGTATTATTAGTTTTACAGTATCTAAACGGAGTCCTGAGAAATCTAATCTAACCATAACCAAAAAACAAACTGAAAGCTATTTTGTGATGCAATGTTTGGTGTGGCTTACTATATGAAATTTAACACAAAATACACAATAAAAAGTAGTTTTTTTAAACTGCATTTAATTGATTTTATTTTAAAAAGTATATTTTCTTATCAGGTGAATGGAAGTTAGCATAACTGATGAAATCAAACAATATAAAATGGGTAATAATACATAAAATATATATATAAATATAAAATTATAATCAATAAAAAATTATTAATATAAAATATGTAGTAAAATATAATTAATACATCATTCATGAATAAACTAAAACAAGAATAGTTAATTATTTTGTATGAAAGTTAAAACGTAGTTTTTATTATAATTTCCAAAATATTTAAAATCAGAGGTAACAAATTAACTTACTCCATTAATTATAATATAGTCTCCCGTTAATGTGGGATAATTACAAAGACGGAAAAGTGGCGACATTTAACCTAAATTGCAATATTCGATAATTTTATTTAATTATTTGAGGTGTTAACGTCTATATGAAAACATTAACTAAAAGTTATGTGTGGAAAGTGATTCCGCTTGATCTATTATGTTTTGTGACTTTGAATCGCAATCTTTCACTACGCATTTACCCATTTTTTCGTTGCGGATCGTTCGACTCAACTCTGTCGGCGTCACATTGAACACTGAACTGACGTTATCTAGGCATATGGCTGTGGCCATATGTGCAGTGGCAACGCAAGGCGCGGTAATTACTAATCTAGTGTAATACATTAATGCTTTGCAACTCGTTGCGGTATAGAGATCAAGTTCTGTTCCGTGTACGCTCCTCACTTTTATGGGTTAGCAAAAATTAGTTTAGCAAAGGATAGCCCTTAATAAAATTTGTCTTCTACCTACTTCAACAGAAAAAACCTGTTAAAAGCTGAATAGAGATTTAAAAGGCTGGGAGGATGTCGACGCCAGATAGTCGACAGTCGACCTTATTGTATTTATTATAAGGCGCTTAAATTGTTTATTGTATAAAGTCATATATTCTCGAACATACAACCAATCGCACTACAAAAATACTCAACACGTCGATCCCCACACCCGACACTCATATTCATTCTCACATCCCCATTTTTATTTCCAGCCAAACAAGACACAAGCATAACACCAAGAATAATATAATTGTTTATCTGTAAATTCAGACGAATAAATCAACGATTTCTTTCTTTTGTTCATCGAGAATAAAAAAAATGGCGACCGTCACAGGACCCTGCTACTAAAACGTTAAATTGGTAGAATAGTTGTAGTACGAATGGGTCGGCTCGACCGGTGAAGAACAATGCTCTCACAGAATACCAGCGTAAAATAGTAGCTTAACGCTGCTGTGTTTCGTATGGGAAGTGTAGAGAGACCCTTTTTTCTGGAAACGAGGTATTCCATCTTAGGCCTCACGGGTGACAACGCATCTGCATTTTGATTCGTAATCGAGGACGTATGTAGATGTCTATGGGCCACAGCGCCCAATTCCCATCAGGTGGACTGTGTACTTGTTTGTCACCCATTCCTATAAAAAATTCTTAAGTACATTTTCTGTTTTCATTTAATTCATGTAATCCAAATAAAAGGGCATTGCCCATTTTCGGCCATGGAACGCCCAACAATGTGCATTTGTTAAAAAATTATATCTTTATTTATGGTTATTAATCGCGGTATTCATTTATCTTCAAACAATGGGAATATTTTTGCACAAATTAAAAGTACCGAAAAGATAATAATAAAAATTAGGTAAATCATTATGTCATTAGTTTGTGAATAAAAAAAGTGTTGCCAATCACAAAACACATTTAAAAAAATCGATTCTCTTTTTCGATCGATTATTTACGGTGTCATCATTACAGTGCTAATATAATTTTTAAATAATTATTATGTTATGATAATTAAACAAGCGAATCACTAGCTGATTTCCAATGAATTCTTTTGAGAGTAACAAAACGCTACGGCACAATTTAACTGTTAATCTTAACCGATCTTTTTTGAAAACAGATAAGATCTGTTATTCTTATCTGTTTTCAAAGAAGATCGGTTAAGTTATTCTTATCTGTTTATAACAATACATTTAAAATAGAATCATGTTATGATAACGAAACAAGTTAGTTTCCAGCTGATTTACCATGAATCCTTTAACCTTTTGAGCGCCAAAGTCGCCTATACTTGACCAACACCTGCGGGCCCTGAGCGCCAACGACGTCTATAGTTGACAAAAAACCCGGCTCTCAAAAATATGAAATATAGATATTGGAAAATTATTACAGGTATTTTAATTCTACACTCCTCAAAATAGGAATAACCCAGCAACATGTGAGTATAAAAAACAAGTCTTCTAGAGCCGCAAGTACTAAGAAACATTGAACTAATAAAAATGGATTTTTATCTAAGCAAATACTATGTCCAGCACGCCAAAGTTGTCTATGGTTGACCGCTAGTGTCAAACGCGGGAGGCATAGATTTCTTGAAAACTATCCAAAATTCAGCTCAATGGTGTTTTTTTTTCTATAATTATTGATATTTGAATAAAATTAAAGGTTAGAAACATAAAACTATAATTAGCTACATGAATAAAAAAATGTTATCAGATCATCTTCACATAATAAATCTAATATCTCAACTCTAGCGCATCTTTAGCGCGTCATCGAAAATCAGTTCACTGGGCACCGTGATCAAGGATGGACGACACCCTGATGATGTCATAAGTGATTACCGAGAAAAGTAGAGCAATGCAACATGAACGATTCCTCAGAACTTGTTCGGATTTTGGAAAGCGTCGATGATGATGAATTTTGATTTTTGATTGATGAATTGAATTTTTGATTGATTGGTGAACAATTATGTTTATTTATTCCATGACTAAGATTTTAATATTATAAGGCTGATTTACCTAGTGCGAATAATTATATACAATTGTTGATTAACGAATAATTATGTACCTTTTTTAATAATAATACAAAATTACAATTAATGTTTTTTTTTACTTAAGGTGTGAAGAGCAATTTTTTACTTTGTGTTGTGCCATTTTCTTTCTCAGTCTCAAAATCATCTAGCAGCATCAGCATCATATCAAATCCCCATTGTCATAAGAGCGTAAGACTTTTCTTCTGTGCTTCACTTGGCCTACGCCTTCCCGACACATAAAATATTATGAATCGATGTCTGTATATTTCGGTTAGATCGATTTTGAAATCGATAAACAACATTCTAAGAATGTTTCAAAAAGGAAGGTCAGCTACGCCGTTGTCGTCCAGTCATGACAGTGTCGTCATTAGGATGGAGATTAGTGCTGTGGTTTACTACTATTTTATTGTTCTTGTTTGTTTTTTATTTATGTACAAAGTGCATATATAAAAATAGTGGAAGACAGCACAAGATTAAATAAAACATATAGTTTAAAAAGAGTCATTTATAGCATAAAAAACCAACAAAAACAAGTTATTTTACGTTATCGATATATCAACTCTTGGCAACACTATTTTGTTTTGGCATTTTGGCGTACAGGACACGGTAATGCGTTTTTGGCGTGGCGCTCAAAAGGTTAAAGCTTAACAAAACGCTACTGCACAATTTAACTGTTCTTAAAAATACATTTTAAATAGCATTTAAATAAACAAAGGAAAATATATTTTAAAAAGTGTGCAGAACTTAAAGCGCCTCAAAGATTGTTTTTTTAACAATATTATTAATCGAATAAAAATCGATATCTTTTCATAGATTTTATGTCAGTTTAGTGACAACATCGAGTCTGACAGCTAGGCCCTGTCAATGAAATCACAATTCAGTTCACAACTATATCTATACCTATATAAATAGTCACATGTAGAATTCATTTGCGTGTTATTTTGTTTGTTTTTATTTTTGTGAATTTGTTATCGAAGTTACGAACAAGCCTTATAAATGGACTCTGACATTTTTTCCCACCCTACTGACCACGGCCTGAACATGGACCCCGCACCCGCTTCCTTCAATAACCCCTGCACGAACTTGGACTCGATATCCACTGTTAACAATGATCCCAGCTTCCACGCCGGCCAGACTTCTTCCCAGCCAGGTAAATAGTTACAATCATGTGTCACGTCTTCCTTTTCATCATTCTACAATTGCAGCAATGCTTATTAACTGAGTTGTCTTATAATTATATCAATTGATATAATAATTATGGCTTCTTTATTAGGTACAAGTTTCGAGTGATAGTGCAGTATGCCACGCATGCTAGACTGCAGCCTGTAATCAAATACGACATCCAACTAGCGAACAGGAAAATTCACCAATTATTAGTCATGGACATGTATGTATCAGCTGTATCAAGTCACTTTTGAGAGTAAGATCACACATTTTGTTTGAATCTGATTCTCCACGTGAGGAACTCATAAGGAATGAAATTGCCCATCAAATTGCACCACGTGAGGTACGTGTTCAATATTTTTTAATTTATTAAGTGTGTGTGCTCATATCTGATAGTGATATATGTTTTTACTCTGATTACATCCACACAAACTATATCTGACAAACATACAAGCTTATTTATAACATGGCGATAAGATTAGCTTGTCACCACCAGATAGACTGCTACCATTTTTACCAACTACCAAGTAATGAGACAATTGATTTTTCATTGTTTTTGGAATACTGGTAGTCTTTAAGTGCTTAATTATTAAATAATATAGGCCATTAAGTCTGCTTTTGTGCAGTAACAATTAACTTGATAAATATTTTATATGTATTTGAGTTTAAAGGAAACAAATCTATTTTATTTTTATTTAGTTCACTTTTTCACTTTTGTATCTAATATTATTTCAGTTGCCATCGTCATCTCGTGTGTGTCATAATTGTTGGCGAAGGTTTGATAGAGCAGCATCACATTCGACTGCAGAACGAGAACCATCTGAATCATCTAGTTCATCCTCGTTGCAATCTGAAGTCGGTAATGTATTGCACCCAGATTCAAACATTCTAATTTCAATAGAGAATGAAACTGGGTACTCCCACCTGCTTGGGACCCTGTAATTAATAAAATTAAAACTAAACCCAAGCATACCACGCAAGACTTCAGAACAGTAAGTTTATTCTGCGTAGATCGGACCATAAATGGTTATTAAAAAGCTGAAGTTACTCCAAGTTAACGCTGATTTCGGTACACCAGTCACCTCAATCCCCCATGTCCATGTGTGCTGGAAAGCACCCGAAACGTCGGGATTTAAAAATCAAAGAAATTAAACGCGATAACATCGGTAAAATTAGTTGTTAAAAAACTGTATTTGTGAAAATAAAAACTTTTATATCTTAAAATTCCCGACTTTTTTTAAACCAATTTCTTAACCATTTCATTATTTTAATTGTATATTCATATCTATATGCTTTTATATGTGGGCACCCATGGCCGAAATGTCTATGAAGAGTGGGCAATGCCCTTTGATGATTGATTAAATTGGTTGAACAAAATGGGTGCACATTGATTCTAAAGTCATGTATCACCAGTAATGCAAAATCAGAAATTTTCATTTAGAAAAAGCTAAAATTAGGGTCTTTTTAGGTGCTAATTGGGTGCCAAGTTTAAAAATCGGGTGCTCTAAAATTTTCACCGCAACGAACTGTTGAAATTTTCTTTTCTGGCAAAACGTACCGCTGACAACGCAGTCACAACAATAGATATGCAGTAAATATTTTAGCAAGAAATTAAGTGCTATTCAAATGCTGAAAAATTATTGAGGTCACATCTAGATGACGGCAATATTCTGGGAATTATCGGGTCCAGGATGTTACTTTAATATAAGGTATGAACGGCATTTTTTTATCAGTTATATAGTATACAAAAGATAGGTCGAATCTGTACCAAAACCGAATCAGAATACCCTGAATCCACATAGCCTTGTCTGCCCTACCCCTAGAGTGTTTTTGTGAAGCCGTAGGCGCGGAGACGGAACAGCGCCCGTCCGCTGTAGCAAATGGCAGGCATCTGTGTATAGACTGTTACCATACACCAAAATTTATTTACCGTCGTCGGTTTAATCAGCATTAAGCTGGTATTTTGATCTTATTATTTAAATGTAACATCACATTCAATACGAAAATGTTAGCGAGAAATTCCCATATAATTTTTTTATAGAATAAAGGTGACAAACGAGCACAAAATCCATCTGATGGTAAGAAGATGCTGTGGCCCATAGATATCAACATTTATGCTCGATTAAGAATAAAAGGCAGATTAGTTGTCCCCTCTGAGAACTAAGGTGGAATGCCTCGTTTCCAGTAAAAAGGGTTTACGGATCTCTGTACTCACCATACGTAAGTAGCTATTTTACGCTGGTATTCTGTGAGAGCGTGGTCCTTTCCGGTCGAGTCGACCCATTCGTGCTACAACAATAATATAGCTGCATCACGGCTCTATCACGTATGAGTTGTTACGTTAGAAGCATTGCGCGATATGAAAATGATACGAACACATGTTTTATTTTATAAATGTACAGTTATTATTTTCATGACCGTTTAGAGCTATCGATAAGCTGTCTGAATACTAAGAGACTGAGGTCTAGAACACGAATTACGTTGTTGTCCACGTCCATACACGCCAGCTGGAATGAATTGCGGTTTGCATAGTATTTGCATAATTTCAACAGTAATATATATTTTCGATTTTAGCAGTTAAAAAATTGCATTCTTTGTTCAGTTTATAAAAAAGCCTTCTTAGAAAATCACTTCATTAATTATATAAATAAAATGTCATCCTCAAAACATGGACGATAAGATTATGTTTTCACGCGGTAGAGCTATGCTGCAGTTACAGTATTAGTATAGTTGTAGCACGAATGGGTCGGCTTGACCGGGGAAGGAGCACGCTCTCACAAAATGCCAGCGTCAAATAGTAGCTTAATGCTGCTGTGTTTCGTATGGTGAGTGTAGAGTACCAGAGACCCTTTTTACTGGAAACGAGGCATTCCATCTTAGTCCTCACGGGTGACAACGCGCCTGCATTTTGATTCGTAATCGAGGTTAGATGTAGATGCTATGGGCCACAGCAACCACTTACCATCAGGTGGACTGTATGCTCGTTTGTTATCCTATCCTATAAAAAAATTCAATAATTAGTCTTAATATTTGAAATAATTAATTCATCCACCGTGCTAGGGATAACTATGTTTATGATAAAATTTTATAAAAATTATATACAGCCTATATACATATGTCTCACTGTTGATCACACGTCTACATTTCATTTGACAGCAGGACGAGTCCGTCCTAATCCGTGTTTTTTTTTTATAAAATTGAAGTGCAAACGAACTTATAGTCCACAAGTGGCTACTGCAGCGCACGGGCATCTGCAACCAATATCAAACAAAAAATACCTACCGATACTTAGTCACCTCTGAGGAAATCATGAAATACCTCTATACTTGTTATCGATGAATAGTATCAATAAATATCAAAATGTAGTAAAATACTTTGTTTCATTTACAATTTTATTTTAAAAGTTAGGCTCTTCAAAAATTGTGTTCAGCAGTCGTAGTGCGTAAGCATTTTGAGTAATGGCCGCACCCTGTCTTTGTAGACTTGTCGAATGTAAATGGATCATAAGATATAATTTAAGATCATACTTTATTGTACACCTACGTTCTGGAAAATAAATGAATTTGAATTTGAAACTGTTAATTACAAGTTAAAGTTCTGTTTACCACATGCTTGGTGAAGAAGATACACGCTTTGTATAGTGAGTGTAGAGATACATACACCCTTTTTTACTGGAAACGAGGCATGCCATATTAGTTCTCAGGGGTGGCAACGTATCTGCCTTTTTATTCTTAATCGAGGATAAATGTAGATGTCTATTGACCACAGCATTCACTTACTAACAGGTGGACTGTATGCTCCTTTGTCATCCTTATTCCATAAAAAAAAATATTTTTCGGGAAAAAATTTTTATTTATTTTAATACTGAATGAATTTAAGATAACTCTATTTATATCACTACTTTTGTAGAAGGCATAAACTGTTTCCTTACAGAGCGATAAAAACTATTTTAAAGCTCACAAGCATGTGGCAGCCGTGTACATTTAAATTGAATTCACTTTAGTACAAAGTTCAATTTTCTGATAACAGAAAGAAAAAAATAACAAACGATACTCGTATATTGTACGTAATCCTTATTTAAAAATAACATTTATGTACATAACAATTTATTACTAAATTTTTATTCATTGTAAATGCTATTTTAGTAAAGATCATATTCGTCCCACTTAAGAGAATTTTAAGGCAAAAAGAGATATATTGTATATCAATATATGTGCTAGAAGTAAAATATTTTTTATAATTTTATGCAGGAAGTCCCATTTTTATCAATATGATACCTTTTAATATTTGAGACCTTTCACATATTTGCTTTATATCATAGACTTAATATTACTTCTTTTACATACATTGCACTTCGAACACCACCTCTGCTATTATAATGCTTATGCATCTTCGAGAGCTTCTATATCATTAATTTTCTATCATAGACCTTACTATCATATGTCCTTAATATAGAACTATTACATTGCGAAATAGTAATTCGGTAGTCAGTCGTGGTCGACCACCTCATCTGGTATGCGTCTCCGACAGTTCTCTTATAAAATGTATGATGTAAAGTTAAAGTAAAGTTACAGCCTATATACGTCCCACTGCTGGGCACTGGCCTCCCCTCATTTTTGAGAGGGCTTTAGGGCAAGGAAGTGTCCGCTGCGCTGCCCCAATACGTGTTGGCGAACTTCACATGTCTTCGAATAATTTTTCTTATTTCTCGGACATGCAGGTTTCCTCACGACGTTTTTCTTCACCGCCGAGCACGTGGTAAATCAGCACTTAAAATTGCAATTAACAATTTCATTGGCGCCGGCGGGGATCGAACCCGGTTTGCTCGCGTACTGTGAAATTTACAGCGAGCGCTAACCATCTGAGCTACCACGGCTCTCAATGTATGATATTTTTACGGCGCCTCTACACGTTGGCCAACACAGTGGCGAATGTAGTGGCCAATAGCATTGGCCAACGTGTAGAGGGGGTGTTTGGGCTTCATTGGTATGTATTGGAACGATGGCCCACAAGTTGGCGCGAGATCCGTGTGGTGTCAGTTTTTTACAAAAGATCAAAGGATTGTTGGCAGAGTTCGGTCGCCGGGTCCACACGTTGGCCGCACGTTTAGTTTGCTACAAGCTCCCAGAGTGATTACACGCATCTGATTTAAATTTTATATTTAAGCTTTGTAGGGTGGATGCCCCAATTACCAGCCTTTTAGTGCCAATTTCAACTTTAAACATTCCTACTACTTTTACTAGCGCGATTAAAAAAAAAACATTTATTTACAATCAGATTATTACGAAAATTATTTAAAAATGAAAAAAATGAAGCACGTCGTTTATACGTGGTAGAACCATACAGTTATATTAGAAGTATAGTTGTAGTACGAATGGGTCGGCTCAACCGGGGAAGGACCACGCTCTCACAGAATATCAGCGTAAAATAGTAGCTTAATGATGCTGTGTTTTGTATAGTGAAGATAGAGAACAAGATACCCTTTTTAAAGGAAACGAGGCATTTCATCTTAGTCCTCACGGGTGACAGCGCATCTGCATTTTGATTCATAATCGAAGATAGATGTAGATGTCCGTGGGCCACAGTAACCACTTACAATCAGGTGAACTGTGTGCTCGTTTGTCACCCTATCCTATAAAAAAACGTCGATTAATTATAATTTAATCGTGCAAGTTTTCGAATCATCACCATCATTACAGCTGTTCACAAGCCCACTACTGAACATCCAGACATGCAAGAACACACAGACTCCCGCAAAGCATGGTCCTGAGCCACTTTGCTCGTCATGAGTTTTTCATTTATTTTCTAAGTTATAATTAGTAACTATTATTAAGTCAGCGTTAATTTTATTTATTGCTATTGTTTTTGTCTTTCTCAAATAATAATTAAATTACCAAATAAATCATAAGGTGTTTTTTATATACATCAAATGTCTGATAGAAAAGCAAGTAAATGTTTAGCTAAACTTAAAATCAAAACCCAATTTTAAAACATAGGCTAATCCAGTATAACTCCTTTAACTTTAAGATAAGTTAAGTTCTTATTAATGGTATTTATTCCAGTTTATGATGCATGTAAAGAATAAATAAAGCTAATCGTTTATCGTATATCTATTTACAGCCCCATTAATATCCACTATTCTTTTATAATTATAAAAACTTTCTTCTTTTAGAAACGTTACCCCCACACTTGGATTTTTTCCTGTATCGCGGAGGCTTACAAACATAAATTGCACAAGGACACACATCCAGACCCGAAACAATTATTTGTAGGATATACAAATACTTGTTCCGTGTGGGATTCAAACCCGCGGCCCCCGGTGCAGCCACTCATTGCTAAGCCACTGCGCCACGGAGCCGTCGTCTAAAATAAAATAAATTCGTCCGCACATTGGCCCGTACCGAAGTAAACTGAACGGTACCTTCCAACGTGTGGACGCCGTCACCAACACTCGGCCAATATCTCGGCCACTACATTCGCCACTGTGTTGGCCAACGTGTAGAGCCGACATTAGACGATTTTATATAAAAATTAATTATTATTTTATACTAACTGGTGACCCAACACGTAACTGCCGCAGAGGAAATAATTGAGAAAATATCGTTTTAAATTTGGAAGAGTTATATTGTTTAATTAAGATGCATAATATGTACATAAACGTCGTGCGACGTCGCATTATTTTTAATCTTAATATACAAGAATTAATGGCTGTTTGTTCGTATTTTAAGCGATATGCATTAGATTGCTCTAAAACTTTGTCAACTTATTGTTGGCACATCGTGAAGGTTATAAGGCATAGTACAACTAAGTTACAGTAGGTAGTGCACGCTAATTTGAAAATTTATTTGTAATTCGTATATAATTCAATGTCAATGAGTGTATTATCGTTCCTAATTAAACAATATAACTCTTCCAAATTTAAAACGATATTTTCTCAATTATTTCCTCTGCGGCAGTTACGTGTCGGGTAACCAGTTAGTATAAAATAATAATTAATTTTTATACAAAGTCATCTAAAAATATCATAGAAGTTATAATTTGAACAATTAAAATGCATTTATAAATATTAAGTTAAAATATATCACAAAGAACATTAACTTTTATAGAAAAATCGTTAAAAATTCATTAAATTTATTCCAACTGCTTAAAATATTCAATAGGTATTAAGTAATAAAAATAAAAGTCTATAATATTACAATAATAAAGATAAATAACATTTAAAAGTCTTTTATTATAATTGGAAAATGGGTCAAAATATTTTAATTTGTAGAGCGTGTTTAAGCAATACATGAATCTAATTTTGTTAATAACTCAAAAGTTACTGCTTCGAATTTAAGAGTAATAACCTTTTTTGTGATGATTTAAAGTATAGAACCTCCATACAAAGTTTTATTTATCTCATATACATCATACATTGAGAGCCGTGGTAGCCAGATGGTTAGCGCTCGCTGTAAATTTCACAGTACGCGAGCAAACCGGGTTCGATCCCCGCCGGCACCAATGAAATTGTTAATTGCAATTTTAAGTGCTGATTTACCACGTGCTCGGCGGTGAAATCCTCGGTGACTTTAACGCCCATCACGCCGAATGGCTTGGTTTACGTTTAACCGATCATGCGGGGAGATCTGTTCATGATTTTGCCTTGGCATATCGTCTAACTCAACTGGTTACTTCGCCTACGCGGATTCCAGATGTGGAGGATCATGCACCTTCCCTGTTGGACCTTCTGCTGACCTATCACCCGGACGGATATCAGATTTCCGTCGACGCCCCTTTAGGCTCCTCGGACCATTGTCTTGTCCGGAGTGTGGTGCCACTCACGCTGAAATCGCAGTTGCATCCTGCAGGCTGCCGCCGTGTTTGGCACTATAGGTTAGCCGATTATCCTGGGTGGTGGATTGGCCGGCTAAGGCCAATTCTGTGGCTACCAAGGTCACCAGATCTCAACCCTCTTGATTTTTTTTATTGGGGTTGTCTGAAGGACAGAGTCTACGCGAAACCGATAACAACAAAAGAAGAATTAAGACAACGTGTCCATTAATCTGCTCAAGAAATTTCAGAAATAAATTTACGGCCGTTAAAAAGGAACTTTTTAAGGAGGTGCAGGTTATGCATTCGAACAAATGGTAAACATTTCGAAAATCTTTTATGAAAATTTCTTTTTGAATAAACTTTAAATCCGTTTCTTTTGTTTCATTCTTCTCTTAACTTCCAGCTCCACAAAAACCTACATTTATAGTTATTGTGTGCACTTAAACGACATAATACAAAACGAAAATTAAATAATTTATTAATCAAAGCAGGTTACGAGGACCCATGTAGGTGGTAGCAGAGTTGATAACAACAGACACGTAATATTGTAAGCATCGTAGTGTTGCAAAATGGATAGTAATTCATGTTGTATTACCAAAACAAAATAATAAAAAAAACTAAACTTGCCTTTGTACTACAAGAATTACAATATCTCCGAACATCCTTAAGCGAATTTAATGATGGGTACCATTTTCAAATCTCCATTAAGTAGGCAAGTTTTTCCAATTATTTGTTAGAAAGGGACCATACATTTTCTTTACACCACGATAAGTCAAAGTAGCACAAACATTATTAGTACAGAAAAAAATGTTAAAATAACGTGCTCTGAACTCCAAGTCTAGTCATTATTTTAAAAAATTTGTTCATAGTCAGACCACACAATCACTTACAATTATTATTAGTAAAATAACAGGTGCAAATAAACTCAAAACACAATAAGTATAGGCGTAAACTTACGAAAATTCCATACAGTTTCAATAAAATAAATTAATTAATTAAAGTCGATGGTCATGTGCGTTATATTTTTTTTAGTATTTTTTAGGGATAGGTCAGAGGTCAAACTACCTCCCATAGCAGTTTGATTCACTAATTCTGGGACAACCTGTATATAGATATATATATTTATTTATTTATATGAAATGTGTATTCTTTTTTTTATCACACCAATGTGCCCTACCCCTGTCATTTTTGTGAAATCCTGTCCATTCACTGGTTGTCTGGAAGAAATTGTTATCAGCAATAAGACCGCCCATTGCATACTTCTTTTGTGTATATTATTAGTAATTTTTTATATGGTGTGCAATAAAGAATATTAAATAAAAAAATAAAAAAAATATTAAAAATAAAAAAATCCAAATTCAACTTCTTTGAGAGAAAGGGACATAAAGCACTCACGCCTGTCCCCAGAGGGGTAGGCAGAGACTACGGACTTCCACTTGGCACGACCCTTTTTTTTTAACGTGTTCCTTCAGTGCCCTTACGTTCCAGAGCCGCGGTATCTCTTTCGAACAGCCCGCAGCCCCGGCAGGCGTTTGCCCTTACGGGCCCCATCACGCTGCTGACAGCTCTTTGAGGCGCGCGTGGAACAAAACGCGCCGTCGACACGGCCTGTCGTCGTTAGACGGACGGACGGCGAGCTACCCATTGCTCGCCGTCCACAGGCCCGCGCCTACAGTGGCCGGGGGCCACGACGTAGCCCCCGACGCCCGGGGCGTCTCCCGCGGTGGCCGGGGAGGAAAGCTGCTGCTCTCTCCTTCTCCCGCTCCACCACCTCCTTCGCTAGCATCACTGCTTCGCAGAAGGTATTGACGGCATCCCATTCCGTCTCGCTCCGTACCATGGCTTCCACCAGGGCTGGACGCGAGAGGTCGCCGCCGCCTATCGCCGCTACGAGGACACGGCGGTGCTTCGCCCAAGCAGAGCACACCTCCACGGTGTGTTCCACCGTGTCCTCCGGTCCATCCTCGCAGTGGGAGCACCCGTGCGTTTCCTCCCGCCCGATTTGGTGCAGGAATCTCCCGAACACACCGTGTCCGATGAGGAACTGCGTCAGGTGGAAGGTGAGGATGCCGTGGCGTCTCTCAAGCCACTCCTCAAAGAGGGGTCTTATCGCCGCTATAGTGGCGTGCCCAGCACGGGGTTGCGACAGTCGCTCTCTCCATGTCGCCATGAGATCGTGCCGGAAGTCTGTCCGCTGCGCGACAACTTGCCGCGGCAGCGGGGTTTCCCCCCGGCATAGTGCCTCCGCGCGTCATTCGTGCAAGCGCGCGAGGACTATCGCCTCCAGATACCATGGCGGCAATCTGGCAAGGAGACTCGCCGCCTCGCGGGAGATCGTGCGGTAGCCGCGAACCATTTTCATGGCAACCACCCTTTGGGGCGCGTTCAGGTGGTGGATGGCAAGCCGCGCCAAACCACGCGCCCACACCAGGGCCCCGTAAAGGGCCATGGACCGCACGATCCCCGCGTAGAGCCTCCGGCAGGAGGCGTTTGGCCCCCCCAGGTTCGGCAGGAGCCGCCTGAAGGCAGCCCCGGTCCGTTCTAGTTTGGGAGCCAAACGTCGGAAGTGCTCAACGAAGTTCCATCGGCCGTCGAGGACGAATCCTAGGTACTTCAGCGTCGACTCGACGCCGATGGATACCCCTCCTGCCATCTATCTGGTACCTCCTACCATCTACCTGAGGATCCCGGTGGTGGCCTGTTCCGAGACCATGGAAGTGCATGGCCTCGGACTTGTGCAGAGCCACCTCGAGACCCAGTTGCCGAATCCTCTCAACGACTATCGCAACCCCGCGTGTCATAGTTTCCGCCGCTGCCTCGTACGACCCCCCTTGTGCCAGTACCAGCGTGTCGTCAGCGTAGCAAACTACGCTGACGCCGGTAGGGAGGTTGGCGCGCAGCACCCAGTCGTAACCGATGTTCCACAGAGGTGGCCCAGAACCGAACCCTGTGGGACACCGCACGACATCTCTCGCCGGTTCCACTCACCGTTGCGACCGGGGTAGATGACGGCCCTGTTCGTCAGATAGTCCCCGACTATACGACGGAGATAGGTCGGCACCCGGTGATACCGGAGTGCCTCCCTAATGCAGCTCCAGGGCATGGAATTGAAGGCGTTGGCGATGTCGAGAGACACCGCCAAGACAACCCCCCCTCTGGCCACTGCATCCCCCGTCGTGAGGGCTCTCACGCGCATGATGGCGTCCACCGTAGAGCGCCTCTTGCGGAAACCAAAATGGTGTTCCGCAAGATCCGGCCCCGTCCCCGCAAGGTGCTCGCCGAGGCGGTTTGCAATGACTCTTTCAAAGAGCTTGCCCACCTCGTCGAGCAGCACCACGGGCCGGTATGCGGACGGAGAGTCCGCAGGGCGCCCTGGCTTCCGAATGAGGACTAGCTTCCCCGTCTTTCAACGAAGCGGGAATTGGCCTCTCTCTTGATGATGGCAACTGAGCCGTTAAGGTCCGCCACCCAGTCCTCCCTAGGCCAGACAAAATACGGCTCAGCGACCACAGCGATGTTAATCGACCACTGCGCCATGCTCTGGAGCAACAGATCCTGAGCGCAGGCGCAGTGGTTGATATCCGCCTGGAGGAAGCTTAAAGGGGCCCTTATAGGCTTCCATTTCAGCTTCCTCCACGGGGGGCCCCTCTGCGGACGTCGGTGTCGCGGCGGCGGCGGCGCCGACAGTGATCGATCGATCAGTCGCCGCACATGCATCACAGTGCGGCGTGGCACAGCAGGTCGCCGATATGTGTCCGGGCTGACAGCAGCGGAAGCAAAGGCCACTGCGGTCAACCTCCGAAGTGCATCTCACTGATACGTGGTGCTCCACGAGACAGCGATAGCACCTCAGAGGTCTGGGCTCCAGCCACTTAACCTGCGCTGAGACCCAGCCCACCAGAAGCCTTCGGCCCTCCACTATGGTTTTGGCCGCCGTAACAGGGCAGCACACCGTGGCGGCATGCATACCCTGTTGGTCCGGGCGTATGGCGCCTGACCTGTCCAGCGCTAGTCTGACCTGGTCCGTAGTGCACCCCCCAGACCTGGCGACGGCGACCTCCAACTCCTCCTCCGATACCGAGTCGTCCAGACCCATGATGCGCAGGTCTGCGCATCTGACGGGCCTGGATACTCGGGCCTCGTCCGCGTCCAGAGACGCTCTGAGCTTCGCAGCCAGAGCGTCCGCGGTTGCGTCACTATATTCCCCGGGGACCTCCAGCATACGGGCCCCCGTCTGGGTGACTTTGAGCCGGAGGCCCCCGGTGTCACTACAGCTGCGGTCTTCGAGGCGCGGAGCCTAGGCGCGATCTTGCGCGCCCTGAACTGGTGCTGCCGCTCCTGCTCTTTGGCGTTTTTGGCTGCCTTCTTCCCCTTCTTTTTGTCCCCGACCACCTGCCAACCGGCTTTAGCTGCGGGAGGTGTAGGGAGCTGGGAGGGCGGTGACGGCGGCGGCAGCTGGCTTGCCGCTGGAGCTGGCACATTCGCCGCAGGCACTGGGGCTGGTGCAGCCACCACCTGTGCTGCCACCTTGCCCTTTTTCGCCTTCGTCTTGCCTCTCTTTCCCGTCGCCGGCTTAGCCGGAGCCGGTTCAGCCGGTACCGGTTTTGCCGGAGCCGGCTTTTCTGGGGGGGGGGAGGGCAACTGCAGCCCCACCCGAGGGCTGGCTGGACGGCCTCGGCCTGGATGCGGCAGCCGTGGCCGCCGCGTACGAGACCGTTGCCGGCCTCGCCGCCGTCTTGTTTGCCCCTAGGGGGGGGGGGGGCGCAGGACGATACCCTCCAGCACGGAGAACCGGTGCTGGAAGGCAGCCAGCTCCTGCCAGACCAGGTTCAGAACCTGGTTCTCCACCGGCACGGGCTATCTTAGGCGCTGCCTCTGGGGCGCCGCGCGAGAGGCAGGCTCACGTAGCCAGGTCTGCGCGGAGCTTCGAGCTGCGGGAATGGCCTTGAACTTCGAGGAGGGCTTTTGCTTGTAGGCCACGACCTTGATCGCGGCCTCCACCTCCTTTACGAATCTGGCCTTACGCTCCACCTCGGAGCCGCCAGTCGCACTCGTCTCTTCGCCTGATACCCGAGCCGTATCGCACGGGTGGTGCCCCTCCTCGGCAAGCGTTGCCGCTTGTTCGGCCGTCTGATTAGCAGAGAGCCCCCTCCCCTTGCCTCTCAGACCGCCCCGCCTGTTGGTGGGGATTTTCCGGGCCGAAACCTCCTCTTCACCGGATGACGGCCCCTGGTCGCAATCCCGCCTGGACCGCTTGCGGAAGAACTTACTGGTCTCCGCGGTCCCAGGCCCCACGCGTCGCGAGCTCTCTGAGCCTCCCACGCTGCTCGATGTAGCGTCGGAATCTGTCCCCGCATCGTTCCTCCTCTCCTCTACGTTGCCGTTGCCGGCGGTTTTTGTTTTTTTGTTTTGGTTTTTTTCCATTTTTGTACCCACGAGTATGGGGGAATTAAAGGTCCACCTTGGCAGAGACCCCTGTACCAAGGTAAGCAGATTTAGAGGATGTATTACTCGCCAGGGGGTCTGCAGGTACCCTGGCGAGGAGCGCACTAGCGGCTGATTTGTTCATAGAACCCCGTCAGCCATCCATCCCCTCGCGGTGCGTCGCCGCTTGGGATTCGGAGTAACTTTTTATAGAGGTTTTCTCCCTCGCGGTCCGGGCGATTAAGCCAAGACCCTCGGTCCCTATCAAAGCCACGAGACATGATCCACGACACTTCGATACTGGGATTACGAGACCGGCGGTGACAGCAAAGGATGAATCCTTCACTGTCTGCGCGGAGGCAGGGTAAGTGCACACTGAGCCCGCCCTTATTCTTCTGCTATGCCCTCTGCTGATCAGAGGGTCACGCAGAGGAACGCACTGTTAGTCCGGGACGGACCCCACCCATGTCAGAATAATTTGCCGCGGCAGCAACATTCCCCAAGGAATAAGAATTTCTTCTCATTTCTCGAGGAAGATTACCGCCGCGCCGAGGGTGCACCGGCCCAGTAGCTGCTCTTCCCTCCAGACGTATCAAGAGGGACCCGCAACTACCAGGCACACGTGGAGGAATTCTGACTTCGCACCCCACTTGGCACGACCCTGACATACCTCTTTTACCTCCTTTACATCCATATATCTACGCATATGTGCTCGTTGGTTAAGGGTACTTCTAACGTGGCCCATTTTCAAAATATCGTCAATTTGGTCGATAAACTTTTTTCTAGGGCGTCCCTTCCCTACTCTGCCATTCACATCCGCCATATAAATTTGCTTTGTCACTCTTTCCTCGTTCATTCTTTCTACATGACCAAACCACTGAAGCATTCCTTTCTTAACCCTGGTCACAACGTCATCTTGCATACCACATTTATCTCTTATCACGCAATTTCTCACCTTTTCATTCAGATTCAAACCTAACATACTCCTTAAGGACCACATTTCTACAGCATTTATTCTACTTTCGTGCTTCTTCTGCCACACCCAGCTTTCACTACCATACATTAAAGTAGGGACTAACACAGCATTATGAATTACCATACGTGCCTTTTTACACATTTTGATTCTTCATAATAGAGTATAGTGCCCTATTCACTCTATTCCCTGCATTTTATGCCTTTTTTGACACACTCTGATTCTTCATAATAGAGTGTAGTGCCCCATTCACTCTATTCCCGCATTTTATGAGAGAAAGGGGTAACTATTAAATTCATTTTCCATTTTTAATTTAGTATTAACTATTTATGTGCTTTTATAGATTGATAAACGAACCCTAAAATGGTTAATTAGATCGTGAATCGAATAAAGTAATCGGGCGATTAATCTACAATTTAAAGTGTTTTATTTTTGCATGCCTTATTCGATTGCTAAATTATGTTTTTTGGGAAGCGATGTATGTTACTGATAAAAGATATGTTTTAAACGCAGTATTACATTTCTTGGAAAAAATGTTGTAAGTTATTACCATTTAACATCAATGCACGACACGCCCATTTCCTCAATATTCTTTGTGACATTTTCAGTCAATGACGTAGTAATATTGACAATTGCTTCTAATGCAAAAAGTAAACAATATTTTGTCTTACACGTAATAGTATTAGTAAATAATACATTTTATTCATAAGTAATTTGGATAGTGATAATCGAAAGAGACCGCTTCGTGCGTCCTTTATAGTAACAGTAACTAATAATGATTGAGATATAATTTATTCCGATTACGGTATGATTTTTAACCGTAATTAGCATAAACAATATGTATATTCCATGATAAATGCAAATACTTAGGTTTCGTGACTCTGATATTGATCTAACCCCAATGTCAAAATTAGTCATAATATATGCAGGGGTTTGAGTTGGTAACAAGGGTATACCTTTTTCTATTTTGGCATGCATATGGGCTATAAGGAAGCCTAGATTTACTCTAATCACTGTTGTTGACAAGTAAACAGATTATTATGTGTTTAAGTCTTCATTTATCTCCCAGTATAAGTTGAAATACTGTCCACTTTTAGTTTGCAATATTAAAAAGTTTTATTGAATGTCGGATAGTTTTGAATACCAGCGTCAAATATAAACTTAATGCTGCTGCGTTTCGTATGGTGAGTGTAGAGAACTGGAGATCCTTTTACTGGAAACAAAGCATTCCAAGTTAGTCTTCAGGGATGTCAATGCATGTGTATTTTGATTTTTATTCGAGGATAGATGTAGATGTCTATTGGCCGAAACATCTACTTACCATCAGGTGGACTGTAGCTGTTAGACATTGAGAAAATGACCATAAATAGTAAATATAAAGTGCACATCTATGACGCGACAAAAGGAAGACTCATGTTTTGTTATCTATGCCATATATTCCATTTTAGAAAGTACTCTGTGATTCCATTTTTCTACTCCCATTATGTACTAACTCTGTTTTTCATATTAATAGGAAAATTAAGTTTAAATAAATAATTAAGTATCTTATTAAGTGTAATCCTTATAAATATATTTCACATACACAATAGTGGCGACGAGATACGGGATTGAACCTACTCTAACTACAAAGAGATATATTAAATGTGTGCCTCGCCTATTTAACCTCATTCTTGTGAAAAAAAAAGCCACGTGCACCCACCCTTTTTTTCCTTCTATCCAGGGGTTCCATATCCTGTGATGATAACCCGTTTCACGCAATTCCATTTTCTTATCATAAAAATTCACAATGGAACAATAAATAACTGCAGTTCTAAAGCAAATGATGGAAACAATGCGAGGTATGCAAACACAGCAAGCTAATTTGCAAAATGCATTGCTTGAGCAAGGTACAAAGACAGTTAGTGGCATAAATTTACAACCATATGATGAAATAAATGAAAGCTTTTCGAGTTATTTACAAAGATTACATAATTACGTCACTTTAAAGGGAGTTACAGACGACACTACAAAATTACATATATTTTTAAATTGCATTGGTCCGAAATACTATCAAGTTTTAAAAAACATTACGGCACCAAGTAAACCTGAATCAAAAACTTAAAATGAATTAGTGCAAATCCTAGGCAATCATATAGCCCCAGAGCCTGGGGAAGTGGCACAGCAACACAAGTTCTGTCTCAGAACACAGAATGAGTATGAATCAGTTGCAAACTATGTGGCAGGGTTGAAAGAGATCAGAGGGAAATGCAATTTTATCTGCAACAACTGCAAGCAGTCCACTTTTGAGACTCACCTCCGGGTACAATTCATTCGAGGGCTACGTAATGCTGAAATTAAGGAAAGACTACTCCAAGAACCATCAACCACAAAGTTTGATGATATTGTTACGCGCTCAAATCGGCGCACTAGCGCCATCTAGTCTCGAACCGAAGAACTAAACTTCTTGAAGTTTAAAACTCGAACTCTCGGTACCTTGCGCGTGTTTACTTGAACATTCTGGATATTTTGCTAATTTATATAAATAGGCGCTGCAAGATGCGATCGAAGTAGTATTGAATTGGCGACACAAGCGAAGCTTCGGAGCGGAATTAAGTGAATTAGTGTGTTTAATTATTAGTGTTTTTAACTTTAATTTGTGTAAAGTAAATTAAAGTGTTAATTTAGGTAATTCTATCGGCAATTTTTATTATCACGAACCTCAAGCTCGTAACAATTGGTGTCAGAAGTGGGATAAAATCATGCCGATTTTACCTAAGGAGGAAACGGAGGGTGTCCGTATCCGAAGTCAACGCCAGCAGGAGACGGACCAAAGAAGAGTTGGTGGTGCAACGTCGCAGACTTCGGAGGGACAGCCGCCGGCTGCGGGCCCGTCAGTAGCTCCTACATCTGCAGCACCTGACTTAGGTGCTCTGATGGTGGTGCTGCAGGAGCAGACTCGCCGACAGGAGGAGCAGGCCCGCCGACAGGAGGAACAGGCTTGCCGACAGGAGGAGCAGGCTCGCCAGCAGGCGAAACAGGTCCGTCAGTTGAAAGAGCAGCTGCATAGCGGACAGGAGGAACAGGTTCGTCAGTTGAAAGAGCAGCTTCAGAGTGGACAAGAGGAACAGGCCCGCCGACAGGAGGAACAGATGCTCCTCATGAAGGACCTTTACGCTACCTTCGGGAAGGAGATAAAGGAGGTGAAGGATAGGGTTGCTCAGCATGACAACCGCCTGTCAGAAGCTGAAACCCAAATCGTGAAAGCTGAAAACCGAATCGAGAAAGCTGAAACCCGAATCGACCAAGTAAACAATCGGGTTGACAACGTAATGGCTGACATGAAGAAATCACTGGACGAACTCAAACTTGGAGATGGAGCTACAGCTCCCGTAGTAGCTACAACACCTTCGCTACGTGGGTTCAAGGTGGCACCGTTCGACGGTACCTCTTCCTGGTCAGCCTACAAAATCCAGTTCGAGGCTGTTATGAAGGCGAACGGCTGGAATAAAAGTCAGGCTATGACAGCTCTCGCACTAGGCCTGCGCGACCAGGCCTTAACAGTTCTGGAAGCTCTTGGTGAGGAAGTGACTTATGAGCAACTCCTTGAGGCATTGGAGGCGAGATATGGCGACGCTCACCTGGAACACGTCTTTCGTGCACAGCTTAAAGATCGCGTGCAGCGCGTCAACGAAAACCTGCAGCAGTGGGCTCTAGAGGTGGAGAAGCTGGTGCGAAAAGCATACCGGTCCGTACCTGCGCTCATTGAAGGGAACTTGGTGCAGACGTTCATCGACGGCATCCGCTACCTGGAAGTCAGAGCTGCTGTGAGGCTCGGGCACCACGAGATGCTTAAGGACGCCTTGGCCCATGCACTGGAAGTGGAAGCCGTGCGGCAGGATAATCGTTCCCATCGCGTCAGGGAGGTTGCAGCAGCTACAGTTCGCGACCGCAACAAAGGATACAGCCCAAGGTGCTATGGCTGTGGGGAAAAGGGCCATCTTCGATCCAGCTGCCCTAAGCGAACCCTAGAAAGGGAAATTGAACGATCTCCGGAGGGTAGTGCGGCCAACAGCACCGCCCAGCAGCAGCAGGGAAACGAGTAAAAGCCAGAACTGCGGGGCGGGTGCTGGCTGATGTTAAAAGAGCCCCAAGGATCTCGATCTCACAAACCCATGATGGGAACAGCCTAATCATAAAGGGCGAGATCAACGGAATGCCGTGTAAGCTGACCATAGATACTGGAGCCTCTCGTACGGTTGTTAGTTCCCAACTTATAAGTCAGTTCCTTGGGGACTCCGCATACAACCGAGAACGCATTAATTTGGTAACAGCGACCGGTCAGCGTATACCCGTCCGTGGAGAGAAGGAGATGGAGTTGAAGCTAGGCAACGTGATCTACCTGCATAATGTCATCGTGGCTGATATAATGGACGACTGCATCCTAGGCTTAGACTTTATGAGGAATAATTGTTGCGAGATCGACGTTAAGCAAGGTGTTTTGAAATGTGGACAGGAGGAACTTTTTATGGAAGGTGCGTTACCAGGGAACGTGTACAGCATCAAGAAGATTGTTCTTCCGCCGAGATTGGAAACGATTGTTCCGGTTAGTCTTCCTCGAAACGATGGGCAAGCTCACCGTTGTGTACTTGTGGAAAGGGTAAACAATGACCTTCCGTGGAAAGTAGCTCGAACCTTGATCAGGACCACTGACATCTCAGTAGTACGTGTGCTGAACCTTTGCGACCGGGAACAGATTATAGAAAAAGGCACACTGATTGGTACTTGTGAGGAAGTGGATTGGTCACGTCGGTGCCAATATCTATCGACTGGGACCCCCAGCAAGGATGCAGAAACGAGAGTGACCACACTTTTGGAAGACTGTCGCAGTGTTCTCTCCCCGAACGAATTGGTCAAGGCGAAGAAGTTGTTACTCAAGTACGCCTATGTATTCTCATCAAACGATGCTGACATAGGAAAGACTGGCTTAGTTCAACACAAAATAAACACAGGAGAAGAATCGCCTATCCGTCAGCGGCCAAGAAGATTGCCGGTAGCACGTGAAAAGGAAGTGGAAACCATGATTGAGGGAATGGTGAAGGATGGTGTTATTGAACCTTCATCTAGTCCATGGTGTTCACCCATGGTGCTGGTAAAGAAGAAGGATGGCAGCATGCGGTTTTGTGTTGATTACCGCCGTCTGAACGACGTTACAAAGAAGGACAGCTATCCCTTGCCAAGAATTGACGACACGCTGGACGTGCTTACAGGAGTAAAGTGGTTTAGCACGCTGGATCTAAAAAAGTGGCTACTGGCAAGTTGAAATTGACCCTTGATTGAAAGATTCAGAGTGCCAATCTCAAGCTGAGTGCGAAGAAATGTTCACTATTCAAACGGCAAGTCAACTTTTTGGGGTATGTAGTGTCGGAAGAAGGTATCCGCACGGATCCAGAGAAAATTGCAGCTGTAAAGGATTGGCCGGTTCCAAAAGACAAGACGCAGGTTTGAGCATTTTTGGGTTTGTGCTCCTATTACCGGCGATTTGTGAAGAACTTTGCAGATATAGCCAAACCTCTGCATAAGCTAACCGAGGAGAAGCGACATTTCTACTGGGATGAAAGTTGTAATATCGCATTCCAGGAGCTCAAGGACCGTCTGTGCAAAACACCTATTTTGGGAAACCCTGATGCAAGCAAAGAATTTATAGTTGACACAGACGCAAGTGATATAGGACTTGGCGGTGTGTTGTCTCAACGGAATGGTGACCAGGAGGTCGTGATAGCGTACTTCAGCAAGTCGTTGTCAAAACCGGAAAGGAACTATTGTGTCACAAGGCGCGAATTGCTAGCTGTGGTAAAGTCGTTGCAGCATTTTAGCAAATATCTTCTGGGGCGAAAATTTCACTTACGAACAGACCATGCTGCACTAAAATGGCTATTGCAGTTTAAAAATCCAGAAGGACAAGTTGCGAGGTGGATTGAACTACTGCAGGAATACGACTTTGAGATCGAACATCGCAGCGGGAAATCTCATGGCAACGCAGATGCATTATCACGAAGACCTTGTCCTGAAGATTGTATTAGTAGAGCATTGTACTAGGCAATAGAGTAAGGAAGAGGTATCCGTGAGGATGCTCAGGGTAGACCACCTCAGCAACGAGTGGAAGGACAGCTTTCAACGTGCACAGCAGGAAGATCCGGACATCAAGCCGATCCTGGAATGGATGAAGGCCAGTGTTCCCAAGCCCAAGTGAAGCGACGTCTCAGCGATGAGTTCGACCACTAAAAGCTATTGGGCCCAGTGGGACAGCTGCTGCTTCGGGATGGAGTTCTGTGCCGTAAATGGGAAAATGTTCGGGGAGACAGCTGTCATTCACAAATGGTTGTCCCTAAAGCTAAAGTACCGGATGTTCTACAGCTGTACCATAACGATTATTCAGGAGGCCATCTGGGAGTTAAACGAACTCTACTGAAGATCCGAGAACGGTTTCACTAGGTCCACTGTCGAAACGATGTCGAGGACTGGTGTCGCAAATGTACGAGTTGTGCGGCTGTAAAGGGACCTCAGACTCGTAGTAGAGGTGCATTGAAGTTGTACAATGTTGGTGCACCATGGGAGAGAATAGCCATTGACGTGGCGGGGCCGTTTCCGGAGAGTGAAAGCGGTAACAAGTATTTCATGGTTGTGATGGATTACTTCACTAAGTGGCCAGAAGTCTTCGCCATTCCAAATCAAGAAGCTTCAACAGTTGCTGATAAGCTAGTTCATGAAGTCTTCTGTCGTTTTGGTGTACCTTTAGAGATTCACAGCGATCAAGGAAGGAATTTTGAGTCTCAAATATTCCAGGAAACTTGCCGAGTTATGGGTACTCATAAAACAAGAACGACTTCTTATCACCCGCAATCTGATGGAATGGTAGAACGATTTAATCAGACATTGGAGAGGTACCTAGCAAAAGTTGTAGAAAATCGGCAACGAGATTGGGACAAGCACATACAACCGTTTTTGTTGTCATATCGAAGCGCTGTTCACGAAAGTACATCAGTGACACCAGCTTTCGCAAACTTTGGAAGAGAATTACGGCTGCCTGCAGACCTGATCACCGGGATACCACCTGATGCTCCACGCAGTATAACCGATTATGCAAATGACTTGCGGAACAAAATGAATGACGTTTATGAGCACGTCAGACAATCGGGCCAGCAAATGTCTGAAAAGATGAAAACCCGGTATGACCGCAAAATGAACAACAAAGGGTTCGACGAAGGTTCACTTTTGTGGTTGCACAATCCAGTCCGCAGCAAAGGGAAATCTCCTAAGCTTCAAGCTAAATGGGACGGCCCGTACCGGATTGTGACCAGGATCAACGATGTAACCTACCGGATACAGAAAGGCGCAAGAGGGACTCCTAAGATCGTCCATGTGGATCGCCTAGCGCGTTATTATGGGGCCGATAATGCTCGGGACGAGCATGTCCTAGGAGGGGGCAGTGTTACGCGCTCAAATCGGCGCACTAGCGCCATCTAGTCTCGAACCGAAGAACTAAACTTCTTGAAGTTTAAAACTCGAACTCTCGGTACCTTGCGCGTGTTTACTTGAACATTCTGGATATTTTGCTAATTTATATAAATAGGCGCTGCAAGATGCGATCGAAGTAGTATTGAATTGGCGACACAAGCGAAGCTTCGGAGCGGAATTAAATAAATTAGTGTGTTTAATTATTAGTGTTTTTAACTTTTTTTTGTGGAAAGTAAATTAAAGTGTTAATTTAGGTAATTCTATCGGCAATTTTTATTGTCACGAACCTCAAGCTCGTAACAATATTATGAGAATTTCATTAGCTATTGAAACATCCAAATCTGAAACTAAAGAAATGGGATCAGAAATACAGTCAAATATAAATAAAATTTCAGTAAAGAAGTATAAAAAAATACACTTGCTAAGAATACACAGGAAGTTACAAATAAAAGTGTTAAGTGTTTTAGATGTGGAAAAAATAACCATACAGCGAACCAGTGTAAAATAAAAGACAAACTATACGATAGGAAATGTAAAATAAAAGGGCACACACAATCAGTTTGTTTCAAGGAGCAAAAACAGATTCAAATAGAATTAGAGAGTAACTCTGAGGAGGAAGTCTATGAAATTAATAAATTACAGAACATACATGTACAGAGTGACAAATTCTACATATCTTTAACATTGAATGGGAAATTGCATAAATTAGAAATGGATACGGGTGCAGCAGTTTCTACATGTTCTGCTGAATATTTCTACAAGAATTTTCCAAATTCAAAATTAATATGTACTACAGTCAAGTTGAGAACATACACCGGGGAAATTATAAAACCTCTGGGGACCTCAAAATTCAAATTTCATATAATAATAAAAAAATTATAGGAAGAATATTCATTATAGACAGGAAGGTAGACCGGGTAGTGTGAAGAGAATGGCTTAGAGAACTTAAGTTACAATTTAACCTTAACTCTATAAGTAAAGAAGAAAGAGATATAACAGATCAAGAATTTAGAGTAAAGCTTCACAATTTATTAGAAGAATATAAAGAATTATTTACAGAAGAAATTGGCAAAATTAACAATTTTCAAGCAGCATTTAAACTAAAGGAGGGAGCAGTACCAATATTTTTGAAACCTCGACCTGTACCACTTGCATTGAAAAATCAAGTAGAAGCAGAAATTGATAGATTGGAAAAAGCAGGCATTCTTTAAATAGTCACGTACTCCTAATGGGGCACACCTGTAGTCCCCGTAATTAAACAAAATGGTAAGGTACGTTTATGTGCAGACTATAGAGCAACTTTAAATAAAAATCTTGAAAATGACAATTATCCTATTCCAAGAATAGAAGAAGTCTTTTCAAAATTGAGTAGTGGAAAGTACTTCTGTACACTTGATATTAATCAAGCATATCTACACATGTTAACCAGTGATGAGACAGCAGAGATGCAAGCCATCAGTACATGTAAGGGTAATTATAAAGTGAAAAGATTAATGTTTGGTGTTAAGGTAGCACCAAATGTTTGGCAACGGTACATGGATCAAACGCTACACGGAATAGATGGTCTAGCCAGTTTTTTTGATGATATAGCTATACAAGGAAGAACATACATTCAATTGTTACAAAGAATCAGAACAGTTTGCGAGAAATTACAGAAATGTGGACTACATCTAAATTTAAAGAAGTGTCAATTTTTCCAAAAGTCAGTAACTTACCTGGGACACAATATTAATGAAAATGGATTACACTATTAATGAAAATGGACTACTCAAGCTAAGAATAACGATATCAAGAATAGCCCACGGCCTACTGATGTATCATCTCTACGTACCTTTTTGGGAATGATCAATTATTATCAACAGTTCATTCCAAATCTAGCATCAAAGTTAAATCCACTTTACAACCTATTACAGAAAGATAATGAGTTTATATGGACCAAAGAATGTGAGAAAATTTTCCAAGAGTTAAAAGATGAAATTTATGGAGAAAAAGTGTTAATACCATTTCATGCGAGCTTGCCTGTTACCCTTGCTACAGACGCATCACCTACTGGATTTGGAGCTGTTTTATCACACATTATGCCAGACAAGACTGAACGACCAATAGCATTTGCATCAAAATCCCTAACGAAAGCTGAGAAAGGTTACAGTCAACTTGATAAAGAAGCAGCAGCGTTAATATGGGGACTAAAGAAGTTCTGGCAATACTACTATGGAAGAAAAATTACATTGATTATTGACAATCAACCCCTGTCTAGAATTTTGCATCCAGAAAAAGCTACACCACCTACCACAGCAATTAGGCTTGTGCACTATGCAAACTTCTTAGCAGGATTTGACTATGATATAAAACTCAGGAAGACAACAGAACATGCAAATGCAGACTACTTTTCAAGATTAAATAAGTCTACGGAGTCAGAAAATGACAAACTAACAGATGATGATGTATTTTACTTAAATCAAATCTCAGAAATGCCAGTTACACTACAAGAAATTAGAGAAGCTACTAGAAAAGACCCAGACTTACAAAAGCTCTACCTAGATATACAATCTGGTAGAAGTGACCCTAAGAGGCTTCACGAATTCTCTTTACAAAGCAACTGCATTTTTTATGGAACAAGAATTGTTATACCCAAACAGTTACAACCCATTATCTTAGATGAACTACATACAGCGCATACAGGCATTGTGAAGATGAAAGCATTAGCAAGAAGCTATGTGTGGTGGAAGAATATAGATACAGATATAGAAAAGATGGTTAAACAATTCAAGATGTGTTGCCTTATGCAGAAAAACCCTGTTAAAGTACCAGTACACAGTTGGGAATATCCAAAAGAGCCATGGAGCCGAATTCACATTGATTATGCAGGACCATTTATGAATCAATATTTCCTTATTGTTGTGGATGCTTATACAAAGTGGTTAGAAGTCATACCAACAACATCTATCACATCATTATCAACCATAAATATACTCAAAAAGTTATATACTACTTTTGGCCTACCAATCACTCAAGTTTCAGATAATGGTAGACAGTTTCGGTCAGAAGAAATGTTAAAATTTTTAAAAGAAAATGGTATTCAAGCAAAGTTCATTGCACCGTTTCACCTTCCTTCCATAAATGGACAAGCAGAAAGATATGTTCAGACATTCAAAAATAAATTAAAAGCAATGGCTAAGGAAGAAGGATCATTACAGGACAAACTACAAAAATTTCTGATGATGTACAGAAAAACACCAAATAGCTCAACTGGATTGAGCCCTGCAGAGATGATGTTTAAGAGATTGTGTAGAACTAGGATAGATTTAGTGATAAGAGAAGATACAGAAAAGGAGTGCAAGAATAATAATATAAAAGTAACTAAAGAATTTAACAGAGGAGACAGAGTACAGATCAGAATGTATGATAGCAATAAATGGAAATTCGGAAAGATTATAAACAGACATGTGAACCAAATCATCAAAACCTTGTGTACTAGTGAAAACCCTTACATACCAGTTACCTATCAGCTAAATTCTAGATATCTGCAAGAAGTCATACCTACAGAAAACAACCCTAAAATAGAGGAAACTCCACAATCTAGTCCTGTACAGATGAAGGATCTGCCGATACAAGAACAACAGGAACAAGAACCGGCGCAACCTACATTGCCTGAAAATTCTACAACTAGCAATAACACACCAGAAATTAGACAACGCCGATCACAAAGAATTAGAAAGAAGCAGGATCGGTTAAACCTGTGAAAGGAAGAAAATAATAAGGTGGGAGAGGCTGTTAGACATTGAGAAAATGACCATAAATAGTAAATATAAAGTGCACATCTATGACGCGACAAAAGTAAGACTCATGTTTTGTTATCTATGCCATATATTCCATTTTAGAAAGTACTCTGTGATTCCATTTTTCTACTCCCATTATGTACTAACTCTGTTTTTCATATTAATAGGAAAATTGAGTTTAAATAAATAATTAAGTGTCTTATTAAGTGTAATCCTTATAAATATATTTCACATACACAATAGTAACATATAGCCTATACCATACTTTTCGATCCCAGATAAAAAATTAGGGCTAAAATATGAGCTTTGCCATCATGTTACGGAAATCCTCTCAAACTTCTAAGCAAAAACTACGAATACTTCAGAAAAGTTGCTTTAGAGTGGCGCACATAGCTTTCTTTATAAGTGTAGTGATTGGATTTATGAGACTATTTTTATACCTCGCGCCAAATTTATACCTTACTATACTAACGAAATATTATACTAATGATATAGTATGCTAACTAAAGTGACACTTACAACACGAACAAACCCCTGAACCAATTATTTTTTAATTTGCACATCTTTTAGCAACGGCTAGGATTCGATTTAGGGTTCTCTCCAAATAGGTACTTAGATCACATGTCACATGTACGTCAACCCAGTCTATGAGCACATTGATTTGCGGTTGACGTTAAATTTTATAATCAGTAATAATCACTTCTTGCTTTTTTAAATTAAAAATGGGCACACTCTTGACCTCCATCCGGCACGAGGGCAAAGATGAGGTCTTTGAGGGAGCAAGATAGCGCAGCAGAAGCCTGTTCACACGTACTTTGAAGAACCTTAAGTTATACGCCTTCGGAAAAACAGAAAAATATGTTAAAAAAAATAAAATAATATAAAAATATGTTCTAAATAAAAAAAAAAAACTCAAAAAAGACAGCAACAATTCATCCCAAACATAAAGGTTGAAAATAAAATTGTCAGAACATTAAACATGCAAAAGAGACATGCAATCACTGCTGCTTTGTCTGAGTTCTATTGTTTCCGGGTAGTCTGGACGCGAAAACTTTTCTTTTTTATTTTAATTCTATTGCAAAAGTGTTCTTTTCATTTTGCTTTCGAATTATTAATGGGAAAGAGATAAATTTATGTGTTGTTGGATTAAATTGGTTTGGTTGGTTCAAAATACGCGTTTTTATATAAAACGGGAATATTTTATTCCAAATTTTGTAAAAATATTTCGTCGAAGAGTTAATTGAATGCAAAATATTGGTGGGATATTTTCAATAAAAATATAATGGTTAGAACTCCATTTCTACTTTTACTAAAAACGTTTATCCTGGCTCTTTATTGTAGAGAATAAAATTAAAACGAAAAAGTGATGTTTATAGTATTATACTACTAATCAGTAATTCAACTGTACTTTTACTCCACTTGTAGGCAATAAAATGCATTAAACGTAATATTTTTATTGTATGAAAATGCAAATATACAAAAATGTTTGATGCAAAAAATGTTTCATACGATTTAATTATAAATTAACGATTTAGACTTTATTTTACTTGAATTGACCTTTGTGACAAATTTAATGAATTTGAGTTTGATTAACTGAATATGTGATATAAATGCGTATATTTTAGAGTTAAAGTAACAGAATATTAAAATTACACTGCTGATTAAAGACTTCCCCCATAAAATACCTCATTGGGAGATTTCACCATAGTTTTTTTACGCTTGGCAGGCGGGTCGGCAATTGGGTTTGCAACGGCAGTTTTTTATTATAATTTTAGTTGTTATCAGGAAAATACTGATGCCCGTCTCCTGATTCAGTTTCTCTTTGTCACTTCTTACGAAAACCACAGGCATATCGGCAGATACCTTAGTCACTATGACCATGTTCACTCTAAAACTAGGCAAGTCAGTGTGTAGGGACCTTAATGTGCATGAAATCATTCCATGATTTTTTACTGCCTCTCCACCAAGGCCATAAATGTTAAACGAACATTTTTTCCGAGGTAAGCCCAAACGTTGAGCGCACTCAGTTGTAATAAATGAGCTCTGAGCTCCAGGGTCAATAACTGCACGGCAGTATTGATACTGACCGCTACTATCATTTGCTAATACACGCGCCGTTCCTAATACGACACCGTAATTCGAGTGAACGTCGTTGTAATGAAGCGTATCTAACGTATAATGCTCCGAGTCGCTCGTAGTCTGAGACGAAACGAGTACTTGTTGCGCTTGCGAGTCAGCGCTCATTAAACTAGTGGATGTTGGCAAGACCGCGTCGCGCACAGGCTCCCTATGCAATAGATAATGATGTGATGACGCACATACACCACAAGACATCTCACTTTTACAAGTTGAAGTATCATGATTTCCTTTTAGGCAATTATGACACAATTTTAAAGTATTGACACGGTCAATCCTTTTATCTACGGTCAATTTACGAAATTGATCGCACCTGTAAATCATATGATTTTGATTGCAATGCGCACAAATAAATTTATTTTTATTATAATTTGACACATTAGTATTTATAACTGTTTTTGATATACTTTTATTGTAGTTATTATTGTTGCTTTTGTAATTGTTACATGTAGGCTTATTTCTTGATTGTAACGAAATCGCACTTGTATTAGATGAATGTTCGAGAACTTTAACTTGTTTATTTACAAAACTAATTAATTCCGAAAATGATGGGAGTGCGTTTTGATCTCGATTTTGTTCAAAAAGTCTCCTAGTATGCGCATCCAACCCACGTAAGGCTAAATGACAAAATAAATAGTCATGCAAATTTTTTATTTTTAACGCCTCGATGGCTTTAAAAGAGTGATCGACTGTTTCAATAAATAAGGTAAGATTTGCGGTAGTATCCTTATTTAACGGAGTAAAGTTTATCATTTTGTCGATGTACCTACCCACGAGTATTCGATCATCTTGATATTTATTACATAAACTTTGCCATACGAGAATATAATTAGCGGATGTTATAGGCAGTTTTTTAACAATGTTTAACGCCGAACCTTTAACACATGAGAGTAAATAGTGAAACTTGTCTATTTCGTCGAAATCTCGATTGTGAACAAGTGATAAAAATGTATCGTAGAATGTGGACCACTTCTCAATATCGCCATCGAATTCGAATAATCGCAATTTAGGTAACGACGGCCTTACATCAATCCTATCTTTCCCACTGATGGGTGCCTGATCGCTCGGTTTTAATCGTAAATATTGTAATCTACATGCCTTATAAAGTTCATCAAATGTATCTAATTCACGGGTTGACAATCTTGTCTCCGGTTTTAATGATATATCTATTTCAATAATATTTAACACTGTTTCTTCAAACTTTGAGCGGACACTTTCTAATTCGGAATAATCCGCTAAGAAATTCTGGATTTGTGCGGAATCATTCATTTGGGTTTTCGCAAGATCGAAAACCTTTTGTAATTTAGCAAATAGGTATTCCTTTTTAAAAATAAGTGTTTGCCTTTTTATCTGCAATTTGTCCGACATTTTGAACAAAACAACAAGGTGAATTTAGATACTTTATAAACGTACCGCAAGCAATGAAAATTTAGGTAGAAAAAGGCGAATTAAATAAGTGTTAAACAATAAAATAAAATAAAAAACGCTTAATTCAAGTATATGACACGTCCACGGGACGCTAATTAAGGGTAGAAATCTTATATATGAAAATCACTAATTTAAATAAATGCGGCTCGAAGGCCAGAAATGTGGCGGCTTGGGAATTATGTTTAGATTATGTAGTGGACTGTATTGATTCAATATCCCCTGAAAACGTTCAGTCACCGCAATCACAAAATTACACCAAGAAAACAATAAAAACTACTCACGGTCTTACTAGCCAGCTTCCCAAGATCGGCAAACGTTGGCAGCTCCTGGTGGCTTCTTCTACACGGTAAAATACACTAGTAATTAGATTGTACACGGTACACTCTAGAGTAGTCCTTATTTGAGAGTTTTTGAAGAGATATGTTCACTCCACGTTAACACAAAGAGATATAGGTTAATAGTGATCTTCTTACGCGTCGTACCCTCCTTTTTATTCCTTTTTTGTCCGCACAGATTATAACAGCGCGTTATGCGTCACAACGTTGCTACAGGTTATCACCGGCCCTCAGATCGTTGTAGATCATTGTGCCTTGGTATAAAATTTGCGAGTTGCGGTTTATTACTGAACAATAGTCTAATTTAAAAAAAAGAATAGAAGATCTTTATCTGCGAAGATATTATATGAAATTCACAATAATGCAATATGAAACTATTCCCTTATTTTCCATCCTTGTGGGTGGAATTTTTTCTTCATAATTTAATGGGACCACCCGTGAAGTAAAGATTATTAAATCGAATCAAATCAAATGTCAAATAATTTCTTCAGTATCAGAGTTTTTACATAGCAGTGCTGTGAATGAGGATTTCTTTTAAGTAAATAAATACTTGAGTTATAAATCCTTCCTCTCCGTAACATTGTTTAACGAATACTAATAAACCTACTTACTTCAATACTTAATCTAAAAACATATTTTTAATTTTGATTTAAATAATCATAAATAATAAGAAAGATTTATTAAAATCGGTTCACCATCTGCAAAGATATCGCGTAACATACATACAAAAAAAGAACATACACTCGAATTGAGAACCTCCTTCTTTTTGAAGTCGGATACAAATTGATATTTATTGGGCATTTATATTCTAAATTTCAGTTGCCCGAGCCTTAGATGAAATTCAAAACTACTAAACTAACTGAGTTAAATTTCATTTAGCGGCCCGTTTCAAAACCCTTGTTGTTGAAAGGTAAGTAATTACTGTTGTATTAATGACTGAATCCCACTATCCTCCGAAGACCTCAACTTCACGTTTTCCATGGATTTAATATATTTTGTGCAAACAACTAGTTGGATATTATAACTTTCTTTGCAGTTTTCTATTTAGTCAGTTTTCACTGAAGCGGGATCCTTTTTCACATCATAGAACTACATATTTACATCAATCTGTATATTCTATACATCATTCTTCTTCGAATTTCTATGTTTCTCAATGTTGTGTATTCGTCAACGAAATATTTTTCTTCCTTCGTTCTTTCTTTAAATTTCAGCAGCTAAGTAACTAACATCCACTGTTGTATCCCAGTTTGAAATGTATTATGTATAACACATTTAAAATGTTAAAAATTAATATGATGAAAAATAATTTTATTTTACACATGAATATCAGAAAATTATAAAAAGTATTATTCTTCGTTTGAACTTGGCAACAGGTCTATATTCTGCGATGTTAGTGTTGTCCGTTAATTGGCTGGCTTTTACAACTTTATCGGACTCCAGTACGGTGCTCTCATATATCTGAATCAGTATAGAGGTCAGTTACCTAATCTCCGTCCAAGCAGGGATGAGCTCGTCTCGGCTCCATAGAATAATAAATATGTATGTATAAATAAAATATGTTACCACTGTTAAAATGTGTGCTGTATTTATATAGCACACATTTTAACAGTGGTAGAGCCACGCGGCAGCCTTGCTTGGTAACATGGTAGCGGAATTAAATGTTAGACTAGCCCAGGAGGGTACCAGCACCCCCGGAGAATCCCTCGCTGAGCATCCACGACTGAGTTACTCCATTCCTGAGTGTGGATGCTCAGGCTGTCCCGCGTATTCTAGAGAGGGGGGGGCAAAATTCCGCTCAAGACTACAACTGCACGGGGCAAACGGAGCAACAAGACCAAGGTGACCCCTGCGACGCTATCCGTGAATTTCTGCAATATCAGGGGACTTCACTCTAACCCAAACGCCTGATCGTTCTGACCGAGACGCAGGTGTCCCCTCCTGCTGATGTCTCGTATCTCTCCTACCCGGGGTACTAACTGGAACACTCCTTTATGCCTCGGGCTGGAGTTGGCGTTTACGTCAGAGAGGACATGTGATCTGGTGTTGAAGCTTCGGACCTGTCCGTCATTTGGCTACGCGTAGACAGCGATGACCATCCGAGCATCTACGGGTGCCTCTATAGGTCCCATAGCGATAATCCTGAAACAGACCGACTCTTCGACCACGTCCAAATGGCGATAATGCTGAAACAGACCGACTCTTCGACCACGTCCAAATGGCTACAGATTCGTTGCTACAGCAAATCCCCTCCGAAGGTATCGTGATCCTCGGCGATTTTAACGCCCATCACGCCGAATGGCTTGGTTCATGTTTAACCAATGCGGGTTTGAGTCGGTTTCGACGCTTTCAAAATGACATTTCCTTAATATATTTAGAGATCGACGGAAGTTCACAATTTTTGTGAAAGTTGGTGTTACGTTGATACCACCGAATCCTTTTCTGTGCTATACTAAACTATATTAAACTACAAAGGACGCGTGAGCATGGCTACCATAAGGCTCTCACACTTTGCGATATAGCAAAAGAAGGCACCGATGTTGATGGTTTTTGTCCAATGTTCGATGGCTGGTGCCCATATACTGCGGTAGACACCATCAGGTGGACTGTAAGTTGGTTGGTCACTTCAGGTTTATAAAATAAAACAAACATATGAAAAAGTAGTACATTACACAAACTAATTACATTAACAATCATAAAACATAAACAAACACGCACACATATCTAAGTAAGAGCGTGTAAGCGCGCGCGCACGTGCGCGCTTTTGTGTGTGTGTGTGTGTGTGTGTGTGTGTGTGTGTGTGTGTGTGTGAACGCGCTCGTACGTATGTGCATGTACCCGTGTACATACAGCACTTAGTCGATTCTTAACCGTCCCTTGACCCTTGCCACTAAGTAAAGAACAAGCTCAGTGTAGGGTTTTATAATAACGCTGCGTAGCAGCTTTTAGAGAAAGACATATTTTGAACAGCGTTTGGATAAAGATGATGATGATGATGATGATAATAGCACTAGCACCATTGGCATTATTATTATTTGACTGTAAAATTAATTAAAGAAAAATACAAATTGACGCGAGTAAGAAAGCTCATCCTACTTAGTTTAAAAATAAACTGTGTAAATACGATACAAAGTTTTAATTTAAATTGAATTCTTATCTATCCGCACATTTATTTTGGGTAGACTCAGTAATATAACTTTAAAAACAGATTAAAAGATGTTAATTAAAAGTTTAATCCATTTTATCATTTCCTTTAGTCATTACTGTAAGCAAAATCAAATTAAACTTTTTGCTTTTCTACATACTAAATCAACTTCGCAGGAAGTCAGAAGATTATATGGCTCAGAACAGTGATTTGTGAAAATTTAAGAGGGTAGGCTTATGATCAGCAGTGGACTCGTGGATTAAAATAGCAATAGTGACAACAATCTTGTACTTTGTTTAGTGATCGTATTTTCACTCAAGAACATGAATTAGAGGCATTTTGTGAAAACTTAAAAGTCTAGGCGGGTAATATTTGGTACTATATGGCTCAATATAGATTAAAGTTTTTTGTCCAAAGATTATTGAGTTCTTGAGGCAACCGACTTGGATTTTTGATGTGGAACATCCATTGACGCGCTTTGGCAGTTAAACCGAATCGTATGCCGTGGCAGCAAACGGTATGACTCTCTCTTGTCTGTCGTACCTGCTCTACGCCACCGCCATGTCTTACGACATCGCTAAAACAGTTCAATTTAAAAACAAGCATCAAAAAAAGGCAAGTTGAATTAAAGGTGTTCTTCCAAACCATTTACGTGATATACATTGACTGAATTTAACCAAACAGATCAGTTAGTTGAAGTGGCTTTGGAGCGGGCATAAAACTCGAAGAGCCTACAATCGTACGGCAAGAAAGATTCTCAAGTAGCGGCCTAGTATGGACGAGCGCAGTGCAAGACCGTCGATGGATGAATGCAGGCAACTCAGAAGCGATCTTTGTGGGTCTGTGTGAGAGAGAGCTTTGTTTAGCAATGACCTTGATGATGATTATTGCAAGTATGCATTAAGCGTTGTCACCGTCATCTATATATAGGTATGTAATAATCCCTTGTCAGACATTCGGTTATCCTACATACATCTTTTATGACACCCACGGGACAAATTGAAGTACAGAAAAATGGAAACGTATTTGAATAAGTAATAGAAATAAATCTAAAACAATCTCTCATTCATAACAGCTTTAAAAAAGCCGAAATTGAATAAAAAGTTTGGATTTTGTCTTTGAACAAATATATTTTATTCAAATAAAGAGAAAGCTACTCTATCCCGTTCAATTACATCCATGAGCAACCATTGCAAGTTATGCCCACGTGTTAACGGAATTATACGGCTTCTGTATGAATAAAATATTTTCGGTGAAAAAAAGCACTTTCGGAATTTGTGATAGTATTTTTTTTATAGAAGAGGGGCAAACGAGCATGCGGCTCACCTGATGTTAAGTGACTATTGCCGCCCATGATCAACCGCAACACCAGGAGAATTGCAGGTGCCGGCCCTTTAGAAAGGAGTAAGCTCTTTTCTTGAAGGTCCTTAGGTCGTATCGGTCCGGAAAAATCGCTGGTGGTAAACTATTCCACAGAGAGGTCAAATTTTCCTTTGTTCATCGATTTCCCTTTTTTAAAAATTGAATAAGGGTACAAAGCGTGCACATAGTCATCCTAAGACATACTTTTATCCTGGATTAAGAATCAAATGCAAAAGTGTTGTCATCCCTGAGAACTAAGATAGAAAGCCTCGTTTCTAGTAAAAAGAGTCTCCGGTTCTTTACCCTCATCATACGAAACCCAGGCAGCATTAAACTACGATTTTACACTAGTATTATATATAAAAAATGGTAAATATATAGAGCGTGGTCCTTCCCCGGTCGATCCGACATAATATAACTGCAGCGTGCCTCTACCACATTTAAACCTAATTAAATTAATTGTTTTATTATAATAAATGTATTATCTTAAAACTTGGTTAGAACTTAATTTTCTGTAGGCTGTACAGAATATACAGAAGAACCGAGTCACATTATGATTATAGTTCATTATTATAATATCGTTTATGTACCTTTTATTTTATTGCCATATCCATGTCTGCAGTTTAGTTTTACATCGCTAGTTCACATAATAACGGCTCTGTGACTAAGTGGCTTGGCAATGAACCACTGTCTGTTTTCCGTTAAGACATTTTCAGTAGCAGTCCGAAGTCAGGAAGCACGTTAAGCCGTTGTTTCTACACCTGATCTTTCTCATGTGGTGTCGTATTGTCGTTCTATTATAATATGAAAGTGAGTGAATAGAGAGTGTGCACTTGCGCACAACCTATGCAATATAATCATAACCTGCGCAAATGGGTAGTTGAGACTTGCCACCATGATCGAAATTTGGTCTCGAGGACATTAATATTACTATTGTGAATCCTTCTGCTAAGCGTGACCAAAATATTTCTACAACTAGGAACACATGTCGAGCAAAGGATATTTACTATAAGTTCATCCTCATCCGAAAGCTATCAATATATTTTATTAAGCAGTGGCGGTAAGTCCGTTTCGTAATCAGTCATATGTTTACAGATATAGATTTTTGGAAAGTGTTGCCTAGTGAGAGTCATTTTCTGTTTACTTAATGTATCATGTCGTGTAGTGGCACTGTAAGAGAATTCACTACTAGATGTCAATCCATTGGTATTGTAAGAGGCGACAGTTGGAAACTGAAACATGAGTTTGTCAGCAGGGCCTTTCTGATAACGATTCAATGATAATAAAAAAGGTGCGTTTGGCAATCGCCTTCCATGCGTGGCAATTTTTTATATTGATTTGTGCTGTTATACGGAATTTACTGCTAATTATCTCCTTTTTCACGTTTCTATCTTATCGTATAATCATTATTAAATAATTTTAATATATTATAAACTACAATGTTGCTCACCACATTCTGTTCTTTTACTTTTTATTTATTTACGTCTTCATAGCACGGGTTCCTAGCCGTAGTAAGTGAGAAATATTTTCTTGCGACAAAGACAAATTATCCTTTACGATATCCATAAAATTGCTCTTTTCTCTAACTCAATCTTACATAAAACACACTACACTTGGGATCGGCTTTATTTTATTTGACGTTTTATCTGATAAAATGCTTTGCGATCACATCGCTAACTTTTGTTTGTTGCCTGTAAGGATTTATTTTTGATTCAGCCTATATCTTTACATATGTTGGAAACATACATTACATTTCCATATTTAAATATATATTATAATAATAATAATAATAATAATATTCCACAACCATCACACAACGCCATCTAGTCCCAAGCTAAGCAGAGCTTGTGTTATGGGTACTAGACAACTGATAAACATACTTATATATTTCTAAATACATGAATATTATAGATAAATTACACCCAGACACAGAACAAATGATCGTGCTCATCACTCAAACATTTGTCCTGGGTGGGAATCGAACCCACGACCTCCAGAATAGCAGTCAGGGTCACTAACCACTAGACCAACAGGCCTGTCAAATATTAAATCAATATTAAATCTATAATAAATAGGTGTTTGGATATTTTAAGCAAGTGCTATTTTTTTAAAGTTTTTATTGAAAAATATACCACGTTTTTTGTCATATTCTTTCCTTGCCATCCGAATTTGAGCTATATTGAATATTGAAGAAAAAACTAACTTCCCAAATCTAGTTTAAAATTAATAACCAAATGCCATCCGTAATGACAGGCAGACAGACTAACAAGAAAGTGACTTAGTATAACGTGGTAAAATGCAAACAAATGACGTCTGTGCGTTTGTCCTCGCCAACAATGGCTAAACAAATTTGAATGTACTCGTATTTTTCAGCGTTGCATTGCGTAATCTTAACCGACGCTTCGTTTGTTTCAATTAACAACATCAATTGTAAACCAACTATGCTGTGACTGCTTAATAGAATCCTTAGAGGCAACTACGAAATTTGCCCAAAAGATTTTGTGGCTTCCGATAGATGGCGGTATATATTCATATTAAAATGTTGACCTGTGGTAGCCATAAAACACAATTGATGTAAATTAATAAAATAAACAAAATTATATAGTATTACGTATTATTTCAGTTCAATCTATACAGTTGTCAATCAATACAACTTTGTAAAGACATTCTACTACTGTCGACTCATATTGTCAATTGATGACTAATCCGATAAAAGCCAAAAGCAAAAGAGGATTGAAACGTACGCAAATTAAGTCCATTGTTTTGTTAATGTGGATATATTTATTATAACAAACAACTGTGCGAAGTTCCGTGCATTTATATTTGAACAGTTCGTTAATTATTTAATTACTCTAACAAGTAATTACTCCTATAAAATTATTTAATTACTCCTTAGAGAAATTAAATAATTAACGAACCTTAGTTCAAGCATTTGACTGAGAACTTTCTACATTTGTGCTATGAATATGCTTCGTCAATTCGTCCACAGAATATTCAGCAAGAGTTGTGTTCCCATTTATTTTTTCTGCGTATGACAACCCAAGAATAACGTACCGATTGCGGGAACCGCTCAAGGCGAACAGCCGTACTTGTCGTACTCTCACCTTACAATCTGTTCATCAATCGTGCAATTTACAGATGGACAGTACATGTCAAAACGTTTTTCATTATGGTCTTAAATATCTCTAGTGTGTGCGAATTATCCAAAGTTATAAGACTAAGACTGTTATAAGTTTCGATACACCCGAGTGGATATTATGCCACTAAATCTGCGCGTGTGAACGGCAGCTCTCACCGTGTGTTCGAGGGCTACTTCCAATTTAGGAAAATAAATAAAAACACAAAGTGCTGTAAGAAGTACTTAAGATTGTAGTGGCAAAAAACCAAGTTTATATGAATGTTTTTACACTCTAGCCTTTAAGGGTTAATCAAATGTCAAGAAATACGAGATCAATTTGAGAACACTGTATACTATCATATGACATTAATTTTTCATTTTCATTCTCCGTGATTGAAATGAGAAAATCGCACCAAAATCATAATGTGTAATGTCGTTTGTAGAAAACGTTATATAAGAAACTCGAATATATTATCATCATAATCGCATAAAAATAGACTTTCATATTTTTAAAGGAGAAAAAGCCGATTATCAACCTAAATGTTGCGATAGTCCAATCTCGATCTCACTTGGCTAATTTTCAACAAGCTTTGCACGTCGTAAAACAAGATAAGAAACTTTACTGTCGTAAGTCTATGATCGAGATCGTAGCCAAGTAATCGCAATCGCTCATATGCTCGCTATTGCAGTATGGTCGAAATATTAGGTTAATTTATAAGATTGCAAGTGCAATATTTCTGATATTGTCGTTGTTTACAAGATTTTTCTAAATTAAGTTAGTGTTGTCACGTGGTCACCAGAATTATGTGTATCTTTATCTTATCTTTATTCTGTGATGTTAATGCTGTTAGCCTATTTAGTTTTTACTGCTTCAAAAGAAAGGAAAGGTACTAATGATGACGATGATGATGGCTTACGATGTAGTTTTGTTACCAATCTTCATGTGGGTTTTTAAAGCTATATAACCGCTGTCTTTTTGGAGATGTGTGATGACTCCTTAGCCCATGACGGTCAGTGTTCTGACTATATATACGTGGGTATAAGGTGTGTACGCGGTGTGCCGAAACGCGTCATACCCACCTACGGGTGCGACACGCCCCACCGTTTCCCTAATGGTGTTGTTGCATTAGGTGAGAAATCAAGCGGACGTGGTGGTTCTACAAGTAGTAAAACCTACTTGTAGTACCATCAAGTCCGCTAGATTCTAGGTCTACGGAGAGTGTGCGCGACGATTGCTATTGAGCCGTAGTTATCTATGGGTTGCCACTAGCGGGTTTGCATGGTTTTCGGCGCTATAAAAGTAGCGCTGAGACATCTTCTTTAAGTACTCCGAGTTAGAGGGAAGTTGACAATCATTGTGGAAATCTGAATTCCGTTGATACCACCGTGCTCCGGTGGATTTTCGGATGAAAAATTTTTGACATCCTGTAGTTCGTATAGGTAAGTTCTATACGTGTGGGCAAAGGCTACACTTGCTTAAGACATAAAAGCAGATTTTGTATAGGTGGAGTTTATGTCTTACGCAGTTTGCGTTGAAGAACGCGAAAGTCAGAGAGCGAGACTTGGTTGTACCTGTATTATGTACTTCCATTATGATTATAAAGAATTTGGTTGAAGCGTTTTTCAAAGAGCTAATCGCGGCAGTAAGATTGATATGCTCAATGCAATGGTCGCATTGAGCTCATCTTGGATAAACTTCACCATCATCTTTCAAAGTTAGCTACCGTGGGTAAGCCTTTGTTTCGGAGAGCACAAGGGATATGTGACAGAAAACATCCGTCCACCGAGCTTCAGCACGTCAAGCAAGTATTGCAAAGCAACAAGCTTACGCGCCTACGTCACAGGGGCCGAGTGAAGCCGGTCACAATCGAGCGTGTGCCTGCTGTTGGGTAAACTTGGCCACGCGGAGTTTGCGGGCCAAAAAGTGACTTCAGCAATGTTTATGTTTCTGATGAAGCAGCAGACTAACGGGAAGTCAGCAGCGAAGTTTGAAGATGTCTGAGTGGCTGGTTTGGACTTCTGAACCTGGAAAGACAGCGCTGACTGCTAGGCGGCCCTGCTGACCATCGCCGGGGCTTGACACAATGATTCGGTTTTGATGCTGGAGACACCGAAGGTCTTACGACTTACCCGGAAGTCCGGAAGAAGAAGAAGTGGAGGTGGCTTTGGCGATAACCTGAGATTGAATAAAACTACATACACGGATTTTATTATTTTTTTATTTAATTTACTTATTTTAATTTATTTATAACAATTTTTCCGACGTTTGACGTTGGAAAAATCTTCACCATCATCTTTCACAGTTAGCTACCGTGGGTAAGTCTTTGTTTCGGAAAGCACAAAGGATATGTATCAGCAAACATCTGTCCACCGAGCTTCAGCACGTCAAGCAAGTATTGCAAAGCAACAAACTTACGCGCCTACGTCACAGGGGCCGAGTGAAGCCGGTCACAATCGAGCGTGTGCCTGCTGTACTACCGTATGTCAGAGGAGTCATAGGTAAAATAATTGATAGAATCAGGCATTACTTTGCGGAAATCCATTATAATAAAAAATAAAAATATAAGTTTCTTCGCAACCTTCCGCTAAACAAATACAATGATGTGTCTTTCCTGGATTGAAGAGCACCTCCCGCCCTCCCTCAATTGCATGCACTAACTCCGTCACCACTAGTCCCAGCGCCACTACTCCCAACACCACTATTCCAGACAAGACATACCATCGACGACAATACGACACGTGTTTCGCCTCTACACGAGGCGTCTTCAGGTAATGTAGACTCTACGAGAGTAGAGCTAGTACTTAATAGCTTACAGCTACTTAGCTGTTTAGCGAAAGGTTGCGAAGAAATTTATATTTTTATTTTTTTGTCATAGGTAAAGTTGGCTACATCTTGAGTCGAGCTTCCATAAAAATATACTACAAGCCTCCGAAGAAGATTAGTCAATTTTTAGCATACATCAAATTTAATATAACTCAACAAGATGTAGGAGTGTACAAGCTAGATTATGAATGTGGTCTCTCCTACATAGGACAAACAAAAAGATTTATAAAAACCCACGTGTATATAGCTGATGTGAAGCACCGATACTCCGGGAAGTCTGTAGTCTGTGAACATGTTCAAGATCGTCACCACCATGACATCAGATTTGATAAACCACAAATACTCTCAAAAGAACATCGATTCGTACCAAGGATGATACTCGAGGCCATTTAAATAAAAAAACATCTTAATTTGAATAGAGAAGATGGATGAGTGTTGCCATCTGCTTGGGATCCTATAATTAACAAAATCAAACCCAAGCCCATGAATACCACTGCAACACTTCAAGATACTGTATGCTCGTTCTACGTAGATCGAACCAAAAATTAATATCTAAAACTGAAGGTAGCCGGGCTAACTATGACATTGGGACGTTAAACATCTCAATCCCCTCCCCGTTACCGTGGGTGTTGTAAAGCACCCGAAACGTCGAGAATAAAAAATAAATTTAAATAATTAAATTAAACTCGATTAAATCTGTATATATAGTTTTATTCAACGTGTAGTGTTGGCGTAAATTTAAGAAATCATGATAGCCCGAGAGTTTGCGGATTGAATGATTGAAATTATTGAAAAGATCGGTACGAATAAAGGGCAGGTTGCCGAGGACGGTACTTCCTAGCGCTAGCCACTCGTTTGTGCCGGCTTTCACATCGACTTTTCTTGCGCGGTGCTTTGTTACACCCGCGATAACTCGCTGGGTGGTTGCGCCAACGCACATCCTTGCATTTCATATTGTTGATGTATTTATTAGTTGAGTTGGCAGACATCAATCCCCCTCTCTTCCGTTCCTTCTCCGCACGGGCTTGCCTAGTAGGGGGAGTTAGATAATGGTGGACTCATCTTTGGACCTCCAACGAGAGGCGCGCTCCGCTAAGTAGAAAGAGGAGATGGCGGAAACTATAAGAAAACGCGTGACGTTATCATCGTCAATGCAATTTTCATCGTGTCCGAATAGCCATCAAGAGAGAAGTCGCTCACCACTTCCCTCAGGTAGGTGCCCATCCTTATAATGAGCTGTTTTATTAGTTATTCCTTTATCTGCAACAGCTCATTTTCGTCGTGTCAGCCAACAGAAAATTAATTTCGAAGCAAGTATATCGTCTAAAATCCGCCACTTGTCACGTCCGCCATTTTGTTTTGGTCCCTTTTGAACCACGCTAACATAGTAGTTTTTTTTTTGGCGGTAGGTGAAGAAAAAAGTGTACACGTTCTTACGTTTTCAAAAATATAATTTAAAATAATTAATACATTAAAGTACAATATTCGTGTATTTATTTAGTGCAAAAATACATCATTAGTTAGTACTTACATGTTCATGCATGTAAACTGATTTAAAATTCACCACCTGCCAGCACATCACACTTTGAATAATTTTTACAACAGAATGTCTCAGCTAGAAGAAAAAAGAACTGCTCAAAATACTCTAGAGGAATGCTTTTAAAAAAGGATGGCTGAGTTGGAAGCACAGCTGCACACTGGGGGACCCGCTAAAGACACTGTTGCAAAGGTGGCTGAAGAATTCCGGACTTTCCGTGAGCTCATGTACTCAATGCTTGGGATGCTTCGCAAGCAGATTATTGAGTGCTCTCGTATGGTGGATGTCATCGAAACCAGGCATCGTCATAAGGCTCTCATTTTTCTCGGTGTTACTGAAGAAGAGAAGGAAGATTGTAAAGCCACTGTGGTGAGCATTTTTCGCAAGATGCAGTTAACAGACATTACAGCCTCTAGCATCAGAGTTTGTCACAGGATTGGAGCAGCCAGTAAAAACCATCAACGACCAATCTTGGTACGGTTTGTTGACATTGACTCTAGAACATCGGTGTGGAGGTCAAAGTCCAAGCTTAAAGGTTCATCGATTGCAGTTAAAGAATTCTTGACAAAGCCCCGTCAAGCTGTTCATGCTAAAGCCCGGCAGCATTTTGGTATGCGTGATTGCTGGACTCAGGACGGTGTAATTGTGGTGAAAGCTGCTGATGGATCCCGGCATAAGATCACTTCTCTAGACGAGCTGAACTCCTTAAAGCAGAAATACCCCAAATCAGCAGCTGAATCCTTGGTTGAGGGCAAGACCGCAGTTGTGGAATCAACGAACCCTCTTTCAAAACTTCGTAAGTGACGACAATTGAAGTTTGTAGTTTCGTGTGTTAACTTTTCATTACCTTAATACAAAATTTCTCAATTTTTTTTTTAATTTTTTTATGTGAAATGTATACAATTTTATTTTGCTTTATTTCTAGTATAGGTACGTAACTCCAAAATGGTTTCTAAGTAGTACTAAGCGTTGTATTTTTTTTTTTCTAAACTAATTATATCCTCCTTTCTGTTCTTGTAACATTGATATCGTATTTATAATTACTAAGATAATATTCGTTTTTTATTCTCTTGAACTACAATGTAAACATGCTTTTGTATGTTATATTTTTAATTGTCAGTTGTCATTTCTATTCTAGTGTAATGCCAATTTGACGTTTGACAACTTAAGGGTAATATTTCGAATTACGGTAACGTGTCACGTAGTGTTATAGTTTATAGTCTATACACGTTGTGTACCGATCAACTCTATGAAATAATTTTGTCTATGTTTTTTTTTGATTTCTATCTGTTGTAATACCCAATTCGATACTTATGTGTTTAACGTACATATGATTCGTGTTTTACATTATCTTTTTAATTCATTTTGCTTATTATTTGATAAGTCAGTAATTTAAGGTGCGTATGTTAGCTGGCGGGTGGTGCAGAGATGACGGTAGGTGTAGTAGGTAGGTAGGTTTTCTTGAAGTATGTGTGAAGGGAGCTAAAACCGTTCTTGGTGTTGTATATTGTCCCCCCTCTGTTGATTACTTCTCCAGTCTCGAAACGACTCTGGAATCTTTAGGGTCAGAATACTCACATCACATCATCATAGGTGATTTTAATACAAATCTCCTGGCTGCGCACTCATCCCGTTCCTATAAGTTCCTTCAAATAATCGAGTCGGTTGGCCTTCATGTTCTACCTCTACAAGCCACTCACCACAATGCGGACGGGGAGGACACATGGCTCGATTTAATGCTAACATCAAACCCCACCTTTGTCTCTACTCATGGTCAACATTATGCGTCTGGTTTCTCCCATCATGATCTCATTTTCCTTTCCTATATCCTGAAACCTCCTAAGCCCTCGCCTAAAATCCTGCACTTGCGTTGTTTTGGCCGTATGGATATAGAGAAGTTGTGTCAGGATGCTTCTAAAATTAACTGGGACACAATGACAGCCGCTCCCACGGTAGACGAAAAAGTTAGCGCATTTAATAACATATTAATTAATCTGTATAATATGCATGCTCCTATCAAAAAAGTAAAGCTAAAGCAGCTGCCAGCACCTTGGATGACAACAGAGATCCGCGTTGTGATGAGGCGTAGAGACCGAGCCTTTCAGAAATATAGAAAAAAGCGGTGTGAGGAAAATTGGTCCATTTTTAAAACTGCAAGAAATCGGTGTAACCAGATGATACGCAACGCAAAATGCCGATATATTCTTAACAACATCATATCCTCTTCCCCCGCAGATATCTGGAAGTTCCTTGGAACCATGGGTATTGGTAAGAAGTCCCATTCTGAGTTTCAGAGGACAATTGGTTTGGATGATATAAATCAACACTTCTCTTCACATACACCTCTGGATCACCAAACCGTCAAACTGTTAATCAGATAATGGGTTTACCTCGTCCTAATATCGCTCCTTTCTGCTTCTCTCCAATAGCTACGAATGAGATCAGGAAGGTTATAATCTCCATTAAGTCTAATGCTATTGGTTGTGACAATATCAGTCGCCGTATGATTATTAATATTATAGATCATCTCCTCCCTGCTATTTCCCATATAATTAACTTCTCTCTGGATTCTGGAGTTTTTCCGTCGCTGTGGCGTAAAGCTTACATTATACCTCTCCCAAAAATTTCTAATCCTTCTTTACCTAATCACTTCCGACCTATATCCATTCTTCCCTTTTTATCAAAGGTGCTAGAGGCTTGTGTACATAAACAGCTATCACATTTTATCTTCTCGAATAACCTGTTAAGCTCATTACAGTCTGGTTTCAGGCCGGGTCATAGCACTGTTTCCGCGCTCCTCAAAGTCACTGGTGACATTAGGGCAGGCATGGAGGAAACTAAAGTCACAGTACTGGTTTTGGTTGACTTCTCTAACGCCTTTAATGCCATCAGTCACGACATCCTATTATCAATCCTTTCACTTTCTATGATCTCATCTGAGGCTTTGGAGTGGTTCTCATCTTATATTCGAGGCCGCCAGCAGTCAGTTCGCATTGACGAGTCCTCATCAAGTTGGTGTGACTTGCATGCTGGTGTTCCTCAAGGCGGTATTCTATCTCCATTGTTATTTTCAATATTTATAAATCTCATTACCCCAAATCTTCAGTGTGCGTATCATTTGTATGCTGATGACTTGCAGTTGTACTCACACGCGAAGGTCGACTGTATATCTACAGCAATTGAGTCTCTTAATAGGGACCTAGAGTATATAAAGAACTGGTCTGATAAGTTTGGTCTTAAAGTTAACCCATCCAAATGTCAGGCTATAATAATAGGTAGCCAACGGATGATAAAGAAACTAGATCCCACAGCTTTACCACCGATCATTTTTAGCGGTTTTATTTTAGAACTGAGTAATTCCGTGAAAGACCTTGGATTGCACATTGACTCCACCTTGAGAGTGTCAAATGTTTGTCAGAAAGTGACAGGTATTTTGCGTTCTCTCTACCGCCTGAAGAACTTTCTCCTGTCCAGGACCAAGACGATTATTGTGCAGACCTTAATTTTTCCCATTTTTGACTATGGTGATGTGTGTTATTTTGACCTGAATGCAGAACTCTTGAACAAATATGACCGTCTTCTTAATAACTGCATTCGATTCATTTTTAATCTTCGAAAGTATGATCATGTGTTTACTTATCGCTCTCAACTCAACTGGTTACCCATTCGTCAGCGCCGTAGTCTACGTGCACTTACTACTCTTTACTCTATCTTGATGTCTCCTAATCCTCCATCTTATTTAACTCCTGATTTTCAATATCTTAGCTCCAATCATGATAGAGTTCTCCGTTCTAGTAATAACCTTTTGCTTCAGTGCCCCCCTTTTAGTACTAACTTTGTTCAATCATCGTTCTTTCTTCAATCCGTTCTTCTTTGGAACGCTCTTCCTTCCGAAATCAGCAGTGCCGAAAACCGAATTACGTTCAAGTCTAAAGTGCGAGAAATGCTCGTCAATAAAATGGCAGAATCAATTTAGCGTTCGTAGTTAGCAGTATTTAATATTATATTTAATATATATGTGTGTGTATGTATATATATATATATATATATATATATATATATATATATATATATATATATGTTTAATTTTATGTGTATATACTTACATAATGTTTATATATGCATATATTTATACGCTTATATATGTATGAATTTATATATGTGTATATATGTATATGTATATATGTATATATGTATTGTACATACTTCTTATTACACCTACCTCTTTTATCTCTGCACTACTCTAAGGTAGACTGGTAGATAATGCCTCAGGCATTAAGTCCGCCTATATACATCTAATGTGTATATGAAGTTAAATAAATAAATAAAATAGTACACTTGATCGTTCGCCCCACCATACCTTTTGTCACTTTTCTTGCACCCATTGGGTGTCTTGCTTCACCCCACAGAACGCAGCTCAGGCGGTCTACCGACTCGGTTGTTCGGATGCACTCGGGTGTGCCGTGATCGCCTAGACAATTCGCATCTAGGCCGGGTGGAATAACTTTTGGCTGAGTGGTCGTAAAGCTGGCTTCGGTGGCATAAGCCAACGACCACAATCACCATGAGGTTACAAATGCGGCGGACGTTAAAAAATTTTCTTGCCTTCTGGAGACAGGTTCAGAATGGCTAGGCATAGGTCTAAGTATTTTTTGTCGGTGGGGTGGTTCATTCTGTGCTCTTCCCTGACAGGGAGATTCTGCTATTTAAGATCGCGTAGAAAATGTCAGTTTCGAGCTTCTTGGGGAGTCCGCGAACGACAATGTGGAGGTTGCGGCCTTCCGCGAGAGAGTAAGTGTGGAACCTCAGATAATGAGCTTTGAGATACGCGGTTAAAGCGCGGACGTCATTCGTCATAGACATGTGGATGCAAATACCCTTAGCACCGTTGTGGACTTTGGGACAGAACATTTACTTTGAATCTATCTACTTGCATTACTCCAGCGGGATTTGTCCTGCAGGATAATGGAGGGCTGGCGGGTTTTTTCTTACGCTCACAGGCCGGTGTCGGGTTCACGGTCATTCGTGATTTTGGCTGTTTTAGGATGCGCTGAAGACGTGATCTTTTTAGCCGTAGTGACTTAGGGGGATGAAGGGGCTGAGTGAAGCTCGTCACCCTATTTCCCGGCGAGGAATTTACGCTTATTGCTCGAGACAAGGGTGAAGAGCCTTCGTCATCGGGCTTTTTAAAATTATGTGTGAGCAAAAATGCAGGCCTAAAGAGAGAGACCAGTATCACAGCGATCTAAAAGATTTATTGTGATCGCTGCTATTGCTATAGTTCACTGCTAAACCCTACATCTTCAATAAACAGATGGTTGCTTAGCTGTGATTCATCGGGCTTAGGGGGTCTGATTATCTGTAATTGTTCCCATGAAACAAGCAAACACTGAACCCTTTACTATTACAGCATGTAAAAGTCTACTGCTTAACATAGGACTTTCCCATAGGTTGCTTCAACGAAAGGATTTCGCTGAAGCCTATATACATACGTTTTATTGGTACGTTGAGTAATTTTAAAACAAACAATTTTTGTCAACAATAAAAGGAATCAAATATTATTATTTTTATTGTATGGTCTGATACGAATATATATAAGCTTTTCGTGAAAGTATATTTCGATTTATTTCATGCAAAGTTTAATTGTAAATCTAAATTACCCAATAATAGTATATAAACAAAACGTACCAGTCCTGATAAGATGAAATGAGCAAGCACATGTGTAAAATAAGTTTTTTTTAATTCTGATTTCACCAACAGATCTATATAACGTATAAAACTAAATGACTACAATGTGGTTTTGTCCCTTATCAAAGATATTTTGCATGCAAAAGTTGAACAAAATTTTATGAATTTTGTTTGAAATGCGGTCAGTGCAAATAACGGTTACGCAAATAAGGCTATAATAAGGGTAATACGAAACTGGCTGTTTCACCTACTTTTACGTTTCTCGCAAATAAAATATCGATTTATATATATCACCTTTTCCTGTTAGTATAACTGGCAATAGCACTCTAAGGACTTCATGGCCTGCGTTCTATAATAGGAAAAATATTTGCATTACTTTTATTATGATTCGCAAGTATTGAGGTTTTTGTTATTTGAATAATAAATGCATATACGTGTTTTGGTATTTTAGGCTTCTTAGGAAATCTATGTTCTTTTACAGCCCATAAGGTATTTTTGTGTATATTAATAACATTAGAGTACTTTATCATCATCATCATCATCATTACACTTACACATCATAAACATTACAGCCCTTCAGAAGTCCACTGCTGAACATAGACCTCCCCAAAGCAACACCACAAAGAGAGCAATATCACAAAGTAGGGTCCCGAACAACCTGCATCCATCTACTTCTCTCGAGTCGACTTTCTAGCGATATCCTCTGCATGATAAACTTAGCGCACTTAATAAGCTAGGAATAACATGAGATTTTATTCATAAAATAAAGGAAATTAAAGGGTGAAATTTTTGCCAGGTCTAGAAACATGTTGATCTACCTCCATTATAAAGGTTCTTTTCTACATCACCGTTTCGCAAAAATCCACCGGTCCACCACTGAGCCTGGACCTCCCTATTATAGGGAGGATTTGCATAAATCATTACGCTCGGCAGGCATATAGACGGAGACGGTACCAGATGTCTCGTACCTTAGACGCTGCTGACCGTCAGCGGTCCGGGTATTTTACATCGGGCTTTTATGAGATGGTTATACGGCTATCTTGCGGAATTTTTTTGGCAAAAGTAATTGGTTCTACTTAAGGGCAACGATAAATCCATTTTTTCCCATGGGTGTCATAGAGGATGACTGTGAGATATTCTAAAATGATCTTTTAATGGCTAAAAATAATCTTATCATAATTTTCATATTATATGATTAGCAATAAAAGCAGCTATTTATAATCAGCATTAGCTTTAAACAGTAGTAAACAATAACATATTAAAAATGTAATAGTACTCGTATTCGTACTTTCCATGCCAAGATTTAAAAAAAAATCTTATGCCGTTTCACTTTGTAATGTAATGATAAATAAATCTTATATTTTATATTATTTTAATAATTTTCTATTGTTTGTGTGTAAGTGAAAATTGCTTTGTTTTAAAATGTCTAAATAGTATACTTTAGTAATTTCTCACTAAACAAAGTAAAATATTTAATTGAAATTATTTCATAATGATTTCCTATATTTACGCGAACACTGAAAATTAAAATTTTTAATTTAATTTGAAATATAAAAAAGTTTTTTTTTAATTTGCAATTATTCCACTTTGTATTAAGATAATAAAGAAGAAGAAGAAATTACTTTACGTACTTTATGAATTCACGATGAAACTCTGAAAGACTGTCAAAAAATTCTAATATTTTCTCATGAAAAGGCCTTTACTTACAATCAGTAAAGACCTACTATGACTAAACATATATATTTATCATAAACAAAACAATGCCTTTAAACTTAACTGAAATAACAGGATTAACAAGTGGTAAAATTAAACATTTGGTTCCAATATAAATAAAATGAGAACATCATCAATGTAGTCGAAGTCAATTAAATACGAATTATTAAGGATAACTCAAAAACTAGTCACATCTTGATCATATTTATATGAGACAACATGAGAAGCACTAGCTTTCAAATAAAAAGAGTCATCATAAACGGTTCACCTCTAAAACCCTTCTCAGGTAACATACATAAAAAAGAGTAAAATTGAGAACCTAATAGTTTTTTTTTGAATTGACTTGAAAACGGACTTAATATGGGAGTGTTCCATAAAATAACAATAATAATGGGTTTTCCCTTACCCCTAACCCTCGGCCGTTTGATCTCCCCTGCCGTGGACTTCCATCTAGTTGGCTTTTTATTTATTTATGTATTTTCATATTTATTATTTTCAATAATAATGAGTTTATTTATTAAGGTAAGTATCAACCTGTTTATGTCTACTACATTTTGCATCTAATACAATGAATCATAGAAGTGTAATATACTAATAATGTATACAAAGATACAAATTAAACTCTGATTCAAATTATCATACTTAAAATAATTGTTTATAACCGTTTTTGCATACGTGGTAGAGCCGCGCTGCAGTCGGCTCAACCGGGTAAGGACCACGCTCTCACAGAATACCAGCGCAAAACAGCAGCTTAATACTGCTGTTTTCGTATGATGAATGTACCCCGTTTTACTGGAAATGAGTCATTCCAATTCCTCAACATGCACAGCAGGAAAATCCGGACATCAAGCCGATTTTGGAAAGGATGAAGGCCCGTGCTCCCAAACCCAAGTGGAGCGACGTCTCAGCAATGAGCTCGACCACGAAAAGCTTTTGGGCCCAATGGGACAGAAATAACTGATTCAGGATGTAATTCTATGCCGTAAATGGGAAAATGGTCGGGGAGACAGCTGTCATTTGCAAATGGTTGTCCTTAAAGCTAAAGTACCGGATGTTCTACAGCTGTACCAAAATGGTTATTCAGGAGTCCATCTGAGAGTTAAACGAACTCTATTGAAGATCCGAGAACAGTTTTACTGAGTCTATTGTCAAGACGATGTCGAGGATTGGTGTCGCAAATGGAGAAATTGTGAAGGGACCTCAGACTCGTAGTAGAGGTGCATTGAAATTGTACAATGATGGTGCACCATGGGAGAGGATAGCCCTTGACGTTGCGGAGCCGTTTCAGAAAGTTGCAAGAAGTACTCCTAAGATCGTCAATGTAAATCGACTGGCGCGTTATTATGGGGCCGATAATATGCCGAGCATGACTTAGGAGGGGGCAGTGTTGCACGTGATAATTAATGCCCGGTATATGGCGAGTGATTATTAGCACCACCTAGTATCAAGTAGCAGAAATGGGAAAGTCAAGATCTTTCTAGAACATTCCCACTAACGCCATCTAGTGTCGAGGGACGAGGGCTTTCTGGAGGACACTTTGCTAGAACTTTCAATATTCTACTCGAACATTCTAGATGTTTTGGTGGAAAAGGTCCTATATAAAGTCGGTAAGGAGAGCGACCGGGGCAGTATTAAATTGGCGACACACGCGAAGACTTCGGAGCGAAATAAAGTGAACTTAAATGTTAAGTGTGATTAATTATTAGTGTGTTTATTTTTAATTGCTCTCGGTTATTAAAGTGTCAATTTTAGTAATTCGCTCGTAACAGTATTTTAGTAAGTTATCAAATTCTTTTAAAGAACTACCTAATTAAAATATATTCAAGAAATGTGAACACTATTGAACATAAAATAAAATATATTACTTACTTAATAATTTATATGAGATCAACTTAAAATTAAGATAACTAGAAATCAAGTAAGTATTTATAATTATTGGCATTGTAACTATTCTTTGTTTCATTTGAAGTTTAAAATAAAAACAATTTTCATATTTATAATTAAAACATTAATCAATTGAGTAATTTCAATTAAATTAACATAAGTTTTGGTTTCAATCTAGCCTTCAATCAACTAAAACTAAAAAATAATTATAATTGACTGGCCTGTTGGTCTAGTGGTTAGTGACCCTGACTGCTATGCCGGAGGTCGTGGGTTCGATTCCCACCCAGGACAAATGTTTGTGTGATGAGCACGATCATTTGTTCTGTGTCTGGTTGTAATTTATATATTTATGTATTTAGAAATATATAAGTATGTTTATCAGTTGTCTAGTACCCATAACACAAGCTCTGCTTAGCTTGGGACTAGATGGCGTTGTGTGATAGTTGTGGAATATTATTATTATTATTATTATTTATTATTACTATTATTATAATTAAAACATTAATCAATTGAGTAATTTCAATTAAATTAACATAAGTTTTGGTTTCAATCTAGCCTTAAATCAGTAAAAACTAATATTGTTTTATGAGAATGAATAATAAAAACTAAGATGCATTATTAAAAGAGGTTTAAATCAGTTAGAAAAGAAAAGGCTACCAACATGACAAATGTACTGCTCTAAATCAAAAAATTCAACATCATTACGAGAGCCTGAAACAAAAGATAAACTCCTGAAAAATTCATGATGTATAGCTGAAATAATTCTACTGTGACAGAGACATTTTGAGAATTTGTTAAAGGAAGATTGTTGTAATAAAGCGGGCATAGCTCATCCAAACTATTTATTCGGCATCTTCGGGTATTGATTCAATGGCAATCGTCATAGAATTACTGTTCACCAAATCGTACCAATAGTTAATTTTGAAAGGAAATTTTAAATCGAAAATTCTCGGGGGAGCCTGATCCCTAGAGAACGCGTCCCCAGGTGGCGGATAGGGGAAAGCTCGATGGGCGCTCCATAAGGAGCGTCTAGAAAAAATAGCCCCCGCGGAACCAACAGGCCGGAGATGGACACTCCGTATTAAACCCCTGCAGAGAGCCACATCGACATATTTGATAGTGAGGTCTATGCAGTGCTGAACATTTTGGCTGGAATGCTCAGTAGGGATGGTGGCGAAAGAACCCATGAAAGGGTCAACGGCAGTGCCTATACCTTGGAAGTAAGGTACAGTCTTGGCGTTAGGTGATAACCGGCCGTAAAACTACAATCAAACACTCTTCTCCTCGTAAATATGAAAAAAGTTATTACAAAGTGAATACAGCTAGAGTGTACCCCAGAAGCGACGTCAATGAAAGAAATGCGAAATATGCGAACAATGAAGAATATGTTAGGGCGTCCCCCGTAAACGACGGATATGACAAGAACAAAAATTCGCACATTTATATATATTTGTATATATATATATATATATATATATATATATATATATATATATATATATATATATATATATATATATATATATATATATATATATATATATATATATATATTAAGATTAGCCACGTGGAATTTGGGCACACTAACAGGAAGGAGTCAAGAGCTGGCAAAGGTACTACAGGCGCGAAAAATTAACATATGCTGCTTACAAGATACCAAGTGGAAGTGGTCAAAGTCATGAGATCTGGGACTCGGATACCAGCTCTTATACTGTGGCAATACCAATATGCGTAACGGAATTGCCATCGTCTTGGATGAAAACCTCAAACAACGCATTATAGATAGAAGAAACGATCGACTTATGGCAGTGAAATGGGCTATCGTTAACCAACCCGCCTTGAACATAATCTCGGCATACGCACCACAGGCCGGATGTAGCGAAAGTAAGAAAGAAGCTTTCTGGGATGAGTTTGATGACTTAAGTCAATGACACCTGATGAATTAAAATATATTGGAGGAGACCTAAATGGCCATGTTGGACCCAGTAACACGATGTATAAGGAGATACAAGGAGGGTTTGGCTATGGCACAATCAACAAAGGCTCGCCGCTTTTGTTGAGTGGACAGATACTGGAATTATGCACGAAACATTACCTAGCAATAGCCAATATCTTCTTTAATAAAAACACTTAATCACGTATTAAAGCGGAAACAAACAATCTCAAATCGACTATATCCTCACAAACCGAGAATTACTAGGAACATTCAGAGACTGCAAGGTAATACCGGGTGAATCTTCACAGCACAGGATCTTGGTCGGCTGTATATCGCTAATTAAGCCAATAAAACACACCATGATCAAAATCCCCAAAATTAAGTGGCATTTGTTAAACACAGAAAAAGGAGTCAAATTATTAGAATATATTTGACTCCTTTTTCTGTGTTTAACTTCTGTGTTTCTGTGTTTGTCAAATTAATATAATATATAGATATGAAAAATGGCGCTAATATCTCTGCGGAGAATATGTGGTCTAAATTTGAAAAGCTATGCAGAAATTCAGCTGAGAAATACCCAGGAATATCGAGAGGCAAGCTGCATATTAACAAAGATCCTTCTTGGTGGAATGAAAAAGTAAAGGCCACGTTAAGAAACAAGAAATTGTGCTTCAAACGGTGGCAGAGCTCAGGTTTGGACGACGACCGCGTACAATACAAAACCGCTAAAAGGCTGGCAAAGTGTAAAATAGCGAAGCAAAGAAATGACTCCAGATAAAAGTACTACCAACGACTTGAAAACGCAAAAAATGATAGAGATATTTAAGCTGGCCAAACAACGCCTTAAAAACAGCCTAGATATTAAAAATAACAAATATATTAAAGATGAAAATGGCCATTTACTAACAGAAAACAAAACAATCAATAGGCGATGGTGCCAATATTATCAAAAACTGCTGAACGAAGAATTTCCAAGTCAACCATTGAATATATCCCCTAGCGTAGCTGGACCATTGAACAAGATAAGTGAAGAGGAAGTCGTAAGTGCCCTTAAAAGATAAAAAACCATAAAGCAGTTGAGCCTGATAGCATACCCGCTGATCTATGGAAGTCGCTGGGGCCTATTGCTGTACAGTGGCTAACGAAGCTCTTTAATGGAATCTTAACCTCCATGAAGATCCCAAAGTCCTGGCGCCATAGTTATCTGGTACCTTTCTACAAGGGAGATGTCAGTGACTGCGGTAATTATAGGGGTATCAAACTTACTTCCCATACACTGAAACTACGGGAGCGTATACTTAACAACCGCCTTGGTCAGATGGTGTTAATATCTAATAATCAGTGCGGTTTCAGGCCAGGAAGATCAACGACTGATGCAATCCCATCCACAAGGATTCTGATGGAAAAACACCGTACCAATAGAAAGGACCTCCACCTAGTGTTTACAGACTTGGAAAAGGCTTTCGACAGAATACCACGTAAATTAGTATGGGAAGCTATGAGAGCACAACAAATACCAGAACTCTATATTCACCTGGTGCGTGATATGTATCAAGACATAAGCACACAAGTGAGAAGCCTGGCAGGACTTAGCGAACCGTTCCAAGTTAAGGTCGGAGTGCACCGGGGATCAGCACTAAGTCCATTCCTATTTAATCTATCTATGGACTATCTAACTAAAGACATCCAGCCCCCCCTCCCATGGTGCATGCTGTATGCGGACGACATTGTGCTCATCGACAAATGTGCGATTCAACTAAAAGTCACACTCGAGCAATGGAGACAGGTTCTCGAGAACAATGGCCTCCATATCAGCCGGAGCAAGACTGAGTTTCTGAGGTGCAGCTTCGGTGAACAATATGCGCCCAATATAAATATCTCCATCGACCGTCAGCCACTGCCCTTCGTCAGCAAATTCAAATACCTCGGTTCAGTGATAACGGCGGACGTCAATATCAACGCAGATGTAACTCACAGAATTAATGCAGCATGGTTAAGGTGGAGAATCCTTTCAGGAATACTTTGCGATAGCAGGATGCCAATACAACTGAAAGAAAAGGTTTACAAAACAGCCGTAAGACCTGCCATGTTATATGGTGCGGAATGCTGGGCGGCCAAGAAGAGTCACGAAAAAAAGTTGCACACGAATGAAATGAAAATGCTACGATGGTCAACAGGCGTAACGAGGCTCGATAAAGTGCGCAATGAGTACATCAGAGGCTCTTTTAAAGTTACGCCCACTGTAGACAAGATGGTCGAGAGTCGATGCGATGGTATGGGCATGTAATGAGGCGGGATGAAGAACACCCGGTGAGGAAGACCTTCGCAATTCATCACTAAACTACATCACAAAAACACAGATATATCTATATACGCCAACCGAACTAGGATTATCAAACCTTGGATGACATCAGGCTTACTTCGATGTGTTAGAAATAGAGATAACCTTTTTAAGAAAGCCAAAAAACACCCAAACAACAACACCATACAAATAACTTACAAAAGGTATAAGTGTTTTTGTAATAACTTACTTAAAAATATAAAAAGAAAGTATGAAAGTGAATTAATTTTAGGTGCTGGTAATAACAAAAGGAAGCTCTGGAATGTTCTAAAAAATATAACCTATACTAATAAACCTAAATCATCGGCTGACGAACTGTTGCAGTCTTATGCAACAGCTGACTTAGCCGTTGATAGTGTAAATAATTACTTTGTTAACATTGGAAAACATTTAGCTGAAAAAACCGCTGATACTGACCATTTAACCGACTCAAGCGACATGTCGACTTCTAGTAATTCTTTCGTTATGTTGAATACTGATGAATCTGAAATTGAATCACTTATCATGAATCTCAAAAACAATTGCTCCACGGGGTGGGATAATATTTCAAATGTTTTTCTAAAAAATAATAAAAATATACTTGTACCGATATTAACGCATATTTTTAATAGGTGCTTGGAATATAGTGTATTTCCCGAAGCTTTTAAAAAATCTATTATAATCCCTATACACAAAGGGGGGGACAGAGATCAAGTTACTAACTATAGACCTATAGCTTTACTCCCGGCTATGTCCAAATTATTAGAAAAATAATAAATAAACGCCTTATCAACTATTTAGAGACGAACAATCTACTCGCTATAAACCAATATGGCTTTAGATCTGGCAAAAACACAGATGGTGCTATGCATGATGTAATTAAGTTTATATCAGAAAATTTGGATAAAGGCAGACGATGTTTAGCGATCTTTTTAGATTTAGCGAAAGCTTTTGATACGGTCTCTGTGCCTATCTTGCTGGAAAAGCTTAAAAGGCTTGGTGTACGTGGAAAGCAGTTAGATTTATTTAAGAGTTACATGGAAAATAGATTGCAAAGTGTTAAAATTAGTAATCACATGAGTTCAGATTTACCAGTGACCTACGGTGTACCTCAGGGCAGTATACTGGGGCCCACCTTATTCACAATTTATGTTAATGATCTCTGTCAAATGAAACTCATTTCTGGAAAGTCTATTTGCTATGCAGATGATACTGTGCTACTTTTTGCAGAGGGTGATTGGAAAAAAACTTTTGAAGCTGCCCAAAATTCATTTAATACTGTACAAAGGTGGTTGTGCTCAAATAAATTAACTTTAAATGCGGAGAAAACCAAATATCTGACCTTTTCCATTCGTGATGTGACGCAACCAGGAAACGCTTTCTCTCTACGTGCACATAGCTGTATTTTAAAAAATCCTAGCTCTCTCACTTTCTGCCGATGTCCGTTATTGGAAAGAGTTGAGATTGTCAGGTATTTGGGTATCCTTCTAGACAAAAATCTATCTTTTGAACACCATATTCAACATTTAAAAAATCGTATCCGCAAACTTATATATATTTTTAAAAATCTAAGACATGTAGTGCAACCATATCTTTTGAAACAGCTGTATCTTGCTCTGTGTGAATCTTTGTTAACTTATTGCATTTCTTGTTGGGGTGGGGCTCTAAAAACGCACATGGTTTCTTTAGAAAGGGCTCAAAGAGCGCTTTTAAAGGTCTCCACTTTTAAACCATTTCAATATCCTACAATATTACTCTACAATAACTGCCAAGTACTAACTGTTCGCCAACTATTTGTTCTAAATGTTATAAAAAAACAGCATCAGTGTATAAATTATGACCCTGACAAAATCAAATGTAAGCGTCGTAAAGACATTGTGATTAAGTCCAGTTTTAAGCCCAACACAAAATTTATAAAAAAATATTTTTGCTTTCTTGGCCCATATTTATATAATAAAGTAAACAAAATTGTTCATATATATTCTATGAATAAGCATGAATGCAACATTGCCCTCAGAAAATGGCTTCAACTAAAGTCTTATGAAGAAACGGAGAATTTGTTAACAGTACTTGCATAAGTGTTCATAGATGTCAATTCATTACTTCTCTGCTAATATTTTTTTTTTTAATCTGTGCATGTCTTTTAAATTCTAAGGATCTATTTTTTTTTCTGTGTCACTTGTATTATTTCATTATATTTTGTGTATCTTATTTAAGGTTTGATGTAAGTGGGAAGAGCTTTGCTTAACCTAAAACACAGGGTTTACCCTAACTTAGGAAGCAAGTTCATTTTTAAGAACATATTTAGTATATAAGATGCATTGTTTGACTCTTACTCTGTATCACTTTTCTATCTGAATAAATTATTATTATTATTATTATTATTATTAATTCCAGAAAAAAAGAAAGACAGAAGACGCCCATTAACCACGTGGTGGACAACCGTATCCAAGGATCTGGAACGAGCACAGCTTGATACACAGACAACTCAAAATAGAATATCTTGGCACATGAAAACGAGGAGAGCTGACCCCAAGTAAAAGGATAAAGCAAGGAAGAATAAGAAGAAGAGAGTTAATTTTAAAATGATCTCCTACACATACCAACACTTTCTGTTCCATTTAACTACGTCTTCATCCATATTGTTTGATCAATTACGCCTGGTTGAGCGGCGGGCCTAGGGGTTCCCGAGTTCGATTCCCAGGTCGACCCTTGACTCTATTGTGCGAGATTTTACTAGGTGGACTGTATACGTGGATGGCTTCTTATGCCTCAACAAGATGGCGGACGTGGCACGCGACAACCTTGGACAATGCACTTGCTCTTCCAAATCTATTGCTTCGCCTAGGTTTGACGACTCAGTGGCGCAGTGGCTTAGCAATAAGTGGCTGCGCTGAGGGTCGTGGGTTCGAATCCCGCACGGAAAAAGTATTTGTATGGCCTACAAATAGTTGTTCCGGGTCTGGATGTTTGTCCTTGTGCAATTTATGTTTGTAAACTGCCCCCACGATACAAGAGAAAATCTTAGTGTAGGGGTAACGTTTTTTAAACAACAATAAAAAATAAAATAAAATAAAGGTTGGGAGGGAGTTCAACTTGAGCCGATAAGAAGAAAAAAAATGAGGTGGGTTAGCTAACAAACAAAAGGCTCAAGTAGGAGCAAAATTACAGAAAACACACTTACCTGGATGTGATTTTGATGGTGCGGACAACGCTTCTGTTGCGGTGGTGCGTTGAAAGAGGAGCTGGCGCAACGTGAGGTGGTTTCTTCTGTGGTGCCCCAGAGATGCGATCCCGACTAACAGTGCGAAGCAAGAGCGGTACGCGATGAATTCTCACACTATGTGAGGCCGTTTCTTCTGGGGCGCGACTGCCCCAGGGATGCGGTTCAGACTAGTGGAGCGCGGCAAGATTGGTGCGCGACGATCACTCACACTACGTGAGGCGGTTACTTCTGCGGAGTGACTGCCCCAGGTGGTGCGGTCGAAACGAGCGGAGCGAAACAAGAGCGGTGCACGACGATCACTCACAATACGTGAAGCGGTTTCTTCTGGGGCGCGACTGACCCAGGAATGCGGTTCAGACTAGCGGCGCGCAGCAAGAGGACGCTCGAGGGCGGCGCGCGAACCTTTATTGAGTCGGATTTCCCGTCACCTCACCTCGGTGGGGCGTGCGTTTTATTGGTCGAAAGAATTGTGTCACCTTTTAGACCCCCCTCCTCCCCCTTCAGTGTGTACGGAAGGGATATTAGGTTATAGGAAGGACAAACACTTGGCAGCAATATACCCTCGAACAAAATGAAAATACACAAATCATATCCGCGTAACCAACGCCTATTTACAAGTACTTAATAATTAAATAAATAGGTATGGTCCATTTCTATGACATTATATGGTTTTCCATCCTCTTTCCAAAGGTGTATAAATAAGTTAATTTTTAGATGAACGTACTGTTGGAGGGTGAACGCTGTCACCATCTGATGGTAATGCCCTTTTTCGATAAATATATGTTTTATAGTAATGTTAAATTTATGGGCAATGTTGTACACATTAACCGCAAATATAACTCGATTGTGGCACAATTATCAGTCCGAAATCAAAATTGTTTTGCAACCAGTTTATGCATTTTTGAAAATATTTGAGAAAAACACCTTAATACCCAAGTCGGACCGCATTTGGCTTCTCTCTCGTGCCACGTTTAACAGTGTTAGAGCCACGCGGCAGCTTTGCTGTTGCACGTATGAGCCGGCTCAAATCGGGGTGGTACTAGGACCTCACAGAATACCGGCGTGAAGTGGAAGCTCAGCTTCTGCGTTTCGTCTGGTGAGTGTAGGTAACCGGAAACCTAACTGTCCCTCCTCCCCCTTAACATGGTAGCAGAATCAAGTAAAGATCTACCCCAGGAGGGTACCAGCACCCCTGGAGAATCCCTCGCTGAGCATCCAAGACCAAATTACTCCACTCTTGAGCGTGGGTGATTAGGCTGCCTCACGTATTCTGGGGAGGGGAGGGACAAAATTCCGCTCAAGACAACAACTGCTCGGGGCAAAATGAGCAACAAGACAAAGGCAACCCCCGGTACGCTATCAGTGAATTTGTGCAACCTAAACGCCGTCCACTACCATCTCGAGATGGCGAGGCCGGCTCTGTTCTTTCTTACCGAGACGCAGGTGTCCTCTCCGGCTGATGTCTCGTATCCTTCTTACCCGGGCTACAAACTGGAACACTCCTTTGTGACTCGGGCTAGAGTTTGCGTTTACGTCAGAGAAGACATCTGTTCTCGACGCCTCGGCAGTCTTTAAGGTTCGGATCTGTCCATACTTTGGCTACACATCGACCATCGACTCATCGACCACATCCAAATGGCTATAAATTCTTTGCTCCAGCAGATCCCGTCCGCAGAGATCGTGATCCTCGGTGGTTTTAACGCCTACCACGCCGAGTGGCTTGGTTCTCGTTAAACCTTCTTTCAATCTTGCGGGGAGATCTATTCATAATTTTGCCTTGGCATATGGTCTGACACAACTGGTTGCTTCGCCTACAAGGATTCCAAATGTGGAGGACCATTCACCTTCCATGTTAGACCTTCTGCTGACCTCTCATCCGGACGGATATCAGATTACCGTTGACTTCTCTATAGGCCCCTGGGACCATTGTCTTGTCCGAAGTGTGGTGCCTCTCACGCTGAAATTTCGGTTGCATTCTACAGGCTGCCACCGTGTTTGGCACTATAGGTCAGCCAATTGGGCGGTTTTTCTTTGCATCCTACCCTTGGGGGCTGGTTGCTTCTCGCTGGACGATCCCAACGTTGTTGCTGATTATGTCGCTGATGTGGTACTTCGGGGTATGGAACTTTTTATTCCTTTCTCTGTGGTGCCCATCTGAGGCAAATCTCAGCCATGGTTTGGTTGCTTCTGTAAAATAGCATCATGTTTGTTAGCAGGAGTGCTACCAAGCTTGGGCTGACGCATCAACGTCCGGGATTGCAGATTGATTGCATCAGCGCTCTAAAAAAGAAGTATAATTCTGGCTCCAGGCCCTTCAAAAGAGTCATTGCCAAGGCAAAGTAAGAGCACATGGGCAGAATTGGCGAGAAACTAGTTCGCCTTCCTTCTGTAACCCGTGTATTCTGGTCTCTCGCCAAGGCTGTTCAGGGAAATTTCTGTCAGCCATCTCTTTCATCTCTGCACAGGGACGACGACTTACTGGTCCATACCGTAGTAGTCCCAAAATCATGGAAGACGGCTTTCGTCTACACGATTAAAAGGAGTAAATTAAAAGGCCTAAAAAAGGCGACTGCTCAGACCCGTCCAACTACCGGTTTATCGCCATCACCTCCTTGTTCTCAAAATCAATGGAATTTTTATAAACTGCCAGCTCATAAGTTACGTTGAGAATCACGAACTGATTCGTGATCGCCAATAGGGTTTCCATCGTGGTCGATCTGCTGATGATCTTCTGGTGTACCTGACTCATAGATGGGCGGCGGCAGTGGAGTCCAAGGGGGAAGCTTTGGCCATTAGTTTGGACATTGCGAAGGCCTTTGATCGGGTTTGGAACAAAGCGCTTTTTTCGAAGCTCCTTTCCTATGGGCTTTCCGAGAAATTGGGCAATTGGATCACCAGTTTCTTGCAGGTTGGAGCATCAAGGTCGTTGTAGATGGTGCAAGCTCTGATTGCCTATTAACGCTGGTGTTCCACGAGGCTGCGTGCTATCACCAACGCTGATCTTCTGCATATTGTAACGATCCCCCCCCCTCTATTGTATTGCAAAATAAAAATTTTATAATATTAAAAATATCCCCTTTTCAATAACATTATATATATATGTGACCAGGATTAATAAACTATGTTTAGATCTTTCTAAAATGATCTCTCTAAAGGTTTAATAATAGGCCGTTTGTAATCTTTTGGCGTGATCGTCTTAGTTAGGACCCTTATTTACGTTGTGTTTGTTTGTAACTTAGTTCTTTTAGGTGTCTTTTGGAAGAATGAATATTCACTAGAGCAATTGAAAGCTGTTGGTAGTGCCTAATAAGCTAAGTGAACCCCGTTCACGAAGACAGGGCTCGAAAAAGGGTAAGAACATAAAACGTCCCTATTCCACTTGTATCAGGTTTACATTATTAATTTATTATTATTAATCCCTTCCCGCTTGGAAAAGGCTCACAATATATTTATACAAAAATACCCGATACAAGGGCTTCGCTCTCCTACATTTATTTAAAAAAATGTAGGGGAGGTACACGGCCCCACACACGCCGTGCACGGTGAGCGCCAACCATTTTGATGCACTCCCCCCGAAGGGAACGCTAATTCGGGAACTGGACCGTAGTCCACAGCAAAATAACTGGCGAACCAGTAAAAGAGGCTTGGCCCCTTGTTAGTGCGTAAGCACAAACATCGACCGAAGTCGCGCATGTCAATGCGTGTAAACGCCATACAGAATACGAACGAATCCAGCCACAGTGAATGTACGTCACACGGTTTAGGCAAATAGGCACACTGGCTGTAAACCCTCCGTGAGCGCCACCACCTGCCAGACCGCCGCTCCTGCAGACGTGATGTAAGTGTATGGCATCACCACCAATTGCATGATCAGCACGGCTACTAGCCGCAGAGCGTGTCATGAGACTACTGCTCACCTCAAGGGAATGGGGTCCCACGTTGTGCAGCTTTCGGCCGCAGCCTTGATATATAGGTATACCTCCATCGACCAGAACCACAGAGAGCGTCGAATCAGGCGCAGCACACCCGTAGATCCATCACAAGACGCAATACCGCCAGTAGCAGTAAGCATCAATGCAACTATCATACGGATGGCGCCCCCTCACAACACACCCAACATGATCCCTATCGACTTTGGTAACAAAGCTGGTATTGTTGTTATATTAAAAATATCACCAACGTATCATAGTAGCACGCTACTAAGACGCCAATGAACAAAACTCCACGTATCATAGCGCTAATGCACTAAGACATGAAGTTGAGTATGCCCGTTACACTTAAAAGTGCTACCAAACACACTCATCATCCCAATCCGAAATATAGACGACGCATCGCTATGCGCTACGACGCCGCCCACAAACGGTATGGGTGTGCGATGTCCACGGGAAAGCCGTATTGCTACAACAAACCCGCTTACCACCGACACTAAGATGTTAATTGTATACCTCCATCGACCAGAACAACAGGAATGCGTCGAATCAGGCGCAGCACACCCGCAGATCCATCACAAGACGCAATACCGCATGTAGGAGTAAGCATCAATGCAACTATCATACGGGCGGCGCACCCTCACAACACACCCACATGACTCCTATCGACTTTGGCAACAAAGTTAGTATTGTTGTTATATAAAAAATATCACTAACGTATCATAGTAGCACGCTACTAAGACGTCAATGAACAAAACTCCACGTATCATAGCGCTAATGCACTAAGACATGAAGTTGAGTATGCCCGTTACACTTAAAAGTGCTACCAAACACACTCATCATCCCAATCCGAAATATAGACGACGCTTCGCTATGCGCTACTACGCCGCCCACAAACGGTATGGGTGTGCGATGTCCACGGGAAAGCCGTATTGCTACAACAAACCCGCTTACCACCGACACTAAGATGTTAATTGTATACCTCCATCGACCAGAACCACAAGAGAGCGTCGAATCAGGCGCAGCACACCCGCAGATCCATCACAAGACGCAATACCGCATGTAGCAGTAAGCATCAATGCAACTATCATACGGGCGGCGCACCCTCACAACACACCCACATGACTCCTATCGACTTTGGCAACAAAGTTAGTATTGTTGTTATATAAAAAATATCACTAACGTATCATAGTAGCACGCTACTAAGACGTCAATGAACAAAACTCCACGTATCATAGCGCTAATGCACTAAGACATGAAGTTGAGTATGCCTGTTACACTTAAAAGTGCTACCAAACACACTCATCATCCCCATCCGAAAGATAGACGACGCTTCGCTATGCGCTACTACGCCGCCCACAAACGGTATGGGTGTGCGATGTCCACAGGAAAGCCGTATTGCTACAACAAACCCGCTTACCACCGGCACTAAGATGATATGTCTAGGACACATCGGTTAGCGAGTCCAAGTTTACCTCGGACCAATTGCTCGTGAAGCAGCACACACGCCACCATAATATTCCTTTTCAAGTCCCTAATAAGGACTAGTCATTTTGCTACAGTACTAGGAGCAGTCAGTCACCCGACCACCCCATACAATGCTTATGCATCAAGGAGACCTCCTATAATATTGCTTTTGTATCATAGACCTTACTTTCATAAGTCATGTATATATAGGATTCGAACCCACGACCCTACTATTGTAATGCATATTAATCACAGAGACCTTCTATAGTATTGCTTTTGAATCATAGACCTTACTTTCATAAGTCATTCATATATAGGATTCGAACCCACGACCCTACTATTGTAATGCATATTAATCACAGAGACCTTCTATAGTATTGCTTTTGAATCATAGACCTTACTTTCATAAGTCATTCATATATAGGGTTCGAACCCACGACCCTACTATTGTAATGCATATTAATCACAGAGACCTTCTATAGTATTGCTTTTGAATCATAGACCTTATTTTCATAAGTCATTCATATATAGGGTTCGAACCCACGACCCTACTATTGTAATGCAAATTCATCATGGAGACCTTCTATAGTATTGCTTTTGTATCATTGAGTTTAATATCATAAGTCCCTAATATAGGACTAGTCATTGTGCTACAGTACTTCAGGCAGTCGGGCTCCCGACCACCCCATATATATGTACAACTGCAGGTATGTATCTCCGGCACCTCATCCACACAAGACGTCTATACGTGAACACCTTCCATAACTTAGGAAAATTTTCTTTAATACATGAACTCCTTCAACAACTTAGAAAATTTCATCTATACGTGAACTCCTTCCACAACTTAGAAAAATTTTCTTTTATACACGAACACCTCCCATGACTTAAACAATTTTTAACAAATTTTCTAATTATCTTATAAACGTTATTTAACTTAATTTTATAATATTTTTTGACTTGTATTTCTATTATTTATTTTATTTTAAATATTTTTACAAGTTTTTTATAATAAATTTACCTATTACGAGAAACAATAATTTTGCCTTTAATTTGCTATGTTATTGGGATAATGTCTGAAATATATTAACTTTATGTTTATTAATTTAACTTTATTGCTTAATATATATGTTTCAAAACTATTTTTGACGCCCCTTTATATTGAATTTAATTATTAATAATAATATTGAGCCGTCACAATATCAATGTTATGTTGCAAACCTGTATCATTCATTGCTTTGCAGATGACAGCACTGGTGGTGCTCTGTACACCGACCGTACCAATATTTCTCGAGGAAACGTTTCCGAGTACCAGGAAAAACTTGTGTCTGAACTTGAGTCTTTGCTGAACAAAGTTTCGGATTGGGGACGACTAAATATAGTCAAGTTTAACCCTCAGAATATACAAGTTTGCGCGTTAACCGCTAAAAAGAACCCCTTTGTCATATCTCCTAAGTTTCAAGGTACTGTCCTTGTTGCCTCAGCCAGTATTGGAATTCTCATTGAGTGACGTGCATTTTCGTGGTCATTTGGAAGAGAAGGCCAAATTGGACTCTAAAAAGCTTGGCGTGCTCAGTGGAGCGGGACAGTATTTCACACCGCCTACAACTTTACAAGGTGCAGGTTCGGCCGCACATGGAATACTGTTTTCATCCCTGGGCAGGGGCTCCCCAGTACCGGCTCCTTCCTTTTGACCGCATCCAGTTCAGAGCGGCTCGAATCGTCGACGACCGTGTGCTTTCCGATCGGCTTGATTCACTAGCACTGCGAAGAGATGTTGCATCTCTTTGCGTGTTTCATCGCATCTATCACGGGAAGTGCTCTGAGGAATTGTTCGGATTAATCCCAGCCGTCAAATTTTATGAACGCACTACGCGGCAAACGTTCTGATACCATCTACACCATCTGGATGCTTGGCGGCCCACCACTGTACTTTTCACTAGGAGTTTTCTTCCGCGTACGACTTCTCGGTGGAATAATTTACTACCGGCTATTTTTCCAGACCAATACGACCTGGGGACCTCCAAGAAAAGAGCTTACTTCTTTCTGAAGGTCCGACAACGCACCTGCAATTCCTCTAGTGTTGCGGTTGTTCATGGGCTGCGGTAGTCACTTAACATCAGGTGAACCGTATGCTCGTTTGCCCCCTCTTCTATAAAAAAAGTATAACAACGGTACTTTAATGGCTAGACCAAACAAAGAGAAATGAAAAACAGACAACTTTTATTTGTAGTATAAAATACTTAATTGCCCATAAGATTCATTAATAATCTTTTGGTAATCAAAAGTAACGACGATTTTCCCTTTAGACGATTTGCTTTAATTTTTCGTTAGAGTTCATGAGTTTTCAGGATAATTTCTTGTCTGCAAAGTGATTTTCGTAATCTATAACTTATTGTTTGGTAGGACTGTCAACATTTTCAAAAATGTAACATTGATCGCACTGATTTTTCTTGGCTACATAAAAACTGATCTTAAAATGTTCATTTACAATATTTCGATAATGACGGTCGGTATGTATTAGACTGAAGCCACTCAATATACATTTCAAATAATCTATAGAAATTTATACATCCCTCCAAATATAATTTGTTTGATCTTTGCCTCGTATAATATGACTTAACTGGCTCCAAGCTCTTGATAGGGTAACACACACTTATTATAATAGAATGTGTTTTTTACAAGGTGGTTTGAGTGTCTTCCTCTTTGAATTGAGACAAGTACTCTCGTCGTCCTATCCACCTTTTATAAAGTCTTATTGATAAACCAATGACTGTCAGACATAGTGCTTAAAAACGTGTTAGTTTGTGATATAGTAATAAAATGTGTGTGTGTCGCAACTTCAACCCATCTTAAAGTTAATAAACAATGCTATCTGCCAAAACCTTTGAGACAGCTTTTTTGAATTTTGTCTTGGACAAACAAAAAGGGTCAATGCTAGGAAAATATTTATTATATTATGTTCTTAGTACTCTATTTGTAACAGAGTTTCTTGCATAGTTTGTGTAAGCTGGTGGTACATAAATAATTCCGTAACTCTAGTGCGTTTCTTAGGGGTACGATAACTCATAATCTGTTGAGTCAATTTTGGACAGTCTAGAGCGCCAGTACAAACCTCGTATAGCAGCATCATATTAGTTACACATCTACGATCTTGTAGTGTTAATAAGTTGTGATGCAGACAAGAGCTATGGTATTCTTCGCTCCTGTGTTTGCCCTGGTAATTGAGGTACCGCAGGAATCTACTCTGTATACCCTCTATGGCAGCTACATATTTTTTGTACTGAGGATTCCAACTAATAGAGCAATATTCCAACACGCTGCGGACATATGAAAAATAAAGTGCTTTAATGCAAATTAAATCATTGAAAGGTTTGGTGACACGCATGATAAATCCAAGATTTTTGTAGGCTTTCATGGTTATTAATGTAATGTGTTCTGAAAAGGTTAGTTTGCTACTATCTTAAGGTACTCCCAAGTCTTAAACGCTGTTTGTTTTTGTTATGGGATGACTGTCAATGTAGTAAGAATACTGTATAGGATTTATTTTACGGTTAAATGTGATTGATATACATTTTTCAACATTAACAGTTATGCGGTAATAATTACTTGAATAGGTACTTACGTGTCTAGAAACGGTATCTTTATATACTCTACGTTTAATTTGCTTATTTACCTAGATATGTGTAAATTTCTTTTATTGATTTTCGCAAACTTTGATAGTTTTTGGAAAACTCTCAAAAACCCAAGTGATTGATACTACAAAAAGGGTAAGGTTGTGGTGTCTCAAGATTTGCAATATCGGAATGTGTAGCTACTTCTAAATTATTGTTGAAGATATCTCCATCTATTATATTTTCCAACTAATTCTGTTGATTTATTAATATTTATTGGGAATGCTGACTTTGAAATAGTAATAATGTTACAATTTCACTGCTTATGAGACCCAATTTTAGAAAAAAAAATTGACATACAACATCAAAAATTTAAATAAAAAATAAGTGATAGCTACATAAAGTACAGCATGCCATCATACAACAAAATTTAGAATAACAACTTCCGAACTAAAATAATGTATTTATTACATACAATATTATTTCAATATTAATGTAAACGTAAGTCTATATGTGGTAGAGCCACGCTGCAGCTATATTATGGTTGTAGCACGAATGGGTCGGCTCGACCAGGGAAGGACCACGCTCTCACAGAATCATCATTCTCTAGCCCATTTCCCATTATCTGGGGTCGGCGCACTAAATCTTCTTGTTCCATTCCTCTCTATTAGCCGTCATTTCCATACTTACTCCTTTCATTCTCATATCACTCTTCACACAATCGATCCATCTTTTATTCGGCCTTCCTCTGCCTGTGTGTCCCTCCACATTCATATTCAACACTCGTTTTGTGACATGAATTTCATCCCTCCGCATCACATGCCCAAACCATGCCAATCTGCTTCCTCTCACCTTTTCTACCACTGGCGCTACTTTCAGGCTTCCTCTTATATACTCATTCCATCCTTGTCACACCACACATCCATCGTAACATTCTCATTTCATTTGCATGCAATCTATTTTCATCCTTCTTCTTGACGGCCCAGCATTCGCTTCCATACATGACGACAGGTCGGATGATCGATTTGTAAATTTTCCCCTTCAGCCTTATTGGCATTCGGGGATCGCACGTTGTGGCTGTGACCTGTCGCCATTTCATCCACCCTGCGTTAATCCTATGCTGCACAGCTCTATCTATTTCGCCGTCGCCTTGAATGAGGGAACCGAGGTACTTGAAATCTGAGCAGGTAGGCAGTATAGCGCCACCCAACGACATGGGTACAGGTCTGGGAAGAGCGCCGAAATCACAGCACAGATATTCGGTTTTGGATCTGCTGATCTTCAAGCCAACACTTTCCAGCCTCTGTTGCCACCCCGTCAGTCTGCTTTGTACCTCGATGCCTTCTTCCCCGACAAGCACGATGTCATCGGCAAAGAGCATGCACCAGGGTGCCTCATCCTGCAGGTCCGACGTCAAAGCGTCCATAATCAGTAGGAAGAGGTAAGGGCTCAATGCCGACCCTTGGTGCAGCCCTTCAGCCACATCGATACTGCCCGTAATTCCCGCGGCAGATCGTACACATGTACGGGATGCTCTGTACATAGCACGGACTAACCTCTTATACTTCCCCGGCACACCTTTCATCTTTTACGCCCACCACAAAACCTCACGGGGAACCCGATCGTACGCCTTTTCAAGGTCGACAAAAACCATGTGCAGATTTTTATGCACGCGCTTGTACTTTTTGCACAATTGGCGTAATGCGAAAATGGCATCTGTCGTACCTCGACCGGGCATGAATCCGAACTGGTTTTGTGTTATTTCACACTCTTCTCTCATTCTTCTCCCTATTATTATTTCCCAGACTTTCATCGTATGTGACATGAGTTTTATTCCCCGGTAACTGCTGCAGTTTTGAACGTCTCCTTTGTTTTCAAAAATGGGGACCAGTATACTACTGCACCATTCCTCAGGTATTTGTTCTTCCTGCAACAATCTACCGAAAAATAAACTCAACCACTTCCATCCATCCGCATTCAGCAACTTCCACACTTCTACTGGTATTCCATTTGGGTTGACCGCCTTCCCATTCTTCAAATTCCTAACAGCCATTTTTACTTCTTCCACACTAATTTCTCTCACTAAGCCCATATTCACTGGTGGGTTTTCCAGCATACCATCCCATTCATTCTCCTCATTCATCAATTTCTCAAAATACTCCTTCCATCGCTTTTTTATACTTTCATCGTCAGTCAAAATCCTTTCAGAATCATCTTTTATACATTTTACATGTGAAACATCTCTTCCATTCCTTTCTCTCGCTCTTGCAATTTGAAAAAGTCGTTTTTGACCTTCGGGGCTTTCAAGGGACCGATATAATTTATCTTGCACCTCTGCCCTACAAATAGCAAATTCCTTCTTCGCTCTCTTCTTACATTCTTTATACGCCCCTCTCTTACTTTCTTTTATTGATTCATTCTGGTCTTCTACGCTCTGCCGTTCTTTAAAGGCATTTTTCTTTTCTCTCAAAACTTCTCTAATACTTTCACTCCACCACCACCCATCCTTATCTATCATACGCTTCCCTTTTGTTTCTCCTAACACCTTCCTTGCCACACTTCGGATACAATCAGCCATTTCCTTCCAGCACTCATTCACACTCATTCCTTCCATATCACCCATCTCTATCATCTTGTTTACAACTAGCTCTCTAAATTCACTTGCATATTCCTCCTTATGCAACAGATGCCATTTTATTTTGGGTGGGGGACGATCCTTATATTTGTTGAGGCGAACAGTTAAGCAGATGTCAGCCAGCAAAATTCGGTGCTGGGATACTAAGTCTATACCTGGAAGCACTTTGCAGTTTTTTACACTCTTCATTTGGTTCCGTCTTATCAGAAAATAGTCGATCAGTGTCGCGTGGTGGCCACTTTTATAACAAGATGCTGATCTCGTTTTTGGAAACACGTGTTTACTACAGCCAGGTCGAAAGCACATGCTGCTTGCAGAAGAACTTCCCCCTCACGGTTCCGCACTCCGTACCCCCATCCACCGTGTACTCTTTCATATCCGTCATTCACTCTCCCTACATGTCCATTAAAATCTCCTCCCATATAAACATCCTCACTCTCAGGTATTCCCGTCATCATACAATCAAATTCCTCCCAAAACTTCTCTTTCACACTCTCTTCACAGCCTGTTTGCGTAGCATACACACTTACAACATTCACTACTTTGTTTTCAATCATTAATTTAACAACTATCATTCTGTCATTTACTCTTTTCACATCTGTCACTCGTTCTTTCATTTCACTATCTAACACAACTCCCACTCCATTTCGCTTCCCATCGCTTCCACAATAATAAAACTTGTATCCTTCTCCAATCTCTCTTGCTTTATTGCCTTTCCATTTTGTTTCCTGCAAACAGGCAACATTCACTCTTCGTCGTTTCATGCTAACTCTCTTCCTCTTCCAGTCATCGTACCTACATTCCAGCTTGCAAACCTCACTCTGACATTCTTCTCTCTCCGGGCTCGCCTCTTACGTCGCACCCGCTCCGTAAGGTGCGACAACCCTTGCCCACTTCCCACAGGAGCCGGGTGCTGCCCCTGCGCGTCGCCTGCGAGGTACGCCCTAGCCCTGTCATATGTCCCACAACTCGTACTATTCATAGGTTTACTGCATGGGATTTGGCAAAAGTTTTACAGTCGGCCGCCTGCCTGACACCAACCCTCTTTGGGTATGCTATTGTTGGTAGAGGAAGCTACCATTTTGGGAAAAGGAAAAAGAAGGTTTGGGGTAGGATCGTAGGTGTAAGGATACTGTTATCTCGGCAGGAAAGGGTATGAGAATAACAGTAGCTCGGGGAGCCGGGGTCGCGTACCCGTATTCCATAACAGGATCACCGGAAAGGTAGACCAGCATGAAAACCCCCTGACAAGCACGCTCTCACAGAATACCAGCGTAAAATAGCAGCTTAATATTGCTGCTATTACATACAAAATTTTACTGAATGCTTAATTACGTCATCTGTTTTAGGTATTCTATAGTTTTAGGTCGGTATTACCACATAAAAGTAATATTAACCTAATTAATTGCTAACAAAATAATACAAAAAGAAACAGTTTAGTTCTATTTCATCCAAGGAAACATTATTATTTTCAATAGGTGTCTCGAAGCTACTATTTTGTGTAATCGAATCATACAATCCCGAATGCCTCGGTTTAACTTCAAGTACAACCATGCACTGAGTACGGTAAACAACTTATCGATGACGACGGCGCAAAGTATCCACTTGGAAGTCGTATCGCGTCTTCTTCGCTATATATAGACGACATCGCATTCTCCTTCTGATAGGATTATTCAAGGGTGCACAATGGGACCTTAGAAAATGGAATAGCAACCGTCGATCTGTTTTAGATAACCTCCCTGCTTACCATGAAATTACAGGAGAAGTAGAGTTTGATAAATCAATGCAAAATAAAATATTAGGCTTGCATTGGTCTACCGATAGTGACGCCCTTTATTTTAAGATATCTGTTCGTATTACAGAAAGACACGAGCTTAGATTTTGTTATCAGCCTTTTTGTACTCAATTCGACTTGTAACATAACATTAATAAATATATTTAAATTGGTTTTTATTTATTTCTTTAATAACCAAATGTTACTTGAAAATAAAAATTGATATTATTTGTAAATTAATAAATTTAAATAATTAGTATTTTGTAAGCATTGTATTAATTTAAATAATTTATATGATAGTTTATCAGATGTTTGTTATACAATTTTATTAAATGTCGAAGAAAAAATGCTTTAAAAGCAATTTGGTGCTTCTCCTCGGGATATGAGAGGCGAAAATTTTTTATAACGTATGAGTGCGAACAGGTAGATACAGACAATAAAAAAGCAATAGGACAGGACTCCATGGACTTCAATAAATGGAGATATTTTAAAGTTTAGGCTTTTAAATACCAAACCTATTATAACAACTTTAAAATGAGATTTCAGTAAAACTAAAATGCCATCAAAAACATAACTTGTAAAAAAAACAATTCTCGCAACTGAGTTCTTCTGCCGTAAAAAGTAGTCTATGTAATACCAAGTCGGGTAATTTATTCTGTCCCTACTTAAGGGTCCTTCTGTTTCCAGTTATTACGTAATTAGCTAACCTAACAACATCGTTAATGATCATAAACGTGTTAAAAATTGGAAATAAATAGATTGACTTGGCAATCGCACGAAACAATCTAATTTAACGTAATATGTATTTATGTGAAATAGTTTTGAGTTATGAGGGGTCAAAAGTGGCTCCAAATGGTTCGTGTAATATTACACACGGTGCGGCTCGCCGTTGTGCTCGAACTTGGCTTGACACGCTACCGCGTGTCTAGTTACTTGTGAGATACATTATGTTTTCATGCGAAGGCCAAGTCAATCCATTTATTTAAAACATGAAAGATTTTTAACATGTTTATGATCATTAAAGATGTTGTTAGGTTAGCTAATTACGTAATAACTTAAAACAGAAGGACCCTTAAGTAGGGACTGAATAAATTGACCGACTTGGTACTACATAGATCTCACTACTTTTTACGATAGAAGAACTCAGTTGCGAGATTTGGGTTTTTTTTTTAAAGTTATGTTTTTGATGTCATCTCATTTCTTTTTGTAGATATTCTTACTTTTTTCCTTCCCGATAACATCTACTTCTTGAATACAAACAACGTACCTATCTACACCTATTATACATAATATACAGGTACACTGATTCATTCACTGCAAATGTAACTTTGCAATCCTATATATTCATATGGGATTACAAAGTTATTTATGCAGATGCTGTATCTAGAAAACTAGACCGAAATTGAAAAATATTTTAATATTTTCTTAATTTATACACTAAACATTAACTGTATTTTAAATTTGAAGCTGATGATCGGTCAGTTAGTGACTGACAAAATTAAGAAATTTTGACTAGTTATAATTCTTAAACTACTGGTTCAAATTAAATGAAATTTGAAATATATCATTACAATACAATTTCTGCTTCGTGACTGAAAATTCAGACTTCTAGATTTAGAAGTTATAGGGGGTCGAATATGGCCTGAACTGCTAAGAGAAAAGTATGGTACGGCCCCGCTATTTTGCTCGACTTGGTGGGGGCACTGCCGTTCCCCCAGATAAAGCAATTATTCGGCAATAACTCTTCGTAAGAAAGCAAAAAATGTAAATATTTTACAAATACAAAATCCTCCCTTTTTTGAACAAAAGCAACGAATAGCTCTTAGTTCCTACAATGCTATAATCCCATTATAACTGAGTTTTCATTATCCATTTAAAATGCATTTAATCCCATTACTAGCCTGAGGGATTTAGTTTCGGCATTTAAAATACATATACCGCTATTTATCAATCTAGAGCCTCGATCATCGTTAGCGGGATACGCCAAGTACAGGCGAGGTTGGCACTTAAAAAAATAAGTAATTACAACCATTATCTCCGTCCTGTCTGTTTCATTATCTCTAAAGTCAACTCTAGAAAACTACGAGGCATCGATATAAAGGTTTATTTTAAGTCGCCAATCTCAACTATATTTGAGGTTTAGGTACGCCTGGTATTAAGCGGATTCTCAAACCGTAGGGTTCCACTTGATACAAAAAGATTTACTAATACACAAGATTTGTGTTTCAAAGGATTTTTTATAAATAAAGATCCTATTCTTCTCTTATAATCTCTTATATAAGCCACTATTGTTGTGTATTTATTTTAATGATGTTCTATTTTTATATCATAACACGAAATATTAATATATTTGATGCCTAAGATATATTTTTATCACAACAATGAAAATATATCATAATCATATTTTAAATAGCGTATCAAAATGTGTGCCAATCAAAATTATAAGTTAATTGAGCTAATGTGAAGGATATAAGCACTCCCTCTCGAAATCAGGACGGCTAGCAATCGGTACGCGTTCAAGAGTTCAAGAAGGTTCGGGAACACTTACTTAATAAATTGGCAGAATCATCATCCTCATCATTGGCAGAACCAGCGTCCTCATACGGCCAGCAGTGAAGGACCACGTCTCTGATCCATAAGACATCACTGGCAACACGCACTAGTTGTACATGTGTATATGTATGTATGTGTGTGTATGTATGTATATGTATATATATATGTATATATGTATGTTTATATGTATATATATATATATATATGTATATTCTTATTGTAATTATGTATATTATATATTTTATATACATATATGTGTAGGAATATTAATATAATTTTATCTATTTTTTGCGATATACCATTTATATCTTATGTATTTTATTTCCATGTATTACATTTTTTTTTGTTATTTTATTTTAGTATTCGCATATTAACTTTTTATTACACCTACTTCATTCTATCTCTGCATCATCCCAAGGTAGACTGGGAGAGAATGGCTTAGGCATTAAGTCCGCCTATATACCACTTGTGTATATGAAGTTTTAAATAAATAAATAAATAAATAAGCAAAAGTATCAGAGAACCCAGCTAAAAATAAAGCAACTAAAGGTTAAAGCACTAAGAAAGCTAAGGAACAAAAGGCTTTTAAAATCGTTACTATACAAGACACAATGAATCGAATCGAAAAAAGTATTGAGACAGTTTTTTGGCCTGCGTTATGCGTAGAAATGAGAACGGCCAAAAATGATGAAATGAAGTTATTGTCATCACATATCTGTGACTGTTTGTTGTTTTGATATAGGCTGTTTTGGATATCTCACACATTTGGAGGCTTTCATTGCTTCAAAAAGCTTCTAGTTGTGAGCCATATTGCAGGCTAGAAATAAATAATGTATTCCGAGTAAAAGTAATGAGTAAACAGGAGATATGACAGGGCTACAATATTTGTACGTCATCGAATTTCGTCTTTCTGTGCAAACTTAAAATATATCCTACTGTAGAGCTTGTTATTGGACCACAATATATTTTCTTTGATTCAGTTTATTGTGTCCAGTGTAAAGTAACAATAGCGCATTGCACCGAGGTTCATATGCTAGGTGAGAAAGTTTTGTTTTAAAGCATCACTTGTTATATTGATTTCAGCAAATAATATGTCGGATGTAATGTCATCGAAAATTCTTAGAAAACTATAGAATACGTTTCGCATAAGAACCGTCACAAAATTGTAAGACCTATAATATCCACATCAATAACTGTTAATGTAGTTGTAAGGTTTTTTCAAACACCTAACATTTCGCTAGAACTACATTTATTTTTCGTGCCGTGCACCGTGAGCCGCGGTAGCTCAGATGGTTAACGCTCGCTGTAAATATAACAGAACGCGAGTGAGTAACCCGGGTTCGATATCCGCAGGTACCAATGAAATTGTTAATTGCAGTTTTAAGTGCTGATTTACCACGTGCTTGGCGGTGAAGGAAAACATCGTGAAGAAACCTGCATGTCTGAGGAATAAGAGAAAAAAAATATTTCAAAGACATGTGAAGTTCGCCAACACGCATTGGGGCAGCGCGGCGAACACTTTCTTGCCTAAAACCCTCTCAGAAATGAGGGGAGGCATGTGCCCAGCAGTGAAACGTATATAAGCTGTAACTTTACTTTATTTTACATTTATTTTTCTCTTTCACACCTTCATCTTGTAACCTCTCTTTTCTAAAGCGTATAGCTTTAACGCAGTGGTGGACACAGATGTCCGATGCCGGCAACGCTTGAATAGACCATTATTTCGCTTGTTGTCGATGAGTTACTTACTATGAAAACTTTATTCTTAAATGCACGATTAATATATGTTATGTATGAGACTAAAATTATGTATGTTTCCCTTGAAAATAATATAAATAAAATTAGTTCAACATAAGACCAAGTAATGATCCGTCCCTACGTTGGATCCCGGTAAACCTTTGTATCTACCACTGCGCTCCTTATTCTTTCATCCATAATTATGAAATCTATCATGCTTCTATCATCATCTCTTTCAAATTTATACATGTGAATCTTCTTATCACCAAAGAAAGTGTTATGATGAAGAAAGATATTTGTGATCAAAAAGATGCTTTTCCACTCATACAGTGAGTAGGCATTCACCATTCCCATTTATACTTTTATTACCGAACTTTTCTAATATCCTTTCATAACCAGATCTCTTCACTCCAACTCTTCCATTAAAGTCTTTTAACATAACAATATTTTCACATTCCTTACATTCCATCAACACGATTAAACTTTACACCTTACCATGTCCAAAAACTAATCTCGGATATAGTGGGCTTAGACATGTCTGCGGCATACACTCCAAGCACAAACAGCTTCTTTAAGCCCACTTTCATTTGTATCCATAGCAGCCTCTGGCTTACACATTCATACTTTTTTACACATTGACCCATTTTTTCTGAAAGGATGATACCGACTTCTTTACATGCTTACTCGGTCTTGTCTACACCAGGCCAATACGTGGTATATATGCCATGTGAAGTGGCATTATCCCTTTCGTTTGGTCTCATCTAAACATGACACATCTATTCCTCTATTATTCATCATTTCGTGTACTTAAGCCATCTTATCATTTATTGCACCACGTACGTTCAGCGTAACAAGACGGGCTTCCGCAAATCACTTGAATGTTTCAAAAATGTCTTCTTGAATTTTTGAAAGAAAATTTTTGAATGTAATTTTATCTTTTGTAGTTCATATATTTTTACTCATTTCAAAAACACTTGTCATATGTTGAGACTTTTCTTAATATATTTCTTGGCTCTTTCCCAAACTCACTTAAGTAAGGCAACAAGCACTAAAGATCAGTGCTTTGGTCTGAAGCTATTTGGACATCCACTTACTTACAAAACCTTTTTTGATAAATGAAAATAAGTTAATTTTAATGAGATGGACGTAACAATGCGTGTAAAATTAGTTGCATTCAATGTATGGTATTCGCTTTATTAAAACAAACGTACTAACCATATCTACTGCAAATGTTACAACGATGTATGTTATATGTTTTTTACGTGGTAGAGCCACGCTGCACCTATAAATGAATTTTGCACGAATATGTCTGCTCAACCAGGGGACCACGACCTCACAGATCATCAACATGAAATAAGCAGAATAATTCTAATTTTCCTACGGTGAGTGCAGAGATCCAGGTCTGGTAACGAGGCATTCCATTTTAATTTTAAATAGAAGATAGATGTACTTTATGTTGTACTCTATATTGAAAAATCTTTCATTCGACGGCACACATTACAAATATATTTTCTTAGCAATTACACTGCCTCAGTCAATTTTTGAATGTCATGTATGTACGAGTAAGTCACTGATACAGCAGCTAATGAATTAAACTGTGTAGTTATGCTATTGTAGTTTCAGAACTGATTTTCGACATTAATACGTGGACCACTCAGCAACTGACAAAGAACAAGTGAAGCCGGCCACAGTCGTATGTGTACCTGCTGTACTACCATATGCAAAAGAGTCACTGACAAAATTGGCTACTTCTTGAAACGCGCTTCCATTAAAACATACTTCAAGCCGCCGAAGAAGAGTTAAAAAGAAGTTTTTACCACCAGTCAAGTGTAGTGTCCCTCGGCAACATGCAGGAGCGTACAAGTTTAATTGTCAATGTGGTCTCTCTTATATGTAACAGCACCCATGGTTCTGGTTGCTGGTTCTGGTTTTATGAAACGAACTAAAAATCAATTAAAACCCGTGTTAAAGAACAAATAGCTGATGTGAAGAATCGACGCTCCGGGAAGTCTGTAGTCTGTGAACACGTACAGGATCGCCCTCGCCACTACATCGGATTTGATAGACAACAAATCCTCGCTAAAGAACACCGATTCCTTCCAAGAATGATTCGCGAGGCTAATGAAATCAAAAAATATTCCAATTTCAATAGAGAAGATAGCTTTGCGCTACCATCTGTTTGAGATCCTATAATTAATAAAATTAAATCACAACCCAAGCATACAACTGCAAGACTTCAAGACACTATCTGTTCAAAATGTATAGACCGTAACAAAAATTAATAACATTAACCTGTGGTAACAACGGTTAACTATGACACCTGGATGTTGAACATCTGAGTCCCGTGACCATGGGTGCTGTAAAGTGCTCGAAACTTCGGGAATATAAAAAAGTTAATACATGCGATAAAATCCGTAAAAACTAGTAGTATTTAAATCTTTAATAAAAAGTTCTACGTTTAAAGGATTTATATTTAATATTTTTAAAGAACTATCCAGCCCGTTTTAGATACCTAAATATAAATAAATGCTATTCAAAGCTCATCCAACGATCCGTTTGGTTTAAAGCGCCATTAGAGTAGTCTTAAAGTCATCGCGTAAAAATATCTCCGACGCAGAACCATTTTTAAATGAAACGCGTTATTTCAATTAAGCTCGTACAAAATATGGAAAATTTGAAACATTCGTATATATCTGGTTTTTGATAATGTTAGTGCTGTTGAACTTTTGGGTTTTACAGCTTTATAGGTCTCAGGGCCTTTTAAGTTGCGGGTTGTAAAAACTGTTACTTGCGTAACGATGACTTCTATGACAATGTACAGTGCACTTAAATGAGTTATCTAACGGCTGACGGAACAGGGGGTGCCGGGCCCCGACTCTGATGGCTTACTCGTGTCGTTTGATGTTCTGAAAAAAATGTTCTGAAAAAAAGCGCCCAGGGATGTGGGTGTACGGTGTGAAACCGGTGGAGGGGTGTGCGACGTGCCCGTCTGTGGACTCGCTGTTTCCCATCCGATGTCCTATCAGTGTTTGTGGTACTAGGTGAACCTGTGACGGGCCGGTGATATTTGTCTTGTCGGAAATAAGCAGAACTGGGGGTTCAATTAAAACGTTGCGGAGCCTGCGAAGACTTAGCTTATAGTTTTGAGCCTGAGCGTAAGTAGCTGCGTTTACCACAATATCCCAAATATTATGGGGCGCAAGCAAGTCCGAATTTCACTGATACCACGCAGCTTCGGTGGCGATGCGAATGAATCGAGAGTGAGTGCAAAGGCTACGTTTGCGTAGGACATGATCGGTCTTATTCCAAAAAAATGTTTTGGTCCTGGTTTAAACCAAGACTGACAGATCCAGGTTTGTTACGGTATTAGCTTTAGCACCAGTATCAAAATGTATTCTTATTCCAAAACGCAGACTATCCGTGGACTAGTTAGACCAAAATTCATCCTGGTTTAAATATCATCCACAGATAAGAAACAAGAAATTACATTCTTTCATTCGTTCCTACAGGTTTCATTCAATGCAACGTTCTGTTTCGTTAAATATTAATATTATTTTCACACTTAATTATGCTCAAATAATTATTCATCAATACAAAAAAAATATTATTTGTTTAGGTAAAAATATATTGAACAATCACGACTTATACTTTTATTAAAGTGCTTTTTATAATCGTTTTCATTCTAACGACTCTACCGTAAAATGGAATAAATTACATAGGTACCGCGAGCGCGTGATTAAAAACGTTCAAAATTGTTTATGTTGCGTTGCTCTTATTTTAATACATTGCATTGATCTCAGTATTGTGGTATTGCAGATAGTAAGGTTTTATTCGGATTATTTGGATCTATATTTATAATAATGGAACAAAAGAAAAAAAGGGGTGAAAATTGGAGTTCAGAAGAAAAAGTTAGTGAAACATCGTAATTTATTTGTTAGTGCTTAGCAACGCTCTTATCCTCCTATCATCCTTATTTCGACTAAAAAGGATTTTCTTATTATTGTAGGAAATATTACGTACTTTTATTGCTCATTCAGCACCTATTTTAGAAGATAAGTCAACGAAAACGTGACTTATCTTCTAAAATAAGTAAGTAAGTAAGTAAGTAAGTAATTGAAAAAATACAAACGACTCGAGCGGTGAAAAATTTTTGACGTTTATGGACCATATGCAGTGTCAGCAAGAGTAGCACAAAGTTGGTTCAAGCGTTTACCGTCCGAGAATTTCGATGTCAAAGATGCAGCTCGCTCTGGTCGCTCTTATAGGGATAATGTCGATGCAATTTTTGAAACAGTAGTTGGTGACGCTAATGATTGCTTATTTGAAATTCGGAAATGGATGGTCGCTAAATGTTAAGGTTGATTAGGTTGCCCTTCGTATCCGGAGAGAAGGAACCACAAAATAGTGCGGCCACAGAGTCTCGGGTTTGATTCCCGGGAACAATGGCCTCAAACCATTTGGTGCACGAATTTCGAAAGTAGGCTGTATTTAGCGTGGTTTACTATAACCAGAACAAAATGACAGACGTGGCATGTGTCCGTATTTGGACAATACACTCTGCTATTACCTAATTTACTTTATCAGCTGGCGTGGCAGGAGCATGAGCTGCTGTGGAAAAAGAACAACAAATGAGAACAGCTCAGGACAGGAAACTTACTTGGATGTTGATATTCTGGCGGCCTCTTTCCAGGTCTCGAGGTTGACGGTGCCGTGCTGCAACTACGGTGATGCACGACGACAAATGCACTGGGGTTGACTGTTGGCGCCACGACGAATTATATGCATTAGTGCATGACGAAAAGCACTGTACAATCGGTTACTACGAAATTGTTCTGTGGTCCGACATGCAGAGGTGTTATCATATCTAAATTCAGGCTTTAACTGCTCGTGCGGCGGCGCACGTTGACAACTCTGGTCGGCTGATGGCATGTTCTGGTCCCTTTCACTTTTCTGTCATTGATCGATCAAAATGACGCCACTAATTTAGACTCCTATTGGCGTGCCCATGCAGGCAGGGAAGCGGAAATGAAGAAGAGGGATATTACCAACTAATATAGTTTAAAATGTGCGTTTTGGAGCAACCAGTAGTGGAAGATTGGCATTTTAGTAGTTACGACAAAACCGAGGAATTGAGAATTAATTACAAAACGGTTTTGACCTATTTTAAAAAGTCTGGCTATATAAAAACTCGATATTTGGCTACTACACGAGCTCACTGAAAAAAAAACCTAATAAATCGTGTACTTATTTGCGATTCTCTATTGAATTATAATTGAAACGAACCATTTTTCAAAAGAATGATCACTGTTGATGAAAAGTAGATCACCTACGACAAGAATGTGCGAAAAAGATTATGGCCAAAGGGTAGTCACTCCAGAGACCGTAGTGAAACCCGGGTGATGCTGTGTGTATGGTGGGATTGGAAGAGCATCGTTTATTATGACCTTTTACCGCCGGGCAGAACCATCGATTAGAATCTCTACTGCCAACAACTAATGAGACTCAAGCAAGAAATTGAGACGTGAATTGAAAACGGCCGGATTCGATCAACAGAAAAGGAAAGGCCTTTCATGATGATAACGCCAAACTACACACATATTTGGCCACTCAGCAAAAATTGAGAGAGCTTGTTTGGGAAGTATTAAGGCATCTACCATGTAGTCCTGACGTTGCAACCCCAGATTTTTACCTGTTTCGTTCTCTTCAGAATTCTTTGGTTAGTGCTAGATCAACATCAAGAGAGGACTATCAAAACTACTTGTGGCATTTAATTGATCAAAAATCTGAAAATTTTTACAGCAACGGAATTATGTCACTACCCACAAGATGGCAACAAGTTATCGAACGAAATGGCATTTAAATTATAATTAAATATAATTAAACTTTGAAAACGAATGTCTTCAATTTTTATATAAATTACGAAGAAACTCTTTCCTCGACTTTATATTTCAAACTTTGCAAGTTTTAATAGTCAATTTAAACAACGTTTAATGTAATGATATTAAATATAAACTTCACATTATGTTATACTTTATACTACAATAGCTTGCCAGGCAGATGTTTTTCTGCCCTTTTCGACGACCTATTAAAAATCCTTAATTCCTCTCAAGTTGGACCAAACTGCACACGGAGTGCGAATTTGATTAAAATCGGTTAAGTAGTTTAAGAGTCCATCGCGGACAAACAACGTGACACGTAATTTATATATATTAACATTTAGTTGGATACTGTAAAACCTTATAGTGTACAACTAAACCTTGTACCGGTAGGCGTAGTGCAGGGCAATCCGCCACTAGAGGGAGTGACGACCAGGTAAGATATGTAGGTAGTCGATGGATGCAGTGGCTCAGGACCGTGCTTTATGACATTCTTTGGGGAAGGCCTATGTTCAGCAGTGGACTTGTGAAAGCCTGTAATGATGATGAAGATGATACAACTGAATTGTGGTATATAACAACCTTCCTAACCGATACAAATTCATTATTAAAGTAATTAGCGATCCACCCTGGCTTCACCTGGTAATCAAAGATTATTTTATTAGTTTTTTTTTTCAAAAAAGTTTTGGGTTTTAGGATAAAATATATCCTAGATGACTCCTGATATTGCTATCAATCTGATGGTGAAGTTTCATGACAAGCGGTTCAGCCAGACAAATTAAGTTTAAGGTTTTAATGTTTTATTGGCATGCAAATTACTACTTTAAATCTCACAGGATAATTATATTTGAAGTACACGTTATATAATACACGATAATTTTCCAATATTTTTCGATAGTATTAAGTGTAGTATTTCTTGATAAATACAATATCCTTAAGGGTTCTAAGGTTATACAAAAGGGTTCGCAGCACAACGCTTATAGCCTCTATTGTAAATAAGGATCCTTTTGAATATTGCTTTTATAGAATCATTTTGCTGCCTTCGTTTTATTTATTTGAGCATATAAACCTCTACTTCTATAGAGCAACACGGCCCATCGGTTCGCGTAGTGTATATATTCTTTGCCATCGGTGCGGTTTAATGGAGGGGAGTAGCCAGTAGTTACATTTTTACAGTATCGCTCATCGCTCAGTAACAGCGACAACTCGGACATGGACTAGGATGAGTCGCTCGACCGACCAGCATATTGTAAAAGGCGAGCGGCCTGTTTTAGTAAGCAAATCCGAAACAACACCACCGTTATTATTTGTAACTTTTAAGTTTAAAAAGAAGCAATAATTGGATTAAAATTACTTACATGAAAGGCAACGTCATCTTTTTAAAAATTTACGCGACAAATCACTTCCTGCAGCAAAAAACTTAAAACACATTTTCGTAAGACGTCGATTCAGTTGTGCAACTAGATTTAGTCTAGTGAGCAATGTGATGGCAACTACAGTTTTATTGCACGCGTAGAACCACATGGATTTATACTTTAAGGGCCTGCGCTTACAGACGGCACGGCATACGACCCTGTGTCATCTAGCGGCACGCCAAGCAAGTCAAGACACGCACGTGTACCGGGTGCTCGCGTAAGTCGATGAGATTGCCGCCGCAGCGGGCTAGATTCAACTTTGTTTCAATTACTTAGCACTCACATTCCTTTAACAAAATAACCTATGCGTTTCATGTGATGCACTGGCGTATCGCGGCATCAAATGGAATTCCTTGCTTGACGTGCCGCGGCACCCCTTGGAATATCGTGACGTGCCGAAACATGCCACGGAACTACGCGAGACATTTCGGTCTATTCGTGTAAAAATAAAGAAATGTCAGTGCTAAAATCATTAAAATAACGTCGAAAATCTTTTTCCTATGAAAAAATCTCTTCACACGCTGTGCCATGCCATACCATCTTTGAGCGCAGACCATAACAGAGAGGAACGCCTGCATATGATGACTCCCCTTCGATCTGTCAATGGTTCGTGTTGCTCCACGAATATGTCTACGTTATCTTTGGCGCTACTGCATATTGCCGGTGTGAGTCATTAACATCTAGCATCAGCGAATTAATTCATCTTTTTAGCAGCATTGAAGTAATATATACCACGTACTAGAACAGACACCGCGAACAAAATTTGTGGTTTGTTTTGGAAAAAGACACAGAGAACCTTTGACAAAAATGTACCTCATGTAAATCGTATTTTGCATGAATACAAAACTGAGATAACAAAACCAGTAAATATCATCACTCATTATTGTTTTAGGAATTTACTCGATGAGGGATCATAAGCGAAGCCCAGTTTCAGACGCTGTTTCTTTAACTCTGGTTTCTTTACTAAGGGACAAGCCATTTTAGTAAACTTAAGATCAATAAGACAATTAGTTAACTTTAACTAAGATAGTTAGTTTACGCCGGTGGCCCTCCGCAGCTTCACGTCCCAGTATGTGTTAGATTATTATAGACTCTATGATGGGTAGGTAATTTAATAAATGGTTTGTAAGGTATTTGATATATTTTATTTTATTACTCATCCGCAAAACGAGATCGTTTGTACTTACGATTTAAATTAAGTTTGTATCATGTAATATACTTCTGGTTTTTGGTTCACTAGCTTCTTAAATAATTACGGGCTAACTATTTACTTAACCCTCTCAAAAATGAGCGAAGGCCTGTGCTCAGCAGTGGGACGTATATAGCCTGTAACTTTACTTTTCCTTTAACTATTTACTTAAATAATTGCTTTAATTTGTTGGATTTATTGGATAACTTAATAGGAACAAATAAATGACAAACAAATATTAACATCTAATGCCGTGAGCTTGTCAGCTTCCGGCAAACTTATCACTGACTTGTATAAATGTCGGCTGAGAGGAATAGATCCGGAAGTGGTTTCATAACCGCCAACAAGTGAATAAGTGAAAAGGGTAACCCTGCCAGTCTGCTGTAGGGAGTCATTAGGCTTCTTAAGTTAAGTAAACTATTTTATTGGACCGGGATACTAAAGCTAAGTAACTAATGTATTATGCTATTATACTATATATCTTTTAATTGTTGATGCCATTGTGTGACCTGTGTATTTGGGAATTACTTATTGTTGATTAGTTCATATTAACTATATAAGAAACATATTTTAAATATATTTCATTTAAAAGAAGTGTCCCGCTGGGTTTCTTGCTGGTTCTTCCTAGGACAAGGTTTTCTTCGAACCAGTGGTAAATAATAATTATATATAATATAAGTATATATTATATTAATAAATATTAGTATATATTGAATAAAATTCCATTCTATTCTATTCTAGACTTTTCCTGTAACCTGACATTTAATACCCGTATACCTGACAATAAATATAGATAATATATTTTGAAGCCTTTTCTTTGTAACTCTACATTTTAATTAATCTAATACACGCATCCTGTGCGTGGGTAGGAACATCATGACTATTCGAGCCATAAAATTTCCCCGAAAAAGTTCATAAATCATTTGATGTTGCGAGCAACTTCGGGCAGTGATCCCAGTATGTCGAGTTATTCAGTCTTATTTGTAGCGACCTGCGGACATGTCAGTAACATGTGGGCCGCCGTTTCTATTAAACTCAGTCTATCTATAACACCTATAGTCAATAAATGTTTGTTAAAGAAGCCATGCCATGTAATAGCGCTTCTTGCAATCCTCAGTATGCTGTCAAATTCAATGTCAAAAAAAATAAAGCCTAATGGCAGGGTGCGGACCGCGAACTCAAAAAGGTCGTGGGTTCGAATCCGCCATTCGACCACTGGCGTGAACCACTCATAACACAAGCAATTTAAGCTTACCACGAGTGGTTAAGGGGAATATTAGTAATGTTTATAGCATTGTTAATATTCTTTTTAAAAAAATCTGATGAAGACTGCAGCTTCATCTTCCATCTAACCATTCAGCAGTAACTGTTTTTCAATCCTCTAAAAATGTTTTTTGCGTAACGACCTGTCCTACAGAAGAACAAGGCCACCATCTTTTTTCCCACGCTTCGTCCTCTCTTCACAGCAGTTGGCATCTTCGGAAGGAAACTCTCAGACAGCAGACTGTCTCTTAATTTCTGGATCATAATAATAAATCCAGATTTCTTCACCCGTATGTATGTCGAATATAGCATTTAAGTCACCTCCGTTAAATCTTTGAACCATTTCACGACACCAATCAATACGACGGAGTTCTTGGGCCTCTATCAAATTAATAGGTATCCACCGGGCATAAAGCTACCTGACTGTTTAATGTTCCTGGAAAATTTTATGCACTGGACTCATATCGATGACTAAGCTTGTCCGAATCTGCTGATAAGTCACTCATTTGTCAGTCTCTGTCATACGCTGCACAACACTGACGTTATCTTCAGTCGTTACCGTAAAAGGCCGTCCCTCACGCAGATCATCGGCAAGATTAGTGCGACCACGTTTAAACTCATTAAAACAGTTATAAACAGTGGCACGAGATGGGGCTTCATCGTGAAAGGCCAATCGAAGTCTATCACAACTTTCTTGTTGACTTAAATGACATCGAAAGAAAAAAAATCATTGTACGAAAATGTTCTCGCGTTAAATCATGCTGATGTAACACAGAGAATTTTCAATTTGACAAATTAATAAATTGCATATACAATAACATTGGCAAAGAGTTCCATTTTCAAAATTTGAACTCATTTTTTTATTATTTCGTTTACAAGTGGCCAGTTCTAAAAACTTACAGTGTCGCCCTCGTAATAACTCACCTGTAAGTAGGTATTTAAAACTATTTCTGTTATTTATTTTCTGTTGTGTTATGTTGTTTTTAACAAGTATTTTTCGATTTTGTCCCATATTGGCTTAGCGCGCAGAGGTCCTATATTTTTGTGAGATTTATAATAATAAAGAATGTGCCAGAAGTGTTACTTGTCTGATATGTTCTAAAAGGGGACTAATGTTCGGGCTAATCACCTACCACTTCTTCTCAATTTTCTTCTTAGCTCATATTATTTTTCCATAACGAGGGCTGAGGTACATTCTCGAGACTGAAGCAATTTAATATTTTTCTTTATATTATATAATTGAAGTTGTATGATTGTTGATAACATGTTAAAAACACTTTAAAGAAAAATGATCATTTTAATTTCTATCATGTATAGTAATTTCAGCAGTGTTTCGTATAATAATTTTATTTATAACGACTTACGGTAAAATACTGTCAAAATAAACCGCCAAAGATCACATCTGCATAGTTTTCTGTTACGATATATTATTTCACAAACATGCTTATGTGTCTTTTCGCCTTTATAAAGAACTTTTGAAAAGATCTAACACTATGATAGTACGGCAGTAAAGTGGCTAAATATTTAGCTGCAGCTTGCAGCTATCACAGGTATGATAGATAAGATATTAGGAGACTTTTTCTGAATTAATTAATATTGTAGCATTATACACAAGATATATAAAAAACTATGAAATTTCATGAAGTAATAAAATTCAGTTGTAATTATTATGTTAAAAATTTAAAATACATTAAATAATTATTATTTATGGCCCAATATACGCTATTAAAGAGCTGGAGGTAGTCCGAGTTAACATTGGCATCGGGACGTCATTCATCTTAGTCCCCCGTAACCATGGGTGCTGGAAACTTCGGGAGTTAAAAATCATTTAAATTAAACGTGAAAAAATCCGTGAAGGTGGTTTTAATCAATCTGTACTGTTCACGTAAATATAATAAATTATTTTGAAATGCAGTTTAGTTATAACCAAAAATGAAGTTCAGACCTATTTTACTGAAAACAAGGGATGCCATTTTAGGTCTCATGGGTGACAACGCATCTAAATTTTGATTCTTAAGGGGAAAGTACCTGGTTGACCGAGCTTTGCTCGGTATTTTACGCTCGATTTTTTTAATTCGTGTGTTTTGGAAATTATATTTAGATACAAATTACATACTGATGAAATATAAATAGTATTTTTTGATCTTAGCGACATAACAAAAAAAAACGGAACTGGTTATTTGAATAAAAAATCATGAGTGCAATTATCTTAATTTAAATTTTCGTGTTTTTAAAAAATACTAAAAAAAGGGCTCGAAAAAATAGATTTTCTCAAAAAAGAAAGGAACTTGAAAAAAAATATTAAAATAAGTCGGTCGGTCGGTCTGGGCTCGAACCGGGGTTTTACGATTCAGTGACCGCCCTTTATACCAATTAAGCTATTTATAATCATTAACAATCTGTCAAAATTTACCTTCTTGTTCTAACGATATTGTAGCAGTTTTTCATTGCCTAAAAACAGGGACAAAAAGACATTTTCTAAAAATAAATCCTAGCTAGATCGATTTATTATCCCCGAAACTCCCTGGACACTAAATTTTATGAAAATCGTTGGAGCCGTTTCCAAGATCCCGATTATATATATACAAGAATTGCTGGTTTAGTAGTATAGGATATGATCTCAAATGGCTTAGCAAGATCCTTCGTTATGCCGAAAATATTGCAGCATTAATTTTGAAATAAATATATGGAAAAGTTGAAGATTAATGTTAGACGAAAACACGATTTCGTAAAATTTTCTCGATAGAAAAAAATCCAAAGTTACCTCCAAAATAAACAATAAACCGCTGTTATTCATAAAATACTTTAAATAAGATCATGAAACTTTGCATACTAACTGAACTAACTATAAAGCAGTGCTTACTCTATCCCCTTAATCAAGGATAAATGTAGAGGTCTATGAACCACAGTATCCACTTGCTATCAGGTGAAATGTGTTCACGTTTGCACCATTATTCTACATATATAAAAGATATTACCAACCAAAAAAGCTATAACATTTATTGTCAAAAGTGATAGCGTATTCCTTAACTTTACGACAAAATTTTTATATTTTTTATGTAGAATTTGGTAATATTCCATCATGTTTAATATTGTATATTGAAAATACAAATTTATCCTCCTAAAAATGAACTGCGAAAGTCCACATTAATAAAACACTGGACTTAATTTACGTACATTTCAATCCCCTTTTGCTTTTGGATTTTATCGGATTATTCTTCAATTTACAATATGAGGCGATTGTAGAATAAACTGCCTTTACTAATTTGTATTGACTGACAACTGTATAGATTGAACTGATATAACACGTAATACTATATCATTTTATTTCTTGTATTAATTTACATCAATTATGTTTTATGGCTACCGCATGCCAATATTGTAATACGAATATAATAATCTTGGACATATACATAGTGTATTAGAAATTTAATGGCACTACAATATGTGTATCACGTCGAATTTTGTCTTTCTGTGCATACTTAAATTGTGTTTTACTATAGATCTTGTTATTCGACCACCATTTAATGTCTTTGATTCGTCATTAGGTAATAACTCGCACGCAGACTCGACGACTTCCAGCCTTATTTTCCGTCAGCTTTAGTACCATAGAATACATATATGTTTTTAATCGTGTAAGAGGTATGCTGCAGCTATATTAGTAGTATATTTCTAGCACGAATGCAGGAATTTGATGGATGCTGGTGGCTCAGAACCGAGCTCGGGACTTGTGGAGGGCTGTAGTTATGACGCCACCGTGAAGTGGCGATGTAAAAACATCCACTAATCCTTATCATCCCGAGGGTGTCGTAAGAGATGACGAAGGAAAACAAATTAGGAGATGGACAGCGGCGTCTTTTTAATAACAATAATAAAATTAAAAAAAACTGCAATTGCCAAATCGCCAGCCAAATCGTTGACTTTAATAGGGTGAAATGAATGAATGGGTGTATACTTATTCGATATATTATTAAATCGTATTCTATTAAAAAAATCCACTCAAATTGTTAGGCTTGATTGTTTGTGTGATATTTTGGTAAATGTTTCATTCGTTATCGTTAATGTCCGTCAGCCCGTATCGATCCTCTTCTGACAGCGACCTTCCCGTTGATGGGTAGTATTTTATTATCACTCTTTTTTCAATCCACTAATGTTTACGACCATGTTTTTCAGCAAATAAATTTTCTATCCATCTATCTACATCTAGTATACTCCTCTTGCGCCTTGTATTCCCCTCAGTCATTATTAATCGACCTTAAACGGCAGAAGCTATTAAAGTGCATTTAAATGAGCGTACAGGTGGAGATTAACCTAGGGTAGGTTAATCTCACCATACACTATATGTATATACTCGTATTGACAACATTCGCTAAAGGAAGCCGGTTGTACTCACAGTTAGAGATACAGGTACAACAAAATATTCTGTGGCTTTTTCAGTGTCATATATCAATACCCCAACATAAGAAAGTCTCTTACGACCCAAAACAACCCCAAATGCGAAGGAAGGACAGAGTATGTCCTAATATTCCCTTTAGGACTTATTTTATTAAAAAGTTTCAATGTTTTATTGGTCCTTTTCTATACCATAAAATTAACCGAATGATTAATATGCATACGCTTAATAAATACAATTGCAAAAAAGTTGACAGTTTGGCTTAAATCACAAACTTATGACGACATTGAAGATCTATTTACAATAAAAAATCAGCTGAGTCCTAAAATTTAAACTTAAATTAAAATAAAACAATATTAAATATTTATAAGCACCTATTAGCACGTTATTAAAAAGTAGTGATTTGTAAAGCATTTAAGTGTACATAGAAATGTTAATTTACTTTAAGGAAGAAACTAGCATTTAAGACACAGGCTTGGCCTAGTTTAAATGCTAGCAATTTTTATTTTTTAGTGTACACTTTTCGTTCCAATATTCCAAATATTAAGATTCATTTAATTAAAATTAAAATTTCAATTTTGTACTATTACATACACAACATAAATTACATTCTTAATAAATGTTCACGGTTTTAGTGGTAAGTATCTATTGTTTTAAAAATGTTTGTTCTACCCGAAACTTTAATCTTAAGATTTGTTAGAATTGATACACACTCACGTTAACACAACTCGTTTTTATTTTCGATGTAAAACTCAATTTGACATACATTAGCGGATAACTAACCACTACGGCAGGATACATTCAATAGCGCGTACATAAATCAAATAGCGCCATCTGTCGATCAATAGAATACAAATATATATATATGAACCTTTTTACTCATTCCGCCCACCAAGGACTTGTCCTTCAAAAAAAATCCACATACTCCTAACAATTATATTACAACTCAAAGAAGAATGCCGCCCACCGTGACAATGTGATTTGAATCTTCATGACTTAACCAACACACAAAGCTTACTAACAGGGCGTTTTAAATATCCTCCCTTACACTTAATAGTAACGACTCTAGTCACATCATCAGGTCCGGCATGCTTATTTGTTACTTTCCCTAAAATCCATTTGGCTGGTGGTATATTATCATCCCTTAACACCACTACATCTCCAATATTAACTTCAGGTTTTTTCGTATACCACTTGTTTCTTTGATTTAAATGACTTAAAAATTCTTTATACCACCTTTTCCAAAACAAATTTACCATTTTTTGAATAATTTTCCACCTATCTAAGCCGCTTACGTTTTGATCACAATAATCGACATCACTAATATTTAACAAAGGTTCACCTATTAAAAAATGACCAGGTGTCAATGGGAGATGGTCATTTGGGTTGTCGCTAAGAACACTCAAAGGCCGCGAATTTAAACAGGCCTCGATTCGCGTCAGCATAGTAGAGATTTCTTCAAATGTTAAGGTAGTGTCACCTACAACTCGTTTTAAATGAGCTTTTGCACATCGTACACCCGCCTCCCATATTCCTCCAAAGTTAGGTGCGTTTGGTGGTATAAAATGCCACTTTGTTGACTCTAAGGTTAATAATTCGGCTATTTCATTATGTAGTTCAGATTTAGCGTTATTAAACATTTTACACAACATTTTATCTGCTCCCACAAAGTTCGTGCCGTTATCGCTGAAGAGATCTTGGCAATGACCTCTACGTGCAACAAATCTTCTAAATGCAGCGATAAAGCCTTTGGCCGTCAAATCAGATACCGCTTCTAAGTGGATCGCGCGAGTCACCATACAAACGAACAAACAAATGTATCCCTTGTAGGATTTTGATCCACGGCCTGGAGAGAACCGCATAATCCACTCCTGAACTTTTGAAAGATCTGCTCGGTTTTAATCTAACTTCCGGCAACTGACCCATTAATTGTGTGGCTGCTGCTTTTGAGTATCTTAAACATACAACACAACTTCTGTAGTACTTTTTAACCATATTACGTGCTCTCAATATCCAAAATTTTGATGTCAAAAAACTCATCATCAGTTGCGGACCACCATGAAGAGTCTTTGTATGAGCATCAGCAACTATTAACTGGCTGAGATGATTCTCAGCAGGCAAAATAATCGGATTCTTCAGATCGTAGCTTACATTAGCTTGGCTTAGGCGTCCACCCACTCTTAAAATCCCATTTTTGTCTAAAAAGGGACAAAGAGTGCGTAACACACTCCGATTTTCAACGCAACCTTTTAGTTTCAATTTATTTCTTCCGCGAACTCACACTGTTGAACTTGTTTAATGCAAAATTGTAGCGTTTGATTCATCTCGTCATTTGTAGCAAATTTTGGAAAGGCTTTCCTCTCACCTGGCGGCAACCTTATTTTCAGAAATCTGCGACATAACGAAATAACTTTCAATAGCTTAGTTAAGTTTGAAAATTTCATTCATTCAAAATCAGTACATCCCTTTTCTTTAACAACAAACGATTTTATTCGTTCTTCTTCATGAGTATCCATTATTTCAGGCTTTTCAATACGAACAATTTGTTGTGATAGCCAGTCAGGACCGCTCCACCACAATTTGTGGCTCTTGACTCTTGACGCACAGTCAGCGGGATTAATATTAGTGGATACATGTCCCCACTGTTCAACATCCATAATTGTGAGAATGTGGGACACCCTATTACTTACGTAAGTCGTCCATCGACTAACAGGTCCGCGTAGCCAAGCCAATACTACAGTTGAGTCAGTCCACGCATATAAGTCTCCTTTAGGTATGTCCATTACTTGCGAAACCTCGTTTAATAATTTTGCAGCTAGAGTTGCTCCGCAAAGTTCCAAGCGGGGTATGGTCACCTCCTTTTCTATTGGTGCGACCTTAGTCTTGGCAGTAATAAGCCTCACGTTTACTTCTTTATTATCGTTCATTACCCTGAGATAAATTGCAGCTGCATAGGCTACACTCGATGCATCTCCGAATGCGTGAAGTTCCAATTTAGACCCCTTTGTTGAACCAAGCCACCGCGGTATCGTGATATTCTTAAGGTTCATTAACTCGTATCTATATGTTAACCACTCAGATAAAAGATTTTTGGGCAATTTCTGATCCCACTCAAGGCATGCTTTCCATAATTTCTGGATGAAAACCTTAGCAGTAATTACTACTGGGGCAATCCATCCAATAGGATCATAGAGTCTGGCAACATCTGATAAAACTTTTCGTTTTGTTATATATTCTTCAGGTTCAGCTAGATTTACTATATACTCAAAATTATCTGTATCCCTGTTCCAACATATGCCTAAAACCTTCATCACATTATCAACCTAAATCACTATAGACTTTTCGGTGTTCAAATTCTCTTTCCTAATGTGATTTAGAAACAATTGATTATTGCTACTCCACTTTTGCAGTTCAAATCCACCAGCTCCCATCAGTTTACACATTTGTTCGTAAATGTGTAATGCTTCTTCCTCAGTTTCGCAACCTGTCATTAAATCATCAACATAGTAATCTTGTTGTGTAATCTGAGCTGCCAATGGATATTTGTCCTTTTCTAATTCTGCTAAAGTCTGTAGCGTTTTCACTGCAAGATAAGGCGCACAGGCAGTGCCAAACGTCAATGTTAGCAATTTATAGTGCTGAACTGGTAATTCAGGTTTAGTTCTCCATAATATCCTCTGAAAGTCGGTGTCATCCTCATGCACATATACCTGCCGATACATTTTCACTAGGTCGGCAACTATACAAATAGGATGTTTGCGCCATCGTAGTAACAAGTGACGTAAATCTTGTTGGAGTTTAGGTCCAACTAGTAAATCATCGTTAAGAGACACGTCATTAACACCCTTACTAGAAGCATTGAAGACCACTCTGACCTTTGTTGTTTCTTTTTCCTCTGCTGTTAATTTTTTCTCGATACTATTAGGCTCGTTCTCCATTTCCCAAAATTTTTTCAATATTTCATCCTCTCTTATATTAACATGTAAAGTGATAACATTCTCACTATTCAACCCGTGTGTTATTTTACCAGACAAAATCCACCCAAACAACGTGTTTTGTGCTATTAAATTCCCATATGGACTTTTCTTAATTCCACTTAGCAATACTTCCCCGTATACGTCAGCACCGAGTAATATATCAACCTTTCCCGGTGGTGCAAATCCAGGATCGGCAAGAGGTAAGGTTTTTAATTCTAGCCAATCGGGTATACGTACTTCACGACCAGGTAATAACGAAGTAAGTGATTTTAATACATACGCATTAACGCATATAATTTTCCCAGGTACGTGACGCGATTCGACTTCAATGCTAACCGCATGTTTAATCACCATTTGACCATCTCCCAAACCTGACACCTTACCATATAAATTTTTACGCTTAAGACCTAACAATTGCACAGTATCTTCACTAACAAAAGAAGCTTGCGAGCCTTGATCAAGCAACGCTCTAATCACATAAGAACCATTTCTAGATTTAGATTTTATAACAGCAGTCGCTAACAATACATTATAAGTTTTTAAATCTTGTCTCGAAAAATTAGCTAATACGTTTCTCTCGTTCGCTGAACAAGTCGCATCACTATTAAATTGTTGAGGTTCTCCTTCAGATAAATCATGTTGTTTCGAAATGTTAAAAGCTTCTTTATCCTCTTTCTCAAAATGAAGCAAAGTGTGATGTTTTTTACCACACTTGCGGCAAGTAGTATTTTGATGACATTTGTATACAGGATGCGTAGGTGATAGACAATTAAAACAAAGCCTTTTAGTTTGTGCAATATTTTGTCTCTCAATAACTGGCTGCTTTTTAAATTGAGTACAGTAATAAACAAAATGTGGACCGTTACACATTGCGCAATTCTGCTCAGCTGAACTCTCTTTCACATTCATAGCTGAATGAAATGACTTAGCTTTTACCGATTGGTTTAAACTTTTCGATTGTATTGTAATCTTATTGCTTGTAGTTTGCTTACTTGTATCGATCATCTCCAAAGTTCTAAATCTCGTTTCTAAAAATTGTTCTAACTGAGACCATTTAGGTAATTCATCTGATGCAGCACTTATATAATTTTCCCATTGTCGATGCGACTCGTGATCCAACTTTGACACTACCAAATGAATTATAACTGCGTCCCATTGTTCCGTACCAATGTTAAGATTATTAAAAGCCTTTAGGCAAGAAGTTGTTGTATCTAACAAATGTCTGATGGCATTCGCCGATTCGTATTGTATATTCTTTTGTCCAAATAATGTCTTCATAATAGCATTACAGTTATATCTTTTGTTGTTATAACGCTTAATTAATTGCTCCCATGCTTCTTTGTAATTAGCCGATGTAGTAGCAAAATTCCTCAGAAGCACTTCAGGTTCTCCAGACAAACTCGATTTTAAGTAATGTAATTTCTGAACAGCTGAAAGTGTATGATTTTCGTGTATTAAAGAGACAAACATATCATAAAAAGATTGCCACTCGGTGTATTTTCCTGAGAAAATAGGAAGTTGTATTCTAGGTAATTGCACCTCAGAGTTTCCTTGACTTTTGTGCGATGCATTCTCATTTCCGTCTATCTTTTGTGTAGTCGTGTTTAGATCGGAATAAGCTAGGTACTCCCTCAACAAGGCTTTGTATTGTATAAAATATTCTTGAAAGCTATCCTGCAAGTCATCTTGAAAATATTGTAACGTTTCTATTTGCTCCTCTGTTGCTTTTGCAACTATTTCAAGATGATTTTGGTTGAAAGCTTCTTCCAACTTGTTTAACGCTTCCATTCTTGCTGTCAAATAACTTGACTTCACCCGAACCTCATGGTTCGCCTTCTTAAGACTGCTTTTCTTAATTGCTCAAACAACTCTTGTTGCCCTTTGATTAATCTCTCCATTTTATTTTATTATATTTAACGTAAATTTTCTTTAAGTAAGTTCAAATTATACAAATTTTTCTAAGTCTTTAGTAACAAATCACAAAATTTTTACAAGTCCACAACACTCTGAGAATTTTCTAAGTGTATAGAATAGAATCGCGAAATTTTTACAAGTCCATAACGCTCTGAGAATTTTCTAAGTGTATAGAATAGAATCGCGAAATTTTTACAAGTCTAAAATAACACTAGATTTTACTAAGTCCACAGAATGCAGTTACGAAATTTTCACAAGTCCGAGTAATTTTCTAAGACAATCTTCTAATTCACTGATATTTGAAAAGTTTATTTACTCACGGTTTTTAAAGTCCAATTCCGTTTACCTTTGCACTGTTCTCACTTCTCACCACTTATTAACACTTCACAGTTCACTTCACTAACTTCACCTTAGTTTCAATCTTCTCCCGGGTTTCGGCACCAATGTTAGAATTGATACACACTCACGTTAACACAACTCGTTTTTATTCTCGATGTAAAACTCAATTTGACATACATTAGCGGATAACTAACCACTACGGCAGGATACATTCAATAGCGCGTACATAAATCAAATAGCGCCATCTGTCGATCAATAGAATACAAATATATATATATGAACCTTTTTACTCAAGATTAGATTATAAGTGTGTACCATATTTTGTTTATCAATAAACATTATTATTATTATTATTATTATCTGTGGGGTATCTATATAGTTTTCTCATCTGGTGGGTTCTATAAATATATAATTATAAATGAAAATGAACAGATACAAAAATACATAAATAAATAAAAGTCCAACCAGATGGAAGCCCTCGGCTGGAGAGACCAAACGGCCGAGGGTTAGGGGGAAAGCGAAAGAAATCGGCGGGCGATACGGGTGGTATCGAGGAGCACCGCCTTTTGCATTTGATCGCGGAGCGGTCCGTCACGGAGTCCCAGTCTGAGGCGATTCGAGATGACCCGAGAGGCTAATTGGGATTAGCCCATTCGCAGAAACGACCACAGGAATAATTTCGGTCGGTAGACCACCCCACATGTCGGTCACCTCGTGAGCCAGATCCAGATATTTTGTTTTCTTATGTTATTCGGCTTTCACTATGTCTCGTCATATGGAATGGTAATGTCGACCTAAAACATCCTTGACTGTGCCCGGTCCATCAGCACAATATCAGCACAATGTCCCAGTACAGCCTGGCGCGGTCATTTTCGAGCACGGCTTCCGGTAAGTACTTATAATAAAGCAGTTTCCGATTCACGAGACCGTATTTCAGAGCGATATAGAATCCTGGCTACTAGGTTGTGCCTGTGCAAGTGCTCAGAGTTAGAAAGCGCCGAACAACCGGGTTGACATGCCTAAGTGACTCACCGGGATGGCGACAAGCTTGACAAATGTCGATGGTGCCATCCTTTAGGATGTATCTCCGATAGTTGTTGGTCTTAATGACCTGATATAATTTTATTTATTTTTATTTATATTAATTTTTAATTAAAATTTTCAGACTGTCGACGGAGAGTAACGTCATAAAAGCGATATATTCGACACTGCGAACACTTCTAATAATGCAAGGGGACCCTTTCCAGCCGAGGACTATTGCGGACTCGTAAAGAAAAAAATGTGATGTGTAAGAAAATCAGTGGTTAATAACATAACATAACACAAACACTCACGCCTGTCACCCAGAGGGGTAGGCAGAGACTAAATCGATAAGAAACGATAGTGGGCAGATTATTACAGAATTTAAAAAAGATTGCAAGACATTTTAATAACTTTTTCTGCAATGTTGCACGTAGATTAACAAGTGATTTAGAAGTTGGCGCAGAAAATTGCATGAATTACTTAGATTACTCAAAAAGGCCACTAACATCTATTTCTTTTTAACCATTTGATTATACATAGCTAATAAAAACTTTTTAACAAAACAATTAAACCGCCGAAAATACTGAAAAGCATAAATTAATAAACCTTTTTATTTTACCTTAATAATAAGTTCTTAAACTAATGTAAATGTACCTAAGTATATATTTTCTTTTATATAATTACATTTTGAGTTTTTAATTATACGTAATAACTAAGTTCTTTAACTGTTATGTAGGTGTACGTACTTTACAACTGTGATGAGTGTTTTATGAGAGTTCAGAGTGCTAAATTTAAACAATCTAAAATACATGGTTTAATTTCACTATAATTATCATATCAGAAGTCCACTCTATAGAATAAAATACATTCTTCAGACACCCGTATTCATCGACAATTCAATGTTCACTACCTATGTTTAATTTTGCCCAATATTCAGCTTTCCCGTACAAGGCGTCCACTGGAGAACCTTTATTTAGTTACTGTTTAATTCAGTAACACTTTATTAAAACGAGTGTTCTTTTATAGAAGAGGGTGCAAACGAGCAAGCGGCTCACCTGATGTTAAGTGACTACCGCCGCCCATGATCAACCGCAACACCAGGGTAAATGCAGGTGCGTTGCCGGCCCTTTAGAAAGGAGTAAGCTCTTTCCCTGAAGGTCCTTTCTGTCCTGAGGGTTCTTTCCGTATCGGTCCGGAAAAATCTTCGGTAAAGAAACCCGTGAATCAGAAGCTGCGAAAAGCTAGTAAATAAAACTCAAATTACCCTTCTAAATTATAGCTTCGGGAGCCCGCTTCAAGGCCCTAGAGAGCCTTTCTTTAGCTACTTTTTAATTTAGTTACACTCTATTAAAATGAGTGTTAAAAGAAACCCGTGAAGCAGAAGCTGCGAAAAGTTAGTAAATAAAACTCAAATTACCCTTCTAAATTATAGCTTTGGTAGGCCGTTTCAAGGTCCTCTTTGTTTGTACAGAAGTTTGTAAGGATTTGTAATAAATATTAACGACTGTATCCTCGTCGTTAATTGACCGGTTCGACTTCTATGATATATTCTGAGGGATAACAATTAATTTATTTTATTGATTGTTTTACAATTATAGATTACTTTAAAACATCTATATCTATATATTGACCCAAAAATGCTTAAATCAACTCATAAGAGTTCAGTGCTGGAAATAGCTCAGTTACTTTTAAGAGAGTCGTCACGCGCTTTTAGTTAGATTAACGATTGCAGTCACAGTCGCCGGTCTGTGTATTATGTCGGGCTGAAAGGAGTTGGCTATTAAGTAATTTATCGAAAACCATGATATTTTTTTCTGGCATTTTCTATAGTAGCTTTCTACGATACCCATAGGGAAAGATGGAGATGTGAATTCTCTTACGCCGCCACTACACGACTTAATTATAACTTAGTTCAATTTATTTTTATCATATTAATAGTAAATAACTTGTATTAAGCACATTTACCTAGTAATACTTTCATAATATACTACTGGCTTTTTTAGAAATAGGTCTACGGGCATCAATAACTTTAAGGATTAGACTACCTTCTCGTGCTATGTATCCTGATCCTCACCACAATGCTTGACTACTACTCCACCAGGTAAGTGATAAAGTAGCGAAAGATGGTAAAACGCACTGATTTAGCTCAACAAAATTGTTATGCGTGGGACACTCAATAAATTTTGAGATATACAAAAAGTATTCTAGATACTATTAATATTTATTTTACATCTTTTCAAAATATTCTCCATCATGCTCTATATAAAGTTCCATTCGCCTTACCCAACTCTCAAAACACTTTTGCCCATATAAAGCAATGATTTTGCCAGTCTTGATCTGATAGGTCGGAAGCCGCTTCTTTGTAGGCAGCCACAGCTTCTTCGGCGCTTGAAAAAAACTTGCCTTTTGTTTTTTCTTTGACTGTTAGGAACCAAAAGAAATCACAAGGAGCTAATTCAGGGCTGTACGGTGGGTGACTTAGAGTTTCAACTCCAGATTCTTCAATAAATGCTTTTGTTCTACGGAAGATATGTGAAAAGGTAATGCAACTCTAGTATACCATTCAGAGTTGAATGACCTAAAATTATCCAGCACTGACGTCGACAAATGTCCGCTCCGCGAAATAAAACTAGCCACCATTTTTTGCCGACTTTGCGAGGTCTTTGCAGTTTTGTCGGTAACTGTCCCTCTGAGTAGACCCATACCGATGATTGCCTTCTATTTTCCGGATCATATTGATAAATCCATGTTACTTCACCAGTAACGATTTCTGAAACACGCCTAGATGCCCCGTTTTCAAACCGTAGACGCATTTGATGGCATCAATGCACACGAGTCTGTTTTTGGCTTTCGGAGAGCAAACGAGGGATCCATCGACAACAAAGCTTCCTCTCAATTTTCTGCGCCAACTTCTAAATCTATGTGCAACATTGCAGAAAAAATTATTAAAATTTCTTGCAATCTTTTTGAAATTCTGTAATAATCTACACACTATCGTTTTTTATCGATTTAGTCTCTGCCTACCCCTCTGGGTAACAGGCGTGAGTGTTTGTGTTATGTTATGTTATTAATCACTGACTTTCTTACACATCACATTTTTTTTCTTTACGAGTCCGCAATAGTCCTCGGCTGGAAATGGGCCCCTTGCGTTATTTTTTACGACGTTACTCTCCGTCGACTGTCTGAAAATTTTACATTTACCTTATATGAAATATTGCACCGCTATCTGTCGGGATTCATGAGTTTTTTTACAGTATAAGAGTAACAAATGAGCACACAGTTCACCTTACTGTAAGTGGATGCTGTCGCCCATAGACATCTACATCTATCCTCGGTTATGAATGAAAATGCAGATGTGTTGTCACCTCTGACGACTAAGATTAAATGCCTCGCTTCCATTAAAAGGTATCTGGACCTTTACACTCACCAAAAGAAACAAAGCAGCATTACGCCCATTTACGCGAAACAACCCATTCGTGCAACAACCATAATATAGCTGCAGCGCGGATCTGCCACGTCTTAAAAATTCTGGTCTATATTTCTGATATTTCCCATAGTCAGCCTAGAGCTAACTTAAGAATGAACAATGTGTGAATAAATTATATCCTCTTTATAAAGGACCATTTAAGGATATCGAAGATTGTAAACCAAATGTAACAATAGATTACAAAGATAATAAAAAATTTAAATTGTTATTATGACTACTTATACCAATACAATTAATTAAAAATTACAATGCTTACGATAACGACTCAATAACTGATTTATACTCAACTTGGGATTCGAATCCGCGGCCATATTTTTTTTTATAGTAGAGGGGGCAAACGAGCATGCGGCTCACCTGATGTTAAGTGACTACCGCCGCCCATGATCAACCGCAACACCAGGAGAATTGCGGGTGCGTTGCCGGCCCTTTAGAAAGGACTAAGCTCTTTTCTTGAATATGATCAGCAGTAGTGCTGGTGACCACTAACCCAATGAATCAATTAATGCCGCCATAATATATCTAACATGGACAATATTTTACGCAACGCGACTTTTACGATTTCATTTCGACTGATGATTTTAGGTACTTCACGTCTGGACAGATTTACTCAAAGTTCAAAAGTGATACTTGCTGACCATCATTTAAAGAATTTAAGTTATTGACGTTAACAAGCCTCTACATCTTAGAAGTAGGACTTTTAGTTAGAAATCATCCACAATTGATGAAATTCGAAAAGGTCAATCCACGGCTACGCCCTAGAGACACTAACCGTCTTCTGGCTCCATCATGTAAAGGTTCAATTTTTTTTAAATTACTACATGATGACTATTAAAATTTATAACAAAATTCCCTCTGATATCAGGGAGTTATCTTCTCCTCTCTTTATAAAGACGCTAAAATCATGGCCGATTGACAAATGTTTATATAATGTTACAGAATATTTTGAGATAACATAATAGGTACCTATGTACATAATTAATTATAAAAAATATTAAAATAAAATATATAAAAAATATTAATATAATAATCGTCAAATTTATTATATTGATATAAAATTTAGCTTAAGGAATTAATGAATATTGACATTTTATTTCCAAAAACAATTATTACCTCATATTGATTATTATTTATTAAAATGTAAAATAATGTATTAAGTTAAATGGTAATATTTGCATAATAGCCTTAGATTTGTAAATTATAATTTTATTGTAATTAAAATTATGAATTAATTTATACCGTAGTGTAATTATAAAAATAATAATAGCTTGACTAGTCTCATATAATATTTAATATTATTTATGTAACAATGTAATTTTTTCTGATTTTTAAAAAACGTTACCTCCACACTATGATTTTCTCCTGTATCATGGAGGCAGTTTACAAACATAAATTTCACAAGGACAAACATCCAGACCCGGAACAATTACTTATAGGCCATACAAATACTTGTTCCGTGCGGGATTCGAACCCGCGGTTCTTAGCGCTGTAACTCATTGCTAAGCCACTGCGCCACGGAGCCGTCAATTATTCAATTAATTTATTCAATTAAAAATATATTCAATTAATAATTTATGAACAATTTATTGTATAAGAATTCAAATACAGTGGATCTGTATAAGTATTTAATTGAACACAATATTTGAATTCAAAAAGAATATTTCTACATAACTTTTGAGCAATGAAATAATTTTAAAATGTAACATTGGGTAAGTGTAATAAGTTGTATTTCACATAATTTTGCATGCCAATTATAGCAAAACATGTCAGTTCCACGTCATTGACCATGTACCATGTTAAAATAAATTTTCTATCTGTCTATCTACGTCTAGTATACTCCTCTTGCATCTTGTATTCCCCTCAGTCGTTATTAGTCGACCTTAAACGGCAGAAGCTATTAAAGTGCATTCAAGTGAGCGTACAGGTAGAGATTAACCTACCCTCTCTCCATACACTATATGTATATATTGACAACATTCGCTAAAGGAAGCCGGTTGTACTCACAGTTAGAGATACAGGTACATCAAAAAAATTCTGTTGCTTTTTCAGTTACTTTATTAAAAAGTATCAATGTTTTATTGGTCCTTTTCTATATAATAAAATTATCCGAATGATTAATATGCATACGCTTAATAAATACAATTGCAAAAAAAGTTGACAGTTTGGCTTAAATCACAAACTTATGACGACATTGAAGATCTATTTACAATAAAAAAATGAGCTGGGTCCTAAAATTTAAACTTAAATTAAAATAAAACAATATTAAATATTTTAATCACCTATTAGCACGCTATTAAAAAGTAGCGATACGTAAAGCATTTAAGTGTATCATCATCATCATCATCATCATTACAGCCCTTCACAAGTCCACTGCTGAACATAGGCCTCCCCCAAGGTATGCGACAAAGCACATTAATTTAGGATGTATCTCCAATAGTTGTGGGTCTTAATGACCTGATCCTGTATTGCACAGACAAAACCCTCGGTTTCCCCGAAAAGGTCACCGAAACGTAGCCAGTGGACGGAGGTGACTGAATCTACGAAGGGCTCAGTAGTAACTCCCATGGAGTACCTTCTCCTTCCATACGGTCTCCCGGTCGGAAATGCCTTGTACTGCCGGGTCCTGCCATTGCTCGTTGGCTAAGAATAGAGGGGTAAGCCCTTTATCACTATAAATGACGTCATTATAGAATAGATCATCCGATGTCGCCAGGAAGTAATGACAGAGGCTGCACACTTCGCGATTATGCATGGGGAGTGCGCTCAAAAAGCCACGCTCACCGTGCTTTCGTCATACCAGCCTCATCGATACCGATGTTCTGTGACATACCCAGTTATCGGTATGTTTCAGTCTCGGAAAGGGTCCTTGAGTTGATGGGCATAGATAAGTCTATGCCCTCAGAGTTTGCAAACCTCCCCTTTTCAACATGGCGGACCGCACACTTATCCGTCCCCAGCTCCATTCCAATAGAATTGCTAAATTCACAAGTGATGTTTAGCAATTCCAAAAGATGGGAGCGACTGGAGGCGAATAACTTGAGGTCATCCAAATAAAAAGGTGAACCACTTTTGTACCTCCTTTCCGAAGCTGAAATCCCCTCCCGGAGTCCTCCGGTAAAGTACTGAGAGGGTCAAAGAGAGGCAGAACCAAATTGGATGCAGACAGTCGCCCTGGAATATACCCCTTCTTACCTTTATGCGGCTTTCCGCAGCCGTCATCCACTCGCCTAGATGACAGAGGATTGTACTACATTGCTCCATACACTGCTTGAAGTCTCGAACTGTACAGTCAATCTTGTACAGCTCGAGGACCCTCTTTAGCCATGTATGTAGCAACGAGTCAAATGCCTTTCGGTAGTCTATTCAGGCGGTGGAAAAGTTTCGACAGTTACGTTTCATCACTTTGCCAATGACCGCGTCAATAAGGAGTAGTTCGTTAGTTCTACGAACACCGCCACGACATTCATTTTGAACGCGCGGCATCACCTGATTTAAGTCCAGGTGACGAGTGATTCTCGCGCTCAAAAAAGATGTAACTGTCTTTTATATAGTCGGTTGACACGTGATGGGGCGGTATTTGCTCAGGTCTGTGGTACCCTGGTTCTTAGGAACCAAATGAGTGATCCCAGTAGTAAAGAGGGTCAGGAGCGACTTCAGGTTGCCTCTTGAAACTGTCGGGCGAGCACAGCGTGACACACCACGAACCCCTTCAACAAGTAGTGATGCAGCCCGTCAAGCCCCGGACTTTTTCAGTTCGGGGCCCTACGGACGTCGTTCGGCGTTATGATGACGGAGTCCATGGGCGTCCGCGAATTTCCGTCCAAGGGCCCTCGCTGTGGTTTACGGGCTCTAACCACAGGCCGCGCCAGAATGCGACAGTGTTGCCTGATTCGGTGCTGGGCCCGTTCCACTTACCATTGGTCGCCCCAATGACTTATAGAGCCTCTTCTGTTCGCTCTGGAAGAGACGATTCTGGTTGAACCATGTCGACCTCTCGGTAAATCGCCGAATCCGCTTTCCTCAAGCAGTGATTCTCAGCTTCAGGTCGTCTATACGCTCCTTCAGTTTTTGAAATATATCCGGTTAGGACAAACTAATATTTGTCCCAGCAAACGCCATCCTGACGGTACGCACAATCCTTGGCCTGGTATTGCCTGACCTGAAGCATATCAGTCTTCCGATGAGGGCCCTAGCCTTTGCGATACGTTCTTCAATTCTTATTCTCCAGGCTGGGATAGCACTACGTTGTCCAGGAGCGCGTCCAGCCGTAGAGAGTTTGGCGCCTATAATACGGCAGACTGCCAGTGCCGCGCCAAAAAGAATTAAGTCCGTCTCGCTAAGGTCCAGGCTGACTTCCAAATAGGTCACCAGCATTGGGTTCAGAGCCCTCACGATAGCCCGATTCCGCTTGCTTAGTGCTATGCGGGGAAGAAGAGAAGAAGAAGAAAAAGAAGAATTTTCGAGAGGCATACTGCGCATTTCCACAATCGCCTCTTTCAATGTACTCCTCATTTGTTATAGTTCCAGTTCCTGGGCGACTGTTCCATCATGGTTTAAATTAACCACAACTGGGCTATTCACGGCGACATCCACGTTTTTTGGTTGCTCTGCAAATTGTGGCGCTGCATCCTCAGCCGTAGCATTTTCATCCGATGAGGGAAATGCCTCACGTCATAGCCGTTCTTGTTCGGTGACATCAAGTTTATCTGACCGTAACATATATACCGAACTCGGTCTGCCAGGTTTTGCTCGGTGACGGTTACAGATGGCTCAAGCTCAGCAAAAAGTCGATGCATCCTTGCCCGATACGCAAAACCTCCAATTTCTTCCCGTTTTGCCCTAAAATACGCCTGCAATGCGTTGCTGTTCATTTGGGTTGTCCAACGCATGCGGCGTGCTCCACCGACTACCGACACCAAGCCAGCTGGTGGGGATGATGGATGCGAGGGGCTGCTGGGTGGTCATGCTCGTGCGTTATTATTATTATTAACAATAATAAATATTATGGTTCAATTGAACTACAGAATTAATAAACTTGTACTTATAATAATAAATCTAAATTATATATTTTGTCTTTGTCTACAGATACATGCATGTTGAATCGTCTTCGTTAGGTGTAAAAGTATAAGCTACAATGAAAACTGCGGTTGCCAAGCCAAGCTATGGCATATCATATCCCCCTATGGGGCAATATATGGGATGGACATATTTTCAGCAGTGGACTTTGATACTGTAACAGTAAAAGTAAATCTTTCTTCAAATCTTAACTCTAAAATCCCTTACATCTTACTCGGTGTTTAAGGCAAACTTCTTGAGGAAACCTGATAACATCTAAAAAATGAAATTAAAAAATCTTGAGTACATTTCTTGCTCTTAAACTTAATAAAAATAAAATAATGAGAAGGGACTCCTCGTTAGCAGTGGATTATATGTAATATTATATTCTTACTAGTTTTACTATTGTATTTTTATCTGGCTCAAATTTGTTTTTAGAATGAGGGCGAAAACTGACTTACAGTCCACTTCAAGATAAATAGAAGCGGTAACCAATCATGACACTTACATCTATCCTCGATTAAGAATCATAATATAGATGCATCGTCACCGCGAGGTCTTAGATGGAATGTCCCGTTCTATTCTACTCTATCCAGTCTTTTACACTCATCATACTAACCACATCATTATTAAGCTGATATCTTACGATGGTGTTCCGTGGAAGCTAGGTCCTCACCCGGTTACTTGACAGAAGTGCTGAAACCATAATATAGCTACGGTATGTCTCTACCACGTAAAAAGATATACACATGTTTTATACATAGGTACACATATTATTTACACATATTTATACGTTCCATAAGAACTTTTAGAAAAGCTAAACGGTCACCACAATAGACCACTTAGTTTGTTTAAACACATAATATTCAATTTTTGTCTCTTTAGTAGAAAATACAATAACTATTATCTTTATTGAACTTTTCCTCTCTTATGGTCTGGCACTATGAAATTTGAAACTCTAAGTCATATCTAATCTCGTATTTCAATGCAAATAAATGTTAAAATTAGTTGCCAGCAGTTGTTTTAAATCACTGATATAGAAGAAAAAAGTTAAAACCTTTTTATTATGCTTGCAAGTTAGATACTCATCCTTTAAACAAGATGAAATGTCTCATAGTATTACCTTAGAATCACAATCAAAACAAAGAAACACTTCTGCTTAATGGCCGAAGAAATGGCTACAAACGTAATAACAACACAGATGGACTCCTAGGTATAAAAATAACCATCTGGTCAACTAAAATAAATGTAAAAAATATATAAACATTATTATAATCATTACAAACATTATGTAACTTATATGTACACTTAAATATTTTATATTTTAAAATGAACTTTAGAGAACAAAGTGTAAACAAGTTTAAACCCAGTGGAGACTGCCACTGCTTTATTCTAATTTTGAAGCCAATTTTGGACGCCAGACACGATCAATTCAACTGATCAGTTTGAACTAAAACTCTCGGTTTTTTTTAAATATTATATTTTCGATATATCGATATATAAACTTGTGTATAAAACTTCGATATTGATATATTTATAATTATAAATATTTCGAAAATTCAATATTTAAAAAAATATCAACAGTTTTAGTTTGAACTGATCAGTTGGAATGATCAGTTGAACTGACCGTGTGTGGCGTCCAATTGCGTTTTAACGACCACAGGTGTGCCTGCATTTGCTTAGCAATTAGTTACTTTAATATTATAATAATAAAAATTATATTTATTCGTCATTTCTTATAAAGATGATACATTCCTCAACGTTATCGATTAAAATACCGTTAATAAAATTTAACAAGTTATTGAAAGAACAAGTTCTTTGACACTAAATTAAATGAAAACTGAATTGGATTTTAAATTTGTTTAACATCCTAAGTATAGCTGTGAAAATCCAATCCAAATCAGTCTAATTGTTCTCTCGTCCTTTAAGCAAGAACTATCTTTTCAGTGGCATAGGAGAAGTAAAAGTAAAATAGTAGCCGAAAGTAACATAAAAATGAAATTTAAAACGGGTCCTAGACCATTAAGAGGGTGCACAAATACAAATTGTCATCTTAAAGTTAGCTGTCAAAATCCAGTTGGATCTAGTTGCCCACTCATCTCTTAATCAAGAACTATCTTTTGAGTTGTATAAGAAAAAGAAAAGTAAAGTACTAGCCGAAAGTAACATTAGAATGAAATTTAAAGCCTAGTTTTAAGAGGGCGTACAAAGGCAGATTGCCAATCTTTGATTCGTAAATTCAAAGAAAAAAATATTATATTGATATTACATCGTGAGAGACGTCATTGATTAAAATCAATCAAATTAATTCGTTTAAAATTTTAAGTTCACATTTTCATCGATAACCGATTTGTTTTGATCGTGGTGCATATTATAAGCCAAAAATAAAATACACCCATATATTATCTAGTACTGTCTTTAGGGATTAGGGGTACCTGTACAAAGTCTAAAAACTTTATTAAACTAAGTTTGTTTAAAAATGATAATACCAACCTTCTTCTAATTTTTTGTGTTTTTAATTGTAACATACATGATTGTAAGCAGTATTTTTTTATTCTTACTGGGTTTTTTGCTGGGTCTTCCCAGCACAAAACTTTTTTTCCGAATCAGTGATAAATTAGAAAGTGACTTTCAATAAGAATTATGTATAACCTTTATGGAATTAAAAAGTTTTTGTTTCTGTTACAAAACAATTACAGTGAATTATTCATCTTAAATGAATTTCCTGTCGATGAATATACAAAATTCGTCTCTCCGGTCCGATCAATTAACTACACATTGTTGTCGGTATTTTGTGGATGAACTATTGTGCGTACGTGCATTGATATAACATCGTTCAGAGGAAATTCGATTGTTATTTAGTAAACACTTATTTTCATATTTCTATATAGCTAGATTTGCGTCACTCCTGAATACAATGAAGTTAAGTAAAGAGGAAACTCATACATATTTTCAATCTACTGTTAGACACAGGTTCGATTAATTTCCGATGGCATTATAAATGAAGAAAATGTTAAATATATAACGTATAACTAGGTATAATGTTTGAAACGTGGTAGAGCCATGCTGCAGTTATATTAGTAGTATAGTTATAGCACGAATGGATCGGCTCGATCGGGGAAGGACCACACTCTCACAGAATACCAGCGTAAAATAGTAGCTTAACGCTGTTATGTTTCGTATGGTGAGTGTAGAGAACCGGAGACCCTTTTTACTGGAAAACGAAGCAATCTATCTAAGTCCTTACGGGTGACAACGCATCTGCATTTTGATTCGTAATCGAGGATCGTAAAATAATTCCGTCCTCCATGGTGCATAAATTTAAATGTCTATGGGCCACAGCAATCACTTACCATCAGGTGGACTGTGTGCTCGTTTGTCTCCATAAACTATAAGAAAATAATAAAAACTATGCAGAGCGCTCCGTCTCTTATCAATACAAAATGTCTCTAATTCGAATATTTAAAAGGTGATAAGGTTCATTATTTGTTAAGATTTAAATGCGAAAACAAAACACTGTACTTAAAAAAACGCTTTCCTTTCTCCTACGATCACACGTGCTTCTACTACCACCATCATTATTCCAAAAACAACTTAAATAAAGTAAATTAAAGTACCAAACCTTTTGATCAGATATTATTAGTAATATTAATTATAAAAATAATAAAATGAAACTTAATCCTCGTAAGTGTACCTACATTAAATTAACAGAGAATAAATCTACTGTTACATCTTGTTACTTCATTAATAAAGACGTACTGATTGAAACTTCATCCACCCGTGATCTTTGAACCATTCTTGATTCTTCTCAAACTGAGCTTTACAGAATATATAGATAATGTGGTGACGCGTTCATGGAAAATGTTAGGTTTTGTCTAACGTACATGTAAGGACTTCAAAAATGCTGAGACTCTGATAACTATCTATAGTGCATTGATTCGTAGCAGTTTAGAATATGACTCGGTGATATGGATTTCTTCTTTAAAATTCACATTAACAGAATCGAGCGTATTCAACAAAACTTCACTCGATTCATTGCATATAAAGTTCGAAACTGTCCATACTCTAAAGATTATAACTCTAGGCTTTCTCATCTTGGCTGGCTGACCGACGATAACTTTTAGACTGCATAAACTTCTACACGGTAAGTTAATTTCGCCAAGTTTACTGCAGCAAGTGTGCTTTGAAACCCCCTATCATATTCCTAGACACCCAATTACTAATTCGTTCAATATTCCCATCAGTAGAACCAATTTAGGCAAGTTTTCTCCGTAGATGTTGCAGATGTATGCGAACTTACAACAGCTTATATCATGATATCGACATCTTTAACGACCCCGAACGTGTATTTAAAAGAAAATGTAAAGACTTACTGTTACTGCCTTACCAGATTAATGATTCAAAATTATTATTTATTGTAATTATTACTGCTATTATGCTTTTACTTTGATTGGTTAGTTTGATTTCTTTTTGTTTTAAAGTTTGTATGTTGCTTAGTTTTTTTTCTCTTATAATGATGTATACTCATGTAAAGCCATATACTTTATCTAAAAATGTAATATTTTGATTGTAATAATGTTTATTGATATTGTCGATGTTGTATCTATCTAAATAAATAAATTAATAAATAAATATTAACACCAGTAATGAAATGCCATCAAAATCAATTTCACAAGAGAATTAAAGATACAGGTACGAAGTTGGTACAAAGTAAATAAAAACTACTTAAACTAGAAAACTATCGTGTGCCTTCATTAATATGAAACCGCAACATCCACTCTCTACAAAACCTCCGAACTCAGTTTGAAAGTAAACAATATTAGAGCCACTTTACAGAAAACCTAGAAAGTGTTAATAATTTAGACCAATATATTGTTAATATATGTGTATCTATACGCGGTAGAGTCAAGATGAAACTATATTATCTCCCCGGCCACACACTCGATGAGTGGCATGGGAAGTAACGAGAAAAGGGGGCAGAGCCGTAGTGTGGCCACAAAACTCTTCATGCCGCACGTCATGCTCCTCGTCATACCCATCGTTCCTTGTTTTATCGGTTTATGGGTGCGAGTCCAATGGCGGTTGTACACGCTCGTCTCGTCGCCTCGCGTGCCTCTCGTCGCGTAGACGCTGGATACGAATGTACACACTCGTTGTATTATTTGAACTCTGTATGTCCGCTAAAATGGACCTACGTAGACGGTCCCATAATGAATTGGCCTAACTATGAACCAATGAAGGAAATGAAACGAAACCAATTTTATTTTTCAATATAATCACCATGAATACTAACACACTTCTGACATCTGTGAATCAACATCTCTAAACCTTTATAAAAATAATCACATTTTTTATCCTCCAAATGACTGAAGACGGCCGCCTGCAACTCTTCATCGCTTGAAAATTTTCTTCCTCTTAAGTCCCGCTTTAAATTTGGAAATAAATAATAGTCGGACGGGGCCATGTCTGGACTGTAAGTTGGATGTTGAACTTCTGTGAACCCGCATTGACGAACTGCATCCTTCGAAACACCAGCGGTATGAACAGGGGCGTTGTCACGGAGCAACAGGACACCTTTAGACAGCTTGCCTCTTCGTTTTTCCTTTATCTTGTCTCTTAATTTATATATTAAAGAAGCATCATATTCGCCGTTCACGACTGTATTACGTTCTTTAAAATCCACCACCAAAATGCCTTAAAAATCCCAAAATATTGTGCACATCAGTTTTTTAGTCGATTGTTGCACCTTTGCCTTTCTAGGGGGCTTTTCACCCTTATAACGCCATTCCATTGACTCGCGCTTGCTTTGTGGATCATAATACAAGATCATAGTTTCATCACCAGTCACTAGCCGCTCGATCACAGTCTTTGGATTTTCGCCACAAAGATCCAAAAACTCCGAAGCGCAGCGCACTCTTTCTTATCTCTGTACCGCTGAAAGAAGTTTCGGTACCCATCTTGCACTCACTTTTTTCATGTGAAGATGTTCATGGATCGCGCGATGAACGGTACTCTTAGAGAGCCCAAGCCTTGCTGCAATTTCTCTAATCTTCAAACGGCGATCACTCAGAACCTCCTCTTCGATAAGAGCAATCGTTTCGGGAGTGAGCACTTCCACAGGTCGACCGTCGTGGCCAATGTCTTCGACGGTTTCTCTCCCGAGGCGAAACTCTTTCACCCAATTTTTCACTGTGCTATAGGAGGGGGCAGACTCCTTATACACGCCATCCAATCGTTCTTTTATTTGGGCAGGGGATAAACCTTCTTTAAACAGAAACTTTATGACACTTCGATACTCAGTTTTCGACATTTTGAAAAAATACGCGACTCTCGTTATTCAAATGCCTGTTAAACTAAGACTAAGCATTTCATGTCGATGCATGTTTCTTATATTAAGTGCACGATAAACGTACTATTTAATGCAACACAACATGTAGCGACATGTCGCGTTGAACTATATCAGGCCAGTTCATTATGGGACCGCCTGGTAAATGAAACTGTTCCTGCGTTTTGCCTTTATGCAAGTTTTGGTGTGCAAGAAAGTGATTATAATCTTTTTTTACATTTACCATAAAAAGAAAATTACTTAGCAATGGCGAAAAAGAAGATGGTGGATTCTATTTTTTTTTTTTGGTATCTATTTACCGTTACAGAATACCATAAACGGTGAATAGAATATTGTGCGATCTCGTTTTCATCGCGAGACTCGCGAGACCCTTTGACTCAAGCGCAAAAAAACCGACAGGCTTCTGAGAGTGAACAAGGGTCACGAGACGCGCCGCGACGCGAAGAGAGCACGATCTACACACTCGTACTCGGCCTGTCACGGCCTATTTCGGCCTGTCTCGTGATGTCTCGACGAGCGCATACAGCCACCATAAGAACTGGCAATATGACTGCTTACGGAAATACGTCACATGTCATTTAAAATCATAAGTAGTGTACACTTATCATCATCACTCAGCCATATATTCGAGTAAAGAATATAAAAAGCAAAAGATATATTGACTAAGAAAACTTATCTTTTTTATGAGATGGATATAATTAGCTATAACAAATATGCACAGTGTAGCAAACGCGAGCGGCCTAGTGCGGAGCGTCGCGATTAATTGCACGAAGAAAGCAATGTGTGGGCAGGAGAGCAACATCGTGGCAGCGCGAGGAGCAGAACGATAAACAGCGCGAAGAGCATAGTGTGGCGGAACCATATGGTTGTAGTACGAATGTAATTACCTCAACGGTTGAAAAATACCACATTCTCACAGTATGCCGGCGTACAATAATAGCTTAAAGATGCTGTGTTTTGTATGGTGAATTTAGAGAATCGCAGATCCATTTTACTGGCAACAAGAGACAACGCATTTCACCTTAATCCTCAGGGTGACAACGTTTCTGCGTTATGATGCTCAATCAAGGATAGATGTAAATGGCTCTGGGCCACAGAATCTGCATACCATCCGGTGAATCCACAAAGACTCAATTGTCACCCTTATTCTATAAAAATGTAAACTTTGTCTATAAGGTATAATGCATATAATCTAAAATACAAAATAATGATAACTTTCTTACGTTAGCTGATGATTCGTAGTGAAAATAAAGAATATGTATATTAAATAAAAAAGGCTTAAGTGATATGTCTATTTTTGACTTTATAGGAAAACAAATATGGAAATATCAAAAACATTTAATAGTAAAATATAAAAAGTGATCTAATGGCTAGATATACCTAAATACAGTATGTTGCCGTGTACTTAACTAATTGGATGTATTCGGTCTTCGTCTCTTTGCATAAGCTTTAATAGTAAAGAGAAACTTCAAGATTTACTTCACTGTTTACAGGTTGAGTTGACATTATATCCAGCAATGATCAAACCGTGATGATAACACGAGTATGATTACTTTGCTTATTATTCAACTTAGTAGTCATAAAAGCTAAATAATAAGTATTAAGTTCAAATTACATATGAAACCTACATTTTAGGTATAATGTATAAATATATAAATATTTATTGAGGGATATCATGTATAAAATATGTACTATTTTCGCTTACCCCTTTTCCTAGCGTGACAAATCTACATTCTGTCTCTTAATTTGTTCAACAGTCGAAAATTTAAAACATGATAATAATTATACATATATTTACAACATCAAAAACAATACAATTATACTGAAGATAACTTTAAGACACAAGAGTATATGAAGTTAAAATATCAGACCGTTTTCAAACTGCAAAATCGCACAAGATTCCAAAGACATAAATCTTCTTCGTATTGCAGAAAGACAGGAGCCTAAATTTTTTATATGCCGTTATGTACTCAATTCGACTTGCTCTATAACGTTGATTAATGTTTTAAATTGGTGTACATATATTTATTTCTTTAATAATTTAATATAAAGCAAAAATTAAAATAATTTGTAATTTTACAAAACGACATAATTAATACTTCTTATATTATCGCATTATATTAATTATTTATTTATCTCTCCAATTCATATGAAACCTTATCAGATGTTTTATACAATAAAACATTGAATAAAATAATTGCTTTGGTAACGGTAGGTATAGTATTTATATATCGGGATATGAGAGGAGAAAATGTTCAATAACGTACGATCGTGTACACACAGACAATAGAAAAGTAATAGGACCGGACTCTATGGATTTCAATCTTTGGCTCTTTCTGTGCAAGTATTGGATTTAAAAATCTGGTGCATTTAGAAAAACTGTTTATGGAATCGATTTCGTCATTGCAAGAATCGTTTCCGGCGTTGTAGGTGCTCTTTAAAAATGCCGATTTGTACGGTTAACGTGTGCAAAAAGAAGTCTAATAATTCAAATTTACAAAAAGATGGAGTTACTTTCCATATGATAGTATCTATTGTGATATATGCTTTTTTCTATTATAATCACTCAAAATAATATCATAAATAATAATCGAGAGCTTTCGCCATAAGAAAATCGAGTACATAATATTTCATAAACATCGTAGTGATAATCAAAATGTGACAAGCACACTCCCCACGAGATTCTAATACGATATCTTTATTTTTCAAAGTCAACTCTTAGATGTTACAAATTAGATTTAAAATTGAACACGCAAGCTCAACGGCACTGCTTACGAGACTAGTATATATTAGCAACATACAAACAATAAAAGTGTAACGAAGGCAGTCGAACCTTATAAAATGACGTAAATGGTCGCGTGAATTACGTATGTAGTCCAATTTAAAATAAGAAGAAAGCTTTAAAATGTCAATTTAAATGTATTTTTATTTTAGAGGTATACATACATACATATATATATGAAATAGGGCAACATTTAGTCAACTGTTGATCATATTTAATTATCTATACGTCCTTTTTTATTTAAATTATAATATTTAAAAAATCTTTTACATATTTATATCTAAAAATATCACCTTAATTTTATAGTTTGATCACAAATCAGTTTGCAGTACTTGGATGACCAAGCTTTGCTCGGTTTTTTTGAAATTACATTTAGATACAAGTTACATACTAATGAAACATGTACAATATTTTTCGATCTTATTGACATAATAGAAAAACTGAACTGGTTATTTGAATAAACATGTTTACAATTTTTTTAATTAAAATTTTCTTATTTTTAAAAAATACTAAAAAAGGGCTCGAAATAATAGATTTTCTCACAAAAGAAGGGAACTTGAAAAAAAAGGAAAATGTCGGACGGAACACAGGACGCGAACCAAGGCATTACGATTTCGCGACTGCTCGATATTCACTTGAGCTATTACGATCATTAACACAATGTCAAAATTTACCTTCTTATATTGTAGCGGTTTTTCATATTACCTGAAAACACGGACAAAAAGACGTTTTCTAAAAATAAATCCTACCTAGATCAATTTATTGCCCCCGAAACTCCAAGGACACTAAATTTTATGAAAATCGTGGGAGCCGTTTCCGAGATTCCGATTATATATAAATAATTATATATATATATATATAGTACCCGGTTGACCGAGCTTTGCTCGGTATTTTTCGCTCGATTTTTTTAATTCGTGTGTTTTGGAAATTATATTTAGATACAAATTACATACTGATGAATTATAAATAATATTTTTTGATCTTAGCGACATAACAGAAAAAACTGAACTGGTTATTTGAATATAAAATCATGAGTGCAATTATTTTTATTTAAATTTTCGTGTTTTTAAAAAATACTAAAAAAAGGGCTCGAAAAAAATATATTTTCTCAAAAAAGAAAGAAACTTGAAAAAAAAATAAAAAAGTCGGTCGGTCGGTCTGGGCTCGAACCGGGGTTTTACGATTTTGTGACCGCCCATTATACCAATAAGCTATTTATAATCATTACCAAACTGTCAAAATTTACCTTCTTATTCTAACTATATTGTAGCAGTTTTTAATTGCCTAAAAACACGGACAAAAAGACATTTTCTAAAAATAAATCTTAGCTAGATCGATTTATTATCCCCGAAACTCCCTGGACACTAAATTTTATGAAAATCGTTGGAGCCGTTTCCGAGATCCCGATTATATATATATATATACATATATACAAGAATTGCTCGTTTAATAGTATAGGATATATATATATATATATATATATATATATATATATATATATATATATATATATATATATATATATAAGAATTGCTCGTTTAAATGTATAGGATATTTTTTTCTAATCATTTGGTTCCAGAAATATCCAAATTTGAGTTTTTTAATGTTTTTATTAAATTCGTTATTATTTATTAAAGAAGCATTAAAATATATTATCAAACACTCAACTAAATAAGATTACCTATTATTATAATAAAAGTGTGAATTAACAATTTTTGTCCTTAGATTAAATAAATTCAACAAATAAAATTAAACTATAGATACGCCTATACTAAAACTTCATTTAATTATTATATTTAAAATATATTTACTTATTTTACTTGTTATCTAAATGATATCCGCGACTTGTGACCACGTGGATAAGGGAAAATTAAAAAGTGCCTGTTAACTTTTTAACATGAACTTTTTAATTTTCGGGACAAACGTAGCTTGTGTTAATTCAGAGTATCCAAATCCGTTTAGACGGTGTGGCGTGAAGGAGTAACAAACATCTTGAATCTGTTTGAATGCAATTAGGCATCGGAAAAAGAATATTATTTTAATTTATATAGATAGGATTGAGCAAGTACAAAAGCGTTTTCTGCAGTTTAAGACGCAATTTTACACCGATAATTACATTTCGTGGCGTAAAAAAATTCATATTTTGCCTTTGTACGAACGTAGGCGCATAGCAGATATGATTTATCTTTTTAAATTGGTAAATGGTAATGTTGATTGCCCGGAGCTACTAAGTAAGGTAGGATATGCAACAAGAGTTCCCGAATTAAGAAAGCCTCGCTTACTCCATGTGCCGTATACCCGGACTAAATACAGGCAAAATTCTATTATGATACGTGCATGTAGAACTTTTAACGATATTTCCAAAAGCGTTGACTTGGATTTTTTTAATACCAGTGTTTCTGGAATCAAAAATGTTTTAGCGAAAAAATACTTTTGTTGAGTGCTCTTCTTATTACTGTATTTATCTTAATCGATGTTTATCTTTTACCGACTAGAATTATTATTTTTACGTTCATAATGACTATAGGTGAAAACTTTTAAATGGCCTTCTAGTTGTTATTCATTTATTTACGGTTAATATTACCTGTAAGTTTTCCAAAAAGAATAAAATAAAATATTTAGTTCAGGCCAGTTTTCCAATGTTACTTTAAAGTTTCCATTAATTGTCTCTTTAAAAGTTCCCTTGCTTCAATTTCTATCTTTTCTAGGACCTGTTTGTTTTATTTATTTACCAAAAATGTCTCTGTCGGCGAATCTGGTACTTCTTGCAAACTTATAACTTTTTTGTTTTAAAATAGGCGATGTTTTCACTGAGATCAACCCCAAATAAATATTTTTTTTTATTTCATGCCTTATTGTACTAATTAATAAGTTGAGACACTTTATTTTAATTTCACAAAAGCGTTTTATTGTAATAATATAAATGTCGATTTTAAAAATATGTTTTTTTGATGAGGGCTTGTTATTTAAAAAAAAGTTCCTCCACTTTTTGTTTTTGGTACTACCTACTACTACTTTTGGTACTACTACTAGCCTACTTATTTCGTATATTCATGTTTAACCATGCCTCTTTAGAAGTATCTGTGTTAAGCCGCGGACAAACCTACAGACTGTTGAACTTGGCGAGACTACAAGCCTTCCTTGTTGTGTGACTATGGAACCCAAAAAAAACTTACTACGCTGACTAACTAAATAAATTATTTTAATTGTTCCTGTGCATTTTTCTATTGCATGTTAGTTTTTCTCTTTTTCTTAGGGAAACTATCGGTATAAAATATCGATATGGTAGCATCGCAATTAATTTGTCCGTCTTACACTTATAACTTTTTCAATATTGATGTATTTAACGTACAAGTATGCGTAAAATATAATAGTGTTGGAGGTTTAGATTTGTGTGCCATAATGACACATGGCACACTAAATCTTTTATTGAGTAAGTGTGGAGTATGTAGTGTTTCTTTCACCGCACCAAGTGACAGAATTTTTTATTCGTAGCATTAAGCGCATTACTCGTCCATTGGGTTGAATGGTCTAAGATTTCAATATATGGAAATATTTCAATATTGAGACTTTCAAATACTAAATCTCTTATAATAACTTTAAAATGAGAATTCAGTAAAATTAAAATAAATTAAATTCTCAGCAATTACTCCTCATAGGAGAGTGTAAATGTAAGCAAGGATCAGCTTAGTTCCTACAATACAATAGATCCATTCATCATCTAATTTCAATGTTTCACCAACAAACCTACATAACTTTATTGATGTTGTTTAGCTAACAAACTTTGTAAGTAAATGTAGCTCTTCCTGTTTTCACTAGATGGCACTATCGCCGAGTTAAACGTGGTATCATTTGGGTTTTCATTATGATGTATAGTTAAACATTCTTAGCCTTTTTGTGTGTTCCTATAATACAGTGTAGTGGTGTGTGAGTAAAACATAGTGATAAAAAGTGAGTGTTTCATTAAACAAAATGGTCCTTCTGCTGCCGAATAAACTGTTAGTAAAGTGCAAGTATCGAACATAGTGCAATAACAGTGCGTCTAAGACTTGTGTTATTTCAAAGTGTAAAAATAAAAAGACTTAGCTAATTTCGCGTAATAAAAACACTTAGAAAAATTTGATTGAAAAAAGACTTTGTTGAATTTGTGTGATAAAGACTTAAAAAAATTTCTTGACAAAAAAGACTTAAAAAAATTTCTTGACAAAAAAGACGTTTATTACATAGACTTAGTAGATTTGGACCTAGCAAACAAACATAACATTGAGTGATGAACATTTAGTATCTGCGTTGAAATAGTGATATTTGTCTAAATTAAACTTTTTCATCAATTTACATTTCCGAATATCATTCAATATGGCGGATCAACTTGCAAAACAACATGTAGCTATTATGATTCAAAATTCAACTAAAATCGAGAAATTACTTACAAATACGAAAAAATGTTCAAAGGATAAACGAACAAGAGGTTATTTAGATACGCGCATGGAGACATTACATGAATATTGGGCTTGTTGAACAAAAAGTTATGATTTGCTTACTGCATCGTTGGACAGTGAGACATTGAAAACCGAATATGATTTCGATATTGATGATAATTTTGAACAAACAGAGGAACATTATTTGGACTTAAAGACTTGGCTAAAGGACAGGTTTTATAATATTACACCAATGAGTGAATCTTAAAAATCTGACACAACTTCAGAACTTCCTAAACTTAGACCAAAGCTATCACTGATAGCTATACCACAATTTTCTAGTGATTATAATCAGTGGATGAGCTTAAGAGATCTATTTCTTTCCTTGATACATTGTGATGACCTCTATTCTAAAATCGAAAAACATCATTATTTAAAATCTAGTTTATTCGGAGAAGCCGAACAGTTACTCAAAAATTATTCTTTACCTGAAGCGAACTATGATGATGCGTGGAAAAAACTAAATGAAAGATATGAGAATAAGCGAGTGATTTTAAATAATATTCTAAATCGATTTTTAACTCAGAAAAAACTAACAACTGAATCAGCAAAAGGTATCAAAGATTTACTAGACACTACTAGCCAATGTCTCACATCTCTAAAAATTTGAAGATTGAATCATGGAATGCAATAGTCGTTCATATTCTAGCCTCAAAGCTAGACATTGAATCTCACAAGTTTTGGGAACAGTCGTTAGAAAGCTCAACAAATATTTCCACATATGACGACCTAAACAGCTTCTAGAAAAACGATTCCGAACAATGGAAATGGTCAATCTTTCACAACCTCGAGAAACATTTAGAAAAGACGCACCGAAATCTGTTCAACATATTCCAAAAACAACTACAGTTAAAAGCTTTACTACCGAAGTTGAAAGCACTTGTACTTACTGCTCACAGAATCATTACATTAGCCACTGTAAAGAGTTTTCTGCATTAACGGTTTCTGAACGCCAAGATTTTATAAAGAAAAACAATATATGTTTCAATTGCCTGGTCAAAGGTCACTCCGTGTTCAATTGTAGACAGAGTACAAACTGCAAAAAATGTGAACGTCGACATCATACGTTACTACATTTCACAACCTCTCCCAAGAATAACACTTCTGATAAAGCTCAAAAGGCTACCGCTACACCAAAGGAAAATACATCTACTCCTAGTACTTCTTGCAACCTCAGTGTAAACTTGAAGGCTGAAACAAATGATGAAATGGTTATCTTAGCTACAGCCGAAATAAAGGTTGAGTCCAGGGACAGTGGTATCTATACACTAAGAGCTCTTGTTGATCAGGGCTCACAAGGCTCGTTCATCTCTGAAGCAGCAGCACAGTTATTGAATCTTGATCGCACTCCCGTTATTGGCAGGATCTCTGGTATATCAAACTCATCAGTGGTAACTACAAAATCTATGGTTAAACTTACAATACATGCCACAAAATGTGAATCCTCCACATTCGAAGTAAATGCATATGTACTCAAGAAACTCACTTCATTGTTGCCGTCACGTGAATTCCCACAAGATACTTGGTCTTCGTATATGCGGTTGGATCTAGCTGATCCAAACTTTCACAAGCCAGGATCTATTGACGTTCTACTTGGTGCCGATGTGCATGCTCACATACTACTACAAGGACTGCATAAGCACAATTCTCTGATCGCACTTAACTTTCGTCTGGGTTGGTTGATCTCTGGCAAGGCTTTACAAACTGATACTGCTACACAGAAACACAATATGATAGTTGCTCACACTAAATTCGAAGCAGATCAGTTACTCATACAATTCTGGAAAATCGAAGAGAACTTACCTCGCAAAAAGCCGATGACTGAATTAGAAGCACAATGTGAGGAGCATTTTAAATCCACACACACGCGCAATGATGACGGACGTTACATTGTGTGTTTACCGTTCAAGGATGATCCTCCCACAAATCTTGGTGATGTTAGACCTCTTGCTGTTAGTCGCTTACAGCATATGGAGAAACATTTCACACGTAACGCTGACTTCAAGGAAGACTATCACAAATTTATGAAGCAATATGAGTCAGAATCTCATATGATATCCGTACCTGAAAATGAAAAGAAAACACATAAAATTCACTACTTACCTCACCACGCTATTCTTCGGCCGACGAGCTTGAGCACGAAGCTACGAGTTGTCTTTGACGGAAGTGCTAAACCTGAGAAAGGAAAATCGTTAAATGAAGAACTTTTGATCGGATATCCGTTGCAACAAGATGTCAGAGATTTAATTACTCGGTGGAGACAACACAAATTTTGTTTAGTAGCTGACATTCAAAAAATGTATAGACAGATCTTAGTATCTAAAGATGATGTGGACTACCAGAGAATACTATGGCGAGAATCTCCAACACAATCTATACAGGAATATAGACTACTGTCTCGCGGTGGTTTCCCTTTGCACAAATGGGCATCTAACAGTCAATTAGTGTTATCACAAATTCCTGATCATGATAAAGAATCACAAAACGCAATAAATATAAAGGTTGAAGATACTCTGAAAACTTTGAGTATCACTTGAAACTCACAAACAGATAATTTTGAATTAAACATAAACATATTTACTGATGATAATGTCACAAAACGAAATGTTCTGTCCACAATTGCAAAAACCTTTGACGCTCTAGGTTGGCTAACACCTGAAATAATCTTAATTAAAATGTTTAGGCAAAAGTTGTGGTTAGCTGGTGGTAACGCCAGTTAACAATCTACTTTATCAACATTACATTACATATCGCATTGAGTTCGTCCTAAGTTATATCTACTTTATCAACATGACTAGTGCATATTTTTTGTTTCCTTCCTTCCTTCCCTTTCCTACCGCACGCGCTGCCGCCGAGGTGAAAAAGAGGATCTCGGCGCGCGTCATTATACTAAGTGATATTACGCCATCCGCAACGCACGGCCACCCGTCGCGTCTTATATATATTAACCGCAAACCGCGCAGGACGAACATTGAGTTCTCCTGTTTATGTTTAATATTCACCGCATCAGACATTGTGTCTTTGTAACTCATAAAAGTGTGAGACGCCCCCGTAAGGGCAAAGGTGGAGAGTGTGGGACTTCACGAGACTGTTCCGAGAGTGCGTGTGTGCCGAACCACGTGGCGAGCTCGCTATATAGCAGACACTCCAGGAGGAAGGCGCGGCAGCCCTCATCAGGTCAGTGCGTGCTATCCCACCTATTTATTTTCCCCTTTGCCGTATGCACCAAAATTACAGTCCACTAAATCTTTATCGAAGATACCTTAAGTTACTGGCGTCTCCATTTTAATGGTCACTTCTCGCTGGATTGACCTTGACTTTCCGCCCTTATTAGATCGTTATCGTAATAAGCGTTTATATAATTAATTATTTATATTTTAATCCGACTTCGGATTAACCCCGCCCTTATTAGAACACTAGAATAGGTCCTAATAGGTGACATTCATAGTAATTTTAAAACTATATCCATAGAATGAATAAGCATATAATTATCTATATAAATTATTTGTTGTATGTTCACATCACGTCATCAACTTTTATCTACATCTATAGATTATACTGTTAAATTACATTTATTATTTGCACATATATTTAAGCATTATATTCGTTATAAATAACTTCATAATTATTATAAAAGTTAACAATTAAAGTTCATCGTTAACAAAACTAATATTTAATAATTCAACCGCGTAGCGAGGTCGCTTACAGACTACCCGCTTATAATTATATTATTTTACGCCGCATAACTTAAGTTATAATGCCGCCTAAAAAACAAATAGCATCGAATAATAGCGATTCCTCGGATAATGAGGGCACACCTGATGCTGAGTTGGTTTTATTGTTAGCTAAACGAGATGCTTTATTTGAAATAGTGCAAAAAATATATGATATGTCCTCGGACATCCACATAAACACTTCCACGATGGAGCGTTTTCTTGATGGAAGTTCTAATATTAATGCTTTACGTATTGAGTTTAAACAGGTCTTAGATAATTATAATTCACATTTATTAAAAATAAACCCTATTGCTAAACCTGATTATAACAGCCTCATTGCGTTTGAGTCTCTTTGCGGTAGAATAAATAGGCTTTATTTACAATATTCGCAATCTAATTCACAAAGTACTAGTACACCGTCTAAAGCCAGATTCACACTTCCGCCTATCGAACTTATGCCATTTTCGGGTGACATTCGCTCATGGCCTTTATTTTATGCTAGCTTTAAATCAACCGTCCATGACAACACATCGCTTACCGACGCTGAAAAGTTATACTATTTGCTAGGTAAACTAACGGGCAAAGCCCTATCTGTATGCTCAGGTATAACTCCTTGCGCTGAAAATTATAAAATTTTATTGCAAGCACTCGTCGACAAATATGAAGACCGGCGTGTGCTAGCATCTACATATATTAATCAGATGTTCGAATTTAAGCCATTGCAATCGGCCACCGCAAATAATTTTGATTTATTTACTGATAACTTTATAAGTGCAGTGCGCGCTTTACAAAACTTAAAGTTAGATAATCTCGCGGACTTAATTGTTCTTCATATCGCGCTTAAGAAGCTGGACCCGGATACCATTCGCTCTTTCGAATATAGTCATAACTCGATGGTACCTACCTTTGATGATTTAGTAAATTTTATTAGGACCCGCTCCAAAGTTTTGCAACGCACCGATTCTAGTACAAATTCTAATAGCGCACCAAACAATCGAAGAGGTAACGGTAATAATCGTCGCTGTAATAATACTTCGTCGCCGAAGTATCAGGCGTACGTAAGCACGACGACTAGTTGCTCAAAGTGTCTGTGCGATAATATTGTGCATCAACACCTATTTAAGTGTGCAGACTTTAATAAAATGACGCCGCAGGAACGATTTAAATGCGTAAAGAGTAACAATGCATGTGTGAATTGTCTCAGTTTAAGTCATCGAGTGTCTAGTTGCTCTTCAAATTATAGTTGTCGAGTTTGTAAATTTAAACATCACACATTGTTGCACTTCCACCGCAGAAGCGATAATGCTTCCCCTGCGCTGGCGCGTTCTCCACCGCTTCAGCCAGTTACACTGAAGTCTACAACCCCCGCGCCCGCACACTCGCCACCCCTCACCGCAGGTGCGCGTTCAGACGTCGCGCTGTGTACTTCGTTCAAGAATGTTTCTCAACGTTCACCGCCTCCCGCGCGCGCAAGTCGTTCGCAGAGAACTGTTTTATTATCAACCGCTCAAGTATTTGCTTACGATGCTAAGGGGGAGAAACAAATTATTCGTATATTATTAGACTCCGCGGCTCAAAGCCATTTTATGACTAAAGAGTGCTGTCATCGTTTAGGCGTTCAACAACACGATACCGAATGTACTGTAGTAAAGGGATTCGGTGGAGTTGAAAAAATTGTAAAATCGAAATCGATTGATATTAAAATTTTCTCACGATTCGACTCGAATATTAACTTCAATATTTCAACGCTAGTTGTTGATCAAATCACCGACCTTTTGCCCACTGCTGTGGTAGACACATCTGTCTTATCACACTTCCATGGCATAAGACTCGCTGATGAATGTTATAGCATGCCTAATAAAATTGATGTTTTGATAGGCGCATCCCTTTTCCCGCACTTACTATGTCCAGACGTAATTTATTCGTCTAACGACTTGTCCGGGTCCTCAGCTTTGAGTACGGTATTTGGTTACGTTATTATGGGCTCAGTGCCGACACTTCAGGTAAATAATTCTTTAACGTGCTGCTCAGTTCTAGAGTCTCCTATAGTTGACAAATTAGTGCAACGATTTTGGGAGCTTGAACAGTCACCCTCCGCACCGCCCATTCAGTGTCCTTCAGACATTGAATGTGAAGAGTTTTATAAATCTACGACATCCCGCGATCCTTTTACTGGTAGATATATTGTTGGCCTGCCATTTAAAGATGACGTTTACTCTCTCGGAGATTCTTATGAAACTTCTCGACGACGAGAGGAAACTTCAAGCCTCGCCTACATTAAGGTTAGCATATGATGACGTCATAAAGGAATACTTAGCTAAAAATTATATATCCCCCGCACCGCCGTATGACTCTCATGAACCCGCTCCAATATATGTCATACCGCATCATGGAGTCTTACGCGAAGATAAGAAGTCAACGCGTCTGCGCATCGTCCTGGATGCTAGCAGTAAGACTAGCACTGGGCGATCATTAAATGATATTCTGCATTCAGGACCAAATTTGCAAGGCGACTTGTTCAATATAATTTTAACTTTCCGCTTACATCCAATCGCTATGACAGCCGACTGTCGCCAACAATTTCTGCAAATAGTTGTTCGCGATTCTGATCGTCGTTACCAATGCTTCCTATACCGCTTCCGTCCACAAGACCCACTTGTGTTATACCACTTCAATCGCGTGTGCTTCGGTTTAACTTCGAGTCCATACCATGCATTGCGCACGGTAAGACAGCTCATTGATGACGACGGCGCAAAGTATCCGCTTGCGAGTCGTATCGCATTTACTTCGCTATATATATATATATATATATATATATATATATATATGGACGACATCGCGTTCTCTATGCCCAGTGAATCCGAGGCCAGTGAGACCTCTCGGCAGCTGATAGACTTATTCGAGGGTGCCCAATGGGACCTGATAAAATGGCATGGCAACCGTCGATCTGTTTTAGATGACCTCCCTACTTCCCATAAAATTACAGGAGAAGTAGAGTTCGATAAATCAATGCCACATAAAATACTAGGCTTGCATTGGTCTACCGATAGTGACGCCTTTTATTTTAAGATATCTGTTCCCGCTGATGTGACGTGCACTAAGCGCGCCATCTTATCTACTGTCGTTCGCCTGTGGGACATAATGGGTTTCGTTGCTCCCACAGTCGCGTACGCCAAATTGTTAATAAAGCAGCTTTGGCAACTTAATTTAGATTGGGACGACATACCACCACCGCCAATTATTAAGATGTGGAGGCAATTCTGTGCTGAATTACCAGCTCTTAATGATTTACGTATCCCGCGATATGTTGGTGTATCCAAAAACTGTACTGCGTCACTCCTGGGGTTTTCCGACGCCAGCAAGCACGCACACGGTGCCGTAGTCTACATACATGTAAAAAGCGTCAATGGTAACACCGTCCAGTTGATTTGTGCAAAGACTAAAGTCGCACCGACGAAACCACTATTTATTGCACGCCTTGAGCTTTGTGGAGCGGTTTTACTCTCAAAATTGCTTCGCAGAGTACTCGACAATTATTCTCTTGACCTTGCAATATCAGTCTATGCCTTTGTAGATTCAAAAGTAGCTCTGTACTGGATAAAGAGTTCGCCACACAAGTGGCAGACCTTTGTTGCAAACCGCGTTGTTCAGATTACCGACAATATTCGCGCTGATAACTTTTATCATGTCGCAGGTACTGAGAATCCCGCTGACATACTTTCACGTGGCGTTACGCCAAATAAATTAGTTTCAAACCCCCTGTGGCTCCATGGGCCTCAGTGGACTTCGTTAGATCCATCTCAATGGCCTCTTCGTACTTTAGACAATGAGGTTATTGCAAATATGCCTGAGAAGAAGATTTTGTCGCACACTGTGTGCACATCCGTCTGTAATTCTGCGATTTATGAGCTCGCACTCCGCATCTCTTCTTGGAGTAAACTTCTACGTATAATTGCGTACGTGTGTAAGTTTGCTAAATTATTGCCCCGCCGCAGCACTACTGTAGTGACTGCTGATGATCTCAGTTTCTCTGAGGTTATAATCCTCCGCGCCCTGCAAAAACAGCATTTTGCAGTGGAATATTTAAATATTGAAGGTAACAAACCTTGCTCGCCCGCTTTCAATCGTTTAAGGCCTTTTATTGAGAATGGTTTAATCCGCATTGGTGGTCGTCTTTCGAACTCCGCATTGGATTACACGCAAAAACATCCAATTATACTCCCGCGCAGTGATCATGTAGTGAACATGATCATTGACTATTATCATATTAAAAATTTACACGCTGGGCCTGAATTGTTATTGTCATTACCCGCACCCAAAGTCAAATCTGACTCTACCAGTCTGTTACACAGGCCTTCTTTACTGGATAAATTAGTTCAGTTGTTTTGGGACCGGTGGAGGACGGAATACCTTCACGGATTACAAGTTCGTCAGAAGTGGAACACCCCGTCTACGGCTATCGTACCAGGCATGGTTGTAATTGTGATAAATGATAATAAACCGCCCCTTGCTTGGCCATTAGCGATTGTCGAGTCTGTTCATCCTTCGAAGGATGGCGTAGTTCGAGTAGTGACCGTGAGAACTACTAAGGGAACATATCTCCGTCCTGTTGCTCGTATTTGCCCTCTCCCAAGACAATAAATCACGATTATTTTGATTATAATTATTTATCTAAATTAGGAATTAAGTTTATATTTATATATATTAAAAAAGTATTAAACCGCAATATTATATTTATGTATACATTTTCTCGCTTACCAAGTAAGGTTAGTAGATGAGACATGCGCATTGAGCGCATCCTCTCACTTTATATACCGCTTATTTATTTGTTTTCCTTTTACTTTTTATATTACGGTTGTCTTTTAAAGGTGACCCTTTAAGGGCGGGAGGAAATGGTAACGCCAGTTAACAATCTACTTTATCAACATTACATTACATATCGCATTGAGTTCGTCCTAAGTTATATCTACTTTATCAACATGACTAGTGCATATTTTTTGTTTCCTTCCTTCCTTCCCTTTCCTATCGCACGCGCTGCCGCCGAGGTGAAAAAGAGGATCTCGGCGCGCGTCATTATACTAAGTGATATTACGCCATCCGCAACGCACGGCCACCCGTCGCGTCTTATATATATTAACCGCAAACCGCGCAGGACGAACATTGAGTTCTCCTGTTTATGTTTAATATTCACCGCATCAGACATTGTGTCTTTGTAACTCATAAAAGTGTGAGACGCCCCCGTAAGGGCAAAGGTGGAGAGTGTGGGACTTCACGAGACTGTTCCTAGAGTGCGTGTGCGCCGAACCACGTGGCGAGCTCGCTATATAGCAGACACTCCAGGAGGAAGGCGCGGCAGCCCTCATCAGGTCAGTGCGTGCTATCCCACCTATTTATTTTCCCCTTTGCCGTATGCACCAAAATTACAGTCCACTAAATCTTTATCGAAGATACCTTAAGTTACTGGCGTCTCCAGCTGGCTTAGCTTGGGACGAAGAACTACCTCACGATCTGAAAAATGAGTGGATTACTTATCTTGAACGTTTTACGCACTCTGAACCCATTCAGTTCCCACGATGGCTTGGAGTTTCTAACAGCTCAATTAGACAAGAACTGCATGGATTCAGTGATGCTTCGTGTGCCGCTTATGCTGGAGTAGTGTATCTCAGAGTTTGGGAAAATGATGTTGTTAAAGTATATCTGGTTATGGCTAAATCTAAAGTTGCTCCCGTTAAACAAATTTCACTTCCCCGTCTCGAGCTCTGTGGTGCAGTTCTTTTGGCGAAAATGATACAACATGTTAAGACTATATTAAATATCCCTGATGAAAATGTATATGCATGGACGGATTCGACCATAGTTTTGGCTTGGCTGCGTAAGTCACCTAATACATGGACCACATTTGTTGCTTATCACACTTCAGAGATTTTGACATTTACGAATAGTAACCAATGGCATCATGTTAGTTCCGCGAATAATCCAGCCGATTTAGCTTCCCGTGGAGTATACCCATCCGATTTGCAGCAGTCTGAACTATGGTGGAATGGCCCACAATTTTTACAAAACCTCGATGTTGTTGTTAATTTAGATAACGTTGTACCTGCAACAGATTTAGAAATGAAGGTTAAAGCTAAAGTACAGACAAATATTAATGTTTTTGAAAATGATGCTGTTATTTCTTACTTAAAACGATATTCGACACTTTCGAAACTGATACGTGTCACTGCTTATTGTTTACGTTTTATTAAACTGTGTAAACTTAAAATATATAGGATACCAGTTGATGAACCCGTTTATCTGAGCCCAGATGAGCTTGACGATGCTCTAAATAGATGTATTAAGATGTCTCAATCGGTTTCGTTCAGTGATTTTGTTTTTCATTTGGGTTTTCATTATGATGTATAGTTAAACACTCTTAGCCTTTTTGTGTGTTCCTATAATACAGTGTATTGGTGTGTGAGTAAAACATAGTGATAAAAAGTGAGTGTTTCATTAAACAGATGTACCTATACTCGCCAAGCCGGGAAGGTGAACTGGGACCACCTCATTGAAAACGCATTTAGTCCCATTACTAGTCTGTAGGATTTAGTTTCGGCTAGAGTCTCGATTTTTCTTTAGTGGGATACGCCAAGTACAGGTGAGGCAGGCATTTAAAAAAGAAGTTATTGCAATCCCCCTCCCCTCAAAGAGTTTGTACTACCGCGTGTGACAGGCTTGTTTACCAATAAGCCTGTCACACGCAGTTATTACAGCAAATCCACTCGACTAATAAAAATAAGCCTACTTTTACAGGCAGATGGAAACATACTACTCCACTAGTCTTATACTAAGTCAATGTTTGAATTTGATGTTTTCCAGCAGGAAGTTAATAGTTTACCAAGTAGAAAATAATTGAAAGCTAGTTCTCTAGTATAGGATGTATATGATGTATTTCTTTCCTTTCTTTCTATGTATTATTCACAATTTAAATATTGATCTTGAGTAGATTTTATCGTCTTTAACTTGTACAAAAGGATGATTTAATGCTTTTGTGCAATTGTTTATTTGTGTGCTTTGTTTATTTATCTCCGTAGTCAAGTTTAACAAAATATTGACACATCGATATAGAAGTTTATCTGAAGTTGATAACGCCGACTATATTAGAGTTGTAGGCACGACTTGTATTATACAGGCTGATGTTTACAGGCTGATGAGAAAAAACAAGAACAAATAATTCGTTTGACACTTTTCGTTGAGAAAGTAATGCGACGTAAGTCTTCAGTCCCGAACCTCTACAACCTATAAATCCGCTCTTGCAAGTCGCGTTATACATGGTCCTTGCATCGTTGTAGGTGTTTCCAACCATTGCAGCCTATCAAAATCTATTTCTGAATATAGGCTTCCCATATATTGCTTTATACGGGACGACATGCTGTTCTCAGGAAGCATATTCTATTATTTTTATAGATTAAAAGATAAGGCTCCGCCACTGATATTTTAATTACAAATTATATGATTTTGAAGAGCAGGTAAAAATGTAATATTTAGCTTTCTTGTTCTGAAATCGCAGTAATTAGGTAGTACGACACTAAACTTTTATCAAACATCAATTTAATCGTATAGGTAGACAAATTGTTGTTACATAGAGTCGATTTGATTGTTAATTGTAAACGTAATGTTTCGAAAATAAATACTTGAGGAAAAATTAACCTCTCAAACCCCTTACGGACTCATGGGTTAAAAACAACTAACCTTACTGTATGTTATGTGAGTATAAATATAAAACTAATGTGGTAGAAGTACGATAGATTTCTTTTTCATAAATTTACGTAAGATAATGATTAAAACTACTTTTACGGATTTTATTGCGTTTAATTTTCTTAAGTTAATTTCCGACGAAATCCGTAAAGTAGTGTTATTCAATATCGTTAGATATTTGAACTACATATTAAGTTATCTTCTCTTTTGAGCAACACATTGTATTCATTATATATTACCCGTATTAACCGTACTTTGTGGCATTCCTTGGTGGATTTTTTTTATTTTTGCTCACCAATGGCCAATATTCACCATTTTACTTATGGAAGGCCGCAATGATGATGATGATGATAATGATGATGAGACATGCAAGCCTTGAGTCGATTTTTTGCTCGTCAATGTTTTCGTCGAACTAAATAGAAGAATAAAATTAGGCCCTTGTCAGACAGCGTTTCGATCGAAGTAAGTACTTTGTTACTCTTTGCTGGCATCGTATTGGTTTATTGCTATAAAATGAAGCCTATAAACTAAGTGGTAATATTATTTAATCTGTGCTATAACGCGCACCTTTGGATTACAGGGAGTTTTGGCGAGAACTTAACCGTTACGAATTGTTGCTCCTGTTATATCGTTTAAATAATGGTTTGAAGTGATACGTAAAAGTAATACTATTCTGTGGATTAAGTGTCTGCGCATATGAACTATTAAAGAAAATGAAGAAACAAGTGATTCGATATTGATATAAACCTTAAGTTATTTTGATCACTTAGGCACCTAATAAACTTGGGTGACTGTTGTCATCGACTGTCCGCTGGTTGAGTTGTCGTCAATATCTCCCAAAACCTTTGCCACGGGACGTATCAGTATATTGTGAAGAAAAGAACTATAAAAATAAAGATTACGAATAAAATGACGATGTAACTTAGAGCATTCAAACCAAATATCTTAATTAAAAAATTTAACATTACAGATCCTAGGAAGATCTAGGAAGAAGAATTCTAACTAATAATCTAAAAAGAAGATGAATGTGATTAAAGAACGAATAATCTAAGGCAACGCGCGCTTATTGCGCAACAAGCGTGCGCCCTCTAATTTTTTTTTCATTACATAAAAAAGGTAGCGGGTTCTACGCGCGCTTAACGGCTGTCATCTGAACGTGGTCTACGAGCACTTAACCTTTTTGAAAAGTAATACATCCTATACCTTCAAACGAGCAAATCTTATATATATCTATATATATATATATATATATATATATATATATATATATATATATATATATATATATATATAGATATAAACCGTTTAGCGGTGATTATTCTTTTAGAGTCATTATTAATAAAATCTTTCCTGATTACGGACTCGCAACGCCAACGTATTTTAATGATCATTTGTAGGGCATAAATGGATCCTACATTATCTTTGTAGAATATTAGACTCTTTTTATTTTCGTCTAATGATACTAAAGCCTTTATACAGGTATTGCATCTGATCTTTTTAATGAATACACTATTATCGCAGCCAGCAACATATTCTGTTCCTGTTGAAAACTGTGAGTGCTCGACAAACTCGAGGGTTTCTCAATATATTCTTGACTTTCAGAAACTCCGAAATCATCATTATTATTTTATGCCTGATTTGGCGTTATGATGGATATTTTTTCTAATGTTATACAATTACCCGTGAATGTTTCTATTAATTCTGTGTGGACTAATTTTTTTTAATATATTGCCTCGAACAAACGTGAAGTCGGGTTATCATTCGAACCACCGTGTGATCTTATTCCGGCAAAAAGAAACTCAATATGATCCCGTGATATTTTATGCAAGAGCAAAAATACATTTTTACAATAAGGACACTTTGCGTCGCATATAAAATGCTGACAAATTACTTTTATACTATCTTTTGCGACAAAAAACCCGATAAATCTAGTGAAACACGGAGAATCGATCAATTTGACCGTTTTGATTTGGTTTCTTAATCTGATATTTGTATAGGTTGACAGGAAAAATTGTTTACTATCGTGCAACTTTTTAAATAACTTAACATTGTTGTCTTCGTTCATAGCACGTTTATAACCATAAACATGAACTTTGGAATAAAAAATATCGAAAAGATTATTTACTAGTAGCACCATTTGAGCTATAGCCTTGACCTCTTGAAATTCGGGTAATCTTAGCGACATTTTCCAAAATTTCAAGCAGTGGCCACACTGCGGCTAAATAGTTGACTTGCCAATTTTACCTTCATTATATACATTTTAAAATATATTTGCTTCGCATGTATGTAGTTTATTTGCTAAGTGATAATGTTCTTTATCTTGCATTTCTTGTAAATGTTAAATGTACTCCCATTTTAAACTATTTCCATTTTCATGCTTGAATTCTCTATATTGTTTGAAAGTGTTGCGAATCAATTTCTACATATTGACAGCATCCAAGAAAGTGAATACGTCAGCTCCAGTAACCGGGTGCTAAAATGAAGTTTGCATGTTTTCTCCGCTAAGACTACAGCCCAGCCGTTTGGCTATTGCTAAATTACAAACCCGGCAACGTGCCACGTTTGCCATCTGGTTTTGTTTATAACTAACTACGCCCATACAATCCACCGTTTTTGGTTTCGGTTTCTCTGAGCTGGATTCAAAGCGGCAATCTGTAGCTCTCTCCATTTTATTGTCCATTCGCTCCGGATTTAGAACTGGCGTCCTGTGGTCTGATCGAATCGAACTGCTTAACCAATTTAGACAATGTGCTCTAGTTTGTTCGCACCTAGGTTTCTAGATAGATTTAGTTTCGTTTAGCACTACTGTTGTTAAAATTTCGACCATTGTAGCTACACTCTCATATACTATAGGCAAATGGACGCTTGTTTTATTTATTTTGACTCGCAGTAGTTTTCTGTTTTCCTAATTCCGCAATTGGTAATTTTTATATGAATTTATATACAAGGTCCATTCTTGTATAAATACTTGTTTTTTTTGCGCCCGAAGCAAATATGGGCAACCCTCCGGAAAGCGGGAGAGGGAGGCGGTGAATGCCCATAGCGTACCACGCAGCCGGCTGCGTGGTTATGTGGAGACTTTTACCCACCAAACACCGCCTTTATGCATTGGCTTACCGATCTGACGAGAGATCTCTAAGCCGTATACGAACGCGACCCTCCTTGGCAGAAAAGAGGGCGCAAGCGGCGAAAAGCCGCTTAGAGGTGTGCCTAGCTAAGACAGATTAAGGGATGTGTTATGTAGGCTCGGCCTGAGCCACCAGAAGGCAGTTCAGGTCAGCCGAAAGCTTGTTGGGGGGGGGGTCCGAGGGAGAGTTTCTCGGTCTGCGCACACTATAGCGAGTGTGGATAGAGAGAAAATATATGCTAAAAACACCTTTGTCGTATCTCCTTAGTTTCAAGGTACTCCCCTTGTTGCCTCAGCCAGTATTGGCATCTTTGGCGTCAACATATCGAGTGACGTGTAGTTTCGTGGTCACTTAGAAAATAAGGCCAAATTGGCCTCTAAAAACCTTGGCATGCTTAGCAGAGCGGGACAGTATTTCATGCCGAGTCACCGCCAGCAACTTTACAAGGCGTAGATTCGGTCGCAGATGGAATACTATTCTCATATCTGGGTCGAGTCTCCCCAGTGCCAGCTCCTTCCATTTGATCGCATCCAGCACAGAGCTGTTCGAATCGTCGGTGGCCGAGCTCCTTTCGATCGGCTTAACTCACGTGCACTTTGAAGATATTTTGCATCTCTTTGCGTATTTTATTCCATCTACCACGGGGAATGCTCTGAGGAATTGTTCGGACTAATTCCAGCCGCACAATTTCACTATCGCACATCGCGACACCATCCCTAACATCTGGATAACTGGCAGTCCACCACCATGCAATTTAAACGAAGTTTTCTTTCTCGCAGATATTCCTTGTGGAATCGACTACCACCAGAGATTTTTCCAGGCCGATACGACTTAGTGACCGTCAAGAAAAGAGTCTATTTCTTTTTAAAAGGCCGGCAACGCATCTGCAATCTCCCTGGTGTTGCAGCTGTTCATGGGCGGCGGTAATCACTTACCATCAGGTGAGCCGTATGCTCGTTTGCCCCCTCTCTTATAAAAAAAATTGTACTAAATAAGATCACCGAGCGCCCGCCAACCGTTTCGGTCGACGATTCCTCAATGACTAATTTCTATAATTTAGCTTTGGCGGAGACACTTACTCCGTCCCTGGAGACAATGATATAATCATCGGGGCATCTATCTTCCCTCACCTCTTGTTACTTAGCAAAGTTAAGGGCAACTTCTCGTGTATCGCGCTTTTCCCACCGGAAACCGTTTTGGGTTACGTTTTTGTTGGTTCCACTCCCACGGTTTATAATGCTTCGGCAACCTCTCATTGCTGCACCGCTATTGAACCTCGCAAATTACTGGCTCGCAAGTTTCGGAAAATTGAGGAGGGGAACGTTCCGCCCACACCTAGCTCGGATAAAGGATTATGCGAGGAGCCGAAAAACAAAACGATAGAATTTTTTGGTACGGGAATCGGTGTTGTACCTGTAGTAGTTTCGTCGCGACCGAAGGGAATGCCGAATAGAAATAGTCCTGGAGCCAGGTTTAAAGACACTGTGAAGAAGGCACAAACTTACAAGGTTAGATCACTCCGCGACCCGTTAGGTGACGGATTCGGTATACATGTTCAGCGACGCGGGACTCAAGTCGACGTCGTCAGCGGAAGCGCGCGCGCTACGGTGCAAGGTCGCGGCCGCAACGCATGGAGACGACGAGCCGCTGCAGCGGAAAGTGTGCCGCCTTCAGAGCGACGAGATGTACCTTCTGAGTCCAATATTGCTTGGCGGAGGGAAATAAAATACCTAAGTCAAGCTGCAAGCAGACCTATCCGCTTTATCGAAAGAAGTAAGGACGCTTCGCAAGCAACAGGCCACAAGCACTCTTATTCTAAAACGTTCGTCGCATAACTTCACCGCTTACGATTAGTATTATTTCGATTTTCTTTAGATATTGCGTACTTATTTAAATATTGGTTCATCTCTAGTAGAATAATAGATTAATATTCAGCTTATTAGTGATTATTTATGTTGTTAGTGTTTCATATAAAATGTGTAGATTTAGCTACGCCACAGCAGAACGCTGACGTTGTGTGATATTTAAATCATTTTTATTGTCGTTACAATATAAAGACTTTGTAGTTTTGGAAGTGATAAGGTAGTGTTTGTTCGTGTTTGTAAAATCAATTGTTTGTATGTAGTTTATAATGCGTAGCGTAATTTACGTGTGCCGATTTGTAGATGCTTATGCAACTCACAAACTTTCGAGCAACGATACCCTATAGATTTACCGCGTAAAGATCATATTTTGAATTTATTAGTCGATTGAATTGTCACGCTGGCCCTGAATTGGATTCTTTCTGCACGCAACTTAATCCACAATCGGGTGCACAGATATATATAGCTTGCTTTCAAGTTCGTCTTAGGCCGTCATTCCCGGGAATGACGGACCTTATGTCTTGCCGTGTTACACAATCGGTTGAGCACATTTTGTAAATCTAACGCCTTTGATGTTTTACCCGCTATAGATATAGACGATGATAAACTCCATGTTCTTTCACTTTTAGACAGGCTAGTGCAGTCATTTTGGAGAACGGAATATATTTTGTTGCATACTCGGCAGAAATGTAACACGGCAACTATAATTTAGTAAACGGTCTGAACTGTAGTTATTCTCACTAAAGAGAACGCGCTGCCTCTTCATTGACCATTAGGGATCATTGAAGAGGTTTTTTCTAGATCCGACGGAGTGACGAGGATAGCTCGTGTTAAGATCGCGACCGGATCATATATGCGTCCTGTTGTCCGTTTCTGTCCTTTACCTAACCAATAGTTTTCGAAATGTATTTCTAGGTTAGGTTAGTAGTAGCTTTAGTTAGTTTTGAAGGGAACCCTTCAAGCCTGGGGAATGGTTGCGCGGAAAACGAATACCCTCGCACTTTTTGTTTAGTTAGCTAGGTATATGCTCCCATCCCATACACTTCCCTTCCGCACGCCCTGGGGGGTGGGGGCTTAGATATGTAGCGTCATTTTTCGTTCAACAAAGAAGAACTTCCTCGGTCAGTGCTTTCCTATTTACAATTAATAAATTGCTTTGTCCTTTGTTCTCTTTTCCTGGCGGCTAATATTTTGTTCCTGTATAAAAGTACCGGCTAAATAGAGTAGATCAAGTCTCAGCAAATGCATTGTACAAACCCGACAACGTGCCACATTCGCCATCTTGTTTTGGTTATAACAAACAACGCACATACAGTCCACCCTTTGGGGTTCCTTCTTCCCGGATACGAAGGGCAACCAGTCACACTAACCATTTAGTGACCATCCGTTTCCGGATTCGAACCCAGGAACACTACAGTGCCACCATTTTGTGACCCTTCCGGATTTAAAACTAGCAAGCAGTAGCGTCACCAGTGATTCTTTTTTTAAATACTGGCTTCCCTTCTATAGTTTGATACCACTTAGATAATGTTCGCAATGAAAGCAGACACCTGTCAAAAGTTCTCATAACATATTGATATGCTTTAGCCGAATAAAATGCAAGTGGCATTGCGAATGACCGAAGTTCAGGAGAAGATTCTTTCTCATACCGTACCCTGATTCTTTTTTCATTGTCATTTTACTAGTTCTTTGTTGCACACGCCAATACAATTGAAAATGTTATAATTTTCTGTTGTAACAAAAATTTTCTATTCGAGTCCTTTAATTATTGTCTTCAAGAAGGCTACTCTTTTTTTTGAAATATATGTTTCTCTTTTTTTAACTGTTTATTTTATATGATTAAGTTATTCAGATATCTCTTAGATTTCTTTACATAGTCTTTTTTTAAGTAACGAATTAAATTATATAGAATATAATATTAATTTATATATATAATATAAATTTACGTTTTACCACAGAATAAATAATAGTTTAGATAAATGTCCTAAAAAAACTTATTCTTTTAAATGTTACAACCTATAAAAATAATAAGTTTATTGCATTTTTATTTCAGAATAGACTTGCATTTGACTACCATTTATTTGTTAAGATAGATACCTACATTTTAGAACTTACGTACTAAATAGTCTTAAAAGTACCTTATATTTGTTAGAAATGCCTCGAAACAAGAAAAACACCAGTTTTCAAAACAAAAATAAATAAATAAATTGTAGGCAGTACGTGAGTTATTCTACCAAAAAGCTAAACTTCGTGATTGATCTCATACATCTAAGAAATTACCATCGTATCACAAAAGCTATTCGGGATTTCCAAGCGTACCATTTTCCATAAAGTCAACATACCTATTTTGTCATGAAAAATCCTGACGAATATGTTTTAATGCATTTAATGTATCTATTTTTATTGATTATTAATTTTAGCTTATAAACATAATTTTCAAACGTTTTTAAGTATAACTTTTTAATTTAGCTATTTATGTACCTACCTGTCTTATCATGTTGATTTTAGACTTATAAGTCTAAAATCATGCCAAAATTGTCAAACTATTATAACCTTATCGAAATGTACCTATGCTTTTATTTATTTATTGTTTTGTAATCATAAATCATCACGTGGTCCTTCACTGCTGTCCGTATGAGGACGCTCAAGGTCGCTCAGCGAGCTATGGAATGGGCTATGCTCGGAGTTTCACTGCGTGATAGACTCATAAATGAGGATATCCGCAGTAAAACCAGAGTGACCGACATAGCCCAACAGATTAGTAAGCTGAAGTGGCAATGGGCCGGCCATGTAGCTCGAAGAACCGATAACCGATGGGGAAGAAAGGTTCTCGAGTGGCAGCCTCGTACCGGTAGGCGTAATGTAGGGCGACCCCCAACTAGATGGAGTGATGACCTGGTAAGACATGCAGGAAGTCGATGGATGCAGGTGGCTCAGGACCGTGCTTTGTGGCGTTACTTGGGGGAGGCCTATATTCAGCAGTGGACTTGTGAAGAGCTGTAATGATGAATGATGATGATGAATCATAAATATATTATTGCGTAAGTACAAATTGTCACCTGTTGAACCATGTTTAAATTTTTAACGAGTATTCCGTTTATCCACCCTGAAATATATACTACTTTATTACACTAATAATTAAAGAACATATGTAACTTATTTTACCTTAGGGTGGATAAACGAAATGATCCTTTTAACAAATAAGTTGTTTTATTTTCCTTTGGTTACAGGGTGGCAACACTTAGAGATTTCTCATAAAATGACAAAATGTTAAAAATGTCTGCTTAACATTGCCTACCTTCTTAATTAAAAAAATAATAAAAGTTTTACACCATATGTCATGGATAAGTAGGAATAATAAACCAATACTTTATGGAAGCGAAATCTGTTTATTTGGAAACGCATTTTAAACTGCGATATTTTTGCCTAGGCAAAGTAAATGATATGCCATTAACTTTGCCTGGATATTTCGAAGCTTATTTGTTAGAAAATATGAAGTGTACAAAAACACAAAAACAGTGGCGCACAAAGTTCTGATTTACATTTTTTCTTTATATGTGATATGTCACTTTTTCTATGTGTGTCAAGAAACCTCTAAATTCGTGCAAAGTTAGGGCATTTTATGGTATCAAAATAGTTATAAAGGAACCATTATAGCAGACAGTAATTGTGAATGTTTACATAAACTTAAAACTCAATAACTTTCACAGACCTCAAAGGCGTACATGGTTAATTACAAAGTATCGTTGAAATTTTAATGTTGTGTAGAAAGGTGCTCTTAGTGTAATTTGTTAAGTTACGAATCGAGACAGGTAAAATTTTGGGCGAGTTAAACCTTTTAAACTTCTGCTTATTTATGAAGCTTCATAAATTATAAAGCTATTTTAATTCTCTTTCTTCTTCCTTCATCTAGACCAGGTCCTTAAAAAGGTTTATAAGGTAAAACTAATGTAATATTTTAAAACATTTTTTTTTCTCCGGACTTAATATAATCCCCTCTTAAAATACAACAATAGGCAAAATATAGTACCATATGTACTAGAAGAATTACTACGCCTGAGTCATTAATCATACTAAGACTATTTCAATTAAAGTTTACCTCAGACCAAAATTATGTTTCAAAATCCTGACTAAGCTTTATTTTAATTTACAAAACCAAACTTTGCTCTTAAACGTCGAAGTAGCCCATTCTAATTACTTTAGTAGCCTAATAAACTTTAATTTACGTCCACTTTATGTAGTCTTTTAAATTTAACTGTGTAGTGGTTCACAATAAGTATAAGATATTGTAACAGAGTCCATAGCTAAGAGTCGTAGATTCCAATTCCAGCTGGAGGCGATAGTCATAGTCATTCATTATCGAGTCTGGTTGTGTTATTGTTCTAATTTAACCTTCTCACTGAAGAAATATTACATCATGTACGGATAGCTTAAGAGGATTATATAAATCACTTAGTGCCGGATTATCCACGTAGCAAGAATATCAATTTCTACGGGGCCCCGTGTACCCAACCACCCCATCATCGCCTAAGCGTACATTTTTGAAGTGAAAACTTCTTTAGCGGTGTTGTACACTTTTTTGTAATGGGTAAAAAAGTTAAACTTGCGTCAGGACACGTGATCCTGATCGAAAATTCGTAAGACGGATGGAGAGAGAGAGACAGACGGCGTGGCGTAACAGAGGAAGTATCCCCCTCTCTTTACAACGCGGGGAAAATGTATGCCTGCGCCTGCTGTTTCGTTTAGGCAGGGCAGTGCGCTTGCGCGAATGTTCATGTGTGATAATTAAAGCAATTCGTGCAAAATTATTCCCTAATCATTTCAAAATATCAAAAATGCACAACGTTAATATTCAAGTTTTCACTTCTGCCGGGACTCCCGGAGTGTTTTTTTTAAGTAAAACTTGTTAAGACGGTATATTAAATTTATTTTATGTCACATAAACGTGAAACGCTGCAAATGACAATTGATAACCGATTATTCGTTTGCGAAAATAAGACACAGAATTTCATACAGTTAACGCACAAATTTCAACGCCCAACATGCCGAATAGCTCGGTTCTCATACTACTGCTCAAAATCTGTTTACGGCCTTTGCCTTGGCATATAGTCGGATACAACTGGTCACTTTACCCACGCAAATTCGAGATGTGGAGGATCTCCCCTGTTGAACCTTCCGCTGACCTCTCATCTGGACGGCTATCAGGTATCTGTCGATGCCCCTCTTGGCTCTTCGGATCATTTACTGATCCGGACTACAGTGTCCATCACTTGCTCACTGCAGGCACGATCTGAAGGCTGCAGCCGTGTGTGGCACTGTAGGTCGTAGGTTTAGGATGGTCTGTGGGCTTTTTTCGCATCCTACCCATGATGGGTGGATTATCTTCTCTCTAGATGATTTCAAAAAATTCATTGCTGCGTCTGAACTTTTGATGCCGTCATCCGCAGTGCCTACCGGCGGCAGATTCCAGTATTGGTTTGGATGGTCTTATCTGGTGTATCGGCGTCCCAGTTCGTCCGCTCATCACTAGTGCACTCCAAAATAAATACAACTCCGGCTCTAGGTCCTTCAAAAGAGATCGCTAGTGCAAACTCGGAGCACATTGGGAGAATTAGCAAGAAATTGGCTTGGCTAAGCCTTAATTTTCGACCTCGTGCGTTCTTATCCCTCGACGAGGCTGCCCAAGAGAATTTCTGTAAGCCATAATTCCCATCTTTACGCAAGAATAATAAATTGCTTTGCCATGCTGCAAATAAGAAAGCCGATTTTAAGACCTGTTTTTGCATCCAGCTTGACTTTCAACGACGCGATGAGAGGATTGCACCGCCGACCATTCCACGCTCCATGCCGGATATGTTATTGCCGGATATGTGCTTTGTGTAACAAAGCACTCCTGTCCGAAAACGTTCACAAGTCGAGTGGGCCTGGTGGAATCTCCCGAATTGTGGTGAAGACGTGTGCTCCAGATTTGGCATCGGTTATAATGCGTCTTTTACTAAAAAAGGTAACCGCTCGGACCCTTCCATTTAGGCCTAGCGCTATCACTTCCTTGTTTTCCCAAGTAATGGAATCCATTATTAACCGCAAGCTCATGCGGTAGAGCATCAGCTGATTAGTGACCGTGAATATGATTTTCGTCGAGGTCGCTCAGTTAGTGATCTTTTTTCTACCCGACTCACTGATAACCGGGGTGGAGGCAGACGAGACCAAGGGGGAGGCCACGGTGGTTAGTTTTAAAGTTCAAGCATGCGAATGCTGGTGGTCCACAAGGCGCGTGCTGCCTACCCTTTTCCTTCTGCAAATCAATTATATGTTGCATACCAGTAATATTCGTTGTTATTCAGACGACAGCACTGGCGATGCTTTTTACATTGGCCGCCGAGAAATATTAGCCGGCCGTGCTAACATTTCTCGGGAGCACGTCGTTGTGTAGCAACAAACTCGTGCCTGAAATCGAGTCTTTGTTGAACAAAGTCTCAGTTTGGAGGTGACTAAGGTTTAATCCCTAAAAGTCAGAGGTTTACCAGCTTACCGCAAAAAATAACTCTTTTATCTTATCTCCCTGATTTCAGGCCATCGTTACCTCAGTTAGCATCGGAATCCTTGGCGTCGAGATTTCGATCGACGTACAGTTTCGAAGGGACTTAGAATGGAAGGTTAAACTGGCATCAAAAAACTTGGAGTGATCAGTAGATCGAGACAGGATTTCATGCCGGACTATTGCTTGCAGCTCTACAAAGCGCAGATTCGGTCTCATATGGAATACTGTTCTAATCTCTGGGTCAGGGCACCCCAGTATCAGCTTATTAATTTTAGCTCCTGAATTTACACCATCGTACATCATACACTTCGTCAGAACTCAAAATTCCATCCTCATTGTCTCGATGGCTAGCGGTCAACTACTATAAGATTTAGATACGCGGAATATTCTGCATCATACGACCCAACTTTGTAATTTACTATCACCTGCGGTTTTGACGTACCCATATGACAAACTTATGCCTGTAAAGGAAAAAGATACACGTTATATTTGTTTAAAACAAAATGTTAGAAATTTATTAAATTAATTGCATCAAGCAAGCGCGAAACGGAAATAATGACAATTACGTGGAATAGAATACTAAAAGGCATGCAATCTTGTTACGGGATACACCCTTTATGAATGATATGGATATGTCCATACAATGCAATAAACATTTTCAAATATTGAACCAAAAGCCAAAAATCTGACAAACTGTCATGTATCTCAGCAACAAACTTCAAGACGACGAAAGCAAAACACAAAGTACGAAGATTTTAGCGGTTCTAGTACACTTGTCGGATTTGTTGAAACAGAAACACATGGTAAACAGTTTTAAACTGAAGTGTTTGCTGTCATAATTTATAACCTGCTATCTACTTTAGATAAACGCATGAAAGCATACCAAAATCTAACTGTTGTTTTTGGAAAATTTTAACTAGGTATGATAGATACACAATCTACGGCAGAATTAGCAGTAGCCGAAGTTAGCACCAAAATAATGTTGATCCATTTGCCTCAAAGTGCCAAGGTAAAAAAGGCTTGATAAATGGGTACCCTGCGAACACAATAATTGCCAGCGCGAAGTATGCGTCAAGACTTACCTTCCACTGCACTACAGACATACAAACGAAGAAATTTTCGAAACGCATTATCATGTAAAAATATTACAGCTGAAGAGAGTTTGAAAGAAACTTCAATTATGGTCAGTGCTTACGCAAATGGCTTGGAATACAGCGTAGATGGCGAATTAGTGCAGTTTGCTGAGTTGCTCAAAACGGATTGATAAATCGCACCAGCCACATTCATTTCCAGAAATTCAATATAAATTCCTAATGGATAATTCATAAGTATCATATATTATGGTTGTAGCATGAATAGGTCGGCTCGATTGGGGAAGGACCACGCTCTCACAGATTACCAGCGTAAAATAGCAGCTTAATCCTGCTGTATTTCGTATGGAGAGTGTAGAGAACCGGAGACCCGTTTTACTGGAATCAAAGTATTTCGTGTTAGTCCTGAAAGGCGACAACGCATTTGCATTTTGATTTTTAATCGAGGATAAATGTAGATGTCTAAGGGCCACAGAATCCACTTACCATCAGGTGGACTGTGTGCTCGTTTATCACCCTAACGTAACATATAAAGAAAAGTTGATATACGCAATAAAATCCATGAAAACTAGTATTATTAAAACATCTTATTTATTTTACCTAGGTTACAAATTGGAATACTTCTTTGTTCTTTGGTCCAAAGTTTTTGTAGACATCAGAGAAGATATTTGTTCTCGACGTTTCGGCAGCCTTGAAGGCCCTCGCCTTCCATGTCCATTCTTTCCATCTCGTCCCAATCTGCTGTGTGCTGTGTGCTGGTTTGTCACCCTTATCCTATAAAATAAAAATAAATCGTGTTTCCTCAACTTAGAAACTGCTTAGCGCATTTACTGGCTCTCATGTTCAGTAGTGGTGAACGTTTATTTTCGACATTGAAGCATATAAAAATTAATTTAGGGAGCACAATGAGTCAAGAACGCCTGAACTATTTCCCTGATTATTATTGCTTAGAAAAATTTATACGTATAGTATTATTTTTAAATGTATACACGAAATCTAGAAAAGTTACTCCGTAGATGTTTAAAAAGTAATAAAAGAAACAAATTCCTAAAAATATATAAAAATATATAAAAATACTTTGTTATAAATAGGTTTCAAACTCCGGTTCTGTACTCGGATAGCCATCGTAGCCCTACTGTACAAACACTTCAGCACTTCGATATACCGACAGTCAACTTAGCACCGCTGAAGGGACTGTAGCACCGCTGAAGGGACTGTAACACCGCCCAAATTTCGACGGAATCAAAGGCTTTCTCATAATCCACATATGCCAGGCAAAGTGGCAGATTATACTCTTCGGTCTTCTGTACAATCTGCTGCAGGGTATGTATGTGGTCTATGGTACTGAAGCCTTTTCGGAAACCGACTTGTTCGGGAGGCTGGAAGTCGTCGAGTCTGCGTGCGAGACGATTCGTAATGACTCTCGAAAACAGCACGTAGACGCGGCTCAGAAGGGAAATCGGTCTGTAGTTCTTCAAGAGAGCGTTGTCGCTTTTCTTAAAGAACAAGACCACCGCGCTCCACGCCTCCGGAGTAGTGCCACCATGGAGGACGATATTGAAGAGCTTCTGAAGGACTTCAAGTACCGGTGTTCCACCTGCTTTCAGAAGCTCCGCTGTAATTCCATCCTCGCCTGGGGCCCTGCCGTTTTTAAGAGGCTGGAGAGCCATTCTAATCTGGCTTAGACTAACGTCCGGGGTATCATCGGAATAGTGTCGGATAAGACTTGCTCCTGGATCATTACTCACACTTGCGTGTGGCTGCAACGATGATGTGTACAGCTGCCCATAGAACCTCTCAATCTCACTCAGAATCTCAGGTGGCCGGAAAAGATGTTGCCACACTCAGTCTTCAGCTTTAAAAGTTGGCTCTTTCTGGCAGACAGATCTCTGGCAAGGACTTTGGAGCCCTGGTTCCGCTCGATAGCTTCTTTAATACGAGCAGTATTAAAGTTGCGTAAGTCTCGCCGCATGCGTTTGGAGATCTGTCTGTTCAGTTGCCTGTACGCTGTCATATCTGTTGACGATTGCAGCCTCATCTCCCGTCTAACAGCCATGAGATTAAGAGTGTGATCGGAGAGTTTTTGTGTTCCTCTGCGGCGAACTTAGCTCCGACCGCATGGACAGTTTCCACGAGCTTGTCATTCATACCGTCCACTGCATTGCAATCCTCTAGGCACTGAAAGCGCTTTTGTAACTCGAGCTGAAAGGTTTCGGGATTCTGGATTAGAGCACGAGGGGGAAGGAGCGTTGACTTCATTAGACGTGACCTATCTAACTTAACGTTTAGGTTCAGTGTGCCTCTGACCATTCGGTGATCGCTACCAGTTTTCACACTTGCGATCACTGAGACATCACTGAACAGTTGGCGTCTGGTCGTCATAATGAAGTCAATCTCATTTTTTGTCGAACCGTCGGGGCTCGACCAGGTCCACTTCCTATGGGGCCGCTTCTGGAACTGCAGAGAGGTGTAAGACAGGGTGATGTTATATCCCCGAAACTCTTCACCGCTTCGTTGGAAGAAATTTTCAAGCTACTGGACTGGAAAGGATACGGTATTAACATCAATGGCGAGTACATCACTCACCTTCGATTTGCCGACGATATAGTCCTTATGGCAGAATCGCTGGAGGACCTTAGTACTATGCTCAATGACCTCAATGGTGTCTCCCAATGGATAGGTCTTAAGATGAACATGGACAAAACAAAGATCATGTTTAATGTCCATGTCACACCTATGCCGGTAGTTGATGGGAGCACTATGCTCAAAGTTGTTGACGAGTACGTTTACCTGGGACAAACAGTCCGACTAGGTAAGTCCAACTTCGACCGAGAGGTCAATCGACGGATTCAACTCGGCTGGGCAGGGTTCGAGAAATTACGACACATCTTCTCGTTAGGTATACCTCAATCTCTGAAAACTAAAGTGTATAACCAGTGCGTGTTGCCAGTGATGACTTATGGATCTGAGACGTGTTTCTTCACTGCTGGCTGTATGAGGACGCTCAAGGTCGCTCAGCGAGCTATGGAGACGGCTATGCTCGGAGTTTCACTGCGTGATAGACTCAGAAATGAGGATATCCGCAGTAAAACCAGAGTGTCCGACATAGCCCAACGGATTAGTAAGTTGAAGTGGCAATGGGCCGGCCATATAGCTCGAAGAACCGATAACTGATGGGGAATAGAGGTCCTCGAGTGGCAACCTCGTACCGGTAGGCGTAGTGTAGGGCGACCCCCCACTAGATGGAGTGACGACCTGGTAAGACATGCAGGAAGTCGATGGATGCAGGTGGCTCAGGACCGTGCTTTGTGGCATTACTTGGGGGAGGGCTATGTTCAGCAGTGGACTTGTGAAGGGCTGTAGTGATGATGATGATGAGTGATGTTATAAATATAAACTTTGAAATATATACAAGAAAACATTTAAAATTATTTTTTAGTATCGTCAGTATTAAATTGTTAGTTTCTTATCAAAATCATTCTAAATTACCAGAACAATCATACGTCTGACTTTTTGTACTTGCCAGAGAACAAAATTGTAACCTATAGATCGCAAATAACTTATTGTGTATTGAATTGATTTTTACCACTTTTTACTTAAAAACCTATAACAGATCAAGGGCCTCTCGATATAATTTCCTACGGGCTACTGCAGGCACTGTAATTACCAGCTTGTTAAAGTCCATTGTCCTGCTGTAGAGAGAATTTTACTTTATCGTCACGCTAAGTGGGTCGATTAACGATCGCAGAGCCGGATGTTACGCACCTATGACACACTTCCGTCTCTAGAAAATACAAAGAGATGCAACATCCCTCCGCAGCGTTAGTAAATCAAGGCAATCAAAAAGAACTTGGCCGTCAACGATTAGAGCCACTCTGCGCTGAATGCGGTCAAGTGGAAGGAGCTGCCACTGGGGCGCTCCGGTCTAGAGATGAGAATAATATTCCACGTGGGACTGAACTTGCGCCTTGTAAAGTTGCAAACGGTATGTCGGCATCAAATATTGTCCCGCTTTGCTAAGCATGTCTAGTTTTTATAGACCAATTTGATCTTCCTCACTAAGTGACCACGAAACTGCATACCACTAAATATGTCGTTGCGAGGATTCCAATACTGGCCCAGGCAACAAGAAGAGTGCCTTAAAATTGAGGAGATACGACGAAGGGATTATTTTGGCGCAAAACGTCAGTGGGTGCGTGTGATGGAGCATTTTGCCTCCCCTTTTCTTTGATAAATTTAAGTAGGAATACAGCACTTGAATTAATTTATTTCTCAGGATTTAAGTAATACACAATTAAGTAATGGTAAATCAACATATTTATTAAACTCTGTTTTAATAACTTTAGTTAACAAAAGATTTTAGAAAACGTAATATTTTAATTAATTGACCGCTTTATTGACATAATGGCCCTATAAATTTCAGGGGCGGTTCCATTATTTCCCCACATTTCTTGGATGTTTGCGTGGTTCATCTTTTTAGTCTTAGTTTAGTCATCGATTTTTTGGCATACCCAATCCACAGACCACCCGTGTACAGACCCTGGCAATACGCTTTGAATATCATCGATGTGGCAGTGCTGTCGTTGCGCCACACGTGAAACATACCGAAGCCTAAATCACGTTATCAACATTCCGAATCATAAACAGCATATATAGAACATCTCCGAACTATCACACGGAGTGTTGGCCGCTCCCCGGGCAGAACACCTTGCCCGGCGGGAGATCTCCCCTTTTCCTTCCAACGGCCACAGTGGTGACCCCGACGTGATCTGAACACGCAACCAAACACCTTCGGAAAGTACAACTTCAAGCCTTTGTCATTATCCTCAAGAACCCCTACCATTCACTACTGAGAATCGTCTTCTGCAGTCTTCAGTTCCTGCAAGCCAGTTCAACTTGTCGTCATCTCGACTCACCGCAGATTTATAAGGCAGACTTCTGGCACTTGCTCCGGCACATCGTTCTCACCGGCATCACTTGCCAGTGCGTAGTATGGCATGCATTACACATCGGCATATCATTCGCACCGGTTTCACTTGCCCTTACGCACACAGCATGCATTCCCCACCGGCATTAAGGACGCACCGGCAATCGGACTGCACTATTGACCTCTGGTTTGAGCAGAGAGGTGATGTGGCGGCGCTGTCGTCGCGCCTCACGTGAAACATACCGAAGCCTAAGTCACGCTATCAACATTCCGAATCATAAACAGCATATATAGAACATCTCCGAACTATCACTTGGAGTGTTGGCCGCTCCCCGGGCAGAACACCTTGCCCGGCGGGAGATCTCCCCTTTTCCTTCCAACGGCCACAAGGTTATTTTAACCTAATCTGAACAGCGAGCAAATCTACGGTCCAGCATATTGCCGCGTACCGCCAAAGCCCTACGCTCCCTCTCTATATCTAAATCATTATTTAGTATTTAAATTGATAAACCCGCTTTAGTTCCGATCCATTTAATCTTATTGCAGGGATAAATTCGGGAGTCAAGCAGACTTTCCAATATCTTAGCTATCGCAGTAGCGAGGGAGATTGGGCGATAATTTCCCTTATCCGAGATATCTCCTGTCCCGTTCTTCACTATGGGCATGACAGTAGTTTTCATTAGATCAGCTGGTAAGTACGAGTGGCTGATGCACATATTGAAAAACAGGGACAGGACCCTTGGTAAATACACCCCCACGTATCTCAGGTGCTCGGTACTAAGCCCGTCATGACCGGGAGACTTTCTTCTGCTCATTTCTTTTATTACACTTTTTACTTGGCTGGTTGTAAATAATAGCAACGGCCTTTCCCCGCGCACGCCGGGCCCAGACTCTGGCTTAGTAATAGATGGATCAAGTGGTGACCTCACCTTAAAATGTTCCGTGAACAAATTTGCAATATCCCCCGGGTCACTTTTGCCATCGACACTCGCCGGGGGTCTAGGCCTAATATTCAGTTTCCCTGTGGATTTCCAGAACCTACTAAAGTTCTTTTCCGCTCTAAGTTTTACTATTTGGTCCATTTTTATTTGCTCCTGGTTATTTAAGCACCATTTTAGTCTGCCTTTAAAGATTTTACGTGATTCGCTCATTTGCTCATATATTAGGCCAGAAGGAGGTCGAGCATGCAAAACTCAGTCTTGGAATCGAAACCTGGCCTCCCGGTGAGTTTCCCTAACATGCTAGTTCCACCCACTCAAAACTTTGTTCCTCCGTGGTTTATCTTTAACCTGGGCCTTTGTCTGAACAGCTGCTGCAGCTGCAGCATACTTATGTGCTCGTATATATGTATAAGTAAATAACTTAATATCGTCAAGTATTGATTCGGTAATAAACAAGTGAAAAAATTCTACAGGTGTTTTACAATTCAAAGGTTCCTCACCCTTACTTATCATAAAAATATTGTTATAGACAGGCCCTTACTCAGGGCCTGTCTATAACAATATTTTAATGATATTCGGTCGTGAAGGTGGGTGAATTAGCTATTTAGTGCAATCTTTACCTTGAGACATCTCTAGTAGATCGTCGTTGAGAAGTACAGTTTTCCTACAGTGAAAACTAACTTTGTTAATAGTTCATCATCATCACTGGAAGTACGTGTCGAAGGTTTATCACGAGGTTGTATTGTACGTTTGTGACAACGAGATCAACTAAGGCTTGTCTCTGAAGTATATGTTCGTTGGCGTCGAATAGTTTGTATTTCAGAGGGCACAGTAATTGGAGATGGCTCTTCCTTGTCAGAATCGTTGTTGTCTGCTGAATGTTCTGTGTCCGTATTATGATCACTATGATAACTAGATCGACTACTTTCTGACACATTTTCGCTGACAAACTGGGAACTAGCATTTTCAAAATCAGACATTTCCTCTAGCCAATAAACAATTTGAGCGTCCATTTTGTTATTATTACTTGATATACCTTTGAATCCTAAAAACAAAAGCGTTCTTCTTTAGTTTTTACAATAAATGCACCACAAAATTTAGTCTACATTTCAACTTCTCAAAAAATACCTAATACAATTTTTACTTATGTGAGTGGGCGCGCGGTGAGCAATTTGCCGCCTTACGACACCTTGTGGTAAGAACCTTCTTCTCAAGAGGTCCCACGCGCACTGATGGCGTGATGGCATCCAGTCTTTCGGCACGCGTTGCGAACGAAAGTGGGGGCAGCAACTGAAAAGTACAAGTCTAACGGACAATTTTTTTACGAATTATTAACGTTTTTCAGCGCGGGCGACAAAATGCTCATAGTAGCACGCCCACTGCCGGTCTAGTAGTGCACATTAATGCCACATGAGTAAAGAAACCGACCAGAGGCAAAGCTTCATACAACCGCGCTATGATGGGTACACTACTACAAGCTTGAGGAGCGTTTGTGCGTGAGCACTGGCGGCACGTCACGTACAGAGAGTAACTAGTTTAAACCAACTCAACCAAAACTCAAATTTAGTTCAGTTCAACATATAAAAATTATGCAAGCTTTTATATAGCTTTGTGAGTGATTTCTATTGGACTATTTAAAACAAAAACTTTATAAAACAATTAAAATGTATTACTCAATTAATAGACCCAACCAATCATTCAAAAACAAAAAATATGGAAAAAATATTTAGAGTAAGCAGTTTGTAAAAAAAAATATTCTATCACAGCTGGGAATAAAAAGCTGATAAACGTTTTGTTTAATGATTTCTTAAATTTACGCGAACACTACACATTGAATAAAACTAAATTTATGGATTCTATCGCGTTTATTTAACTGATTTTACTTATTTTTTTTTAATTCCCGACGTTTCGGGTGCTTTACAGCAAGCATGGTCACGGGGGGGACTGAGATGTTTGACGTCCCAATGTCATTGTTAGCCCAGCTATCTTCAGTTTTTGAATATTAATTTTTGGTCCGATTTACGCAAAAGATACTGTAAGTTCGTTTTGCGTAAATTAGACCAAAAATTAATAATAATTAATAATAAGTAAAATCAGTTAAATAAACGCGATAGAATCCGTAAATTTAGTTTTTATTCAACGTTTTGTTTATTTAAAATTACCCTCCTTTGTCAACCCTACCAAAATAGATAAAAATAATAAACGCTCCTTAGAAGTTTTGTCTCTGTACGGTTCTCTGTGCGATATTTGACAAATGACAAAAAACGGACACCCTAAAAACCATAAATGTATGCTTACTTTACCATAATCCCAATGGTCTTATTACATTATAACTGCCCAGTGTCTTATTCAAAAAACTCTTTTTCGAAAAACCTGTGTGGCATATCGTGCTTTCTCGTAATACTCGTAGTTACTGTGCCCTCTGTCGTGTTGTGGCAATGGATAAGAATCTATTCCACCATTTCCTTCCGTGAGTATCAAAGACTCGTCATGATATGCATCAAACATCTAGTGACATTTATGATAGACATGGAAGAACCTTCTCGTTTAACAACAAATTTAATATACCATCTAGAAATCCTCTATAAACTATAAATTTTGTGTAAACTCAGACTTCACAACATCAAAATTGATCTAATTGGATAACATTAGATACCATATTACGTTACGTGTTATACAAATTTGGACAATGTGAAGTTAAAGCTTAGGGTTTAAATAGTCTCCTAATAGTCCTTAAAGTATAACATACATATTGCGTATAAAAGTGTATAAAAGTTTTTGCATATGAGATGTAGCAGTCTTTGCGCATTGAAGTTTTAGTTTAAATCAGCTAGTACTTCACAATTTAGAGAAGTCAGTAATAATTAATTTAGAATTTTACTCAATTACGCTTAGAGCTTCACTTATTTATGAAATAAATAACGACTAGCTGCTAAAGGATGATTAAAATTAAATTCAAAAGCATTCATATTTACAATAGAGGCGTCCTCCTTTGTGGTCTTAAGAGCGTTTTATTTATTAATAAATAAGTTTACGTGCTTCCACTGAAATAATATTAATTTGAATATAATACCGGATTTTGTAATTAGTGATTACTTTTAGCTGCCCATAATATTTATGTACTCTTATTATCAGCCAAAAGTAGTCTTAGAAGAAAAATGAAAGCTCCTAAAAATGTTAATCATATTTTCAAGTGTCAACATGGTGCACAGCTTGTATAAGTATTTCGATAGTTTTTCCAAAAAAGACTAAATTAACTATTTCAAAAAATTTAAAAGGGCCAATAAAATATATGATTTTGATTTTTATGTATAAAGTCACACACATGCTGAGATACAATAATTTCATTTACACTTCTCATTTTAATGGTTTTCAAATAATTCGAACAAATCATGTCAATGACGTCATGTACGAAGTAAGAATTGGCGAAACAATAATACAGAGTTGCATTAAAAGGAACATTAATAACTTAATACGAAGTGTACAACGTTTTCATAATTAAACTTAGCGCAATCAATTAAACCGTATCGTTATAAGATAAAGTTAATTTTCCTGTTTAGTCCTGCATTTTTGAGTAGTTTAGCTGTTTCGTCACATTGACGGTTTGTTTATTATTATACTATATTAAGGACGGTTTGACTGAAACGTATAGTTGACGTTAAATATATATATTATATTTGAGCAAGGTTGACACAAGTTTTTGCCTACTTTCGACGACTGAATATTGATGAATATTTTGAACGCTTTAAAATATTTGATCACTTTGACTGCTACCTTCCTTTTGGCGCTAAATGTACCAAAGCTGTCCCGCAGCGCCGTCTGCTCACAGTATGTCAATATAAACTAGAGTAAATATCGTAAGCAAGTCTTGTAAATATATAAGAGTATATATGGATTCTCTGAAATATTTTGTCAGAGTCATATTTTTTTAGTACCTACATTTTATATTTATGTATTACTCTTTTTAATACATAATATTTAGTTTCCTTTCTATTTTTACCACTCCAGTTGGATTATTGAACTATTTGAAATAACAATAAGGGACACCATGGCACTATTTTATACAGAGCTTCTGATAAACTAATCATTTCTCATCAAGCTGTCTGAGACCTGGACCATCAAGAGTCTGTCATAATCATCATAAACACTCACGTCTATCACTCAGCGGGATAGACAGAGGCTAGGGATTTTCATTTGTCACGATCCTGACACACATCTCTCGCCTCTTTTATATCCATTACCTACGTATGCCCATGTCCCGAAAGTTTACTACAAGCGAGCACAAAATCAAATTAATTTATTATTTATGGATGGATTTATGGAAGTTATACGCATTATATCATTTTGAAATTAGGAATAAATGAGCTATCTTTTGAAGTAACTTGCCTAGGATAGTATAGTATGTGTTTTTTTAATGAAGAACCAAAAGTTAAGTGATTTTTTTTTTCAACTACGACTAAAAGAAACTACGTTAATTATAATAAACCTAGCTACCTTTTTTGCTTCATTTGTCCTAATTTTAATAAGTTTGTCCGTTATAACTGAACTAACCGATATAGATTTTTTTCCCCAGGGCTGGTATGACCCCCTCCCCTCTCGCCCAAGTCCGCTTGATGTTGAGTTTTGGGACACGTTGTATAGCGGAAATTTAGTTGATAAAATTTTGTCTAACCTTGCCTTGCTCACTCTGTCGTTCACTTCTGTAAAATAAATTGGCTTTGTTACTCCATCCTCATTAATTCTTTCTATATAGGCAACAGTGCACAGTTCTTTATCCAACAGATTGCTGTTGGAAAAAGACAATTCCCTTAGTAGGGAGGATTTTTTGGCAAGTTCCGCTCCGGTGTTCCTTCAAGGGATTTATAGATGTACATGAAATATGGGCATGACATTTATGAAAATGTTTTTTTTTTTTTTTGGTTGTTATTAAAGGAATTTTAGTGTTTAAAGGTCGCTGTATACGTAACGTGTTTTATCCCGGACGGAGCGGGACGTGAATTTTTGGGAATATCGTTTCAAAGAAAATGTACGTGATAATGCATACGTTACGGACGGGACGGGGACGTGGCATGACCGGGACGGGAAAAATATCGTCGGCGACGATGTTTACCCCGTCCCGTCCGACGCGTGCCACGTCCCGTCCGTGGTTCCGCTGCGTATGCACAGTCGCTCCGTTGCCTACGCAGTGATGCGCGTGTTGTACCGAACGAAAATGTACGAGAATAAACTAATTTAATGTGTATGATCATGTCCATGTTTGTATAATCTTGCAAACCATATTGAACACAAAATATAAAAAAAATTCTGTGGCGGAAAATTGCATTCGAATTATCGCTCAATGCAAACGGTTCGTATAAATTTTATTTTTCATTTATGTTGTCATACGGAAATATATATGAAATTGAGTCTTGTCATCCAAATGTTCTTTGTAGAGAGTGTGGTAATCACCTTCTAGTCTTATTTTCTGCCACGTAGGATGTACAGCAAATCTGCTTTTACTCTTGTCGGTTGTAGATTCTTCATCATCTGAAGCAATAGCAATTAATGCCATTTCTTCAAATGAAAAATACATCTTTTACAACACTAGCACGTTAGTTTCGAGTCATTGTCACGGAGCGTATGCATTAAACTCCCGTCCGTGTTGACATATAACCACGTTCCGTCTCCGTCCCGTGCACGTACTGATTCCGTCCTGTATGCAGCGACCTTAATACTAATAAATCCTGTCTTGTGATAAAATGTTATTTACATCTGAACTGACACGCGCATTGGCAAAGGACTTTGACAATATTTTTACCTCTTACTCCGCAGCCCATGCAAAGGTAATAAAACCACAAAAATTTGCAAATAAAAAACATTAAATTTCATTTGATTATTTGTCGATTTTTTGTAGTTTTAGGGTTTTTGGCGGCAATGGGATATGGTTAAAAACTCTTATTGCTCCCAATAAACGTCGATATGATTGTTCTATTTTATTTATATACAAGTTTATTTATTCAAAAGAGGTCTACCTACATTTTTTACAGAATAACGAACAAAATATATTAGTTTAATATAGTCCTATCCTAATTGCACATTTACGTCTTTTAGCGTAAAAGGCGCAAAATCGTCGTCAATCTACCAGCTACCAGCCAAATATGAAGATTAAAACATATTTTGTTGACATTAGGAGAGGCTTAACTGATTAAGAATACTTAGAAAATTACTTTTTATCATACTTTTTGAATATGCTAAAATATTAACAAGAACGCTTTAATTACTGCAGAGTTTAAAAATTTAAATCTATCATGGGAGTGTTCTGAGGAATTGTTCGGATTAGTTTCAGCCACCAAATTTCACGAACGCACATGGATTCAAAATTCCCGATACCATCCTCACCATCTGGATGCTTGGCGGTCCACTACAGTACGTTTCACTAAGAGTTTCTTTCCTCGTACAACTTCTTTGTGGAATTGTTTAGCATCGGCGACTTTTCCGGACCGATACGACTTAGGCACCTTCAAGAAAAGAGCTGACTCCTTTCTAAAGGGCCGGCTACGCATCTGCAATTCCCCTGGTGTTGCGGTTGTTCATGGGCGGCGGTAGTCACTTACATACTATCAGGTGAGCGACATGCTCGTTTGCCCCCTCTATTATATAAAAAAAATAACTTTACATTTATACTGCGGTCTCCTTTGCCATTTTCTTAATAAATCAAATGAAATTTGGCTAGGTTCGAAACAAGTTACTGCATTCTTATATTATCCTACTAAACGCTGAATATTCAAAGGTACTCTCAATATGGATTATAATTTTCATAGACTTTATTAGAATGAATTTGTATAATATCGTAAAAATAATAATTTTTCCAGAGTTTCAGATGTAATAATAATATGTGAAGGTGCAGGTAGGTTAAAATAAAAAAGATAGAATATAATATAATTTTAAAACTCTCAGTTATTATAAGGTGTGTGGCGTAGTAAGAATGCCCATTGGCCCATATCCATAGCCGTTTTAATGGACTAAGAAAACGTACATTATTTTCAAAAACTTAAATTAAATACAATTAAAACAAACGATACACTCCCGCTTAGTGACAAAAATGGGTACAATTGTAGGCATAAAAACCACCATCTGGTCAACTAAAATAAATATAAGAAATATTAAAACATTATTTAAATAGTTTAAAACATTATTTTTTAACATTTAAGTATTTTAAATTTTAAAAATGAATTTTACAGCACAAAATGTGAATAAGTTTAAATCCTGTGGAAACTACCACTACTTTATTCTAATTTTGAAGCCAGTTTGTGTTTTAACGACCACAGGTGTGCCAGATTTATAACATAGTTAGCAAGTATAATGTATGGGAGCATATTTGACCCAAATTTCAATATATATATTTAGAGAAATATTACTATATCACTTTCTTATCTAAAATCGTTATCGATGAAAACAGTTAATGGATACTTACGACTTAATAAAACATCAAGTTCTATGGCACCAAATAAGATGAAGCCTAGCTTTGATTTTAAATTTGTTCAACATCCTAAGTATAGCTGTCAAAATTCTATCCAAATCGGTCGAGTTGTTCTCTCGTCTCCTAAAGAAGAACTAAGTTTTCAGTGGTATGTTTGTTTTGTTTGTTTTATAGGATAGGGTGACAAACGAGCACACAGTCCACCTGATGGTAAGTGGTTACTGTGGCCCATAGACATCTACATCTATCCTCGATTACGAATCAAAATGCAGATACGTTGTCACCCGTGAGGACTAAGATGGAATGCCTCGTTTCCAGTAAAAAGGGTCTGGTATAGAAAAAGGAAAAGGAAAAGTAAAGTACTAACTGAAAGTAACATTAGAATGAAATTTAAAGCAGGTCCTAGAGCGTTAAGAAGGCGAACAAATACAAATTGCCATTTTAAGTTTGTTTTAAAAACCCGATTTGGTCTAGTTGTTCTCTCGTCTTTTAAGAGAACAAGAACTACCTTTTCAGTGGTATAGGAAAAGAAAAAGTACAGTACTACCCGAAAGTATCATTAGAATGTAATTTAAAGCGGGTCCTAGTAACAGGGCGTACAAAGACAAATTGCCAATCTTATTTTTACACAGTTAAATCAACTTCAAAGTAAATAAAAAATTATTAATACGGATCATCATCATTACAGCCCTTCACAAGTCCACTGCTGAATATAGGCCTCCCACAAGGTATGCCACAAAGTACGATCCTGAGCCACCTGCATCCATCGACCTCCTGCATGTCTTACCAGGTCGTCACTCCATCTAGTGGAGGGTCGCCATACACTTCGCCTACCGGTACGAGGCTGCCACTCGAGAACCTTTTTTCACCAACGGTTATCGGTTCTTCGAGCTATATGGCCGCATAGTACGTAGCATTGTCACTTCAGCTTACTAGTCCGTTGGGCTACGTCAGTCATTCTGGTTCTACTGCGGATATGCTCATTTCTAAGTTTATCACGCAGAGAAACCCCGAGCATAGCCCTCTCCATAGCTCGCTGAGCGACTTTGAGCGTCCTCATATGGCCAGCAGTGAAGTACCAAGTCTCAGTTCCATATGTCATCACTGGTAACACGCACTGGTTGTATAATTTCGTTTTCAGGTTTTGAGGTATATGACGAGAATATGTAACGTAATTTCCCAAACGCTGCCCAGCCCAGTTGAATCCGTCGATTGACCTCTCGGACGAAGTTGGGCTTACCTAGTCGGATTATTTATCCCAGGTTCTCTAAAAACTACCGGCGTAGGTGTGACATGGACATTAAACATTATCCTTGTTTTGTCCATGTTCATCTTAAGACCTATCCATTGGGAGACACCATTGAGGTCCTTGAGCATAGTGCTTAGGTCTTCCAGCGATTCTGTCATAAGGACTGTATCGTCGGCAAATCGAAGGTGAGTGATGTACTCGCCATTGATGTTAATACCGTATCCTTTCCAGTCCAGTAGCTTGAAAACGTCTTCCAATACAGCGGTGAAGAGTTTCGGGGATATTACGTCACCCTGTCTTACACCTCTTTGCAATTGGATAGGTTTTGAACTCTAATGCTGTACTCGGATAGCCATTGTAGCCTTACTGTACAAACACTTCAGCACTTCGATATACCGATAGTCAACTTGGCACCGCTGAAGGGACTGTAGCACTGCCCAAATTTCGACAGAATCAAAGGCTTTCTCATATTACACATACGCCAGGCAAAGTGGCAGATTGTGCTCTTTGGACTTCTGTACAATTTGCCGAAGTGTATGTATGTGGTCTATGGTGCTAAAGCCTTTTCGGAAACCGGCTCGTTTGGAAGGCTGGAAGTCGTCGGGTCTGCGTGTGAGACAATTCGTAATGACTCTTGAAAACAGCACATTGACGCGGTTCAGAAGGGATATCGGTCTGTAGTTCTTCAAGAGAGCGTTGTCACCTTCCTTGAAGAACAAGCCCATATTACGTATTCGTAATTGCTAGGGCATAATAGAATAAAACTTTCTAGTTAGAAAAATCAAAAAGTTATGTAAAAAAAATTCATTTAAAATTGTAAGTTCGTAACTTTATCGAGAACCGATGTGTTTTTGTCGTGGTGCATATTATTAAGCGGAAAATGTAAAACAAAAACACATTTATTATTTTGTGCTGTCTTTAGAGATTTTTCAACTTTAATAACATATTTCGAGTTATTGAATAAAATGCATTTAGTGCCTATTTACTATATGTTTTTTTAATCTGTGTCACTCATCCTGGTCCATGGTCACGTCACGCGAGGCTTCAAGTATCATTTGTTTCACGCATCAGTCGCAATCGCTTAGTTGAGACGGGAAGAGCATCTTTCTATGCAACTTACCCGCATCGAAAAAAGATCGTGTTGTACACATTATACATAAATAGGTATAGAAATATGGTAAACAAAAAAGCACAATTTGCCGGAAAATTACAGACCAATCTCTTTACTTAGTATAATATCGAAAATTCTAGAGAAGATAGTGAATAAGCAACTTGTCCGTTTTCTATATAAAAATCGGATAATTTCAGAAAAGCATTATGGGTTTCGTCAGGGAAAATCGACCGAAGATGCTGTAGCAGCACTAGCTGATCAGATATCACAACACGTGGAAAATGGTCAATGTTGCATAGGTGTTTTTCTCGACCTCTCGCGAGCTTTTGACACTGTCTCTGTTTGCCTCCTCCTGAAAAAGCTAGAAGTCGCTGGAGTAAGGGGAAATACACTTCAATTGTTTGAAACTTACCTAAAAATGAGAAAACAATGTGTAAAAGTAGGAAATTACACTAGTAGGCAACTGGGTGTTCATTTTGGCGTTCCACAAGTACTGCCTTGTGGAACGCCAAAATGAACACCCAGTGCACCCACTCTTTTCATCCTGTACATGAATGATATCCTGGAACAAAACTTGCCTAATTCAAATGTAATTGCTCACGCAGACCATATTATTTCACGATACGACATGGAGTCAAGTATACAGTACCGCGGAACAAGGCCTATCTAGTATTGCCATGTCCTTAAACATAAATCTTCCTAAACTAAATAAGGAAAAACTACATACATATGCTTTTATAAATCGAGACGAACAAGTCCCCCGACCGCTACGCCTTGAACGCCGGAATGGGAACGATCCTCGGTACGCCTTCAGATTAATGATTTTAATACTTTTGTTTAAGTTTTGTGGAATCTTCAAATCCAAACATATGAATAAAATTGGATAGACCCTTTAAATTTGATTTATATATATGTATAGATAATTTGCTTTATTTATATAGCAGTTCACAATTAAAACTCCTGCAATATTGAACAATTATATTTTAAACGGTCCCACATATTATACATACTCGTATTATATCAAGTTATTTACAAAAAATAAGCTACATATTGTTACGCGCTCAAGTCGACGGCACTAGCGCCATCTAGTCTCGAACCGAAGAACTAAACTTCTTGAAGTTGAAACACGAACTCTCGGTACCTTGCGCGTGTTTACTTGAATATTCTGGATATTTCGCTGCTAATTTATATAAATAGGCGCTGCAAGATGCAATCGGAAAGAGTGTTGATTTTGGCGAGACAAGCGAAGCTTCGGAGCGGAATCAAGTGAATCAGTGTGATTAATTATAAGTGTTTTTAACTTTTATTAGTGTAAAGGGAATTAAAGTGTTCATTTAGGTAATTCTATCGGCATTTTTTATTGTCACGAACCTCAAGCTCGTAACAATTGGTGTCAGAAGTGGGATAAAATCATGGCGATTTTACCTAAGGAGGAAACGGAGGGTGTCCGTACCCGAAGTCAACGCCAGCAGGAGACGGACCAAAGAAGATTTAGTGGTGCAACGCCGCAGACGTCGGAGGGCCAGCCGCCGGCTGCAGGCCCGTCAGTAGCTCCTACATCTGCAGCACCTAAATTAAGTGCTCTGATGGTGATGCTGCAGGAGTAGGCTCGCTGACAGGAGGAGCAGGCCCGTTGGTTGAAAGAGCAGCAGGAGGAACAGGCCCACCGACAGGAAGAGCAGATGCTCCTCGTGAAGGACATTCACGCTAACTTCGGGAAAGAGATAAGGGAGGTATGCACGACGCAAAACGACGAGATACCTGCTTAGTACAACCAGCACTGGTTGAGCAACTCAGGGGCGGTGGGCGGAGCCACGGGGGTCGCGACCGGCGAGGTTCGACAACTAGCGAGGGTGCATACAACAACACAGAAAAACAGCCATAGTCTTAATGATTTCTTATATTTACGCGAACACTACACATTGAAATAATACTCGTTTTTACGGAATTTATCGCGTATATTTAACTTTTTAATACCCGACGTTTCGAGAGCTGTACAGAACCCATGGTCACGGGAAGGACTGAGATGTTTAACGTCCAGATGTCATAGTTAACCGCGGTTACCATAGATTAAAATTTAACTTTTGTTCCGATCTACACAGTATGAACTTATAGTATCATGAAGCCTTGCAGTTGTATGCTTGGGTTGGGATTTAATTTTATTTATTATAGGACCCCAAGCAGATGGTAGCACCCAGCCATCTTCTCTATTGAAATTAGGGTGTTTTTTGATTTCAATAGCCTCGCGAATCATCCTTGGAAGGAATCGGTGTTCTTTAGCGAGGATTTGTGGTCTATCAAATCTGATGTAGTGACGGGGGCAATCCTGTACATGTTCACAGACTGCAGACTTCCCGGAGCGTCGATTCTTCACATCAGCTATATGTTCTTTGACGCGGGTTTTAATTGATCTTTTAGTTTGTCCTATGTAGGAGAGACCACATTCACAATCAAGCTTGTACACTCCTGCATCTTGCAGAGGGACGTTACACTTGACTGATGGTAAAAACTGACCAATCTTCTTCGGCGGCTTGAAGTATGTTTTGATGGAAGCGCGCTTCAAGATGTAGCCAATCTTGTCAGTGACTCCTCTAACATATGGCAGTACAGCAGGCACACGCTCGACTGTGGCCGGCTTCACTTGTTCTCTGTGACGTAGGCGCGGGACCCGAAGCTTGTTGTCATGCAAAACTTGCTTGACGTGTTGGAGCTCGGCAGCCAGGTGTTTACTGTCACAGATCCCTCGTGCTCTCTGAAACAAAGATTTACCCACGGTAGCTAACTGTGAAGGGTGGTGGTGAGAATCACCGTTTAAATATCTATCTGTATGGGTCTTTTTTCTTTTTAACTATGACATCTGGACGTTAAACATCTCAGTCCTTCCCGTGACCATGGGTGCTGTAAAGCTCTCGAAACGTCGGGTATTAAAAAGTTAAATATACGCGATAAATTCCGTAAAAACGAGTATTATTTCAAAGCCATAGTCTTAATTATTGTATTTATTTTTGTTAAACATGTATAGCTTATATTCGATAATGAAAAAGAATGATGTTGTAACTATGCAATAACTCTCCCAATAAAGGCATCGAATAAATAACGAGAGTTAGCATAGATTTTAAAATGTAAATTGTACTCCTATAGTTAATTTATCTTTGTTGCATATCACCTTTAATGTGTATTACCTTTCTTACATATGACCATTCATATAAATTACCTTTCTAGTAAAAAAGATAATTGTAACATCAACAGGGCATGTTATCGTGACGCGGCCGCGGAGCAAATGAAGCTACGCGTAGGGCGCCACGACGTTTTATATTTATAGTGCTGAGGTGCGGGGCGGGGTTCTCAGCTTAAAAATTGTAAATTGTAAGGTTTAAAACCTTTTAGAGTGTAAGATAATTATTGTGTACATAATAGTATAGGAAATAGATGTAAGAATATTATATAGTTAAATATGTTTGTTAAGAAATAAGAATTTTAAAGAAATAAAGAAAGGCGCGGGGGTGAGGCAAGGGTCCGCTGGCCAGCAGCGGCCGAATCATATAAAAGACGGGCCGGCCGGTAGGGTCGGCAGTCGCTCTCCAGCCACTGAAAAGGCACTACAAGAAGAAAAAAGTACAAGTTCCTCCTCATAAGCAATCAGCCAAAAGTCAAAAGCAAAAAGCCTCCTATATAAGCAAGAACAACGCGTTTTATTCATTTTTCGAACGGCGTTACGGCGATCCGTAACAGGAGGTGAAGGATAGGGTTGCTCAACATGACAACCGCCTGTCGGAAGCCGAAACCCAAATCAAGGAAGCTAAAACCCAAATCGACCAAGTGAACAATCGGGTTTATTACGTGATGGCTGACGTAAAGAAAACGCTGGACGACCTTAAACTGGGGGACGGAATTACAGCTCCCGTAGTAGCCACAACACCTTCGCTAAGTGGGTTCAAGGTGCCACCGTTCAACGGGACTTCTTCCTGGTCAGCCTACAAAATCCAGTTTGAGGCTGTTATGAAAGCGAAAAGCTGGAATAAAAGTCAGGCCATGACCGCTCTCACACTAGGCCTACGCGACCAGGCCTTAACAGTTCTGGAAGCTCTCGGAGAGGAAAAGACTTATGAGTAACTCCTTGAGGCATTGGAGGCGAGATATGGCGACGCTCACCTGGAACACGTCTATTGTGCGCAGCTTAAAGATCGCGTGCAGCGCATCAACGAAAACCTGCAGCAGTGGGCTCTAGAGGTGTAGAAGCTGGTGCGAAAAGTATACCGGTCTGTACCTGCGCTCATTGAAGGGAACCTGGTGCAGACATTCATCGACGGCATCCGCGTTTTGGAAGTCAGAGCTGCTGTGAGGCCCGGGCACCACGAGACGCTTAAGGACGCCTCGGCCCATGCACTGGAGGTGGAAGCCGTGCGGCAGGATCTTCGTTCCCATCGCGTCAGGGAGGTTGCAGCAGCTACAGTTCGCGACCGCAACAAAGGATACAGCCCTAGGTGCTATGACTGTGGGGAAAGGGGCCATCTTCGATCCAGCTGCCCTAAGCGAAGCGCAGAAGGGGAAAGTGAACGATATCAGGAGGGTAGTGCAGCTAACGGCACTGCCTGGCGGCGACAGGATCGTCATTCACATTACGCTAGGGAGGTTGCAGCAGTTACGGTTTGCGACCACAATAAAGGATACAACCCTAGGTGCTATGGCTGTGGGGAAAGGGGCCATCTTCGGTCCAGCTGCCCTAAGCACACCCTAGGAAGGGAAGGTGAACGGTCTCAGAAAGGAAGTGCGGCTAACAGCACCGCCCAGCAGCAGCAGGAATACGACTTTACTATCAGACACTGCAGCGGGAAATCTCACGGCAACGCAGATGCATTGTCAAGAAGACCTTTTCCTGAAGATTGCAATCATTGTGGTAGGCAAGAGAGTAAGGAAGTGGTATCCGTGAGGATGCTCAGGACAGACCACCTCGGCAACGAGTGGAAGGACAGCCTACGACATGCACAGCAGGAAGATCCGGACATCAAGCTGATTCTGGAATGGACGAAGGCCCGTGCTACCAAGCCTAAGTAGAGCGACGTCTCAGCGATGAGTTCGACCACTAGAGGCTATTGGGCCCAGTGGGACGGCTTGCCGATTCAGGATGGAGTCCTGTGCCGTAAATGGGACAATGGTTGAGGAGACAGCTGTCGTTTGCAAATGGTTGTCCCTAAGGCTAAAGTGCCGAATGTTCTACAGCTGTGCCATAATAGTCGTTCAAGAGTCCATCTGGGAGTTAAACGAACTTTACTGAAGTTCCGAGAACAGTTTTACTGGGTCCATTACCGTGACGATGTCGAGGATTGGTGTCGTACATGTACAAGTTGTGCGGCCGTGAAGGGACCTCAGACATGTAGTAGAGGAGCACCGACACTGTACAATGTTGGTGCACCATGGGATAGGACAGCCCTTGACATTGCGGAGCCGTTACAGAAAGGCGCAAGAGGGACTCCTAAGATCGTCCATGTGGATCGCCTGGCGAGTTATTATGGGGCCGATAATGCTCGGGACGAGCATGTCTTAGGAGGGGGCAGTGTTACGCGCTCAAGTTGATGGCACTAGCGCCATCTAGTCTCGAACCGAAGAACTAAACTTCTTGAAGTTGAAACACAAACTCTAGGTACCTTGCGCGTGTTTACTTGAATATTCTGGATATTTCGCTGCTAATTTATATAAATAGGCGCTGCAAGATCCGATCGGAAAAAGAGTGTTGATTTTGGCGAGACAAGCGAAGCTTCGGAGCGGAATCAAGTGAATCAGTGTGATTAATTATCAGTGTTTGTAACTTTAATTAGTGTAAAGGGAATTAAAGTGTTAATTTAGGTAATTCTATCGGCAATTTTTATTGTCACGAACCTCAAGCTCGTAACAATATTATATTATAGTGTATTATATAAAATACATTAAACATACTTATGTTTAAGACTGAAATTCGTCTGAAATTATTTATAAAAAAATTAACGCGTGAAAAATGATTGTATTAGGCGCTGGAGCACATGGAGCAACTATTGCAGCAACTGGCAACTGACAACTCGCTGTTTACATATTATCAAATGGGATTGCGAACACATAGCAACTCGAGTTTTGATTTCCGGTGATCGTCAACAGTTTTCAGTTGCTGTAATCGATGACTAAGTTAGTTTCTAATTGCCACAACTGGCAACCATTAAATATATTCCGTTTTTTTATGTGTTTGTTGACGCCGTCGACGGTGACGACGAAATAAATGAGAACAAGAGCTGCGTCTTCGGTATCCATCGTTATAATGCTAATCGCTGCGTAGATTGAGCAACTCAGTTTTGAACATTGCTCACAGATTGCCATAAAATTGCTGCAACTCTAAACCAGTCAATTTGGTTGTAGAAACTAGCAATTTTTAAAGAAACCTTTCGAAAAGTTAATAGTTACCTCAGCTTAAGTTGCTCCGTGTGCAATGCGCCTTATCCCAGTGTTATATAATAATATATAATGCTACGGCACCTTAAAAGGGTTTAAAGCTATATTTTAAGTCATACTTGTACATAATAGAAGGCTAAGTTCCTTTTATATAGCCTTAGTATCTATAGAATTTTATACTCATCAAGAAATGTGTTTCTTATTTTTACGGGAAATAAATGATTCACTTAACGTTTGTTATAAAATTGTTGTTTCGTATCCATTACCGCCTATAAAAGTCCACTGCTGAACATAGGCTAACCTCATAAATTGCCTCATGGGAGGATTTTGCCATAGTTGCCACGCTTGGTAAGGGGTTTGGCAACCGCAGTTTCTTATTATTTTTAGTTGTTATCGGGAAGATGCTATTGCTCATCTCCTGTTTCATTTTCCATTTGCCGCCTCTTATGACATTCTTGGTAAGATATGGGCTTGTGGATATTCTTACACCGCCACTTTACGGTTGCTTCGAGTATTCTTGATCCTTTTCTGATCAACGCAACATTACTCTCATTAATTCCATTTTTATTACTATTACTCTAGTTAAGTTTTAAAAAATTGTTTTGTTTATGATAAATATATACGTTATAGTCAAAGTTGGCCGTTACTGATTGTAAATTGCCGTTCCAAGAAAAAATAATTAAATTTTTCTGACAGTCTTTCAGTTTCATTGTGAATTTACAAAGTACGTAAGATAATATTACCTATTCCTTTGTGTATTACTAAAAATTGAAATTTTTTTAATTAAACATTTCACCACTTTGCTCGTTGAGAAATAACATAATTAAATAATTTGAAAATATAAGAAAAACATTTTTATGTTATAGAAATTAACGTAAAGTAACTGTTAAATAGGTAAATCTTATATAAAATACAAGATTTACCTATTTAACTATATATTACTAAGTTAAATGTTAAAGTTTAAAGCTAATGCTGATTATATTATGATAGCTGATTTTATTGCTAATGATATGATATATGAAAATTATAAAAAGCATTTTTTTAACATTAAAATACCTTTTCAGAATATCTCATTGTCATATCATTACCTACGACATTCATGGGAAAAAATGGGGTTATTAATGCTCTTAAGTTGAATTGCTGGCATATGCCAAAAAGATTCCGCTGGACGGCGGTATAACCATCTCGTAAAAGCCCAACATAAAACACCTAAAGCGGCGACGGTCAGCCGCGTCTAAATTACGAGATGTCTGTACTTCGTCAATCCGCTTGTCAAGCGTAATTAAGGCAAATCCTTCCTACGGGGGAGGCCCAGGTCGAGTGATGGATTTTTGCGGGTAGATGATATAGAATAAGAACCTTTATAAAGGAGGTGGTTTGATAGGTTTCTTGTCCCGGCAAAAATTTCTCCCTTTATGTAATTCCCTTTATTTTCTGAATAAAATCCGATATTATTTCCAGCTTATTAAGTACGCTTAGTTGGTTACGTAGAGGAACTCGCAAGAAAGTCGACTAGAGCGAAGTCGATAGATGTAAGTGGTTCAGGACCGTGCTTTGTGGCATTACTTGGGGGAGGCCTATGTTCAGCAGTGAACTTGTGAAGGGCTGTAATGTTGATGATATGTAAGTGTAATAATGAAGATGATGCTAAAGTGCGCTAATGTTATTAATATTCACAAAAATACCATATAGGCTGCAAAAATACAGATTTTCGAAGAAGCCTAAAGTACCACAATGTAAACGCATTTATTATTTAAATAACAACAAAATCTCAACCATAATAAAAGAAATGGAAATATTTTTCTATTTATAAAATGCAGGCTATGAAATCGCTAGAATGCTATTGTCAGTTTTACTTACTGGTGATACAGAAATCGGTATTTCATTTGAAAAATAAAGGACAGTGATTACAAAATTACTAAATAGCAGACAAAAGAGAAGTGTAAAAGCAGGCAAAAGAGCCAGTTTCATAAACACCTTATTTGCGTAACTGTAATTTGCACTGACCGCATTTTACACAAAATCCATAAAATTTTGTTCAATTTTTGCTTGCAAGATATCTTATTTGCTAGGGATATAACAATATTGCTGTCATTCAATTTTAAACCATATCACCCTCGCTCGCTTGGACTTCAATTTAGAAACACCATTAAATGCTGTTCCGTGCCAAAATTAATAAATTCAATCGAAAATTAATATCTTCGGTTGTATTCATTAAAAAGGTTAAAATCAAAATGGCATTATTTACATTTTACTCTTTACATTCATTCATAATTAAACTGAAGTACCTGAATGACCGAGCTTTGCTCGGAAATTTTTTTCGAAATCGTGTTTTTTTGTAAATTATATTTAGATAAGAAGTACATACTGATGAAATATGAATAATATTTCCGATCTTATCGACATAATTTAAAAAAAAAACTGAGCTGGTTATTTAAATAAAAAGAATAATTTCTTTACTAATGTAATTACCAACGTATTCTTTTTAAAGCTCGGCCATTTTGTTTCGAGTTTTTTTAAATATACTTAAAAAGTGCTCCAAATTTTTCTCATAAAAGAAGGAACTTGAAGAAAAAAGTAAAAAAGTGGGATCGGAGCCATCTTGAACTCGAACCGGTGTTTTCTGATTTCGGTTCCCCCTGATTTTCCACCAGAGCTATTATAACCTGGTTGGTCTCGACAAAATTTATCTTCGTATTCTAATGATACTATAGCAGTTTTTCATTGCTTGAAAACACGGATAAGATGACATGTTCTTAAAATAAATCCTAGCTAAACCGATTTATTACCCCCGAAAACCCCTACATACTAAATTTAATGAAAATAGTTGGAGCCATTTCCGAAATGCCGATTATAATATACAAAAATTGCTCGTTTAAAGGTATGGATTAAGTTTTAACAAAATATTGATGAATTTCATGGTCGTTAATTAATTTACGGTATTATATTTTTCTTTGAGATATTTAATTCATATCCTTGGCTCCGAACAAATAAGTGATGGGCAGCATCATCTTACTGATAGAAGACCAAAATAATAAAACCCGCATTTTACAAGCCGCCTGCCAAGTCTGGCAACTACAGCCAATATCCAGACTATTTGACAATCTATGTGGGAGGATTAGGTTCAGTTCAGTGGGCTATACTTTGGTCTGGCAGCCTGTAACGATGAGTTCTACTAATTTTTCCTAACCTTTATATTTACGATAGAATGAAAACAAAAAGTAATATCTCCGAAAATATGAAACAAACAGAACCTGCATAGTTGCCCTTTTAAAGTAAGTAGTAGTCTACATAAATTCCAAAACTGGGCACAGACCGTGAAGAGTTTTGGACTAAAAAAAGTGTACCCTGCGCAGACCCTGACGCGGGATGACCTTAACTGGGGGACTTTTCAGATATGCTTGTTTCCCCACGATGTTTTTCTTCACCGCCGAGAACGTGGTAAATCGAAACTTCAAATGGCTATTAAAATATATCGAATTTGGGTTGCTTACGAACTATGAAATTTACGTTCGGATCAGTTCGATTACCGCCTTTGACAAGTAAAATAAAAATATCTACTTTCTTTCTGCTTTCTTTCATAATTAAAATATTTTTCGCTTAGAGTTTAAATAAAATTAATCAAATCAGCGATAGAATATCGGAGTGCAGCCCCCAGATACGAATCCCAAAGCAGCGATCATTAATTTATTAATTATATAAATAAGGTATAAAGGGAATGTTGATTCTGTTATAACTTATGTTAAAAAATATGCTATCGGCTCTGCTAACGGTCAAAATTAATTTGACGATATGATTATATTGATCGATATGAAAACAAAAACGGTTGTATGTGCTTGTCCCAATCTCGTTGCATATTTCCAGCCCTTTTGCTAGGTACCTCTCCAATGTCTGATCGTTATACAATTGCATCATATTGCGGGTGGTAAGAAGTTGTTCTTGTTTTATGAGTACCCATTACTCGACAAGTGTCCTGGAAAATTTGAGACTCGAAATTCCTTCCTTGATCATTGTGAATCTCTAAAGGTACTCCAAAACAACAGAAAACTTCATGAACTAGTTTATCTGCAACTGTTGAAGCTTCTTGATTTTGAATGGCGAAGGCTTCTGGCCACTTAGTGAAGTAATCCATCACAACCATGAAATACCTGTTACCACTTTCACTTTCCGGAAACGGACCCGCCACGTCAATGGCTATTCTCTTCCATGGTGCACCAATGTTGTACAATTTCAATGCACCTCTACTACGAGTCTGAGGTACCTTTACAGCTGTATAACATGTACATTTGCAACACCAGTCCTCGAAATCGTCTCGACAGTGGACCCAGTAAAGTAGGTGTAAAACATCCGGGACTTTAGCTTTAGGAACAACCATTTGTAAATGACAACAGCGGCACAGAACTCAATAAGAAATCAGTAATATTTATTCACCATAATATAACAATCGTTACAGGCAAGTCATTGGTTACAAAAGTTTTTATAAAATAAGATTAAATTATATTATTGTATCTTAATTTAGTTACATTGACGCTTTACGTCATAGAATTAGGTTATTTATTTTGTTTGTACGTTACACAAGAATGATGATTCCATTAATTGCATTGACATATATTCGCTTAATTTGTAAAATGGGTAGTCCTCAAAAAATATTTAAGTTTCCGTTTAAATTTGCTATAGTGTAGGCTGGTTAAACTATTTGGTAATTTGTTATACACCAATATTTTTGAGTAACGCCCCCGTTTTTTTACTTTCACTAATCTATTCATGGGGACACGTTTTTCATTATTACGCAGATTGTGTAATCTGTAGAAAAGTCGTGTCTGTAATTCTAATATATTCTTGAAAAAACAAATCCAGGGGAGTAAATAAAGTATACTGAAGCCAAATTAGTTACTATCCCGGCACAACTTTTTTACACATTACGGAACTTCAAAAAAGAAGGTTAAGAACATATCCTTCTGTCAGGTGTTAATTTTCTACTATATATGATTCTATTATTTTTAAGCGGGAAGACGGGTATTTTATTGCGAATAAATAACTTATTTATAAATAAAGTTTGAAATTTCTATATTTACGCGAACACTAGACATTTAAATAATACCAATTTTTACGGATTTTATCGCATATATTTAACATTTTAAATACCCGACGTTTCGAGCACTTTACAATACGCATGGTCCCCCACGTGACCATGGGTGCTGTAAAGTGCTCGAAACGTCGAGAATTTAAAAAGTTAAATATATACGATAAAATCCGTAAAAATTAGTATTATTTAAAAGTTTAAAATTAATTTCAACTTTTGTGTAATAATTTGAAACTACGCCGATGAACTACGTTTTAGTTTTCAAAACAGTGCCATCTATCATAAAATGGAATAAGTAGCATATTTTACTTTCAGTTACTAATAAATTAAATAATTTATAAATAAAGTTGTGTAATAATTTGATACTACGCCTATGATCGTTGAATTATTTTTCTGTTTAGTGAGCCGAAGATCTACGTTTTAATTTTCCATACAGCACCCTATATCATTAAATAAACAGTTACTAATAAATTAAATTACAACTTACCATTTATATGTTGAAATAATTAAACTTATAAGAGTATTTGTTTGAACCTTTAATTTTTTATTTATTTTTAGAAGTATAATAATTTAAAATGATAACATTGATATCTATCAAAAATATGAAAATTGAGGTAGAGAAGATGGTTCGAAAAGCATATCAATCTGTACCTGCGCTCATTTAAGGGAACCTAGTGCAGACATTCATCTACGGCATCCACGACCTTGAAGTCAGAGCTGCTGTGGGGCTCGTGCGCCACGAGAGGCTTAAAGACGCCTCGGCCTATGCACTGGAGGTGGAAGCCGTGCGGCAGGATATTCGTTCCCATCGCGTCAGGAACGTTTCGGCAGCTACATTTCACGACCGCAATAAAGGATACAGCCCTAGGTGCTATGAAAGCTAAGAAAGTGATATCTGTGAGGATGCTCAGTACAGACCACCTCAGCAACGAGTGAAAGGACAGCTTACAACATGCACAGCAGGAAGATCCGGACATCAAGCCGATTCTGGAATGAATGAAGGCCAGTGCTCCCACGCCCAAGTGGAGCGACGTCTCAGCAATGAGTTCGACCACGAAAAGCTATTGGGCCCAATGGGACAGCTTGCTCCTTCAGGATTTCGATTTAGGATAAAATCTAGAATTATAAGTTACTGTGAAGAAAATCATTTATTTACAACTTCACAATTTGGATTTATAAAAGGACGATCAACCGAAATGGCCATAAGAAAAGTAATTTACTTCATTCTACAATCTTTAGACAATTCCAATAGATGTGCCAGTATCTTTTGTGACCAATCAAAGGCTTTTGATTGCTTGCGATATGATGAAATGTTATTAAAATTGCAGCATTATGATTTTCAAGGATCTGAACTAAATATGATCAAAAGTTATTTAAGTTACCGTAGCCAAATTGTTTCTGTAAATGAGCAAATTTTTTTGGCGAGTTATGTGTCGATTGGAGTACCACAAGGCTCGATCTTCGATCCTGTTTTGTTTTTGATCTATATTAATGATCTTGGCAATGCAATACCAGATTATACACATTTAAGTTTATTTGCAGATGATACACATATTGGTTTAAGAGACAAAAGTCTATCAAATTTAGACGATAAAAGTAACAATGTTATGAGTTTGCTAAAAGAATGGTTTGACGCAAATGGTATTATTCTAAATTCTAATAAAAGCATTGTAATGCACTACCAACCGAGGCTAGGCATTCGTGATAACTCGAATACAAAAGAAAATGTATTTTTAGGATATACAGTAGACAGCACAATAAACCATAAAGCTCATATTGAAAAAAATTGTAAGAAAATAGCTAGCGGTAATTACGCATTATTTAAGCTAAAGCCATTATTAGATAAAAAGACACTCATATCTGTGTACTATGCCTACATTCATTCTGTAATAAGATATGCCATTACTATTTGGGATAATGCTCCGGATGTTATAAAAGTTTTAAAATGTCAAAAACAATCTATAAGAATAATCAATGGTCTAAGAAAAGTAGCCCGGCAAGAAAATCAAATAATGACAGTGGTTTCGCTTTATATATATAATAGTTTATTAGAGGTACATTAGGATAAAGAAATACCGAAAAAGAAAGACATAAATCGGCACAATCTACGTAATAATGAAAAACGTGTCCTACCCATGAATAGATTAGTGAAAGTAAAAAAACGGGGGCGTTACTCAAAAATATTGGTGTATAACAAATTACCAAATAGTTTAACCAGCCTACACTATAGCAAATTTAAACGGAAACTTAAATATTTTATGAGGACTACCCATTTTACAAATTAAGCGAATATATGTCAATGCAATTAATGGAATCATCATTCTTGTGTAACGTACAAACAAAATAAATTACCTAATTCTATGACGTAAAGCGTCAATGTAACTAAATAAGATACAATAATATAATTTAATCTTATTTTATAAAAACTTTTGTAACCAATGACTTGCCTGTAACGATTGTTATATTATGGTGAATAAATATTACTGATTTCTTATTGAGTTCTGTGCCGCTGTTGTCATTTACAAATGGTTGTTCCTAAAGCTAAAGTCCCGGATGTTTTACACATACTTTACTGGGTACACTGTCGAGACGATGTCGAGGACTGGTGTTGCAAATGTACATGTTATACAGCTGTAAAGGGACCTCAGACTCGTAGTAGAGGTGCATTGAAATTGTACAACATTGGTGCACCATGGAAGAGAATAGCCATTGACGTGGCGGGTCCGTTTCCGGAAAGTGAAAGTGGTAACAGGTATTTCATGGTTGTGATGGATTACTTCACTAAGTGGCCAGAAGCCTTCGCCATTCAAAATCAAGAAGCTTCAACAGTTGCAGATAAACTAGTTCATGAAGTTTTCTGTTGTTTTGGAGTACCTTTAGAGATTCACAATGATCAAGGAAGGAATTTCGAGTCTCAAATTTTCCAGGACACTTGTCGAGTAATGGGTACTCATAAAACAAGAACAACTTCTTACCACCCGCAATATGATGCAATTGTATAACGATCAGACATTGGAGAGGTACCTAGCAAAAGGGCTGGAAATATGCAACGAGATTGGGACAAGCACATACAACCGTTTTTGTTTTCATATCGATCAATATAATCATATCGTCAAATTAATTTTGACCGTTAGCAGAGCCGATAGCATATTTTTTAACATAAGTTATAACAGAATCAACATTCCCTTTATACCTTATTTATATAATTAATAAATTAATGATCGCTGCTTTGGGATTCGTATCTGGGGGCTGCACTCCGATATTCTATCGCTGATTTGATTAATTTTATTTAAACTCTAAGCGAAAAATATTTTAATTATGAAAGAAAGCAGAAAGAAAGTAGATATTTTTATTTTACTTGTCAAAGGCGGTAATCGAACTGATCCGAACGTAAATTTCATAGTTCGTAAGCAACCCAAATTCGATATATTTTAATAGCCATTTGAAGTTTCGATTTACCACGTTCTCGGCGGTGAAGAAAAACATCGTGGGGAAACAAGCATATCTGAAAAGTCCCCCAGTTAAGGTCATCCCGCGTCAGGGTCTGCGCAGGGTACACTTTTTTTAGTCCAAAACTCTTCACGGTCTGTGCCCAGTTTTGGAATTTATGTAGACTACTACTTACTTTAAAAGGGCAACTATGCAGGTTCTGTTTGTTTCATATTTTCGGAGATATTACTTTTTGTTTTCATTCTATCGTAAATATAAAGGTTAGGAAAAATTAGTAGAACTCATCGTTACAGGCTGCCAGACCAAAGTATAGCCCACTGAACTGAACCTAATCCTCCCACATAGATTGTCAAATAGTCTGGATATTGGCTGTAGTTGCCAGACTTGGCAGGCGGCTTGTAAAATGCGGGTTTTATTATTTTGGTCTTCTATCAGTAAGATGATGCTGCCCATCACTTATTTGTTCGGAGCCAAGGATATGAATTAAATATCTCAAATAAAAATATAATACCGTAAATTAATTAACGACCATGAAATTCATCAATATTTTGTTAAAACTTAATCCATACCTTTAAACGAGCAATTTTTGTATATTATAATCGGCATTTCGGAAATGGCTCCAACTATTTTCATTAAATTTAGTATGTAGGGGTTTTCGGGGGTAATAAATCGGTTTAGCTAGGATTTATTTTAAGAACATGTCATCTTATCCGTGTTTTCAAGCAATGAAAAACTGCTATAGTATCATTAGAATACGAAGATAAATTTTGTCGAGACCAACCAGGTTATAATAGCTCTGGTGGAAAATCAGGGGGAACCGAAATCAGAAAACACCGGTTCGAGTTCAAGATGGCTCCGATCCCACTTTTTTACTTTTTTCTTCAAGTTCCTTCTTTTATGAGAAAAATTTGGAGCACTTTTTAAGTATATTTAAAAAAACTCGAAACAAAATGGCTGAGCTTTAAAAAGAATACGTTGGTAATTACATTAGTAAAGAAATTATTCTTTTTATTTAAATAACCAGCTCAGTTTTTTTTTTAAATTATGTCGATAAGATCGGAAATATTATTCATATTTCATCAGTATGTACTTCTTATCTAAATATAATTTACAAAAAAACACGATTTCGAAAAAAATTTCCGAGCAAAGCTCGGTCATTCAGGTACTTCAGTTTAATTATGAATGAATGTAAAGAGTAAAATGTAAATAATGCCATTTTGATTTTAACCTTTTTAATGAATACAACCGAAGATATTAATTTTCGATTGAATTTATTAATTTTGGCACGGAACAGCATTTAATGGTGTTTCTAAATTGAAGTCCAAGCGAGCGAGGGTGATATGGTTTAAAATTGAATGACAGCAATATTGTTATATCCCTAGCAAATAAGATATCTTGCAAGCAAAAATTGAACAAAATTTTATGGATTTTGTGTAAAATGCGGTCAGTGCAAATTACAGTTACGCAAATAAGGTGTTTATGAAACTGGCTCTTTTGCCTGCTTTTACACTTCTCTTTTGTCTGCTATTTAGTAATTTTGTAATCACTGTCCTTTATTTTTCAAATGAAATACCGATTTCTGTATCACCAGTAAGTAAAACTGACAATAGCATTCTAGCGATTTCATAGCCTGCATTTTATAAATAGAAAAATATTTCCATTTCTTTTATTATGGTTGAGATTTTGTTGTTATTTAAATAATAAATGCGTTTACATTGTGGTACTTTAGGCTTCTTCGAAAATCTGTATTTTTGCAGCCTATATGGTATTTTTGTGAATATTAATAACATTAGCGCACTTTAGCATCATCTTCATTATTACACTTACATATCATCAACATTACAGCCCTTCACAAGTTCACTGCTGAACATAGGCCTCCCCCAAGTAATGCCACAAAGCACGGTCCTGAACCACTTACATCTATCGACTTCGCTCTAGTCGACTTTCTTGCGAGTTCCTCTACGTAACCAACTAAGCGTACTTAATAAGCTGGAAATAATATCGGATTTTATTCAGAAAATAAAGGGAATTACATAAAGGGAGAAATTTTTGCCGGGACAAGAAACCTATCAAACCACCTCCTTTATAAAGGTTCTTATTCTATATCATCTACCCGCAAAAATCCATCACTCGACCTGGGCCTCCCCCGTAGGAAGGATTTGCCTTAATTACGCTTGACAAGCGGATTGACGAAGTACAGACATCTCGTAATTTAGACGCGGCTGACCGTCGCCGCTTTAGGTGTTTTATGTTGGGCTTTTACGAGATGGTTATACCGCCGTCCAGCGGAATCTTTTTGGCATATGCCAGCAATTCAACTTAAGAGCATTAATAACCCCATTTTTTCCCATGAATGTCGTAGATAATGATATGACAATGAGATATTCTGAAAAGGTATTTTAATGTTAAAAAAATGCTTTTTATAATTTTCATATATCATATCATTAGCAATAAAATCAGCTATCATAATATAATCAGCATTAGCTTTAAACTTTAACATTTAACTTAGTAATATATAGTTAAATAGGTAAATCTTGTATTTTATATAAGATTTACCTATTTAACAGTTACTTTACGTTAATTTCTATAACATAAAAATGTTTTTCTTATATTTTCAAATTATTTAATTATGTTATTTCTCAACGAGCAAAGTGGTGAAATGTTTAATTAAAAAAATTTCAATTTTTAGTAATACACAAAGGAATAGGTAATATTATCTTACGTACTTTGTAAATTCACAATGAAACTGAAAGACTGTCAGAAAAATTTAATTATTTTTTCTTGGAACGGCAATTTACAATCAGTAACGGCCAACTTTGACTATAACGTATATATTTATCATAAACAAAACAATTTTTTAAAACTTAACTAGAGTAATAGTAATAAAAATGGAATTAATGAGAGTAATGTTGCGTTGATCAGAAAAGGATCAAGAATACTCGAAGCAACCGTAAAGTGGCGGTGTAAGAATATCCACAAGCCCATATCTTACCAAGAATGTCATAAGAGGCGGCAAATGGAAAATGAAACAGGAGATGAGCAATAGCATCTTCCCGATAACAACTAAAAATAATAAGAAACTGCGGTTGCCAAACCCCTTACCAAGCGTGGCAACTATGGCAAAATCCTCCCATGAGGCAATTTATGAGGTTAGCCTATGTTCAGCAGTGGACTTTTATAGGCGGTAATGGATACGAAACAACAATTTTATAACAAACGTTAAGTGAATCATTTATTTCCCGTAAAAATAAGAAACACATTTCTTGATGAGTATAAAATTCTATAGATACTAAGGCTATATAAAAGGAACTTAGCCTTCTATTATGTACAAGTATGACTTAAAATATAGCTTTAAACCCTTTTAAGGTGCCGTAGCATTATATATTATTATATAACACTGGGATAAGGCGCATTGCACACGGAGCAACTTAAGCTGAGGTAACTATTAACTTTTCGAAAGGTTTCTTTAAAAATTGCTAGTTTCTACAACCAAATTGACTGGTTTAGAGTTGCAGCAATTTTATGGCAATCTGTGAGCAATGTTCAAAGCTGAGTTGCTCAATCTACGCAGCGATTAGCATTATAACGATGGATACCGAAGACGCAGCTCTTGTTCTCATTTATTTCGTCGTCACCGTCGACGGCGTCAACAAACACATAAAAAAACGGAATATATTTAATGGTTGCCAGTTGTGGCAATTAGAAACTAACTTAGTCATCGATTACAGCAACTGAAAACTGTTGACGATCACCGGAAATCAAAACTCGAGTTGCTATGTGTTCGCAATCCCATTTGATAATATGTAAACAGCGAGTTGTCAGTTGCCAGTTGCTGCAATAGTTGCTCCATGTGCTCCAGCGCCTAATACAATCATTTTTCACGCGTTAATTTTTTTATAAATAATTTCAGACGAATTTCAGTCTTAAACATAAGTATGTTTAATGTATTTTATATAATACACTATAATATAATATTGTTACGAGCTTGAGGTTCGTGACAATAAAAATTGCCGATAGAATTACCTAAATTAACACTTTAATTCCCTTTACACTAATTAAAGTTACAAACACTGATAATTAATCACACTGATTCACTTGATTCCGCTCCGAAGCTTCGCTTGTCTCGCCAAAATCAACACTCTTTTTCCGATCGGATCTTGCAGCGCCTATTTATATAAATTAGCAGCGAAATATCCAGAATATTCAAGTAAACACGCGCAAGGTACCTAGAGTTTGTGTTTCAACTTCAAGAAGTTTAGTTCTTCGGTTCGAGACTAGATGGCGCTAGTGCCATCAACTTGAGCGCGTAACACTGCCCCCTCCTAAGACATGCTCGTCCCGAGCATTATCGGCCCCATAATAACTCGCCAGGCGATCCACATGGACGATCTTAGGAGTCCCTCTTGCGCCTTTCTGTAACGGCTCCGCAATGTCAAGGGCTGTCCTATCCCATGGTGCACCAACATTGTACAGTGTCGGTGCTCCTCTACTACATGTCTGAGGTCCCTTCACGGCCGCACAACTTGTACATGTACGACACCAATCCTCGACATCGTCACGGTAATGGACCCAGTAAAACTGTTCTCGGAACTTCAGTAAAGTTCGTTTAACTCCCAGATGGACTCTTGAACGACTATTATGGCACAGCTGTAGAACATTCGGCATTTTAGCCTTAGGGAAAACCATTTGCAAACGACAGCTGTCTCCTCAACCATTGTCCCATTTACGGCACAGGACTCCATCCTGAATCGGCAAGCCGTCCCACTGGGCCCAATAGCCTCTAGTGGTCGAACTCATCGCTGAGACGTCGCTCTACTTAGGCTTGGTAGCACGGGCCTTCGTCCATTCCAGAATCAGCTTGATGTCCGGATCTTCCTGCTGTGCATGTCGTAGGCTGTCCTTCCACTCGTTGCCGAGGTGGTCTGTCCTGAGCATCCTCACGGATACCACTTCCTTACTCTCTTGCCTACCACAATGATTGCAATCTTCAGGAAAAGGTCTTCTTGACAATGCATCTGCGTTGCCGTGAGATTTCCCGCTGCAGTGTCTGATAGTAAAGTCGTATTCCTGCTGCTGCTGGGCGGTGCTGTTAGCCGCACTTCCTTTCTGAGACCGTTCACCTTCCCTTCCTAGGGTGTGCTTAGGGCAGCTGGACCGAAGATGGCCCCTTTCCCCACAGCCATAGCACCTAGGGTTGTATCCTTTATTGTGGTCGCAAACCGTAACTGCTGCAACCTCCCTAGCGTAATGTGAATGACGTTCCTGTCGCCGCCAGGCAGTGCCGTTAGCTGCACTACCCTCCTGATATCGTTCACTTTCCCCTTCTGCGCTTCGCTTAGGGCAGCTGGATCGAAGATGGCCCCTTTCCCCACAGTCATAGCACCTAGGGCTGTATCCTTTGTTGCGGTCGCGAACTGTAGCTGCTGCAACCTCCCTGACGCGATGGGAACGAAGATCCTGCCGCACGGCTTCCACCTCCAGTGCATGGGCCGAGGCGTCCTTAAGCGTCTCGTGGTGCCCGGGCCTCACAGCAGCTCTGACTTCCAAAACGCGGATGCCGTCGATGAATGTCTGCACCAGGTTCCCTTCAATGAGCGCAGGTACAGACCGGTATACTTTTCGCACCAGCTTCTACACCTCTAGAGCCCACTGCTGCAGGTTTTCGTTGATGCGCTGCACGCGATCTTTAAGCTACGCACAATAGACGTGTTCCAGGTGAGCGTCGCCATATCTCGCCTCCAATGCCTCAAGGAGTTACTCATAAGTCTTTTCCTCTCCGAGAGCTTCCAGAACTGTTAAGGCCTGGTCGCGTAGGCCTAGTGTGAGAGCGGTCATGGCCTGACTTTTATTCCAGCTTTTCGCTTTCATAACAGCCTCAAACTGGATTTTGTAGGCTGACCAGGAAGAAGTCCCGTTGAACGGTGGCACCTTGAACCCACTTAGCGAAGGTGTTGTGGCTACTACGGGAGCTGTAATTCCGTCCCCCAGTTTAAGGTCGTCCAGCGTTTTCTTTACGTCAGCCATCACGTAATCAACCCGATTGTTCACTTGGTCGATTTGGGTTTTAGCTTCCTTGATTTGGGTTTCGGCTTCCGACAGGCGGTTGTCATGTTGAGCAACCCTATCCTTCACCTCCTGTTACGGATCGCCGTAACGCCGTTCGAAAAATGAATAAAACGCGTTGTTCTTGCTTATATAGGAGGCTTTTTGCTTTTGACTTTTGGCTGATTGCTTATGAGGAGGAACTTGTACTTTTTTCTTCTTGTAGTGCCTTTTCAGTGGCTGGAGAGCGACTGCCGACCCTACCGGCCGGCCCGTCTTTTATATGATTCGGCCGCTGCTGGCCAGCGGACCCTTGCCTCACCCCCGCGCCTTTCTTTATTTCTTTAAAATTCTTATTTATTAACAAACATATTTAACTATATAATATTCTTACATCTATTTCCTATACTATTATGTACACAATAATTATCTTACACTCTAAAAGGTTTTAAACCTTACAATTTACAATTTTTAAGCTGAGAACCCCGCCCCGCACCTCAGCACTATAAATATAAAACGTCGTGGCGCCCTACACGTAGCTTCATTTGCTCCGCGGCCGCGTCACGATAACATGCCCTGTTGATGTTACAATTATCTTTTTTACTAGAAAGGTAATTTATATGAATGGTCATATGTAAGAAAGGTAATACACATTAAAGGTGATATGCAACAAAGGTAAATTAACTATAGGAGTACAATTTACATTTTAAAATCTATGCTAACTCTCGTTATTTATTCGATGCCTTTATTGGGAGAGTTATTGCATAGTTACAACATCATTATTTTTCATTATCGAATATAAGCTATATATGTTTAACAAAAATAAATACAATAATTAAGACTATGGCTTTGAAATAATACTCGTTTTTACGGAATTTATCGCGTATATTTAACTTTTTAATACCCGACGTTTCGAGAGCTTTACAGCACCCATGGTCACGGGAAGGACTGAGATGTTTAACGTCCGGATGTCATAGTTAACCGCGGTTACCATAGATTAAAATTTAACTTTTGTTCCGATCTACACAGTATGAACTTATAATATCATGAAGCCCTGCAGTTGTATGCTTGGGTTGGGATTTAATTTTATTTATTATAGGACCCCAAGCAGATGGTAGCACCCAGCCATCTTCTCTATTGAAATTAGGGTGTTTTTTGATTTCAATAGCGTCGCGAATCATCCTTGGAAGGAATCGGTGTTCTTTAGCGAGGATTTGTGGTCTATCAAATCTGATGTAGTGACGGGGGCAATCCTGTACATGTTCACAGACTGCAGACTTCCCGGAGCGTCGATTCTTCACATCAGCTATATGTCCTTTGACGCGGGTTTTAATTGATCTTTTAGTTTGTCCTATGTAGGAGAGACCACATTCACAATCAAGCTTGTACACTCCTGCATCTTGCAGAGGGACGTTACACTTGACTGATGGTAAAAACTGACCAATCTTCTTCGGCGGCTGAAGTATGTTTTGATGGAAGCGCGCTTCAAGATGTAGCCAATCTTGTCAGTGACTCCTCTAACATATGGCAGTACAGCAGGTACACGCTCGACTGTGGCCGGCTTCACTTGTTCTCTGTGACGTAGGCGCGGGACCCGAAGCTTGTTGTCATGCAAAACTTGCTTGACGTGTTGGAGCTCGGCAGCCAGGTGTTTACTGTCACAGATCCCTCGTGCTCTCTGAAACAAAGATTTACCCACGGTAGCTAACTGTGAAGGATGGTGGTGAGAATCACCGTTTAAATATCTATCTGTATGGGTCTTTTTTCTATACACAGTATGGCTCAAGGTGTTATCAGGATTCCTGATATACTGATATACTACACAAGACAAGATTGGCTACATCTTGAAGCGCGCTTCCATCAAAACATACTTCAAGCCGCCGAAAAAGATTGGTCAGTTTTTACCATCAGTCAAGTGTAACGTCCCTCTGCAAGATGCAGGAGTGTACAAGCTTGATTGTGAATGTGGTCTCTCCTACATAGGACAAACTAAAAGATCAATTAAAACCCGCGTCAAAGAACATATAGCTGATGTGAAGAATCGACGCTCCGGGAAGTCTGCAGTCTGTGAACATGTACAGGATCGCCCCCGTCACTACATCAGATTTGATAGACCACAAATCCTCGCTAAAGAACACCGATTCCTTCCAAGGATGATTCGCGAGGCTATTGAAATCAAAAAACACCCTAATTTCAATAGAGAAGATGGCTGGGTGCTACCATCTGCTTGGGGTCCTATAATAAATAAAATTAAATCCCAACCCAAGCATACAACTGCAAGGCTTCATGATACTATAAGTTCATACTGTGTAGATCGGAACAAAAGTTAAATTTTAATCTATGGTAACCGCGGTTAACTATGACATCTGGACGTTAAACATCTCAGTCCTTCCCGTGACCATGGGTTCTGTACAGCTCTCGAAACGTCGGGTATTAAAAAGTTAAATATACGCGATAAATTCCGTAAAAACGAGTATTATTTCAATGTGTAGTGTTCGCGTAAATATAAGAAATCATTAAGACTATGGCTGTTTTTCTGTGTTGTTGTATGCACCCTCGCTAGTTGTCGAACCTCGCCGGTCGCGACCCCCGTGGCTCCGCCCACCGCCCCTGAGTTGCTCAACCAGTGCTGGTTGTACTAAGCAGGTATCTCGTCGTTTTTCGTCGTGCATACCTCCCTTATCTCTTTCCCGAAGTTAGCGTGAATGTCCTTCACGAGGAGCATCTGCTCTTCCTGTCGGTGGGCCTGTTCCTCCTGCTGCTCTTTCAACCAACGGGCCTGCTCCTCCTGTCAGCGAGCCTACTCCTGCAGCATCACCATCAGAGCACTTAATTTAGGTGCTGCAGATGTAGGAGCTACTGACGGGCCTGCAGCCGGCGGCTGGCCCTCCGACGTCTGCGGCGTTGCACCACTAAATCTTCTTTGGTCCGTCTCCTGCTGGCGTTGACTTCGGGTACGGACACCCTCCGTTTCCTCCTTAGGTAAAATCGCCATGATTTTATCCCACTTCTGACACCAATTGTTACGAGCTTGAGGTTCGTGACAATAAAAAATGCCGATAGAATTACCTAAATGAACACTTTAATTCCCTTTACACTAATAAAAGTTAAAAACACTGATAATTAATCACACTGATTCACTTGATTCCGCTCCGAAGCTTCGCTTGTCTCGCCAAAATCAACACTCTTTCCGATTGCATCTTGCAGCGCCTATTTATATAAATTAGCAGCGAAATATCCAGAATATTCAAGTAAACACGCGCAAGGTACCGAGAGTTCGTGTTTCAACTTCAAGAAGTTTAGTTCTTCGGTTCGAGACTAGATGGCGCTAGTGCCGTCGACTTGAGCGCGTAACAATATGTAGCTTATTTTTTGTAAATAACTTGATATAATACGAGTATGTATAATATGTGGGACCGTTTAAAATATAATTGTTCAATATTGCAGGAGTTTTAATTGTGAACTGCTATATAAATAAAGCAAATTATCTATACATATATATAAATCAAATTTAAAGGGTCTATCCAATTTTATTCATATGTTTGGATTTGAAGATTCCACAAAACTTAAACAAAAGTATTAAAATCATTAATCTGAAGGCGTACCGAGGATCGTTCCCATTCCAGAGAATCTAACGGTTACTGGTATCGTCTTGAAACGTTCAACGTTACAAGTGTGTTTAAATAGGAAGTCCTAATCATGAAAATATTGCAGCACACATTTCTTTAAACTGTTACTTTAAATTTTTATTTTAACTGTTATCTTAACAATTATTTAAAATGTTATGCCTAATATATAAATAAAATTATATTTGAATTAAATGCTTTGTATCTGACTTAATAATCAACACACGTATCGTATTATGGTCTACATATACTGCAAAAAATTACCACATAATCAGAATCATTGAAATGAAAAGTTACAAATAATAATAATAATATAATAATATTCCACAACTATCACACAACGCCATCTAGTCCCAAGCTAAGCAGAGCTTGTGTTATGGGTACTAGACAACTAATAAACATACTTATATATTTCTAAATACATAAATATTATAGATAAATTACAACCAGACACAGAACAAATGATCGTGCTCGTCACACAAACATTTGTCCTGGGTGGGAATCGAACCCACGACCTCCGGCATAGCAGTCAGGGCCACTAACCACTAGACCAACAGGCCTGTCGAACAATTACAGTGAATTGTGTTCATTTAAAATGAATTTCCTGTCGATGAATATGCAAAGTTCGTCCCTCTGGTTCGATCAATTAAGAACACAGTTGTCAGTATTTTGTGGATGAATTATTGTGCGTACATGCATTGTTATAAAATAAATGAATTTGATGATTGATGAATGAATTTTGACTGTTATTTTGCAAAAAATTATTTTCATTTTGGTCTAAAATGTTAATACTTTTTAGGTTTTATGTAAAGTGGCTCTAATATTGTTTACTTTCAAAAAGAGTTCATAGGGTTTGTAGATTGTAGATGTTGTGGTTTCTTATAATATACATATATATATACACGTGGTGTAGTCAATATGCAACTATATTATCTCTCCGAGCACACACTCGACGAGTGGCATGGGAAGTAGCGAGGTAAGGAGGCAGAGACGTAGTGTGGCCACAATATTCGTCATGCCGCACGTCATGCTCTTCGTCCTGCCCATCGCTCCCGATTTTGTCATTTTTTTAGGCGCGAGTCAAAGAACTGGCAATATGAGCCCGAGTTGCTGCCTGGGTGCCTGGCCACATAATCGCGCAAACGCAGTCCGAATCGAGCTTTCGTTACGGAAGCACGTCAAGTGTCATTTAAAATCATAAATACAGTACCTATCATCATCATTCAGCCATATTTGAGTAAAGAATATACAGAGAAAACGCTATCTTGACGAAGACAACGTATATTTCTTTTTATGACAATTCAAATCAGTTTGGGATCTATCAGACAGAAGCCGTTCAGGTGTTCAAGCGTTCTGCGTTTTTGTGTTGTATTACGTTACATAGACATACCCAGTCAGCAGGCATTTTGTCCGCGCCGGTCAACCAGAACATAGGCGTTCGTGATTGGTGAGCAATTGAACGCTCGAATACAAAACGCGAACGCGGAACGCTCGAACGGGTGACCACTTCCTGTCTGATAGAACCCTTTATTTCGTGAACATAGGTTAATTTACAGATCTCAATTTGTTTATAGCAAAATACAGGGTAGGTTCTTTATGTCCCGCCAGTAGGCATACAAAATATTAAATAATAATTGAAACATTCATTAATAACATTTTTTTCTCCTTTGATGTCAGTTTCTAAATATAATAATTAAATAGTATATTAATAATAAGAAACTTTTAAAGATAATAAGGGTATAGTGTACATATAATAATGGTCATCGTCTTGTCTAATTGTCAACTAGTATTAATTGACACCTGTCATGAGAGGTATATAGTCAATGTGTAATATAATAATAATAATGTCCTCCAGGCCGAATTTCGGCCACGGCGGCCTACCACAACGGAGGCTAGGCTTCAGTGCAGGATAGGATTATAGTGCCCAAGCGTATGCGCAAGCAAAAGTGCACTCTCTATTCCGTCACTCTCATAACCCGGTGGGACGATAAACCAACACGACTGGAGAGAGATCAGGCGCAGGACCAACGGCTTTACGTGCTTTCCGAAGCACGGGGGTGAGACACCGCCAACTTCCTGACTCCGGGCAGCTACTGAGAATTTCTTGACGGAAAAACTCAATAATCGATTTTTTGGCCCGACCCGGAATACGAACCCAAGACCTCATGATCAGTAGTCGCACTACCACAACCACTAGACCAACGAGGCAGTCGTTAGTAGTTAGTTGTAGTTTAATATAATATATTAATGTCAAAATGTATCGTTAAGGAATTCATCTAAAAAATAATATGCTTTTTCATTTAGCAGATCAATAATAAATATTAATATTGTCACAATCTCTAATGTACTTAGGTATTTTGTTACATACTTTTGGTGCCATTGCATATATACTCTTCTGTAAGAAAACAGTTCTACTTGGTTTTACTAAATGAAGTTTATCTGAGCAACTTTGACTTTTTACAAATTTATACATGTTAACATTACTTTTTACAAAAATGTCTGTTTAATAAATATGTAATGAGGGAAATGTTAAAATTTTGAATTTTTGAAAATGCGGCTTACACTCGTTGGTGCTTTTCATACTATACTTTTTTTTATACTATACTTTTTACACGTAGACATTTTTTGTGCAATGAATACATCACGAGTGTTGCGTGCCAAAATATAACGCGATATCTCAGTGTTGAGGCGACATAGCCATGGTATGCTGCTAGTTGTGATCTCTGGTTTGCAATTTTTCCCAACATATAAAGGACGTATGCAAATTGCTGTATTTTTTTACAAATACAATCAATTTGAGTCTTCCACGACATATGATTATCGATAAGTAGTCCCAAAAAATTTTAACCTTTATTTCTTTTACGTCTTGTATCATATATTTAATGTGTAGATTTATTGGAGTATTTTTTTTAAATTTAAAATGTCATTATTTTGGTTCTGTCAAGATTAATTTTTAGATTGTTTTCTTTCAACCAGTTAATAATTGATATAAGACTATTATTAATTTCACTTTCAATTTCATCATAAATATTACTATTGTAAATTACAATGCTGTCATTGGCAAATAACGACATTGATATAATTAGCTGAAATGAATATGCATAGTGCGTACGCTGCCTCAGTTTCAACATCCATTGTGTTGCAAACGGGAGCTAGCTAGCTTTGCGATTGACTGTGCTAGTAGAGCAGTGTGTGGACAGGCGATAATGGTGGTGTGTTTTGTATGGTGAGTTTAAAGAATCGCAGACCCTTATTACTGGAAACGAGAAACGACACATTTTATATTTGTCCTCAGGGTTGACAACGCATCTGCATTATCATCTGCATAAACGCATCTGCAAATAATGCATTATAATAAATGTATCTGGGCCGCAGCATCCGCTTACCATCAGGGGAAACATCAAAGGCTCAATTGTCACTTTTATTCTACAAAAATGTCACTTCGTCTGAAATGCAAAATAATGATGACTTTCTTACGTTAGCTGATTATCGTATTCACCAGATGTAACTACGTCATATTTTGCAAGCGCCAGCACTGGCGTCTTTGCCGCAGAAATCTCTTCCAAGTTGTTCCCTGTTCATTGTAATAGCTTAGCTACATCAGCGCCCTGTTTATCAAAATTTACAAGCCTTGTATTACAAGAAATTTTCCTGTAAAAAATTAATTATTACAAATATGTGTTTATCAAAACTGCACTTGTAAATTACAAGTTACAAGGGTCATTATTTATTTTACAAGTATATTATTACACTTGTATTCGTGATTTTGTTTATCAAAAATCCCTTGTAAGTTACAATTTGTAGAAAATCATAGCAAATCTAAAGAGTGTCCAGCGACTCTTCATTCCGTATTACAAGTGTTTTAAGTAGTACTGTAATATTTTTTTAATGTTTAATTGATTATTCTTTTTGAAATGTCGTCAAGTGGCTCAAGCAATGATGAAATTATGAGAATAATGAAACCAAGATCATATAAAACAAGAATTGACTACGGTCATATGGAGACGACCTATGAATTTAATGGAAAGTTTCGACTTAAAGAACTTTTTGTCGCGAATCAGTTGTAAAATCGTTATTATATTATCATTTCTAGACGTTTTACAAGAAATCGCACAATATCACCGCGAATACACTTCAAATTATATATAAAACACGGAAATACTTCGTCGCTGCTACCTGTGCTACTACTTTTTTTAATGTCCCATCAAAGTTAGGCACAGACTATATACCATACAGCCATGCGTTTAAATAAGGATATTCAATAAAAAGCAAAAACATAATGGCGGGAAAAGAATGAGGCACACATTTTTGGTTTTAGAACTAACAAGTAGAACTTACAAGTGTTAAATTTTACAAACCCTGTAGATTTTTTGATAAACGTAATTTACTCGAACTTGTAAAAACTTTCTTGTAAAGTGTAACTTGTGAACAAGTAGACTTGTGAGTTTTGATAAACAGGACACTGATCGTTTAGATCCAGACTTACGTTATGATTACGATAAATTAGTGATAAGGAATCTTTACAGTATCTTTCTCGTCATCATTTACTTATTCGTTTACAAAAAAACAAAATACATTTTGAGATTGGATATTGTAACGCTTCCCCCCTCTCATAGTAATAAATATGTATGATATTAAATATATATATATATATATATATATATATATATATATATATATATATATATATATATATATATATATATGTGACCAGGATTAATAAAATATGTTTTGATCTTTCTAAAGGTTTAATAATAGGCCGTTTGTAATATTTTGGAGTGATCGTCTTAGTTAGGACCCTTATTTACGTTGTTTAGTAACTTAGTTCTTTTAGGTGTCTTTTGGATGAATGAATATTCACTAGAGCAATTGAAAGCTGTTGGTAGTGCCTTATAAGCTAAGCGTTCACGAAGACAGGGCTCGAGAAAGGTTAAGAACATAAAACGTCCCTATTCCACTTGTATCAGGTTTACATTATTAATTATCCCTTCTCGCTCGGAAAAGGCTCAAAATATATTTATACAAAATACCCGATACAAGGGCTTCGCTCTCCTACATTTAATTAAAAAAAATGTAGGGGAGGCACACGGCCCCACACACGCCGTGCACGGTGAGCGCCAACCATTTTGATGCACTCCCCCCGCAGGGAACGTTAATTCGGGAACTGGACCGTAGTCCACACCAAAATAACTGGCGAACCAGTAAAAGAGGCCTGGCCCCTTGTTAGTGCGTAAGCACAAACATCGACCGAAGTCGCGCATGTCAATGCGTGTAAACGCCATACAGAATACGAACAAATCCAGCCACAGTGAATGTACGTCACACGGTTTAGGCAAATAGGCACACTGGCCGTAAACCCTCCGTAAGCGCCACCACCTGCCAGACCGCCGCTCCTGCAGACGTGATGTAAGTGTATGGCATCACCACCAATTGCATGATCAGCACGGCTACTAGCCGCAGAGCGTGTCATGATTCTACCCCTCACCTCAAGGGAATGGGGTCCCACGTTGTGCGGCTTTCGGCCGCAGGCTTGAGAGTCTCCTCAGATCCTCCCGCCAGCTACCATCCGCATGAGGTCGACACATATGCTCCACCAACCAATACAACGGCAGATATAGCCAAAAGGCAGTTATAAGATAAGAGTAATAATTCGCCATCAGAAAGGGTTTGTGTCACTGACGGAGTAAATGCAGTTTCGATCATGTTTGTCTCACCCACCGACAAGTTGCCTTCAATCATTCAAAGGTGGGAAAGTTACAGAGATATATTATTATGTTGTTATATAAAACATCATGGAGGGCAGACAGTCTGCAGCCCCGTAATGAAGGAACCCGACTTGGGCAAAGCTACTTAGGTGTGAGTCAAACCAAGACACAGAGAGCGCCATTGAGAATAGCGTCCCACCAAATAACCATCGCAAAGACGCAACGCTGCAGAACGCAAAGAGCATCATCAATACGACTATCGTCGGGCTTACACCATCCCAAAGTTCCCCATACATCCCAGCAGACATCACCACCTGCATATCTCCATCGACCAGAACCACAAGAGTGCGTCAAATCAGGCGCAGCACACCCGCAGATCCATCACGAGATGCAATACCGCAAGTAGCAGTAAGCATCAATGCAACTATCATACTCACAACACACCCACATGACCCCTATCGATTTTGGTAACAAAGTTTTTATTCTTGTTATATAAAAAATATCACTCACGTATCATAGTAGCACGCTACTAAGACGCCAATGAACAAAACTCCACGTATCATAGCGCTAATGCACTAAGAAATGAAGTTGAGTATGCCTGTTACACTTAAAAGTGCTACCAAACACACTCATCATCCCAATCCGAAAGATAGACGACGCATCGCTATGCGCTACGACGTCGCCCACAAACGGTATGGGTGTGCGATGTCCACGAGAAAGCCGTATTGCTACAACAAACCCGCTTACCACCGGCACTAAGATTGTTGTTATATAAAACTGCACTAACGTATCATAGTATCACGCTACTAAGACGCCAGTGGACAAAACTTCACGTACCATAGCGCTAATGCACTAAGACATGAAGATGAGTATGCCTGTTACACTTAAAAGTGCTACCAAACACACTCATCACCCCAATCCGAAAGATAGACGACGCATCGCTATGCGCTACGACGTCGCGCACAAACGGTATGGGTGTGCGATGTCCACGGGAAAGCCGTATTGCTACAACAAACCCGCTTACCACCAGCACTAAGATGATATGTCTAGGACACATCGGTTAGCGAGTCCAAGTTTACCTCGGACCAATTGCTCGTAAAGCAGCATACACGCCACCATAATATTCCTTTTCAAGTCCCTAATAAGGACTAGTCATTTTGCTACAGTACTAGGAGCAGTCGGTCACCCGACCACTCCATACAATGCTTATGCATCAAGGGGACCTTACTTTCATAAGTCATGCATATATAGGATTCGAACCCACGACTCTACTATTGTAATGCAAATTCATCATGGAGACCTTCTATAGTATTGCTTTTGTATCACAGACTTTACTTTCATAAGTCATTCATATATAGGATTCGAACCCACGACCCTACTATTGTAATGCATATTAATCATAGAGACCTTCTTTAGTATTGCTTTTGTATCATAGACCTTACTTTCATAAGTCATTAATATATAGGGTTCGAACCCACGACCCTACTATTGTAATGCATATTAATCATGGAGACCTTCTATAGTATTGCTCTTGTATCATTGAGTTTAATATCATAAGTCCCTAATATAGGACTAGTCATTGTGCTACAGTACTTCAGGCAGGCGGGCTCCCGACTACCCCATATATATGTACAACTGCAGGTATGTATCTCCGACAGCTCCTCCATACAAGACATCTATACATGAACACCTTCCACAACTTAGGAAAATTTTCTTTATACGTGAACTCCTTCCACAACTTAGGCAATTTCTTTTATACATGAACTCCTTCCACAACTTAGGAAAATTTTCTTTTATACATGAACTTCTTCCAAGACAATTTTTAACAAATTTTCTAATTATCTTATAAATGTTATCTATCTTTATTTTTATAATATTTTCGACTTGTATTTCTATTATTTATCTTATTTTAAATATTTTTTTCATGTTTTTAATAAATTTATTTATTATGGAAGACAATATTTTTGCCTTTAATTTACTATGTTTTAGGTCTAATGTCTGTTATATATTTAAATTAACTTTATGGTAATTAATGTAATTTTATTGTTTAATATATATCTTTTAAGACTATTTTTGACGCCCCTTTATATTGAATTTAATTGTTAATAATAATATTGGGCCGTCACAATATGAATGGACAAAACATTAACACTTAGGCGTACATTACACGCTCATGCAAGCGTCAATCAATTCCATCAATCATGATTGATAAAAAAACGGATGTTATCTGATAGGCGTTGCGTCCGACAAAAGTGATCGTGCGACCGTGCGTTTAAACATACTCATATCTGCGGAATGTCTTATTGAACGTCGTGCAATCATGTGATACGGCTGAAGAAATTGCGCGTGCGGATTCATCGGACGATGAAATCACATCGCATGATCGTGCGAGCAATGGCGATAGGACAGCGCCATAGCCGTACATTACGCGCTCATGCAGGCGTCAATCACTGCGTTACACGGTAGGTTATTCATCATACGTCAATCACAACCGTGATTGTTGTAAAACAGACAGCCTGCATGATCGTGTAATGTACGCCTTACCATCCGAAAACTCAGCCTTTTCATAAACCTCACGTCTCAAGGCACTAAACAAAATTTGATCAATTAGTCGCATTTTAAATTCACTTGTTTTTTATAAACACTTAACCGAAATAAAACAAAACATATGTTTCACCAGTAAGTGTGCAAGAATATGGCAGAGTTGCCAGTTTTTGAGAGTAATTTTCTCACAAAAAGCTGCTACTTTAAAAAATATTTGGAAATTAATAATTAGTTATAGTTTTATAACATACATGCCTTCTATAACCAATGCAAAACATATAAATTTATTTTGGATAAATTCTTTTCTAACCCCATAAAACACTCGGCCTGATTCACAGATTCACATTGTTTGATTTGTTCCAACTAAAATAAAAATTGACTAAATAATACATATATATAATAATCATTAGACAGATATAAGTCAAATGTTTTATGTTGTTTCAGTTGCATTAAAAGTATTCGTATCAGTACTAAATATATTGCTTACAAAAAACTCAGCCTCCCTGAGTCGATTTGAAACATATCAAGTGTTTTGAGTAGTTTCTGATAAACAAAAAAATAATTATTTGTCTCAGTAATTCTATAACGCAGAAACGACTCAACCTATATGAGTCATTTCAGTTAATTCGTAAAATGAAATTTCAAAAAAGATCTAAACCGTTTGAGTTCATCTTCGTTTTTCGACATTAAGAACATACTCATGGAAATGCATTATTTAAAAACAATTCAAGCGGATTGAATTCATACAGCGAATAAATTTTGTGCGCTCTTCATAATGTGGGTTGAGTTGCGGTAGCGAAAAGAATAAGCTTCCGTGTATATTTTAAAATAGGATTTTCAGTACATGATTGTTCCGACCCTCAGGAGTACGATGGCATACTTAATTCAATTTGGACTAATGTGAGGATCATTTCTGCTTAACTACGTCCAATTTTTCGTCCGATCTACGCAAAACAAGCTTACAATATCTTGAATTCTTGCAGAGGTATGCTTGAACGTGGATTTAATTTTGTTAATTGTAGGATTTTATAATGATTTCTTATATAATGATTTCTTATATTTACGCGAACACTACACATGATTAAAACTACTTTTACGGATTTTATCGCGTTTATTTTTACTTTTTATTTTTAATTCCCGACGTTTCGGGCGCTTTCCAGCACCCATGGTCACGGGGGACTGAGATGACTGACGTCCCGATGTCATTGTTAAACCCGGAGTACCTTCAGCTTTTTTAATTATTGTTTATGGTCCGATCTATGCAAAATGAACTAACTCTGTCTTGAGGTCTTGCAGTGGTATGCTTGGGTTTAGTTTTAATTTTATTGATTATAGGATCCCAAGCAGGTGGTAGTACCCAGCCTCCTTCTCTATTGAAATTAGGATGTTTTTTAATTTCAATAGCATCACGTATCATCCTTGGTAGGAATCGGTGTTCTTTCGCGAGGATTTGTGGTCTATCAAATCTGATGTAATGGTCGGGGCCGTCTAGGATATGATCACAAACTGCAGACTTCCCGGAACGTTGATGCTTCACATCAGCTATATGTTCTTTTACGCGGGTCCTAATTGATCTTTTGGTTTGTCACAATAAAAGTTTTAGAAAAAGGTATTAATTTCGCAATTACACCGCGAAAAATACCGTATGAGGACATTATCTGTAGTGTTGAGGACTGTCTGTATAAAAATAATATTGGTAATGAAGATTTAGAGGCCATACGTCAAGACATCTCGTCTATGTTACGTCGAAGTTCAGCGCCGAAATTAAATCTCCCCAAAAATGAATTTAACGCGTTGAAAAACTTACGCAACAGACCAGAGCTTACGATTCTCCGCGCAGATAAAGGTAATTCTATGGTTATAATGGATACGTCAGATTACAATTTTAAAATACAACAACTTTTGTCGGATGAAACTACTTATCGAAAGGTCAAAACAGACCCTACAACTAATACGCTTAAAACAACTAGCGATCTAATTAAGAAATACTCCGAAAAATTGAATCTGGACGTTAATTCGATAATACCTTCATGTGCCAAACCACCGAAGTTGTATGGGTTACCAAAGATACACAAACCGAATGCTCCTTTACGTCCAATAGTGAGTCAGATTGATTCGCCAACTTACAGATTGGCTCAATACTTAGCTAAAATATTATCACCACTCAGAGGACACACAAGAGCACACACTAAGGATTCATACCATTTTGTCAGTGAGATAAAAGACCTACATCTTACTGACAATGAAACCATGGTCAGTTTTGATGTTCAGTCTCTATTTACATCCCTACCTGTTGAAGACTGCATCTCAATTATAACTAGGAAACTAGAGGAAAATAACATGCCAGCAGAATATGCAGTTTTACTAAGACATTGCCTTACATCTGGCTATCTATTGTGGAAGGAAGAGTTTTACAAGCAAGTAGATGGTGTGGCGATGGGCTCACCTGTATCTCCCATTGTCGCCGATATATTCATGGAAGACTTTGAGGAGAAAGCCCTCCTTACTGCACCTGTTACACCAAGGATCTACAAGCGGTACGTAGACGATACTTTCACAATTTTACCATCAGACAAAGTAACTGCATTTTTAGAACATCTTAATTCCATAAACTCTAAAATTCAATTTACTATGGAGTTAGAGGCAAATAATTCCTTACCTTTCCTAGATGTGTTAGTCATCAGAAATCCTAATAACACCATTGGTCACACTGTGTATAGGAAAAAGACCCATACAAACCGATATTTAAACGGTAAATCTCACCACCATCCTTCACAGTTAGCTACCGTGGGCAAATCTTTGTTACAAAGAGCACGAGGGATCTGTGACAGCAAACACCTGGCCGCCGAGCTTCAGCACGTCAAGCAAGTTCTGCACGACAACAAGCTTCGGGTCCCGCGCCTACGTCACAGTGACCGAGTGAAGCCAGCCACAGTCGAGCGTGTGCCTGCTGTACTACCATATGTCAGAGGTGTCACAGACAAGATTGGCTATATCTTGAAGCGAGCTTCTATTAGAACATTCTACAAGCCGCCGAAGAAGATTAGTCAGTTCCTACCATCCGTCAAGTGTCATATTCCTCTACAAGATGCAGGAGTGTACAAGCTTGATTGTGAATGTGGTCTCTCTTATATAGGACAAACCAAAAGATCAATTAGGACCCGCGTAAAAGAACATATAGTTGATGTGAAGCATCAACGTTCCGGGAAGTCTGCAGTTTGTGATCATATCCTAGACGGCCCCAACCATTACATCAGATTTGATAGACCACAAATCCTCGCGAAAGAACACCGATTCCTACCAAGGATGATACGTGAGGCTATTGAAATTAAAAAACATCCTAATTTCAATAGAGAAGGAGGCTGGGTACTACCACCTGCTTGGGATCCTATAATCAATAAAATTAAAACTAAACCCAAGCATACCACTGCAAGACCTCAAGACAGAGTTAGTTCATTTTGCATAGATCGGACCATAAACAAAAATTAAAAAAGCTGAAGGTACTCCGGGTTTAACAATGACATCGGGACGTCAGTCATCTCAGTCCCCCGTGACCATGGGTGCTGGAAAGCGCCCGAAACGTCGGGAATTAAAAATAAAAAGTAAAAATAAACGCGATAAAATCCGTAAAAGTAGTTTTAATCATGTGTAGGATTTTAAGCAAATGGCAGCACCCATCCATCTTCTCTATTGAAATTAGGATGTTTTTTAATTAAAATAGCCTCGTGTATCATTCGTGGTAGGAATCGGTGTTCTTTTGCGAGGATTTGTGGTTTATAAAATCTGATGTAATGGTGGGGGCGATCTTGAACATATTCACAGACTGTAGACTTCCCTGAGCATCGATGCTTCACGTCAGATATATTTTCTTTTACGCTGGTTTTTATAGATCTTTTTGTTTGATCCATGAAAGAGAGACCACATTCACAATCTAGCTTGTACACTTCTGCATCTCGTAGAGGTGTATTACACTTTATGGATGGTAAAAATTGACCAATCTTCTTCAACGGCTTGTAGTGTGTTTCAAGGGAATCTCACTTCAAGAGGAAGCCAACCTTGTCTGTGACTCCTCTGACATATGGTACTACAGCAGACACACGCTCGACTGTGGCCGGCTTCACTAGATAGACTATTAGAGAAGATGAATGGGTGCTGCCAACTGCTTGGGATCCTACATTTAACAAAATTAACTCCAAACCCGTAGCGTAGAAGGGACCAAAAATTTATATTCTAGAACTGAAGATAGTCAGGCTGACTAAGAAATTGGAACGTCAAATATCTCAGTCTTCCCTGTGACCATGGGTGCTGTAAAGCACCCGAAACGTTGGGATTTAAAAATAATTAAACGCGATAAAATTCGTATAAATAGTTTTTTTTTCTATAATTTATGAAATCATTATAGAAACTACAAGAGCAGTAGTACTCACTGTTTACATGTTGAGTTGACATTATATCTAGTAATGATAAAAGTTATGATGATAATACGAGTATGGTTACGTTGCCGAATTTTGAACTTAGTAGTCAAAGAAGCTAAATACTTAGTACTAAGTATTGAGTTCTAATTCCATTTGAAACCTACATTTTAACGAATATATAAATATTTACTGTGGGATATCATGTAAGAAATAAGTACTTTTTTCGCTTACCTACTTGCCTAACGTGTCAAACCTACTTTCAATCTCTTATTTTGTTCAGCAGTAGAAAATTTAGGGATATGTGTAAACGTATACATATATTTATAACATCAAAGAAAATACAACTATGCTAAAGATAATTTTAAGACACAATAGTATATGAAGTTAAAATGTCAGACCGTTTTCAAAGTGCAAAACCGCACAAGACCCAAAGGACATAAATCTTCTTCGTATTGCAGAAAGACACGAGCTTAGATTTTGTTATCAGCCGTTGTGTACTCAATTCCACTTGTCCTATAAGATTCATAAATGTTTTGAAATAATTAGTATTTCGTTAACATTATAATAATTTCGCCAATTTGTATGAAAACTTATCAGATGCTTGTTATACAATTAAACATCGAATAAAATAATTGCTTTGGAAACGATATAGTATTTCTAATCGGAATATAAGAGGCGAAAATGTTCAATGTAGAAAATAATAGAAGGCCACTTCTCGGGGACAGGATGTATATAATATTTCCCTTTATTTCCTTTCTTTCTATTTTTTCTTTGTGGCAACCCCGGTGATAAGGATTTTTAATAAATAACGATTCTATTTTTCTCTTTTAATCTTTTATATAAGCAATCATTGAAGAGTATTTATTTTAATGATGTCCTATTTTCACATCATAATACATACGAAATCTTAACACAATAGGGCGCCTAATATATTTTTTTTTATCTCAACAACGGATATATCTTATAATTATATATTTATTGTTGTATGCCTTTAAAAATATGTATTGTTCAAAATAATAAGTTCATTGAGCTAATATAAGGGATATCATTAGCGTAACCGGGTAAAAACTAAAAGTTAAATCCATTGATATACATTTTGTATACCAATGGTTAAAGCATATAAAAGCACATACACAATAATCGAAGAAAGTATCGGGACCGTTTTTTCCATTATGCGTAAAATTTAGTTCTGCCCAAAAATGATGAAAATAAAGTTATTGTTGTCGTATATGTTTGTTTGTCTTATATGTATGACAATGTTATGTGTCATTCTTATATTATAAAAAAAACTACCACTGCACGATTAGTAGATACTATACAGTAAATTCATAATTTTTTGCCAAGCGTGGCAAAGATGTATCGTTGGAAATACACACATGATAGTCTCTTCATTCTTTTAGTTAAATAGTTTTAGTTAACATTTGTCGTGATGCATCAAGAGTACAAAAGCTTGATAAATTGGTATCCCAGGAACTCAATGATCGTCAGCCTTATAGTACGCGTCGAGACATGCCTTGCACTGCTAATAAGACACACGAACGGAGTAATTTTGGAACGCACCTGCTACGAAAAATGGACTATATTTGATAATCACGAGCGCTTAGCAAGTTGGTTGGTTCCTGGTTCAGCACCTATACAATGTTCTAAACGAAAACATACCCTAGAAAAGTGAAAGTAACTGTGAAAGTAAATGGTGATCTAGCACCGGTGTGATTCATCACAGCTTCTTACCAAACGGGATGAGCGTTACTGCAGATGTGTACTGTGAAGAACCCAAAACAATAATGGAGATGGAGCTCGTCGTGTACTCAAGCATTGTTGTTACATGTTTCAGTAGAAGCCGTATTATAAGGCCAGTAACGACCGCAACCAAGTCAGTATTGAATTGGCGATTCAAACAAATACTTCGAAGCAAAGTAACTGCGAACTAAATGGATCAGTATTACAATTGTGTTTTAAGTTGTAATCGGTGTTTGTTAATTAAAGTGTCAATTTTGGTAATTCAATTGTCAGTTTTAATTGTCACGGACCCCAAGCCCGTGACAATATTCCTATATGTACCTACAATCATAAGCCACTTGCCTTTTTCTGAAATAATAATAATAAAGCATCCGTCAGTGAAATAACTTATTATTAAAGGATATGTGCAGATTTATTCATAAAAAATATAAAAAAGCGGTCGTTAAGGAGTATGTTAGGTCTGAATCTGAGTGACAGGGTGAGAAATTGTGTGATCAGAGAAGATTGTGGTTTCCAAGATTATGTTCTGACCAGGATTAAAAAGGGCGTGCTTCGCTGGTTTGGTCATGTTGAAAGAATGAATAAGGAATGAGTGACAAAGCAAAATGTTGCAGAAGTGAATGGCAGAGCCGGAAAGGGGCGTCCTAGGCGGTAGTTTATCGAACAAATTGGCGACATATTAAGAATGGGCCAAATTAGGAGTTCTCTTAACCAAAGAGCATGAGGATCGTGCCAAATGGAAGTCTGTAGTCCCTGCCCATCCCTCTGGGTAAGAGGCGTAAGTGTTTATGTGTAAATGGAGTACTGCTGTCACATATGGGCTGGTGCTGCCAAATGCCACCCGGCAGCGTTGAACTTTATTGTCATTACCCGCACCCAAAGTCAAATCTGACTCTACCAGTCTGTTACACAGGCATTCTTTACTGGATAAATTAGTTCAGTCGTTTTGGGACCGGTGGAGGACGGAATACCTTCACGGATTACAAGTTCGTCAGAAGTGGAACACCCCGTCTACGGCTATCGTACCAGGCATGGTTGTAATTGTGATGAATGATAATGAACCGCCCCTTGCTTGGCCATTAGCGATTGTCGAGTCTGTTCATCCTTCGAAGGATGGCGTAGTTCGAGTAGTGACCGTGAGAACTACTAAGGGAACATATCTCCGTCCTGTTGCTCGTATTTGCCCTCTCCCAAGACAATAAATCACGATTATTTTGATTATAATTATTTATCTAAATTAGGAATTAAGTTTATATTTATATATATTAAAAAAGTAGTAAACCGCAATATTATATTTATGTATACATTTTCTCGCTTACCAAGTAAGGTTAGTAGATGAGACATGCGCATTGAGCGCATCCTTTCACTTTATATACCGCTTATTTATTTGTTTTCCTTTTACTTTTTATATTACGGTTGTCTTTTAAAGGTGACCCTTTAAGGGCGGGAGGAAATGGTAACGCCAGTTAACAATCTACTTTATCAACATTACATTACATATCGCATTGAGTTCGTCCTAAGTTATATCTACTTTATCAACATGACTAGTGCATATTTTTTGTTTCCTTCCTTCCTTCCCTTTCCTACCGCACGCGCTGCCGCCGAGGTGAAAAAGAGGATCTCGGCGCGCGTCATTATACTAAGTGATATTATCTGTTCCCGCTGATGTGACGTGCACTAAGCGCGCCATCTTATCTATTGTCGCTCGCCTGTGGGACATAATGGGTTTCGTTGCTCCCACAGTCGCGTACGCCAAATTGTTAATAAAGCAGCTTTGGCAACTTAATTTAGATTGGGACGACATACCACCACCGCCAATTATTAAGATGTGGAGGCAATTCTGCGCTGAATTACCAGCTCTTAATGATTTACGTATCCCGCGACATGTTGGTGTATCCAAAAACTGTACTGCGTCACTCCTGGGGTTTTCCGACGCCAGCGAGCACGCACACGGTGCCGTAGTCTACATACATGTAAAGAGCGTCAATGGTAACACCGTCCAGTTGATTTGTGCAAAGACTAAAGTCGCACCGACGAAACCACTATCTATTGCACGCCTTGAGCTTTGTGGAGCGGTTCTACTCTCAAAATTGCTTCGCAGAGTACTCGACAATTATTCTCTTGACCTTGCAATATCAGTCTATGCCTTTGTAGATTCAAAAGTAGCTCTGTACTGGATAAAGAGTTCGCCACACAAGTGGCAGACCTTTGTTGCAAACCGCGTTGTTCAGATTACCGACAATATTCGCGCTGATAACTTTTATCATGTCGCAGGTACTGAGAATCCCGCTGACATACTTTCACGTGGCGTTACGCCAAATAAATTAGTTTCAAACCCCCTTTGGCTCCATGGGCCTCAGTGGACTTCGTTAGATCCATCTCAATGGCCTCTTCGTACTTTAGACAATGAGGTTATTGCAAATATGCCTGAGAAGAAGATTTTGTCGCACACTGTGTGCACATCCGTCTGTAATTCTGCGATTTATGAGCTCGCACTCCGCATCTCTTCTTGGAGTAAACTTCTACGTATAATTGCGTACGTGTGTAAGTTTGCTAAATTATTGCCCCGCCGCAGCACTACTGTAGTGACTGCTGATGATCTCAGTTTCTCTGAGGTTATAATCCTCCGCGCCCTGCAAAAACAGCATTTTACAGTGGAATATTTAATTATTGAAGGTAAGAAACCTTGCTCGCCCGCTTTCAATCGTTTAAGGCCTTTTATTGAGAATGGTTTAATCCGCATTGGTGGTCGTCTTTCGAACTCCGCATTAGATTACACGCAAAAACATCCAATTATACTCCCGCGCAGTGATCATGTAGTGAACATGATCATTGACTATCATCATATTAAAAATTTACACGCTGGGCCTGAATTGTTATTGTCATTGCTCCGTCAAAAATTTTGGATACTTTCCGCACGCCGCACTGTGAGAAGCAGAGTCTACAAGTGTAATATATGTTTCCGGCTTAGACCCCGTCCAACTTACCCTTTGATGGCTGATCTTCCCCATAGTCGTGTAAGACAAGCTATTAAGGCATTTACACACACGGGCTGCGATTATGCCGGTCCTATCGCATACACTCCTGTACGTCGTCGTGGTGTACGCAGCGAGAAGGCGTACTTATGTGTTTTCACATGCCTCACGACTCGAGCTGTACATATAGAAATTGCTACAGATCTTAGTAGTTCTAGTTTCCTCGCTGCGCTTAAACGTTTCCTCTCTAGACGAGGGCCGATTCAGGTTTTATATTCGGATAATGGAACGAATTTTAAAGGTGCCGCTTCGTATCTTCGCGATCTCTATAAATTTCTAAACGTTGAATACCGCCCAAAGCTTGAGCAAGAGTGTGCTGAGAATCGTATAACATGGAAGTTCATCTGTCCCAACTCTCCTCATTTTGGAGGCGCCTGGGAGAGTATGATCAAAGTCGTAAAAACGCATCTGTTCCGAGTTATCGGACATCAGTTACTTTCATACGAAGAGCTTAATACTGTTCTTGCGCAAATTGAGTGCTTGCTAAACTCGCGGCCCTTGACAGTATTGAATTCTGATCCTGCAGAGCCTTCAGCTCTTACTCCGAGTCATTTTTTGAATACCGCACCTTTATTGTCATTACCCGCACCCAAATTCAAATCTGACTCTACCAGTCTGTTACACAGGCATTCTTTACTGGATAAATTAGTTCAGTCGTTTTGGGACCGGTGGAGGACGGAATACCTTCACGGATTACAAGTTCGTCAGAAGTGGAACACCCCGTCTACGGCTATCGTACCAGGCATGGTTGTAATTGTGATGAATGATAATGAACCGCCCCTTGCTTGGCCATTAGCGATTGTCGAGTCTGTTCATCCTTCGAAGGATGGCGTAGTTCGAGTAGTGACCGTGAGAACTACTAAGGGAACATATCTCCGTCCTGTTGCTCGTATTTGCCCTCTCCCAAGACAATAAATCACGATTATTTTGATTATAATTATTTATCTAAATTAGGAATTAAGTTTATATTTATATATATTAAAAAAGTAGTAAACCGCAATATTATATTTATGTATACATTTTCTCGCTTACCAAGTAAGGTTAGTAGATGAGACATGCGCATTGAGCGCATCCTTTCACTTTATATACCGCTTATTTATTTGTTTTCCTTTTACTTTTTATATTACGGTTGTCTTTTAAAGGTGACCCTTTAAGGGCGGGAGGAAATGGTAACGCCAGTTAACAATCTACTTTATCAACATTACATTACATATCGCATTGAGTTCGTCCTAAGTTATATCTACTTTATCAACATGACTAGTGCATATTTTTTGTTTCCTTCCTTCCTTCCCTTTCCTACCGCACGCGCTGCCGCCGAGGTGAAAAAGAGGATCTCGGCGCGCGTCATTATACTAAGTGATATTATCTGTTCCCGCTGATGTGACGTGCACTAAGCGCGCCATCTTATCTATTGTCGCTCGCCTGTGGGACATAATGGGTTTCGTTGCTCCCACAGTCGCGTACGCCAAATTGTTAATAAAGCAGCTTTGGCAACTTAATTTAGATTGGGACGACATACCACCACCGCCAATTATTAAGATGTGGAGGCAATTCTGCGCTGAATTACCAGCTCTTAATGATTTACGTATCCCGCGACATGTTGGTGTATCCAAAAACTGTACTGCGTCACTCCTGGGGTTTTCCGACGCCAGCGAGCACGCACACGGTGCCGTAGTCTACATACATGTAAAGAGCGTCAATGGTAACACCGTCCAGTTGATTTGTGCAAAGACTAAAGTCGCACCGACGAAACCACTATCTATTGCACGCCTTGAGCTTTGTGGAGCGGTTTTACTCTCAAAATTGCTTCGCAGAGTACTCGACAATTATTCTCTTGACCTTGCAATATCAGTCTATGCCTTTGTAGATTCAAAAGTAGCTCTGTACTGGATAAAGAGTTCGCCACACAAGTGGCAGACCTTTGTTGCAAACCGCGTTGTTCAGATTACCGACAATATTCGCGCTGATAACTTTTATCATGTCGCAGGTACTGAGAATCCCGCTGACATACTTTCACGTGGCGTTACGCCAAATAAATTAGTTTCAAACCCCCTTTGGCTCCATGGGCCTCAGTGGACTTCGTTAGATCCATCTCAATGGCCTCTTCGTACTTTAGACAATGAGGTTATTGCAAATATGCCTGAGAAGAAGATTTTGTCGCACACTGTGTGCACATCCGTCTGTAATTCTGCGATTTATGAGCTCGCACTCCGCATCTCTTCTTGGAGTAAACTTCTACGTATAATTGCGTACGTGTGTAAGTTTGCTAAATTATTGCCCCGCCGCAGCACTACTGTAGTGACTGCTGATGATCTCAGTTTCTCTGAGGTTATAATCCTCCGCGCCCTGCAAAAACAGCATTTTACAGTGGAATATTTAATTATTGAAGGTAAGAAACCTTGCTCGCCCGCTTTCAATCGTTTAAGGCCTTTTATTGAGAATGGTTTAATCCGCATTGGTGGTCGTCTTTCGAACTCCGCATTAGATTACACGCAAAAACATCCAATTATACTCCCGCGCAGTGATCATGTAGTGAACATGATCATTGACTATCATCATATTAAAAATTTACACGCTGGGCCTGAATTGTTATTGTCATTGCTCCGTCAAAAATTTTGGATACTTTCCGCACGCCGCACTGTGAGAAGCAGAGTCTACAAGTGTAATATATGTTTCCGGCTTAGACCCCGTCCAACTTACCCTTTGATGGCTGATCTTCCCCATAGTCGTGTAAGACAAGCTATTAAGGCATTTACACACACGGGCTGCGATTATGCCGGTCCTATCGCATACACTCCTGTACGTCGTCGTGGTGTACGCAGCGAGAAGGCGTACTTATGTGTTTTCACATGCCTCACGACTCGAGCTGTACATATAGAAATTGCTACAGATCTTAGTAGTTCTAGTTTCCTCGCTGCGCTTAAACGTTTCCTCTCTAGACGAGGGCCGATTCAGGTTTTATATTCGGATAATGGAACGAATTTTAAAGGTGCCGCTTCGTATCTTCGCGATCTCTATAAATTTCTAAACGTTGAATACCGCCCAAAGCTTGAGCAAGAGTGTGCTGAGAATCGTATAACATGGAAGTTCATCTGTCCCAACTCTCCTCATTTTGGAGGCGCCTGGGAGAGTATGATCAAAGTCGTAAAAACGCATCTGTTCCGAGTTATCGGACATCAGTTACTTTCATACGAAGAGCTTAATACTGTTCTTGCGCAAATTGAGTGCTTGCTAAACTCGCGGCCCTTGACAGTATTGAATTCTGATCCTGCAGAGCCTTCAGCTCTTACTCCGAGTCATTTTTTGAATACCGCACCTTTATTGTCATTACCCGCACCCAAATTCAAATCTGACTCTACCAGTCTGTTACACAGGCATTCTTTACTGGATAAATTAGTTCAGTCGTTTTGGGACCGGTGGAGGACGGAATACCTTCACGGATTACAAGTTCGTCAGAAGTGGAACACCCCGTCTACGGCTATCGTACCAGGCATGGTTGTAATTGTGATGAATGATAATGAACCGCCCCTTGCTTGGCCATTAGCGATTGTCGAGTCTGTTCATCCTTCGAAGGATGGCGTAGTTCGAGTAGTGACCGTGAGAACTACTAAGGGAACATATCTCCGTCCTGTTGCTCGTATTTGCCCTCTCCCAAGACAATAAATCACGATTATTTTGATTATAATTATTTATCTAAATTAGGAATTAAGTTTATATTTATATATATTAAAAAAGTAGTAAACCGCAATATTATATTTATGTATACATTTTCTCGCTTACCAAGTAAGGTTAGTAGATGAGACATGCGCATTGAGCGCATCCTTTCACTTTATATACCGCTTATTTATTTGTTTTCCTTTTACTTTTTATATTACGGTTGTCTTTTAAAGGTGACCCTTTAAGGGCGGGAGGAAATGGTAACGCCAGTTAACAATCTACTTTATCAACATTACATTACATATCGCATTGAGTTCGTCCTAAGTTATATCTACTTTATCAACATGACTAGTGCATATTTTTTGTTTCCTTCCTTCCTTCCCTTTCCTACCGCACGCGCTGCCGCCGAGGTGAAAAAGAGGATCTCGGCGCGCGTCATTATACTAAGTGATATTATCTGTTCCCGCTGATGTGACGTGCACTAAGCGCGCCATCTTATCTATTGTCGCTCGCCTGTGGGACATAATGGGTTTCGTTGCTCCCACAGTCGCGTACGCCAAATTGTTAATAAAGCAGCTTTGGCAACTTAATTTAGATTGGGACGACATACCACCACCGCCAATTATTAAGATGTGGAGGCAATTCTGCGCTGAATTACCAGCTCTTAATGATTTACGTATCCCGCGACATGTTGGTGTATCCAAAAACTGTACTGCGTCACTCCTGGGGTTTTCCGACGCCAGCGAGCACGCACACGGTGCCGTAGTCTACATACATGTAAAGAGCGTCAATGGTAACACCGTCCAGTTGATTTGTGCAAAGACTAAAGTCGCACCGACGAAACCACTATCTATTGCACGCCTTGAGCTTTGTGGAGCGGTTTTACTCTCAAAATTGCTTCGCAGAGTACTCGACAATTATTCTCTTGACCTTGCAATATCAGTCTATGCCTTTGTAGATTCAAAAGTGGCTCTGTACTGGATAAAGAGTTCGCCACACAAGTGGCAGACCTTTGTTGCAAACCGCGTTGTTCAGATTACCGACAATATTCGCGCTGATAACTTTTATCATGTCGCAGGTACTGAGAATCCCGCTGACATACTTTCACGTGGCGTTACGCCAAATAAATTAGTTTCAAACCCCCTTTGGCTCCATGGGCCTCAGTGGACTTCGTTAGATCCATCTCAATGGCCTCTTCGTACTTTAGACAATGAGGTTATTGCAAATATGCCTGAGAAGAAGATTTTGTCGCACACTGTGTGCACATCCGTCTGTAATTCTGCGATTTATGAGCTCGCACTCCGCATCTCTTCTTGGAGTAAACTTCTACGTATAATTGCGTACGTGTGTAAGTTTGCTAAATTATTGCCCCGCCGCAGCACTACTGTAGTGACTGCTGATGATCTCAGTTTCTCTGAGGTTATAATCCTCCGCGCCCTGCAAAAACAGCATTTTACAGTGGAATATTTAATTATTGAAGGTAAGAAACCTTGCTCGCCCGCTTTCAATCGTTTAAGGCCTTTTATTGAGAATGGTTTAATCCGCATTGGTGGTCGTCTTTCGAACTCCGCATTAGATTACACGCAAAAACATCCAATTATACTCCCGCGCAGTGATCATGTAGTGAACATGATCATTGACTATCATCATATTAAAAATTTACACGCTGGGCCTGAATTGTTATTGTCATTGCTCCGTCAAAAATTTTGGATACTTTCCGCACGCCGCACTGTGAGAAGCAGAGTCTACAAGTGTAATATATGTTTCCGGCTTAGACCCCGTCCAACTTACCCTTTGATGGCTGATCTTCCCCATAGTCGTGTAAGACAAGCTATTAAGGCATTTACACACACGGGCTGCGATTATGCCGGTCCTATCGCATACACTCCTGTACGTCGTCGTGGTGTACGCAGCGAGAAGGCGTACTTATGTGTTTTCACATGCCTCACGACTCGAGCTGTACATATAGAAATTGCTACAGATCTTAGTAGTTCTAGTTTCCTCGCTGCGCTTAAACGTTTCCTCTCTAGACGAGGGCCGATTCAGGTTTTATATTCGGATAATGGAACGAATTTTAAAGGTGCCGCTTCGTATCTTCGCGATCTCTATAAATTTCTAAACGTTGAATACCGCCCAAAGCTTGAGCAAGAGTGTGCTGAGAATCGTATAACATGGAAGTTCATCTGTCCCAACTCTCCTCATTTTGGAGGCGCCTGGGAGAGTATGATCAAAGTCGTAAAAACGCATCTGTTCCGAGTTATCGGACATCAGTTACTTTCATACGAAGAGCTTAATACTGTTCTTGCGCAAATTGAGTGCTTGCTAAACTCGCGGCCCTTGACAGTATTGAATTCTGATCCTGCAGAGCCTTCAGCTCTTACTCCGAGTCATTTTTTGAATACCGCACCTTTATTGTCATTACCCGCACCCAAAGTCAAATCTGACTCTACCAGTCTGTTACACAGGCATTCTTTACTGGATAAATTAGTTCAGTCGTTTTGGGACCGGTGGAGGACGGAATACCTTCACGGATTACAAGTTCGTCAGAAGTGGAACACCCCGTCTACGGCTATCGTACCAGGCATGGTTGTAATTGTGATGAATGATAATGAACCGCCCCTTGCTTGGCCATTAGCGATTGTCGAGTCTGTTCATCCTTCGAAGGATGGCGTAGTTCGAGTAGTGACCGTGAGAACTACTAAGGGAACATATCTCCGTCCTGTTGCTCGTATTTGCCCTCTCCCAAGACAATAAATCACGATTATTTTGATTATAATTATTTATCTAAATTAGGAATTAAGTTTATATTTATATATATTAAAAAAGTAGTAAACCGCAATATTATATTTATGTATACATTTTCTCGCTTACCAAGTAAGGTTAGTAGATGAGACATGCGCATTGAGCGCATCCTTTCACTTTATATACCGCTTATTTATTTGTTTTCCTTTTACTTTTTATATTACGGTTGTCTTTTAAAGGTGACCCTTTAAGGGCGGGAGGAAATGGTAACGCCAGTTAACAATCTACTTTATCAACATTACATTACATATCGCATTGAGTTCGTCCTAAGTTATATCTACTTTATCAACATGACTAGTGCATATTTTTTGTTTCCTTCCTTCCTTCCCTTTCCTACCGCACGCGCTGCCGCCGAGGTGAAAAAGAGGATCTCGGCGCGCGTCATTATACTAAGTGATATTACGCCATCCGCAACGCACGGCCACCCGTCGCGTCTTATATATATTAACCGCAAACCACGCAGGACGAACATTGAGTTCTCCTGTTTATGTTTAATATTCACCGCATCAGACATTGTGTCTTTGTAACTCATAAAAAGTGTGAGACGCCCCCGTAAGGGCAAAGGTGGAGAGTGTGGGACTTCACGAGACTGTTCCGAGAGTGCGTGTGCGCCGAACCACGTGGCGAGCTCGCTGCATAGCAGACACTCCAGGAGAAAGGCGCGGCAGCCCTCATCAGGTCAGTGCGTGCTATCCCACCTATTTATTTTCCCCTTTGCCGTATGCACCAAAATTACAGTCCACTAAATCTTTATCGAAGATACCTTAAGTTGCTGGCGTCTCCAATAGGAAAAACCCAAAATGTTCTTAACATAGAACGCAAATCAGAATATTCCTTTATGATGTTCAGAATTAAATCTAATGTAGGCATTTCATTTTGAAAATAAAATTTGTGCACCACATTTCGAAGAGCGCTTTTCGTAAAATCATCATATTTGTTAATAACAGTTAAGTGATTTCTTTTCTTTTACGGTGATTTTGGTGGTCCGCCATCTAGAGGAAATAGTACATTATACTTGTGTTGAATAGTAATAGTACATTGTTGTACAACCAGTGCGTGTTGCCAGTGATAACCTATGGAACCGAGACGTGGTCCTACACTGCTGGACGCTCAAAGTTGCTCAGCGAGCTATGGAGAGGGCTATGCTCGGGGTTTCACTGCGTGATAAGCTTAGAAATGGGGATATCCGCAGTAGAACCAGAGTGACCGACTGTTAGCGACACGTCTATAAGAATATTTCAATCTATTAGTTAACCGATTACGAACAGCTTCTAAAAACAAATTATCGAGCAATAATATTCTAATAAGAAAACACTTAGTTGAATCTTAAAGAAATATCGAATTAATAATAAAAAATAGAAAGTAATTTAGAAAGAAAAAATAAAAAACGAAAAAACCCAAGACCTTCAAATTAATAATTTGAAGGTCTTGGGTTCGATTCCCAGGCTGGACTAGTTTATCGTTTTCTTAGTAATATTTTCTTAATAAATTCATATAGGGAATTTTTAAGATATAAATTATGTTTCCGGGTTCAGTTCCCCGGTTGAAATCACCTTTCCAATAGTATTGTTAATTTAAAGGAATATTAAAATAAAGTTAGAGACCAGGTTTTGTTGCCCGGTCGAAATGATCACTTTGTGAATAAATAGAATTAATGGAGATTAATTGCATAAGTATCATCTTATATAGGTTTGATGCGTTTTGTATGAGAGTGAAATTCACCTAGTATTGGTTGATGGCAGTGTGTGCTAAATTTGCCACCTTTTACCGATAATTGAGAGTCGTGTAAGAATTAGTTATTCAAATAGCGTGAGTTCATGGCCGCGCGTTAACCTTGTACCTAGGAGGTCAAAATAAGTAGAAATTTAAATATTTGTAAATTTCAGCAATTTATGTAAAATTGACTTGTAAAATATTTTAGATTGACTGTATGAACAAAATAGGTGAATTCTGTGTTATTTTCATGTGAAAATTCCTTTGGATTAGTGAAATATTGATAGTTTTGTGTAAGACATTTAAAAGTGTTTATATAGTAAAATGTATAGAAAAAATGTAAATTAAACTATTGTATTAGTTAAGATATTTATATTTTCAAATGAAGAACATTGTTTCAACCTTATATATTAGATATTTAAGAATTCTAACTTAGTACATATGTTGTAAAATAGGCATATTTTGTTGAATGAATAAAAGGGTTTTTGTGATATAAAAATGTAATGTAAATCATAGTATAGATATTTTTGTGCTATCTTTATAAATAAAGTATTTTGTATGTCTTAATTATTATTTGTATGTCTTATACAATATCTTTATTTGTATAAGACATACAAATGTATGTCTTATACAAAGAAAGATATTGGGCAAACCGTGAAAGAGTGATAGTACAAATTGATGTAATTAAGTAGCGTAATCGCACAGAGAGCGCGGCTCTCTTTGTTTTGATGAAAAATGTTTCAATTTCCAAGTTTAACTTCATATACCTATTAAATAAGTAGAATAATTTTTACAATTGATTGCTTTATAAAAACGAGGAATTCACATATTATAAAATGTTTAGTATTTATGTATGAAATAAATAAATAAAATATCTTAAAAGAAGAAAAAACACATATTGAATTATAGCTAAGTATTGCGTGAAGTAGATAGTATCAATTCTATATTGAGTGTATATTTGACATAATATGTTATTAATATGATATTTCTAAAGAAAATAGGAATATATTATGTAATCTAGGTGGTAGTCTAGAAGTTCATCTGGATAGGTACCCTCTGAGCTATTTCTACCGACCTTACTTGCACTGTATAGTACCGAAATTACTTGCACCGCTGTGTTACGGATTGAAATGTATAAAGAACCAGAATAAGGCTAATATAAGGCTGTGAGGAATTCCATCTTACTCTTCAGAAATGACAACGTATCTGTAAGTTGTTGCAAGTGTCTATGAACTGTAGCAGCCACTTTGTAAGTTAGTTTGGCACCTCTGTTTAATGAAGGTCTAAGAAAATCTGAATAAAAAAAGAAATAGAGAGTTTTAATATTTATGAATTGCAAGATAATGTATATCAAAAGTAACAGCGCGAATGTATCTTCATTATTTTCCATTATATTATGCGTAATAAAATTAAACTAGCGAAAAGTTTTTCACAACCCTCGGGAACCATCTTAAAAGAAGCGAAACATTTCTCGCACCGCGAAGGGTAGATGCCAAAAAGTCTCTTGAGCGCGATAAAATGGTGGCCCTAATATGTTTTGAAGCCGGTTTCTCATAGTTCTTTGAGTCATAGCTATAGCAATGTACAATGACCTTTTGTATTAACAACGATATTGTATTTACAACTTGGCAAATTTTAAAAGTCAATACATTATACGTTTGATGGAATAATATTAAATACTAGCTGATACCCACTCGCTTCTCTGGGCGCGCGATAATAGACGATAATAACGTAGATATAAAAAGTTTAAGTTACTAACTTTATGTATCATACATGTAAGATATTTCAATACGAGATTTCCTTTTTTGCTTATCGTAAGAGACGACAGTGGGAAAACAGAAGATGTGCAAACCTATAACAAATTCCTTGCCCCCTCCCCCCCTCATGGAACAATATCAGAACCTTCATAAAACAATATTAGATCCCCTACGTTCAACAGTGATCTTTTGATAGGCTGATAGATTCATAGTTCAATGTAGGTAAAAGCGTCAACTTTTTTTACCGTCGACTTTTGAAAAGGAGGAAATAATTAATTCCACACTTACATTTAACAATATTAAGGTCATCTTAATTAAATTTGTACTGTTTTTTTTTAATTATTTATGTACACACAACAAGAAAAAGAAACAGTCTTAATATAGTAAGTTCCTACAAAGGTTCTACTTATTCCATAATTTGCTGAAATATTTTCCAGTAGAACCGTAAAGGAAAATATATTAAAATGGCAAACTTAGTGCATATATTACTACTACTAATTAATTAATAATATATTAAATGTTACGTCAATTGTATTAAATAATACTCTAAATAAGAATAAAATAATACAGCACATAAAATTATAAATACGTTAGCTACATATAATATATAAACTAATACTAATATGATAAAATAATATATAATAATTAACAGAATGCAAGGATCACAAAGAGATTATCTCTAATACGTTTCTTAAATACCAATAAAGTTTCGGAATTTCTAATATTAGACCATTGTGAGTTCTATAACCTTACCACGTGAACAGAAAAAGAGTGGGAGTAAAAACCGGAATTATATATAGATGGGAAAGTTAAGAAGATTCTTAACAAGGAATCTGCATCTTTTATCCGGAGGGTGGGTGAAGAAAAATCGGCTTCTGAGGTATGTGAGAGAGAAAGGATTGTGCAAGATATTATAGAGGAGACATAACAATCAAGTGTTCCTTCGAAGTTGAATTGGGAGCCGCTTGAGTTGCTTGCGAATCTGAGATATTCGGACAAAATTTTTGAGTCCAAACGTTAAACGCATACACTGATTTTGCAAGCGCTCATGTTTATTAAGGAGCTCCTCTGTAGCATCCAAATAACAGTAAAGTAAAAAGTAAAGTTACAGCCTATAAACGTCCCACTGCTGGGCATAGGCCTCCTCTCATTTCTAAGAGGGTTTTTAGGACAAGGAAGTGTCCACTGCACTGCCCCAATACGAGTTGGCGAACTTCATATGTCTTCGAAATATATTTTTTGCCCTTATTCCTCAGACATGCAGGTTTCCTCACGATGTTTTCCTTCACCGCCGAGCACGTAGTAAATCAGCACTTAAAATTGCAATTAACAATTTCATTGGTGGCGGCGGGGATCGAACCCGGGTTACTTGCGTTCTGTTATAGTTACAGCGAGCGTTAACCATCTGAGCTACCACGGCTCCAAATAACAGGCATCTGCATAATCAAGGAGAGGTAGGATAAGAGTACGCATGAGTGATATTTTAGCTTTCAGGCGTAAGACATTTTGTATACATTTAAGCGAATGCATGGTAAAGTGGATCTTACGACTAACCTCAGCGATATGCGTGGACCATGATAAATGGTCATCAAATATGACGACTAAGTTTTTGACAGTATTGGCAAAGGCTATAGGAACGCCACCAAAACAGCAATGAGGATTTTTTTATAATAAATGGATTTTGAATAATTTCTTCCAAAATATAAAATAATATCGTATATAACTTAATTCAGATGAGGGTATAATAAAACATTGTTATTTTTAGATTTAATCTCATGATAAAACGGATGAAGCTTTTACAAACACCGTTCTTAAGTACAATTAATTTATAAATAAAACATGATTGTATCAAGAAAGTTCAAGGAAGATGGGTACATAAGCAAAATTTTTTAATCATAAGTTAAAATTGAAAAAGTTCCCATTCATTTCTGTTTACGAAATAAACAGAATTTCGTGCAATCTTTTTAAATAAGGTTTCTTTATTTTGTTTTAAAAAACATTTATAAACAAACTTATTACTAAGAATTTCTAATATTTAAATGAAAGCATCTTATTCTGTAAATAATGTAATCTGTATAATTCCCTTAAATACCTATAACAGTCGCAAAGTAAGGGTTAGTGATTGAAGAATCAATGAGCTCGTGAATTTTGTATTAAAGTGCAAACACAGCTCGTGAACTTAAAACAAAATTTATATATGATAGCTTTCAGGGGATAAGGTTATAATCTTAAAATGTAGTAATAAATAGTACGCTCATAGTCCACAAGCGAACTGAGTGCGATCGCTGCAGCCACCAATAAACCGTAACTTCGATTCCTGATTTACAAGAAGAAGCTAAAAATTAAGAAGGACATTATTATTTAAATAATATCAATTTCGGTGAGTTAAGCCAGCGTAAGTTATCATTCTTGGCTACATTATCACTAGTAGGGTAGTAGTTAAGCACTGTGTTGAATTTCAGGATAGATAGCGTGTTGAGTCTGGTCTAAATCTTCAAGTAATGGATGCCTGTCGACGCATTCCTTAAATGGCCAACAGTAAGTCCAACAACAAGATTTTTACCGACTTAAAAAAGGAGGAGGTATTCAATTTGACTGTATGTTTTTTTTTTGTGTTACCTGATAACTTTTCTCTGGTTGAACCGATTTTGATGATTCTTTTTTATTTAAAAGCTGGTGATGTACGTGTGGTCCCACATATATTTGATCAAGATCTGACTAGTAATGTTTGAGTCATCCTTAAATAATGCGTATTTAATTGACTGAATACATTGATTCGATCGTATTGAAGTCATGGAATTCATGGATAGAAGACGTGGAGAACTTCAAGAAAAGAGCCCAGTATTTTTGAAAAGGCCGGTAACCCACCTGCAATTCCACTGTTGTTGCATCTGTTCGTAAGCGGCGGTAGTCACTTACCATCAGATAAGCCACATGCCCTTTTGCCCCCTCCTATATAAAGAAACATGCGTAAGGCAAATCCTTCCTAAAAAGTAAGAGGCCCACGTCCAGCAGTAGACCCTTTGGTGTTGTTGATGATGATGATAAAGAATAAATTTAAAAAAAAAAACATCTTTTATCAACTTTTGGTCTATGTTTAGAAAACTACTAATAAAGTAGTAAAGTTTTTATATCCTTCGTTCCAGTTATGCAATAAAATTAACATTCATAAACATCCGGTATAGCACTACAAATATAAGGCAGTTGTGACCCAAAAGTAAATATAAAAAGAATATTAAAAACGTACCAATCGTGTACATAATTACTTGTATTATTAATCCAAATAAGTATATATTATATGTCCCTATATATAGAAAATATGTGCCCGTGTATGTATGTGTATGTGTGTTATGCGTATGTTATATTTATGTATGTATGTGTATATATCTATGTATATGTATATGTATATTATATGTGTGTGTATCTATATAATGTACTTAAGGTAGCAACTGAAAATCAGGGCTAGGATGACACATCTTATCGTTTCCTGAGTGGCAGTCCTATTTGAACCATTTCCCATTAAAAATAAATGTTTTTAAGTTAGCTGTTCACTTTTTTTAATGTATTTTGTATTAATTAGCTTTGTCAAAATGATTTATTTTTCATTGTAAGTATGTAATAATTAAGTCTACTTATAGGAATATCTAAACATAACGTTTCTTTTTTTGAGTATTTACTGCTAATTTGTTAAGAAATGGCCAAATAAATATCTCTTTATTTCTTCTTCTTTCTTTCTAACCTATTATACATATTAAAAACAATCAAGAAATAAAATCAATTGTTATCCCTCGGAAAATATTACAGCCAATGAAAATACGATAGTCGAATCTTTCGGGTAACGACGAGGATACAGTCGTTAATATTAATTACCTTCCGTACAAACAAAGAGGGCCTTGAAGCAAGCTATAATTTAGAAGAGTAATTTGAGTTTTATTTAGTACGTTTTCGCAGCTTCTGCTTCACAGGGTTCTTTTAACATTCGTTTTAATAAAGTGTGGCTAAATTAATCAGTAGCTAAAAAAAGGTTCTCGAGTATATAATTGTACGGGCAAGCTGAATGTGGGACAAGACTGAACATAGTGAACCTTAGGTAGTGAACAATACAGGTGGCTCAAGACCATACTTTGGGGTAATCTCTTGGGTGGCCTATGCTAAGCATTAAATTTTTAATACTCGTATGATAGTGATAGCGAAATTAAACGATGTGTATTAGACTATATAAATTTAGCACTCTCAACTTTAATAAATATTCTTCATAGACGGTGCAAAATACCTATCTACGCAAAATCATATCACTGACTATTTTACACTTCGCATCTTTTTTCTTTACGAGTCCGGAATAGTCCACGGCTGGACATAGGCCTCCTTCGTTATTATAAGTTTACTCAGTATCAAATTTATAGAGTTTTCAATGTTACTTTCCGTCGCCAGTCTGAAAAATTTACATTTATCTTATGCGAAATGATGCACCACTATATATCGGAAGCCATGAGTTTCTTTTTGTAGAGTAAGAGTTACAAACGAGCACACAGTCCACCTCACTGTAAGTGGATGCTGTCACCCATAGAAATCTCATCTATCCATGATTATGAATCAAAATGCAGATATGCTGTCACATTTGATGATTACGACAAGATACTTCGCTTCTGGTAAAATATATTTACACTCACCGAACGAAACATAGCAGCATTACACTTCTCTTCAGTAAGTGCATGGTCCTTTCCAGGTCGAGCCGACCCTTTCGTGCAACAACCATAACATAGCTGCAGCACGGCTCTACCATATATTGAATACTCTGGTATTGTTGGATATGTGTATGTGTGTGTGCGTGGCTGCGCCCACCACTAATTATTGTGCGAACAATAAACAGTGTTAACCTAGCCAGCGATAGTATCACTTGTCCGTCCCTATATCTAACAGTGGCGACGAGCTACCCGTGAATTAAAATATAAAAAATTATCGACGATGTCTCAGCCAAGTGTTCAATTTGGGATTCTAAATAGTTTATCGGAGTTTTTGAGCAGGATCGCCTTCCTCTTCGGGCAAGTGATACGATCGCTGATATTTCTGACATTTCCCATAGGCAGCTTCGGGATAACTTAAGAATGAACAATGTCTATACAAACTCATCATCCTTTTTAAATGTGACCATTTAAGGTTATCGATTATTGTGAACCAATTGTGACAGTAGATTTCAAAGGTAAACGTAAGCCATTACATAAAAATCGCACTAGACCATATTTTGTAAATTAATGAAATTCTTATTATTACTATTTATACAAATAAAGTTATTTAAAATTACAGTGTTTACGCATTTTTTATTATGTCGTGAGTATGTTAGACTAGTAGTATAAGAATATTAATAATTTAAATATCCCAACTCCCAACCTCATACGCTAATGAGAATGCCGTGAGGAGCCGTGGAAACTTAAAAGCTAAGCCCTTACCTTAAAAAATTATCGTCCACGAGCAACTCGAGCTCTAACTCGAGCGATAACAATTACAGTAGAATCCCGATTATCCGAACATCGATTATCCGAACATCCGATTATCCGGACTCATTCGTCTCGGCTCTAATTATTAATTTAAAAATGTTTTGACGGCGCAACGAGACATGTTATGACAAGTTTATTCCCCGAGGTGTTGAGAGTAGTGGTGCTTGGTCTAGTGGTGACGGAGTTAGTGTACGCAATTGAGGGAGGGCGGAAGTTTATTCCCGCCTGCGACGGTGTACTCCGGCTCTCATTTGTTTGCGGGATAGTGTTTGTTATTGTTTCATTTTCTTTGATAGCGTTCAACTGAAAGGTTGTCTTTTATTTTTGTTAACGTTTTGTGTTGGAAATTTAAAATGTCCAAGCGAAAAAGAGTAGTGTTGTCTCTTAATGACAAAATGAAGATAATTGAGAGTATAAAAAATGGTGAATCTGGCAGTAAGTTGGCACAAATATATGGTGTTGGAACTTCTACGATATCAGACATTAAAAAGAATTCCGATTCCATAATGAAATTCACCTGCGCGCTTGAGCAAGAAGATGGAAGCTCGCAACGTAAAGTCATGAAAAAATCTCAAAATGAAATTCTGGAGAATGCAGTTTTTACTTGGTTCTTACAAAAGAGAGCATGCGGTCAGCCCATATCTGGACCTCTGTTGTGTGTCCTTACTCACTTTGTGTGGGCACAAAGTGAGTAAGGACAGAGTTACAGTTATGGTTTGCGCAAACGCTAAAGGAACACATCGATTGCCACTGCTACTTATTGGTAAATCAAAAAATCCGCGCTGTTTCAAAAATGTTAAAATACCCTTAACTTACGCTAACCAACAAAAAGCGTGGATGAATACAGATATTTTTCTTACTTGGTATGAAAATACGTTTATTCCTGAGGTGAAAAAATTTCAAAAGGACGTGGGAAAAGAGGGCGATGTATTGTTGTTATTAGATAATGCGCCAACGCACCCTTCCGCTGAAACACTAAATCGAGAAAATGGGAAGTTCACGGTTAAGTTTTTGCCCCCTAACGTAACATCGATATTGCAACCTATGGACCAAAGTGTCATTGAAACTTTAAAACGTTTATACAGAAAGCAGCTACTGCGTCGTCTTTTATCAGTAGACGACAGTGAAATAGAAACGTTGTTAAAGTTTTTTAAAGAAATTAATCTAAAAGACTGTTGTTATATGCTGGTAGAAGCGTGGAATTCTGTGGAAATGCAAACATTGAAAAGGGCATGGAATAAATTATTAAAATTAACTCTATCTGATTCTTCTATTAAACATTACGATGATTTTAAAGAAATAACCGAAGGAGTGAAAATTCTTAGCATTGGTGAAGGGTGCGATGAAGAGAATATTATTGAGTGGCTAAACTGCGATAGTGAAGACCCTGGATTCCAAATATTAACTGATGAAGAAATCATTGAGGATTTAAACAGTAACGAGAGAGAAGATGAAGAAGAGAGTGAAACTGGTGATGTATGTCAAGTACCATCTCACGCAGAAGCTTTTGAAGCTCTAGATGTTGCTTTTAAGTGGTTTGAAAGACAGAACGAATCGGATCCCATACAGTTATTACAACTGAAGCGCATCAGGGACTTGGCTGCGAGAAAAAGATGTGATTCATTACGTCAAAAATCTATAACAAATTATTTCCAACCAAAATTTTAAAATATATAGGTATTATGTAATTCATTATCTATCGTTATAGCTCGTTTTTATATATCGTATTATCTAAGTAAAACCCATTACATAATAAAAAATTATTAAAACTTAAATATTATTTGATTTGCTTTGAAATCGGTTATCCGGATTTTCGATTATACGGAATACCCCTGGTTTTAATTGATCCGGATAATCGGGATTCTACTGTATTGTATTATTAAGTACTGATTTGTCATGTATTAGATGGTTTAAAAACATCATGAGGAAGTCTGCATGTCTGAGAAGTTCAAGACAACATTTCGAGGACATGTAAAGTTCACTAAAATGTCCTCTTAATAACAAAAGACCCTAGTCACAGGTCATAAGTCGTCGTCTTTAGTCGTATAATATAAAATGTAAGCTGTTTGTTTATTACTACATTATAATAAAGCGCTATAATAATATAGAACCATTATTTAAACAGGTAGTACTATCATATATGTACCTACCTATTTTTATTGCTCGTAATAACGACGAGTCACGCTATCATTGTTTGTATTACTCTGTTTCATTTCCGTTAACCGTCAGTCAAACGGAGTCCAAAAAGTCGAACGGATGCTGTCATGGACCTAAATGTTAATTAAAAACGTTCGCAGCAAAAAGTTTTCGTGATCTGTTATTTCAAAAGTAAATGATATTTTATAGTTTTTAGACACGACGTGAGCACGACGTTCTGAAAATTGAAACAAGATTTTTTTCAATTATTAAGACCTTCAAACGTTGATTACAAATGTCTTGTATTATAATTGTAGTACTTTCCCGATCGCGGTTCTTAACCTGCTGATCTTTTGCTTGCTACTCGATACTAGATGGCGCTAGTGGCTTTTACCGGCATCAACTTTGGTACGAAACAATATTTACACGTCTTGGACTGTATGGAGTGACCTGAAGGTGTACATCGGTATCTGCTACTGGAACTCCTCGAAGAGTAGAACTAGGTGTGCCGAGTTTGGCTTCGTTTTATTTGTTATGATGAGGTCTTACGTCAAGCCTTAATACAGTAACATGAAGGTGTACTTTGGTGAATGCTAAATTAAAATACTGGTTATGACTATAGTACGGCCTACTAGCAGCGATGCGAAAGGTCACTAACCCTAAAAACGCCTGTGAAGTTGAAAATCTATTATCTATCTCATTCCATCTTGTGTATTTGTCGTAATATCTCGTTTTCCCGGCAAAAACATGTCAGGGTTAAGACGGGTTTGCCAACATTCGTGAGGCTATTTTAGTAATTAATAATAATAATAATAATAAGCCACCTACAAGTCTAACCCCACGTCCGAGCTTAACACCTATGCTCACGTAAGTGGCAGACACCCGCAACGAAGGTACTTTGTGAGTGACCAACGGGGCTCTAGCACACCCATCAATATGGAGTTGCGAAATGGAAGTATTAGTAAAGGACCGCTTCCCGAGGGCAATCGTCGGGGCACGCCTGGAGCCGGTACTGGGCGTTTCAGTATGCGAACCATCGGTGGCGAGGGTTTACCTGGACGGCCCTCTGCCGGGTCTCCCGAACAATGCGAGTTCAGCGCATCATCAGCACTAACATCGTCTGATGAATACAAGTGCGATAGTAAAGCAGTCTCTCCGGCCTCGGATGTTTCACGGGCGGCAAGGGCCACTCAGCCTGTGACCACCAAAGCTGGCAAACCTAGAGTGCGCATGAAATGGGATGAAGAAATAAATACTTTCATTATGCGCACTTACTTTTACATTACCAAATTAGAAACCAATCCCACTATGTACGTTAAGAAATTATTTGATCAATTTCAATTAAAATATCCTCATATAAATGTCACATCTCAACGTATTGCAGACCAGAGACGAGTAATAATAAGAAATAAATTGTTATCTTATGAACAAATCAAAATTTTAAAGCAACAAGCAGCTAAAATAATTGAAAACGAGAAAGCTGAGAATAATATTTCGGACTCACGTTCAGATACAAGAGACACCAATCATATGACGGCGGGTAATTCAAATCTCGACCTTTTTAGTCGTCGTCAGTCATCTCCGCCCTCTTCCTTATTCGAAACTCAATCAATTACCTTAACATCCGATTCTGCAACACAAACTCTATCAATGAGCTGCACGGCTCAAACTAGTATTTTAAATGTTTCACACCCAGCTGAAATAAATCTCCCAGATGATGGTTTAGTACAGAAGTTAACCAACGAACTGAAGACTAATCTAGCATTGTATACTGGTACGGACCCCAACATAAGACCCAAACTGCCGCGATTGAAAGAAAATAAGCAGCTATATAGTTTACTTAACATTTTTAATAGTCATATATTACCCAAATTCTATAGTATTGATTCTGAGATACTACATATTTATACCCTCATATATTGTTCAGCTTTAGTTATCTCAAAACTATTAGGATATAAAATTTCAAACGGCCCCTTAAAAAAGCGAAATTCATTTAACAATAAACCGGCTTGGCAAATAAGATTAGAAATAGATTTATCTATCCTGCGCGCTGATGTGGCTAGATTAACACAATTTATTAACAATAATAGACATCCTCGATTAGTTAAGAAAATTGATTTAATATTTGATAAATATAAAGTTCATTCAACTTATGATAAAAATAATATTAGACCAGCTAAATTTTTAGACACTCTAAAACAAAAACTTGCACTTAAAACCCAAAGACTAGCCAGATACAAAAAAGCCCTACAAAGAAAAGAAGACAATAGGCTTTTTCAGACTAATGAAAAAGGATTTTATATGATGCTATTTATTATATAGGATGATATAGGATAGATATTAAAGTTGATTTCTGATCGCTTTAAGATAATTCTGTTCAAAGTTTTTTCAATTAACAATACTAAAAAATTTTTAATCTCAATAATAATAACAGTAAAATTAAAGAAATATATTTTCTTTTGTTATTGACAATTTTTTCACGATCATATGAGCATTATGAGCCGTGCACTTTTCAACTTTCCAAACTTTTTATTGACATTTGACATAAAATTATCGGAAAATTAAAAGGTTATGTGTGAAAACTTGTGTGTATTTAAAATACTTTAAAAAATTGACGTATAACATGAGCACTTAAGGCATGCACATTTGGATTTACTAAAAGTTTATTTGTTAAGATTTACATGCGAAACTATAACACTGTACTTATAAAAAACCATCCTTCCTGCTACCATCACGTGCTCTTCTATCATTACGACCATTTCAGCAAAAACAACTTCAATAAAGTAAAATAAAAAACCAAATTTAGCCGTAAGATCAGAAATTAACACCACTAAGGAAATACCTTGAAAATATAATTAATGACACACACCTTGGAAATATCATGAATGACAAGCTCGTGAAAACTGTCCATGCTGTCGGAGATAAGTTCTGCAAGAACCGCCGCAGAAGAACACAAAAACTCTCCGATCACACTCTTAATCTCATGGCTATTAGACGGGAATGAGGCTGCAATCGTCAACAGATTTGACAGCATACAGGCAACCGAACAGACAGATATCCAAATGCATACGACGGGACTTACGCAACTTTAATACTGCTCATATTAAAGAAGTAATCGAGCGGAACCAGGGCTCCAAAGTCTTTGCCAGAGATCTGTCTGCCAGAAAGAGTCAACTATCAATGATGAAGACTGAGTGTGGCAGAATCGTTTCCGGGACACCTGAGATTTTGAGTGCGATTGAGAGGTTCTATGGGCAGCTGTACACATCATCGTTGGAGCCACACGCAGGTGTGAGTAACGATCCAAGAGCAAGTCTTATCCGACACTATTCCGATAATATCCCGGACGTCAGTCTGAGCGAGATTAGAATGGCTCCAGTACCTTAAAAATGGCAGAACCCGACGACTTCCAGCCTCCAAACAAGCCGGTTTTCGAAAAGGCTTCAGTACCATAGACCACATATATACCCTGCGGAATTGTATAGATGACCGAAGAGTACAATCTGCCACTTTGCTTGGCGTATGTGAACTATGAGAAAGCCTTTGATTCCGTCGAAATTTGGGCGGTGCTACAGTCTCTTCAGCGATACCAAGTTGATTGTCGGTATATCGAAGTGCTGAAGTGTTTATACAGTAGGGCTACGATGACTATCCGAGTACAGAACCAGAGTTCGAAACCTATCCAACTGCAGAGAGGTGTAAGACAGAGTGACGTTATATCCCCGAAACTCTTCACCGCTGCATTGGAAGACCTTTTCAAGCTACTGGACTAGAAAGGATATAGGTATTAACATCAATGTCAAGTACATCACTCACCTTCGATTTGCCGACGATATAGTCCTTATGGCAGAATCTCTGGAGGACCTAAGCACTATGCTCAATGACCTCAATGGTGTCTCCCAACGGATAGGTCTTAAGATGAACATGGACAAAACAAAGATCATGTTTAATGTCCATGTCACACCTATGCCGGTAGTTGTTGGGAGCACTATGCTTGAAGTTGTTGACGAGTACGTTTACTTGGGACAAATAGTCCGACTAGGTAAGTCCAACTTCGACCGAGAGGTCAATCGACGTATTCAACTCGGCTGGGCAGCGTTCGGAAAATTACGACACATCTTCTCGTCAGGTGTACCTCAATCTCTGAAAACTAGATTATACAACCAGTGTGTGATGCCAGTGATGACTTATGGATCTGAGACGTGGTCCTTCACTGCTGGCCATATGAGGACGCTCAAGGTCGCTCAGCGAGCTATGGAGCGGGCTATGCTCGGAGTTTCTCCGCGTGATAGACTCAGAAATGAGGATATCCGCAGTAAAACCAGAGTAACCGATATAGCCCAACGGATCTCGAAGAACCGATAACCGATGGGGAAGAAAGGTTTTCGAGTGGCAGCCTCGTACCGGTAGGCGTAGTGTAGTGCGACTCCCCACTAGACGGAGTGACGACCTGGTAAGACAAGCAGGAAGTCGATGGATGCAGGTGGCTCAGGACAGTGCTTTGTGGCGTTACTTGGGGGAGGCCTATGTTCAGCAGTGGACTTGTGAAGGGCTATAATGATGATGAATAATGAAGGAAATACCATCAAAAACAAATTCACGAGGAAATGAAAGATATACAGTATAAAGTAAATAAGAACTACTGGTAGTTAAACTAGAAAATTATCGTGTGCCTTCCACTTTCACTTCCACTTTCTAGACTAAGAGCTCGCTTTGAAAGTAAACAATATTAGAGCCGCTTTACATAAAAATAAAAACTATTAACATTAATATATGTGTATCTATACGTGGTAGAGCCAAGATGCAACGTTATTATCCCCCGGCCACACACTCGACGAGTTGCTTGGTAAATAGCGAGGAAAGGAGACAGAGACGTAGTGTGGCCACAATACTCGTCATGCTCCACGTCATGCCCATCGCTCCCTGTTTTGTCGGCTTTTTTTTTTGGGCGCGAGTCAAAGGACAGGCAGTATGAGCCCGAGTGGCTGGCCACATACTCGCGCAAACGCAGTACGAATCGAGAGCGCTTGTTGCGGAAGCACGTAACGTGTCATTTAAAATAATAAATAGTAAACCTATCGTCATCATTCAGCCATATTTGAGTAAATAACATACAAAGAAAAAGCTGTCTAGACGACAACAACGTATGTTTCTTTTTATGGCACAGATATAATTAGCTATAATAAACATGCATATCGCACACGCTGCCACAGTTTCAACATCCATAGTGTTTCAAACGCAAGCAACCTAGTTGTCCCTTATTTTATAAAAAAAATTACTTCGTTTATTATGTATAATGGATATTATTATGTAATATGCAAAATAATGATGACTTTCTTACGTTAAGTAATAATTCATAATGGAAATAAAGAATATATGAAATAAAAACGACTTAAATGATGCGTTGTCTATTTTTGAGTTCATTGGAAAACAGCTATGGGAATACTAAAAACATTGAAGAATAACATATAAAATGTAATTAATCTTCATGGCTGGAGAAACCAACGTACACATTGAGGTATTACTATTACTACGTGTGTATAATATATATAATCTATATAATAAATATATATATATATATATATATATATATATATATATATATATATATATATATATATATATATATATAAGTTGTGGAATATTATTATTATTATATTATATTACTGTATCGCCGTGTAACTAATTGAATGCATTCGATCTCCGTATCTTTGAATATATATAAATATTCACTGTGGGATATCATCTAAGAAATACGTACTGTTTTAATTAAACCACCTGCCTAGCTTGACAAATCTACTTGCTATCTCTTATTTTGTTCAGCTGTAGAAAATTTAGGTACGTATATATTTATAGCATCAAAGGCAATACAACTATGCTGAATATAACTTTAAGACACAAGAGTATATGAAGTTAAAATGTCAGAACGTTTTCAAACTGCAAAACCGCACAAGTCTCAAAGGACATAAATCTTCTTCGTATTATAGAAAGACACGAGCTTAGATTTTGTTATCAGCCATTGTGTACTCAATTCGAATTGTCCTATAACATTGATAAATGTTTTTAAATTGGTGTATATTTATTTGTTTAATAATTACAATGTTACAAAAAATAAAAATTGATATAGTTTGTAAGTATTTTTATAAAATACAATTAATTAGTATTTCGTAAGCATTATAATATATTAGTTTCACTAATTTATATGAAAACATATGAGATGTTTAATATACAATTAAACATCGAATAAAATAATTGCTTTGGTAACGATATAGTGTTTCTTATCGGGTATGAGAGGTGAAAATTTTCAATAACGTACGAGTACGAGCGTGTACGCACAGACATCAGAAAAGCAATTTGACCGGACTCTATGGATTCCAATATATGGTGGTATTTTAATATTCAGATTTTCGAATAACAAACCCCATATAACAACTTTAAAATTAGAATTCATTTAATTGAAAATAAAGTAAATGTTCAGCAATTACTGCTCATAGCAGAGAGTGAATGTAAATATTTGACAAAAAAAAATCATCAATTTTTGAATAAAAGCAACGATCTGCTGGATTGGAACATATAGGTATTTATTATTTTATTTCATATAGAACCAGACAGATTATCACCGGATTTTAATTTTATCACCTACAAACCTACATAACTTTATTGATTTACCTACACTCTTCAAGCTGGGAAGGTTAACTGGGACCACCCATTATTACTATATATTATATAAGTATATTTTAATCACATTTCTAGCCTACTGGGTGCTGGCCTGTAGGACAGGCGAGTTTCGCATTTAAAAAAAGAAGTTATTATCCCCCTCCCCTCCCGTCTCCTCAAGACGTTAAGGCGTTTGTACAGTATTCACCAATAAGCCTGTCACACACGGCTATTATAGCAAATCCACTCGGCTATAATGAAGTCAAGCTTACTTTTACAGACATACGATGAAAACAAAATACTCCACTCGTCTTATTTTAAGAAAATGTTTGATTTTCTGTTTTTCAACCAAAAGTTCGTGGTTTACCAAGTAGAAAATAAAAGGTAGCCAGTTCTCGGCGATAGGATGTATATAAGATATGTATTTCTTTTCATTCTTCTATATTTCTCTTTATTTGAGGTTTAGGTACGACTGGTATTAGGCGGAATATCGAACCGTAGGTTCTTCATCGCTTCATAAAAGGCCTTCGTAAAATTCTTCCAAGCCTTCGTAAAAGCCTTCTATACAATTAAAACATCCATCAAAAAATATTTCGTAAGATTTCAGCTAAAGGAAAAAAGAAGTGGTTTCACATGAAATGAAATAGACTAATAAATTAAAAAAAATTAGCAGAAGAGTAGGACGACATTACACAATACTTGGTTCAAAACTTAAGGTGTATGAAAAGCCATCCCCTAAACAGACTATAGGCAATACGAAACTTTCATATTCAATTAATTTTTTATACAAATCTTTTATTCAAATAAGATTTTAAAAAGTTGAGCTTGGGAAGAACTTGTATAGAACGAAAAAATCTATGGCAACGCGCGCTTATCGCCCTAGACGCGTGCTAATTTTCTTTTTATTGCTTATAAAAGTTAGAGGGCTATACGCGCGCTTAACGCCTGTCATCTGAATGTAAATCAAAATTCATTGTTGCGTATTATTAAAGAATTTTACACATTATGTCTTTAATATACCTGTGGGACTTCAACACAGAACTCTCCTATTGTAATGCTTATGCATCATAGAAACCTATCTTAGACGTTACTATTATATGTCTTTAATTTGTAGGACTTCACTTTGGAGAGTGAAGTCCCATATATTCAACCCACAACTCTACAATTGTAATGCTTTTGTACTTTACTATTGTAATAATAGAGACCTACTATTATAGTGTAGTGTAGCTCCACATCAATACATATTAATTATAGGGTTGATTATTGAAGCAGTATAATTAAAGTTTTAGTACCAACAACACGTCTCCTTTCTTTTCCTACATTCTACATTACAATGCCAGGCGGCGTGTTGCTACAATTCACGCACACCGCCGCGCCTTGTTGAAAGTTGTAAAATAAAATATAAATATTACTCAATTAAATAATGAAGACTTTAGTGAAACGATTGACAAAAAAATTTGAACTAAGTGGACGCAATACAGCATGTGACGAAAAATAAATAAATATGAATAAGAATAGGCCACAATAATAATTTTATAGAAGCTGACTAAAATGTGTACGCAACAAAATAATATATTAAATAAAATAGTAGTATCAAGGCAACTAAGAAATAATGAGGAAAATAAAGAGTTTTTTTTTTATAATAACCAAAGACCAAAATTCAAGAAACGGCAGATTTATTTAAAAAGAAAAATAGCAGTTGTACTCGTCCAGAAGAATATGAAAATTGAGTATTCAATGTGTAGTGTTCGCGTAAATTTAAAAAATCATTATTCTACGTGATTTTGATCTGATCTATATATATATATATATATATATATATATATATATATATATATATATATATATATATATATATATATATATATATATATATATAGATTCTATTATACTATATATATTCTATAGATTCTACATGATATTTTATAAAAGACGTGAGTAAATTTATGGATAAGTAACTGAATACATAGTTATAAATGAAAAATATTGATAGAAATATAAGTAAAAATTGGGACAGGATTGGAGGTTAGTTATCGAAATATAGAAAAAATATAGAAAATTTATGTGGCAGAAGTGAATGGCAGAGTCGGAAAGGGACGTCCTAGGCGAAAATTTATCGACCAAATTGGCGATTTATTAAAAACTGGCCAAATTAGGAGTAGTAACCGACGAGCATGTATGCGTAGGTGTATGGAAGTGAAGGAGACGAGAGAGGTGTGTCAGGATCGTGTCAAATGGACGTCTGTAGTCTCTGCCTACCCCTCTGGGTGACAGGGGTGAGTGTTTACATATGTTAATTAATTAAGTAACGCATCGACAACAAGCAAACACCATGACAAACTTAGGTATGCAAAAACTAAAGCGAACTTAAGCCAAAGTAAAGTGTGATATTTAAGTGAAATGATAATTTAGCTATTAATTTTACAGAACAATAATAATAATTTTACAGATTATGCCAATTATATACTGTGACTGCATTTTTACGTGTCAAATATGTCTTAGATTATAGTTTTCATGAAGATATTAATTTTGTTAAGAATAATTTTAAGGATTTATTTAAAGATTGATAAAAAAATATAGATAGCATAATTTTTTATTATTTTGTCGGGGAAGGTGTAGCGTAGTGGAGCTCCCACGTCAATATACATTAGTGTTAAGGTGGAATAATTAAGCAGTATAATTCAAGTTTTAGTACCATGAATACGTCTTTTTCGTTGTTACCTTTCCCTACATTACAGTATATTAATGCTTTTGTATTATAGACCTTATTATTATACGTCTTTAATATATGGGACTTCAAACCACAACTCTACTATTGTAATGTTTATGCATCATAGAGACCTATAATAATGCTTTGGTATCATAGAACTTACTATCATAAGTCCCTAAAATAGGGCTATACATTGTGCAACAGTACTATAGTAGTAAGTCACCCGACCACCACATATATATGTACATCCTAGGGTATGTGCCTCCGGCAACTCCCTTAAATAATTAATCTCTACACGCACACCTTCCATCTATACAATAACACGCTGCTACTTTACATGAACACGTTCAAAAAATGTTTACCAATTATCCAATTATTTTATTAATGTTTTTTATCTTTATTATTGTCATATTTTATTTTTATTATTTAATACATTTTGAATATTTTAACAGAGTTTTAATTTAAATGATTTTTAAGCCAACATTAAGCTTTTACTTTATTATGATACTACATGTCTAAAATGTATTCATTCTAACTGTATGTAATTGATGTATTTTTAATTGTTAAAAATATTACTTTTTAGATTATTTTAGACGATTTTTTATAGAAATAAACTATTAATAACCATAATGCGCCGTCACAATAACATTATTTATATCGTGATTAATTTAGTTTTAGCTGTTATGCTGCATATTTTTTTATTGAATAGAGGTCAAGAGAGCAAGCGGTAGTCACTCACCTAATGGTAAGTGACTACCGCTCATGAACCAATTAATCACCCCATGAAACATGAATTGCAAGCGCGTTGCCGGCCTTTTAGAAAGGAATAAGACCTTTTCTTGAAAGTCCCTAAGTCGTATTGGTCCGGGAAAATTGGTAAACGATTGTAAGAACTTACCAAAGAAGAGGCTCAATTAAGTGACAGAAGTTAGATAGAAGTAAAGTTGATACTAATGGATATTATAGAAAGGATTCAAATAACTTAAGGCAGTGTTTACACCTTTCAAATTATGAATTCACACAGACATTCAGACAGTCATGGCTCTGGTCATCCATACTATCTATCTGGAACATCCATACTAAAGTACTAAACCTCAATGCTGGAGATGGGGAGCATCATAGCCATCAGATAGGATTTTTATTTTTTTTATAGAATAGGGTGACAAACGAGCACACAGTCCACCTGATGGTAAGTGGTTGCTGCGGCCCATAGACATCTACATCTATCTTCCATTACAAATCAAAATGCAGATGCGTTGTCACCCGTGAGGACTGAGATGGAATGCCTCATTTCCAGTAAAAAGGGCCATCAGATAGGATATCGGATCTTTTTTATTTTTAATGGAGAAATCCTAATTGTTTGCTTTTGCAAGCTATCAAAACAAGCCGGTGGTAAACGATACCACAGAAAGGTCGTGCGAGGAAGAAAACTCCAAAACCTCCTAAAGCAACCAGATGGTGTGTACGGATTCCTGAGTCCTGAGTGTATTAATCCGAATAATTCCTCAGAGTACTTCCTGTCGTAGATGCAATAGAAAATGCAAAGGGATGCAACATCCCTTCGCACTGCCGATCAGAAAGAACTCGATATCTTCGACGATTCGAGCCGCTCTGCGCTGAATGCAGTTAAGTAGAAGGAGCTGGCACTGGGGTGATCTGGCTCAGAGTTGAGAACAGTATTCCAAGTGAGACCGAACTTGCGTCTCGTAAAGTTGCAATCTGCAATCAAAGTTCACCTCTGCTGAGCACGCCGAGATTTTTAGAGGCCAGTTTGTCCTTCTCTACTAAGAGACCACAAAAATGCTTGTCATTCGATGTGTTGACGCCGAGGATTCCGATCCTGGCTGAGGCAACACGGGTATTGCCTAGAAACTTATGTGGTCCGACAAAGCGGTTCTTTTCAACGGTGAACGCGCAAATTTGTGTATTATTGCGATTGAACTGGATTAGTTATCGCCCCCAATCCGAGGTTTTGTTCAACAAAGTTGTGTTTCGGTATATAAATTGTGTTTCGGTATATTCGAAATATTATCTTATAAAAAAATACTCTATTTTCTATTCATTTCCGATATATGCCATACACAATTAACGTATCAGCTTAAGTTATTAAAATCTTTTTAACCGTTCAAGCGTGACTGGAAGACAAACATCAAAACAAATTATTAATAATATTACACGTTCATAATATTAATAAAATTTAGTGTCAAAACTCAAAAAATCGAATTATTTTATTCATTGAAGACCGTCAGGTCTATATTATCGTCTTACATATTATTTTAGCGCTAAGCAACTGTAACTTATGTGTGTGTTTCGGCTTGACGGGAAAAAAGAGTCAGTAACTTGGTAAGTTGGGGGTAGTCTGCCTGGGTCAGGGTCTGTTGGGACATAAATATTTTAATTTACTTGCTGCTCCTGTAAATACAAGATTCTATAAGCACTACGTAGACGATACTATCACAGTTTTACCATCCCACAAAGTACCTGCATTTTAGACCACCTTAACTCCATAAACTCTAAAATATAATTCAAAATGGAGTTAGAGGCAAATAATTATTTAGCTTTCATTGATATCTGAGTCATCTGAAATCCTGATAACATTATTAGTAACTGTGCTTCAGTTTTTCACATAAAATATGGATCCATTTCTAAAAAATAAAAAGGTAACTTTACATTTGTAATTAACTGTAGCAGTCACTTACCTTACATCGTAACATTACATTTCATTAAAAAAATTATATTTTCAATTTCTATAAAAAAAATCGATTATGTAAGTTAGTGGTATTAAATTAAAAGTAAATGCTCTCTTTTATTTTTTGAAAATCAACAGCGAAATGAAACGAAATTAATATTTTACTTTTTAGAAACCAATTTCAAATACATTTTCAGCCTTCAAACTGCTACCGTTTGGTGGCACGCTTTAAAAAGTTTTATCCAACTGAAAACAATTGGCTTTAAACTTTTGCTTGACGTATCTTCTGAAGTAATTTGGCAGTTTTTAACTCCGAACAAATAAACATTTTATAATATATTTGCTGCAAACATATTTTTATAATTAATTAATCACGGAAGAGAAATATTTTTACCGCCAGCACCAAAACCAACTGCTAACAGAATTATATGTATATATGAATACAAAGAGGTATGACTACGGACTTCCAATTGGCACGATCCTGACATACCTCTTTCGCCTCCTTTACATCCATATATCTCTACACTATCGCATACACGCTCGTCAGTTAAGGGTACTTCTAATGTACATTTTCAAAATACATTTTCAAAATATCGCCAATTTGGTCGATAAACTTTCTTCTAGGGCGTTCCCGACTCTGCCCATTCACATCTGCCATATAAACTTGCTTTGTCACTCTTTCCTCATTCATTCTTTCTACATAACCAAACCACTGAAGCATTCCTTTCTTAATACTGGTCACAACATCATCTTGCATACCACATTTATCTCTTATCACGCAATTTCACACCCTGTCATTCAGATTCAACCCTAGGATACTCCTTCAAGACCGCATTTCTACAGCAGAATAATATTTTAATATAAACCAGCTTCCACTATTACCATTAATTTGCTACTTTCTAAATTTTTATATGATGCAGTTTGGCTTTACTTAAACCATATGAATAGAATTGAAAAGTCTGTCTGGGATATTTGCATGTTAAGGTTAAGACTAAGAGATAAATAACCATTTTTTGTCTGTGTATCCGATTGTCTGTCCGTCCGCGCTTATCTTCCGAATGACTAAACCGATTTTGATGTAACTTTACGAAGAACAATGCCATTGTCTAGGCTATATTTGATCTGAGAAAACCTAAAGAATTTTTATTAGACCAATAGATCCTATCCAGGCGAAGCCGTTGCTAGACTGTAAAGAAAAATTTCCAAAAAATAAGGTTCCATCGATGCACAGTAGTTGCCTCTGCTTATTTATCTTCCATTTTCAAATAATTGAGATCTTTCAAAATATAAAGTACGCTATAAACTGAACACTGTATTCCGAAAATGAATAAAAAGTTTAAAGTTTCAAAAAATATTATATAAACCATAACTATGTAGTGTCGGTGTTGACCATGTATATGATTCCGTAAGTTTTGGCGATAGAGTCAGACAAACCGGTAGAGCAGCAGTGTCTTCCTAGTAACAACCAAGCTAGTCTCAGTTGAGACAGGTCGCCATAACCGAAATTCTGTTCGACAAACATTATTACTGCGATCGCTAATTCGTCTGCCAGGCGTGATGAATTAGCCAAATTCTTCCTAAAACGAGATAGGCCCATGTTCATCAATGGAAATTAAGCAGTGCCTAATGATAATGATATATACTGTTATGTTAGGTAAAGTTTTCATTACATTTGAAGTCATTTAACTCAATACTTACTTATACTATTATGAAGTAAAGAGTAAAGTTCATTTTGACTAAAGAAACTCTAAAATAATAGGTGTTAATAAATACGTGTTGAAAATGAAATTGTCATAAAAATAATCATATGAAGAAGACATGTAATCACGAGTGCTTCTTCTGAGCTACCCTATACTTTCTACACTAAAGACATTTATCTAGGAAAATACTTAGCCTTGTAGCTCGAATACTCGTATAATATTTTGAAAGAAGTGGGATTTTCTGTATCGCTCTTAAATCTGAATGATAAAGGTAACGACAGCTATAACAATTGTAATGAAATCAATTTTGCAATAATTACACGTAACTTATTTTTGTTTATATTTGGGAAATTGAAACTTTACAGGAAACATGATGATGCAGTGATCCTTTCTATCTATTTAAAATTATATTGTCCTAGTATTATCTGTCATATAGGACATCATAGTATATACTCGGGTCGGCACGACCGGGGAAGGACCACGCTCTCACAGAATACCTGCGTAAAATAGTAGCTTAATGCTGCTGTGTTTCGTATGGTGAGTGTAAAGAACCGGAAACCCTTTTTACTGGAAACGAGGCATTTTATCTTAACACTCACGGTGACAACGCATCTGCATTTTGATTTGTAGTTGAGGACGGATGTAGATGTCTTTGGGCCACAGTCACCACTTACCATCAGGTGGACGGTGTGCTCGTTTGTCAACCTATCCTATAAAAAATAAACCTTCATAACATACTGTTATCATAGATTTAAGTGCCAAACTATAAGAAAAAATCAATTTGATTCAAGCAAATTATGTTTTTTAATAAAATCAGTCGTCTTCAATAACGATGTCATGACATATTATTTTAGGTAACTTCGGTGGTGCAAATTCTAGTGTTTTCTTATTTAACTTGTATGGAAAGATCAGGAGAAGTGAATACACTGTCATCATACTTACAATTCAATTTATTTTGACAGCTATTTTCTTTTACGGTTCAGTGGATGAACTACACGACTGACAAACCGGCAGTTCGTGTACAAAACTCGTCTTAAAATAGTAAAGCGAGTAGCAAAACATACTACGTGTTTTTTTTTTCTCTTAAGCGCTGTGTCGAAATCGGTAACAATTATTATCCATTATAATTATAGATTATAAAGTACTTCATCTAAGTCTTTAAGAATAACTTTGCAACAGGATATTAACTTGACTTAACCAGGGTAGCAGCGGTTTGTTCGTTATTGTAGAAAATGCTCCAGAACAAAAATATCGGCATAGGCAGTGTCTTGGTGCGATGCTTTGAACAAACAACTGAGTGTTTCAACATTCACGCATAACATAAATTTGAACATAAAAGTGAAATATTGTACACGATATCAAACATTTTAAGGCAACATAGTTAATAAACTAACAAATGTTGTTTATACGTTGAATTAATTAAATAAGTTCATTAACTGTAAGTACAGATAAGAAGTTTTTAATTAAAATATCTAAAGCCTGTTGAAAGCTTCCGTAATCTTATGGAAAGGAAAGAAGATTAAAGGGGTCTTTTTCATTTAATTTACATTTAGAATTTTAGTTTTGAATATAATATTTAATATCGGTCGCTTTAGAGACATGCAAAGCTATTGTGAACTTAGCTAGCAACCTACGAGCATAGGCATATTAGCAACCACTCATATCAGGAGTGGGGTTTGGTTAGGGTTGCAATCACTGACAATTAGAAGAAGAAGAGAGAAGAAGAGTTACAATAAGAAACTCATAATATATTTTCTCGTGTTAGTAACAATACTACCTTTACTCCGATATGGTTTTCTTACGTGTCTTTCTGTTTGTTAGATTGTTTTTTCGGTACGCAAATAAACTGTCTTGACCAGCAATTTCTTTTAATATATCACGTTTTTGAAACCGACCACTAAGTGACAAATTATTTCTTCTAGCGCTAAACAAATTGAAAAACCCTATGGAGATAAAATTACCATTTATTTACAAAAAGTTTACAAAGAAATTAAAGCTTGCATTTATTTTTATTTTTTTAGTCTTTTGAAGCCGGCATCTATTTTTATTAAAATATAATTTATAACTCTTTTGTGCGGAGAATTATCACTGTCTAAATGTTGTTTAAATAGTTACTTGAAAAACTTCATACCTTATTTTCCCACTCTTAGGGGTAGAGTAATATAAGTAAGAGTAAGAAAATATTGCAGTAGAATAAAGAGGGTACTCGTAGATGTCATTGGGAAAACTCGCACTAAAGTTCATATAATTTGCATTACTCTATGATTTGCAGTGCAATTAAATTGTTAGTAACTTCGGCAAGATATTCATGCATCTTTTAAATGTTTTCGTTTTATCTGTATTTGGCTTTAAATCGGTAGGTATGAAGAAATTATTTTATGCCTATTATATTATCTTTATCTTTTTACTCTGTTAAAAACACATAGTATATAAAAGTATTTAAATAGCAATTTCTTAAAGGTCCTATTAAAAATTTCCGTAAAGAATGTCAATGAGATGCAATCGCGTCTTTGAGATAATTTTAATAATAAAATCTCAACTGAGACAGAACTTAAGACAAACTTAAGACAGAATCATAGTTCCCGAGTATATGCGCAAGCACAGGTGCACTCTCTATTGCCTCCTCTCATAGTCCGATGGGACCGCAAGCTGACACGACTGGAAAGAGATCAGGCGCAAAACCAACGACTTTTCGTGCTTTCCGAGGGACTGGAGTAAAACACCACTAACTTCCTGACTACGGGCTGCTACTGAGAATTTTATATATTTGATCTGAGAGAACCTAAAGATTTTTGAACATAATCTTAATAATTTCACATCAATAGATCCTATCCAGGCGAAGCAGTGTAGAGTTGCTAGACTGTAAAGAAAAATTTCTAAAAAATAAAGTTTTATTGATGCACAGTAGTTGTCTTTGCTTATTTATCTTCAATTTTCAAACAATTGAGGTCTTTCAAAATATAAAGTACACCATAAACTGAACACTGTATACCGAAAATGAATAACGTTTAAAGTTCCAAAAAAATATATTGTTGTCCTTATGGATGAATTGCTGGAGGAACTAAGCACTATGCTCAATGACCTCAATAGTGCCTCCCAACGGGATAGGTCATAAGATGAATATAAACGAAACAAAGATCATGTGTAACGTCCATGTCGCACCTATTCTGGTAGTTGTTGGGAGCACCAAGCTCGAAGTTGTTACGATTATGTTTACCTGGAACAAATAGTCCGACTAGGTAAGTTCAATTTCGGCCGAGAGGTCAATCGACGGATTCAACTCAGCAATTCAATTCAAAGGATGGGGAATAAAGGTTCTCGAGTAGCAGCCTCGTTCCGGTAGGCGTAGTGTAGAGCGACCTCCACTAGATAGAGTGACGACCTGGTAAGACATGCAGGAAGTCGATAAATGTAGGTGGCTCAGGAACGCGCTTTGTGGCATTTCTTGGGGAGACATATGTTCAGCAGTGGACTTGTGAAGGGCTGTAATGATGATCAGTGATAAACAAGGATGAACAAGGCCAGTAAACCTGATGGTATTACTGCAAGGGTACTAAAGCATTGTGAGCCTGAATTAACTCCGGCTCTGACGCGCCTGTACCGCCTCTCTCTTAAAACTCGAACGTTGCCAAAAACTTGGACGCTAACCAATGTGAAACCAGTATCTAAGAAGATTAGTCGTGTCGATCCCTGTAATTATTGACCAATCACTATCACCTTCATATTCAGTCCGTTCTCCGCAAAACGGAAGTCGTTTGATCTGGCCCGTACTTTCCGAGGTACATACGTGACGGTTCGCGTCATAAAGTTGAGTGCTAACCTCAACTTTGGCGCTAACATTGAGTCAAACTGCAGCCAAAAACTTGGGTATTTTAAACAAGGTGAAGTGATGTATCACGCCTGGACATCATCAAACTTTATATAAAGCTCAAGTCCGAACATGCGTGGAGTATTGCAGTCACTTTTGGGATGGCTCAACAAATTATCAATTTGCCGCACTCAACTCAGTGAAACGCTGAGCCAAGAGGCTTATTCGGCACCAAAAAGTTGGTGGAACCTAAGCTTAAGAGCTTAGCTCACCGCTGCCAATTTGCTCGTTTGTCGGTCTTCTAAAGATTGTACTTCGGAGAGGGTGCCCATTGGCTGTATAAGCTCATACCGCTATTTCCATTCTCCTGTCGGAGTACCAGGTGTACTGTAGTTTACCATTCACACTTGTTCGATATTTCGAATATTAGCACTAAGCGCTATAAGTCATCTTTTATAACGCGCACAGTCAAGGAGTGGAATTCCCCCCGGCGTCCGTTGTTCCGAGTGCCTATAACCTGAACTTATTCAAAGTGCGTGTTAACAGACTTCTCCTGTACAAACTCATTCCATCGTAGACATCTTAGCCCCCGGGCGAGGTGGAGGTGAAGAGTTAGCCCATTGATAATTTAAAAAAAATCTAAAATAAAAAGTTCTATGTTTAAAATTTGTATTAAATATTTTCAAAGAACTATCCAGTCTGTTTCAGAAACCTAGTCTACGGCATGCTCTAATATTGCTGACGTATCTTCGGCGATGACGACTATAGCCCTTTCACCTATTTTTTTTAAATAAGTAGACATGGTGCCCAATGAAGGTTGCATGGAGATGAGATTACCCAAAAGTTGAAATGATTTACTGTCTTGAGAAACTCCCTTTTTTCGTTGGGAGCGCGGTGTCATGGTGAAGCAATAAATAGCCTACGGTGTCCCTGTTCGGTCGTTTGTTGCTCACAGCTGCACAATTCTGGCAACTATTTAATAGAATAACATTAAGCATTGATGCTAGTTAAATTTTGTAAAAATTTAATACCCATAGCCCATCAAAGTAAAAAAATAGTGAAATAGTTAATGAAATTCGCATTTTACTCAAGTACGCTTAGAATTTCACTTATCTATCAAATAAATTACGGCTGGCTGCTAAAGGTTGATTAAAGTTAAATTCAAAAGCATTCTTGTGGTTTTAATTTTTTTTTCTTTGTAAATATATTATATTCTTTGGAAATAATTTAGAATATTATTGATTTGTGTTTTATTAGGATACCAGGTTTTGTAGTAAGTGAGTACTTTTAGGATTCCTAAAATATTAAGGTGATATCAGCTTAAACTGGTCCTATGTAGAAATGGCAGTATCTTTAACTCAGCACTAAATATTCACATAATGCGCAATATTGACTAACGGCTCTGATTACCGAATGAAAAAACTAAACTTATCCATTAACTATATCTAAATCATTCACAATGGTGATGAAAATCTCTAAATGTCGAGAAAAAGGTTTATTTTTTCGTATACGTATTTCTACTTGCGACTATCACTTTTTTTAATTGTAAGAAACCAGTGCTTCACCTTTATCCCATCTAATGGTAAGCGGTGATAGAGCCTAAGAAGATAAAGCGCACAAACTTCTAAACAACCAACAAAATCCTATTAAAAATTAGATGGAAAGACGGATGCTGCCAAATTATTCCACTCCTTTGCAAAACAACACAAACACAATAAAACGTTTGGTTCGAATGTTTACTATATCGACAACAAAGGGGTGGAAACAAGCCGAGCGTCTGGTGATCCGATAATGTAGTAGAGGCTTGGAATTAAGTCCTGGCTACTTATGATTTAAGTTTTTATCTAAGTTTGTATAAAAAAGTTATTATAATATTGATGAATTTATCGATGATAATAACCCCTGGGAAAGTTGATCGCTATCATGCTAATTCTATTTTGTTATGTGTTTTTAATTGTAACATACATGATTGTAAGCTTTTATTTTTTAATTTAAAGTCCCGCTGGGTGTCTCGCTCTGTTCTTCCCAGGATAGAGGTTTCTTTCCATACCAATGGTAAATTTAAAAAAGTGGCTTTCAATAAGTATTATTTATAATCTTTATTGAATAAAAGAGTTTCCGTTTCCATTTCTGTTATGATTTAAGGAGCTAACAAGATATTGCCCGTATGTAAATAATATTTGTAATTTATATATTTTTGCTGTTTTCTCTCAAGATAAAGTCATAAAATGAAAATGAGAACAAACTTGTTGAATTTGTTGCACTTGATAATTTAACTACGTTAACTCCGCTGTGTTTTTTCCCAACCTATAACGTAAAAACAATATATGTTTTAAAAATGTATAACTATTAATGATCCGATCCTGCAGATCAGTCCGTCTTTGTACTCTTCCACTAATACTGGTATCATCTTAAAGTTAAGTATGCACGATGCGACTGAATAGAATAGAATGATAAAACGTATTCCTATTTATAGTACATAATCGCTGAGATTCGTTAGCAAAACATAAAGTCATGACCAGTTCCTGCAGCCAAGATCATCCCGTGAATATGAAACTTCTTAAAATATATTGTTATCACTAGTACTAGTTATAGTTATATTTGACAGACCTGTTGGTCCAGTGGTTAGTGACCCTGACTGCTATGCCGGAGGTCGTGGGTTCGATTCCCACCCAGGACAAATGTTTGTGTGATGAGCACGATCATTTGTTCTGTGTCTGGGTGTAATTTATCTATAATATTAATGTATTTAGAAATATATAAGTATGTTTATCAGTTGTCTAGTACCCATAACACAAGCTCTGCTTAGCTTGGGACTAGATGGCGTTGTATGATAGTTGTGGAATATTATTATATTATTATTATATTATATATATAGTAATAATTTTGTCACTTCTGTTTAATGAAAATTCTAAGAAAATCTAAATAAAAAAGAAATAGAGTGTTTTAATTTGTACTAATTTCAAGATAATATATATCAAAAGTAACAGCGCGAATGTATTTACATTATTCGCCTTTTGAACTATATTATGCGTAATAAAATTCAACTAGCGAAAACTTTTTCAAAACCCCAGGGAACGATCTTAAAGGAACCGAAATATTTCTCTTACTGCGAAGGGCAAATGCATAAAAATCTCTCGGGTGCTATAAAACGGAGGGCCTGGTATAGTTTTGAAGTCGGTTTTTCATAGTTCTTTAAATAAAAGCTCTAGGAATGTACAACTTTCTCATTTGTTAAAATGTGATACGTGCTTTGATTTGTATTTACAATTTGACAAATTTTATAATATACAAGCTTAATTTTATATTCTATTTTATGCTACATCTATAGTTGGATACTATAAAACCTGCAATTACTATACAAATTCATTATTAAAGAACGTGACAAATTTATTCTAAATTAATTGAAGAATGCTATATATTTGTATGTGAAAATTGGCGCTCGTTCAGATCTCAGCTCTTTATCACTTTCAGCCACTTTTCACATTTATGTTTTTGGTGGGGTCATTTGATTAAAAGTCAATGATAGAATAATGATACAAAATGATTATCAAAATTTAAAATAATCTATTCTTTTCCGTGACGAACCAAAAGCAGCACCACTATAGACCAACAAATCAAGTATTGTGGGAAATTTCATAACAAGCGGTTCAGCTGTTTCTAAAACTAGCCCGGACAGGCAGATTTAAAAAAAATGGTTCTCATGTTTTAATGGAATGCAAATAACTACTATAGCTGAATATAAGGCAGTTATTTTGATATAACTGGCGGACAATCAAATTTTATTTAAAAAAAAAGTAAAGTAAAGTTACAGCCTATATAGGTCCCACTGCTGAGCACAGGCCTTCCCTCAGTTCTGAAAAGGTTTTAGGGCGAGGAAGTGTCCGCCGGACTGCCCCATGCATTCACATGTCTTCGAATTTTTTTTATTTCTCAAACATGCAGGTTTCCTCACGATGTTTTCCTTCACCACCGAGCACATGTTAAATCAGCACTTAAAATTGCAATTAACAATTTCATTGGTGCCGGCGGGAATCGAACCCAGGGTACTCGCGTTCTGTTATATTTACAGCAAGCGTTAACCATCTAAGCTACCACGACTAAATTTTATTTATATGTATAGATTTAACAATTACAAAATAAGGGACACGTTATACCATATCTGATCATTTTCCAATATTTTTCGGTAGTATTAAGTGAAGTATTTCTTGATAAATACAATATCCTTAAGGGTTCTAAGGTTGTACAAAAGGGTTCACAGCACAAAGCTTATAGCATCTATTGTTAATAAGAATCCCTTTAGAATATTGCTTTTATAGAACCTTTAGAAGGCAGCAAGCCTTCGTTTTATTTATTGAATAAAACTATTTATACGGATTTTATTGCGTTTAATTTATTTATTTTTAACTTATTTTTAATTTCGGATGCTTTTCATCATCCATGATAATGGGATGATTGACGTCCCAATGTCATAGTTAGCCCGACTACTTTCAGCTACCTACCTTCTTGTTAAATATTAATTTTTGGTCCGATCTACGCAGAGCTGGGTTACAGTATCTTGAAGTAAAGAATTTTATTCAATGTGTAGTGTTCACAAATAAGAAACTCTCCGTCAGCTTTAAATTCGAATGTTATTTTTAATTGCGTGCGTGCGTGTGTGCGTTGTTATTACGAGCAATAAAAATAATTACATATATATGAAAGTATTACGTGTTTAAATAATGGTTTTTATATTATTATAGCGCTTTAGTACAATGTAGTAAACAAATAGGTTACATTTTATGTTCTACGGCTCGGTTAGTTAAAGGCCTCTCGTTATTATGAGAATATGTTAGTGGACTTATGTCTATATAGATTGATGTCCATATGTATATTTAGATTTCCTCATGAAGTTTTTTTCACCTCCTAATACATGACAAATCAGTACTTAATAGTACAAATAACACTCTCATTACTTCCAGCGAGATCGAGCTCAAGTTGCTCGTGGACGATAAGTTTTTTTTTAAAGCAAACGCTTATCCTCTGAACCTCCATGACTCCTCACGGCATTTTCATTAGCATATAAGGTTGTGAGGTTCGGAGAATAAATAACAGGTCTAGTGAACTTAAGTAAATATCCAGAGATCTTCTTTTACTGGAAGTGAGGCATTTAATCTTAGTCGTCAGGAGTGAAAACACACCAGCATTTTGATTCTTAATGGAGGGTAGAAGGAGATTTCTATAGGCGACAGCATCCACTTACAGTGGGATGGAATGTGTGCTGATTTGTAACTCTTACTCTATTAAAGAAAATCTCATGGCTTCTGATAGATCGTGGTGCAACATTTCGTATAAGGTAAATATAAATTATCCAGACCGGCGACGGAGAGTAGCGTCGAAGACGCGATAAACTTGATGATGCGAAAACCTCCGATAACGAAGGAGGCTTAAATTCTACTAATATTCCGAACTCGTAAAGAAAAAGCTTGTGAATTGTAAAAAATTATCAATATGATTTTGTGCCGATAGGTAATTTACAACGTCTGTGAAGAATATTTATTAAAGTTGACAGTGCTAAATTTATTCGGGTATTAGCCTAGTTTTTGATTTCACTATCACTATCATATTACAAATTTACTGCTTAAAGTAGGCCACCCAATAAATTGCTACAAAGTACGGTCTTGAGCCACCTGTATCCATTATAACAATAACCATTTAACACCATTATAACCGTTATAACAGTATCCATTGACTACCAAATAGTTTTGCTAAACATTAAGCTTGCCAGTACATGGCGTCCACTTGAGAACTTTTTTTAGCTACAGTTTAATTTAACTACAATTTTTTTAAATGAATGTTAAAAAACCCCGTAAAGTAGAATTTGCGAAAAGATAGTAAATAAAAATCAAATTACCCTTCTAAATTATAGCATTTGGTAGCCCGCTTCAAGGCCTCTTTGTGTCTACGGACGGTAATTAATATTAACGACTGCACCCCCGTTGTTAACCGACAGGTTTGGCTATCGTATTTTCAGAGGCTGTAAAATATTTCAAGGAGTAACAATTAATTTTATTTCCTGGTTGTTTTTACTATATATAACAGGTGACTTGAAGTTTTCTCCATATAAACCAAAAATGGTAAAAGATGTTTTTATGCTCTTCATCAACCCAAAAGATTCCACTACTGGATATGGCTTTTTACTTTTTAGGGAGGATTTACCCAAATTGCCACGCTTTTCTTTGTTAGAGAGCTCATGTGAAGGAAAGCGACTATCACCATTAATGAACAGCTGTAAGCAAAAAGAGAATTGGAGATGGGTTGCCGGCCTTTTAAAAATAGTAGGCTCTTTTCATGATATTACTCATGTCGTTGCATTAACCATTGCAGTCGCAGTCGTCGGTCTGTGTTTTCTGTGTCGGACTTTATACCACCTTCTATCCAAACCCATAAGATTTTTCTGACATTTCCCGTAGCCACTTCCAGCAGGACGGAATAGGGATATGAAATCTCTTAGACTGCCACCCCATGGCTAATTAAAACTTAATTAAATTAATTGTTGTTTTTATTCATTGTATTTCATAATATACTGTTGGCCTTTTAGGAATGTCGACGGGCATCTATTAGTTGAAGGATTAGACCAGACTCATCGCCCTATGTATCCTAATCCTCACTAAAGTACTTGACTACTACCCTGATTAGTAGTCAAGTATTTTAGTGAGGTACCCCTAGTGATGATGTAGCCAATAATGATAAAACACGGTGACTTAGGTCACCACAATTGTTATATTTTAAATAATAATCATTAGTGTCACTCAGTTCGCTTGCGTACTCTGAAGTGAAAAGCTTATCCTCTGAAAGCTATCACAGCTTGTGAATTTTGTATTAAGTTCACGAACTGTGATAGCAATTTAATATAAAATTTGCGAGCTCATTGATTCCTTATTCATCAATAACATTTTGCAAGTGTTATTTTTCAGTTAATTATAAATATTACATTATTTACAGGATACGGTGTTTTTCTTTAAATATAACAAATTCTTAGTATAAAGTTTGTTTAAGAATATTTTTTGAAATTAAAATAAAAGGAACCTTATTTAAAAAGTCGTATAAATTCTATTTATTTACGAAACAGAAATGAATGGAAATTTTTTCAAATTTAACTCATGATTAAAATTTTTGCTTATTTTTATTATCTTCCTTGAACTTTTTCGATGCAAACATGTTTATTTTTAAATTAATTGTGTTTAGGGACAGTATTTTTAAAAGCATTTTAAGTAACGCGAAAGGCCAGCATCCGTTTTGTCTTGAGATTAAACCATAAACAGCAATGATTTTATAATGTTCTCAACTGAATGAAATTATTTACAATATTATTTTATATGTAAAAAGAAATGATCCATATTACATTTATATCCGAAATAAATTTTCTAAGTTGTTCTTCTATGAATAAACTTGTAATATCATAAGAATATATAAAAAATTCAAACAGATTTCAATTAAGATTACCTGAATATCGTTTAAATATATATGAGTTCAATGTAAAAAAATAGAACAGCCACTACCTTTACTTCTCAACAGATAAGTTCAAAGATACTAAACAGTGAAATTAATTATTTCTTCCTTTTCAAAAGGCGACAGTACAAAAATCTAGACGCTTTTACTTACATTGAACTATGTATTTTATTATTATAGCGTATCAAAATTCCCTGCTGAAATTAGGAGATCTAAGAGGTAGGCTCTGACATTGCTTCATGGGAGTACGGGTATTTGTTATAAATGCCACATTTGTAGGGGTTGGCAACCGTACTTTTTTATTATTTTGATATCATATCCGGAAGAGGCTGCTGCACATCTACTGTTTTAACTAATTCAAAAAATAAAAATTTTAAACTGTCTTTTTTTTTGGAATAACTTGTAAACGGCTTTATTGATCAATTCCAAAAACTAATCAGCTTTTAACCTTGAAAAACCACGTCGATTGCCGCCGATTTGGTCAAAATCGGTTGATTCATTCGTGAGATATCGCTAACGAAAATTTTTGAAAAAATTGATTTTTTAAACGATATTTCATATTCAGTCATAAATTTGGTGAAATTTGGAGAGCTTTGTATTTGAAATTAGCGGAAAGTTGCGGGGATGGACTCATGGGTCAACCAATGTTTTATAGCATAAGGGTGACAAACGAGCACACAGTCCACCTGATGCTAAGTGGATGCTGTGGCCCATAGACATCTACATTTATCCTCGATTAAGAATCAAAGTGGAATTCCTTATTTCTAGGAAAAAATAGTCTCCGTATCTCTACACTCACCATACGAATCACAGCAGTATTAAGCTGTTATTTTACGATGGTATTCTGTGAGAGCGTGGTCCTTCCCCGGTCGAGCCGACTCATTCATTCTACAAACATAATATAAATGCAGCGTGGCTTTACTACGTATTACGTGATTAATATAACTCTTTATAAATGGAATTATTTTTAATATTATTGCTAGATATGTATTACTGCAATTCCAGCCGTACAAGTTTTTTTGGCAGTATAATTAATTGCCATAGTCTGTATTTTTAGCTTGGATGTCGGGTGATGAGAGTTATGTCTTTTTGATTATAAACTTTTCTAGCAGCATTGAAGTATACGTAAATTTGAGCCCATGGGCTCTAACCAACCAACCAAGTCTTGGCTTCTCTTCTAGTATTTTTTTTGTATTTGCACATTATTTCACTGTCTAGTAATTACCATATTCGCCAATCACGCCAACCCATAACACCATGAAAGATTCTCTAACTTTGCCACTAATATGCCAGATCAATCAATAGAGTATAAGCATACTTACACGATTTAAAATAACCTTTTACATAAATCCAAAGAATAATGAAGTTATCTGTATTCATTGTATGTGGTATATAGTTTTTTTTATTACTAATTTAAATTCGAATCTTTCAAACAAAGCAAAATATATTTTTAAAAAAATTCCAGAATCAACTGTTATGCTTGACGTTGTTTCTATGATATGTCGTTATGCTTCAAATTCGTTCTAATGCGAATAATCGATAAAAATATATAATTTTTTTTTTTTATAGAAGAGGGGGCAAACGAGCATGCGGCTCACCTGATGTTAAGTGACTACCGCCGCCCATGATCAACCGCAACACCAGGAGAATTGCGGGTGCGTTGCCGGCCCTTTAGAAAGGAGTAAGCTCTTTTCTTGAAGGTCCCCAGGTCGTATCGGTCCGGAAAAATCGCCGGTGATAAACTATTCCACAGAGAGGTTGTACGTGGAAGAAAACTCCTTGTGAAACGTACAGTGGTGGACCGCCAAGCATCCAGATGGTGTGGATGGTATCGGGACGTTTGCCGTGTCGTGCGTTCACGAAATTTGGCGGCTGGGATTAGTCCGAACAATTCCTCAGAGCACTCCCCGTGATAGATGCGATAAAATACGCAAAGAGATGCAACATCTCTTCGCAACGCCAGTGAATCGAGCCGATCGGAAAGCACTCGGTCGTCGACGATTCGAGCCGCTCTGCGCTGGATGCGGTCAAGTGGAAGGAGCTGGTACTGGGGAGCCCCAGCCCAGAGATGGGAACAGTATTCCATGTGCGGTCGAACCTGCGCCTTGTAAAGTTGCAGGCGGTGTGCCGGCATGTAATACTGTCCCGTTCTGCTGAGCACGCCAAGCTTTTTAGAGGCCAATTTGGCCTTCCCTTCCAAGTGACCACGAAACTGCACGTCACTCGATATGTCGACGCCGAGGATTCCGATACTGGCTGAGGCAACAAGGGGAGTGCCTTGAAACTGAGGGGATACGACAAAGGGGTTCTTTTTAGCGGTTAACGCGCAAACTTGTGTCTTCTGGGGGTTAAACTGGACTAGATTTAGTCGTCCCCAATCCGAGACTCTGTTCAGCAAAGACTCGACTTCAGACACAAGTTTGTCCCGGCACTCGGAGACGTTTTCCCGAGAAATATTGGCTCGGCCGGTGTAAAGAGCATCACCAGTGCTGTCATCTGCATAGCAATGAATGCTACGGGTATGCAACATATCATTGATATGCAGAATCAAATCAAATCAAATCAAATAATTTATTTGTCAAACATAGGTAAAAAGTTACAAACTTGGTGGAAAAGGTATAATACGTAACACTATGTTTCGCCTACAAAGGCATACAAATATTTGTTTATCACCATCACCTTAATTATCAATTACATAAATATTAACATGTTATAAATAAATCGTCCATTAATTATTGCAGGTACTAATAACCATTCCTTTTATCTTCAAAGTATTCGTTGATAGAGTAGTATGCTTTATATAATAAAAAACTCGAAAGCAATTTCTTAAATTTGTCTATATTATCGGTTTCTTTGATGTATCTTGGGAGTTTATTAAAAATTTTAGGAGCCATACCCAGGAAACTTTTTGAATACAGGGCTGTTTTATGAGGTATGAGGTTAGAAGAAACAGCGTTGGCGATAGCACGCAGCCCTGTGGAACACCAGCATTAATAGGCTTGCAATCGGAGCTTGCACCGTCTACAACGACCTTGATGCTCCGATCTGAAAGAAAGCTGGTGATCCAATCGCACAATTTCTCGGGAAGCCCATAGGAAGGGAGCTTCGAAAGAAGCGCTTTGTGCCAAACCCGATCGAAGGCCTTCGCAATGTCCAAACTAACGGCCAATGCCTCCCCCTTGAACTCTACTGCCTCCGCCCATCTGTGAGTGAGGTAGACCAGAAGATCACCAGCTGACCGACCACGGCGAAAACCGTATTGGCGGTCACTAATCAGCTGGTGATCCTCAAGGTACCTCATGAGCTGGCAGTTTACAATGGACTCCATTGTTTTGGAGAACAAGGAGGTGATGGCGATTGGCCGGTAGTTGGACGGGTCTGAGCGGTCGCCTTTTTTAGGGATCGGGTGGACGAAAGCCGTCTTCCATGATTTTGGGACTACGCCTAGGGAGTAGGAGTACCGGAAAAGACGCGTTAAAACCGGTGCCAACTCTGGAGCACACGTCCTCAGCACAATTGGGGGGATTCCGTCAGGCCCACTCGACTTGTGGATGTCCAGGGAGAGGAGTGCTTTGCGAACCGAGCGCTGTGTGAACTGCACTTCCGGCATGGAGCACTGACACCGCGGGATGGTCGGCGGCGTACTCCCCCCGTCATCGAGAGTCGAGTTAGACGCAAAGAAGGAGCCTAGAAGATCGGCTTTCTCCTTTGCAGTATGGGCCAGTGAGTCGTCCTCCCTGTGCAGAGATGGAAGAGATGGCTGACAGAAATTCCCCTGGACAGCCTTGGCGAGAGACCAGAATGCACGGGTTCCAGAAGGAAGGCGAACTAGTTTCTCGCCAATTCTGCCTATGTGCTCTGACTTTGCCTTGGCAATGACTCTTTTGAAGGACCTAGAGGCGGAATTATACTTCTTTTTTAGAGCGCTGGTGTTTACATCCCGGGACGCTGATGCATCAACCCAGGCTTGGTAGCACTCCTGCTTATAGCATGATGCTATTTTACAGGAGCGACCAAACCATGGCTGAGATTTGCCTCCAATGGGCACCACAGAGGAAGGAATAAAAAGTTCCATACCCTGAAGTACCACATCAGTAACAGAATCCGCAACAACGTTGGGATCATCCGGCGAGAAGCAAACCCGCCCCCAAGGGTAGGATGCAAAGAAAGACCGCATCCCATCCCAATCGGCTGACCTATAGTGCCAAAACGGCGGCAGCCTGCAGAATGCAACCGCGATTTCAGCGTGAGTGGCACAACACTCCGGACCAGACAATGGTCCGAGGAGCCTAAAGGGGCGTCGACGGAAATCTGATATCCGTCCGGGTGAGAGGTCAGCAGAAGGTCCAACAGGGAAGGTGCATGATCCTCCACATCTGGAATCCGCGTAGGCGAAGTAACCAGTTGTGTCAGACCATATGCCAAGGCAAAATCATGAACAGATCTCCCCGCATGATCGGTTAAACGTGAACCGAGCCATTCGGCGTGATGGGCGTTAAAGTCGCCGAGGATCACGATCTCTGCGGAGGGGATCTGCTGTAGCAACGAATCCGCAGCCATTTGGACGTGGTCGAAGAGTCGGTCTGTTTCGGCATTACCGCTGTGGGACCTATAGAGGCACCCGTAGACGCGCGGATGGTCGTCGCTGTCTACGCGTAGCCAAAGGATGGACAGGTCAGAACCTTCAAGTCTGCCGAGGCGTCGAGAACAGATGTCCTCTCTGACGTAAACGCAAACTCCAGCCCGAGGCACAAAGGAGTGTTCCAGTTTGTACCCCGGGTAGGAGAGATACGAAACATCAGCCGGAGAGGACACCTGCGTCTCGGTCAGAAAGAGCAGAGCCGGCCTCGCCGTCTCGAGATGGTAGTGGACGGCGTTTAGGTTAGAGTGAAGTCCCCTGATATTGCAGAAATTCACGGACAGCGTGGCAGGGGTCGCCTTGGTCTTGTTGCTCCGTTTGCCCCGAGCAGTTGTAGTCTTGAGCGGAATTTCGCCCCCCCCAGAATACGCGGGGCAGCCTGAGCACCCACGCTCAGAAGTGTAGAAACATGGTCGTGGATGCTCAGCGAGGGATTCTCCAGGGGTGCTGGTACCCTCCTGGGGTAGTCTATCTTTATTTAATTTCGCTACCATGTTGATGGGGGGGGGTGATTTGGGCCTAAATAATTGGGATAAATTATTGAACTTTTATATTTTTAATTAACTATTTGTTTAATTTATTTTTTATTTTTAGAATTGCTTAAATTATATGAATCCTTACAATTTCTGTAAATCCCACGGTGGCGAAGTTGCGGGTAAGTTTAGAAGATGCAAAATGGTGATATAAAATCATTAGATCTGAATTGAAAAAGAATTGGAAAATACAAAAAAAAACAATCGAAAGTAATTATTTATAGACACGAATGGAAAGAATAGGTAACATTGTTATAACAAATTAAAAATATAACCGATTGGAACAACGTTATATTGATTGCTAAAACATGTTTAAGCGTCAACCACACTGTGCCGTAAACATGGAAAGATGACACGTGTCTGTGGAAAAAGGGTGGGCTGCTCATAATTTGCAATGTGGGATCCGCTGGAGGAATTTTTGTAGAAAATACTTACTACTGCTACTACTACTACTATTGCACAAGTGGTCACTGGGCCAAAGTGACGGAGAAAACAAAGAAAAAAGACATTAATTTTGAATGCATAATAGAAAATTAAATAAAAATTTATAATATAAGAAAATAAAATAAAATTAAATAAATGTAAACAACGATGACGACGATAGCACAACTAGTTTCAGTCAAAGTGATTAAATAAAGGTGTTTTTAATCTAGTGTAGTCTTTAATTTATCTAACTTTAGAAATTAGTCGTTAGCAATGAATATAAAAAAACTGACAAATTTTGTGATTAAGTTAGCTTTTTCTAATTTATCTATTTTATTATTTTTAATAAAAATTAATAATTTCATTATTTTTCTGTTATTCCTAATTTATTTTGACGTGACAACGTCTACTAAATCGATGAACGCTGGCTGCACGCACGAAAAAGAATTACTCATTGCAACGTTACGCTCATTGTAACGTTACGATCGGAGAAAGAGCGCTGCACGAGCGAACGAAAGGCACGATCGGCGTGAGCGTAAAAGTAAATTTATCAATCAAATTGTAGATTTCGTTTCACTCCTTCTTTGTATCCATACAAAATACTGATAATTCAATAAAAATGATTCAATTTCATTCATAAAAGTGTGCAATCATTTTATCAATGTTTTGTTATAACGTTGTCACGTTAAACTATCGTCCGTAAACCAACTTTACAGACAACCAATTTTTTTATCTAGATAAAACTAAAGTCAGCAGTAGCAGGCAGCGTTCGGGAAATTACGACACATCTTCTCGTCAGGTATACCTCAAAACCTGAAAATGAAATAGTACAACCAGTGCGTGGTGCCAGTGACGACTTATGGATCTGAAACGTGGTCATCTATTGCTGACCGTATGAGGAAGCTCAAGGTCGCTCAGCGAGCTATAGAGAGGGCCGTGCTCGGCGTGACAAACTTAGAAATTAGTATATCCTCAGTAGAACTAGAGTGAATGATATAACCCAACAGATTAGTAAGCTGAAGTAGAAATAGGCCGGCCATATTTTTTATTTTATTTATTTTTACAAAATATATTTATTAAATGACATCCGACAGTACAAATAAACTCACAAAAGTTTTTCCATGTACCGCGGATTCGTAACTTCGACCATGTTCAATCGGTTCGCGTAGCGACAACTTATATAATACATAGTGTGACAATATAACCTTTTTTTACTATATGTGTACCACAGCAAAGGACAGTTAGTGAGTATGATAAATAATATTAGTAATTGAGATAATAATGTTACGATTGTGTGTATCTATGTATATATTTATTAGTAGATTTGTATTTATGTATATTATGTGTGTTAGTATAGTTTTTTTAGTATAAATTATTAGTAGGTGTCGTTATCAATTTGTCTATAAAATACTGTTTAAGCTTATATTGAATATTTTTTTATATTTAGTTCATTTTTGATTGCTTTCGGAATTTGGTTCAAAAGAGCGGAACTTGATATTGTAACCTAAATTTTCCATACATATTTTTAAATTTTGTTATAGTCATATATGGATTAAGGTCTTGTCGTGTAAGCTTTGTATAGATACGGCTAATTTTTAATTCTTCCTTGCTATAATTTTCCAGCAGTAGTTGGTATTTCACCTTGTCGTGTACTGGTTGTATTGCAATGATGAAAAAGACCATAAGGATTTTTTTTAATTTATCTTTGATTTTGAGAGGGGTGATTTTTACATTTTTCACTCATCACTCATTTTTTGACATTTAAGAATGCGCAATTGTAGCTCGTATATTTTTTCAAGGTGGGTTTTATACGTGCGTCCATAACTGCTTAACCCATACGAAACTATTGATTCGCCGAGTGCTTTATATAGTAACATTAGCATGTGGTAAGGTACTTTACTCTTGATGAGGTAAAATTTTGCTAAGATTGCTCGTAGCTTATGACATACAGATTCATTGTGATAAGTCCATTTCATACGGTCATCGATTATTAAACCTACATTTTCTACCACTTCAATCTGGGGACATTCACAATTATTATTATAGATTGAACTTTGTATATTATGAAGACATGTATGATTATGAGCTATAAGATGAATGTCATGTTTTAATCTATTTTGACTCGAGCTAACGTACATTCTTTTAGTTTTATTCGAATTAAGTACAAGACCTGCGTCATGTGACCACTGCATGAGCCTCGTAAAATCCTCCTGTAACAGTTTTACAGCCTTATCCATATTGTAGTGGGCTGCTAACAGACAGGTATCGTCGACAAATCGAAAGATTTTACAGTTGTTAACCACTTTGTTGATATTATTCACGTAAGTGATTTAGTGTAGTGGTCCTAATACCCAATTAATTAATAAAAAGAACCCTGTGCTGTTCCTTCACTCACCAAAACTTTAATATAGCTAGAAGAACCAAAAATCGATGAAGAAAAAGGTTCTCTAATGGCAGCCTCATACCGGTAGGCGAAGTGTAGGGCGACCCTCAACTATATGGAGTGACGACCTGATAAGACATGCATGTAGTCGATGGATACAGGTGGCTCAGGACCGTGCTTTGTGGCCTTTCTTTTGGTTAGGCCTATTTTCATCTGTGGACTTGTTAAGGGCTGTAATGATGACGATGAAAACTAAATGATTACTAACTCTAAACAATGGATATCGATATCTCTTAAGAATCTATTATTGTAGGTACCGATTTTTCAGTCGGAATGCCGCCTTGTCCAATGAATGTGACAACTGTCAAAAGGTATTTCTTAGATTTGGTGGGGTATAAAAAGTTAAATACTATAGCCACCGATAAATATTTAACTTATTTTAGTGGATTGATAAATGGGTGATAATAAAATACTCCCCATTCAATAGGAAGGCCGATGCCAGCAGATGATAGATACGGGCTGACGGACGTTAACGATAACGAATGAAGCATTTACCAAAACATCACAAAAACACTAAAGCTTAACAATTTAAGTGAATTATCTAAAAAATAGAAACTGCCTTTAATATTATATCTAATTACGTATACATTCATTGCGGTTTGGGAATTGTAGTTCTTTTATTGTTATCACTCGTAGGAATACGCTGCTGCCCATCTCCTAGTTTATTCCCTTCTATTTCCTGTTACAACACCTTCGGGACGATATGACATAGTGGGTACTCCTACACCGCCACTATACTAACATGTGTATATGTATGACTAAAAATTATGTGAGCCTATTGTAAAATTATACTTTATCAGTAAAAGTTAAAAATCATGTAAATAGGTTTGTATTTATTGTTACGTAATTCAGCGGCTGTAGTATGCGTGCTAAAAAGTATTACAGTTGCTTTACAAAGTCATCTTGACTGGAATAGAACCACGCTCGCACTGAACACCAGCGTGATAAGGAAGCACCATGCTGTTGTGTTTCATATGGTGGTAACTCTTCTTACTTGGGAAGACTTTTGTGTGGCCGAGGTGACAATGCATTTGCATCCTGATGCTTAATCAAGCATAGACGTCTAGGCAACAGCACTCATTTACCTTCAGTTGGAATATGTACTCGTTTGTCACGCTTACTTCCACAAAAATATACGAATCTGAAAAATACGTGTATCATGTTACGAGATTTATGTATCATACATGTGAGATAACCCAATACCCTATATCAGTCCTTGGCTATCATAAAGGGCGACAGAGGGTAAACAGTGGATTTGCAGGAGCTTCTTCCTGATGTGATATTAAAATAATAAAAATTACGGTTGCCAACCCGTCTGCCAAATGTGGCATCTTTAATAAATACCCTCCCCTCCATGAAGTTATGTCAGAGCCTTCCTCTCAAATCCCCCTACATTCAGCAGTGAACTTTGATACGCTGTAATAATAAAATGCATAGCTCAATGTAATTAAAAGCGTCCACATTTTTTACCGTCGACTTTTGAATAGGAAGAAATAATTATATGTCAGGTTAACTCCTAACGGCAGGTATTACGCACTATGTTAATGACTATCGAACAGTTAACGCAAACACATTAGCTTAGCTGAACAGTTTCTTAAGGAGAAAACGTCGCGTCGTATGTACAGTTGTGTACTGAAATATGTAAACAAACTGATTATGTTTTACCTCCAACAAAATATTTTAACATATTTAGCACCTTTTTATAGAATAAAAGTAACAAACGAGCACACAGCTGGACCGATGGTAAGTGGATATTCTGAGCCATAGACACCTACATCTGTTCGCAGATTTGTAATGTCACCGAATCTTTACACTCACGATAAGAAACACAGCAACACAGCACTATGAGCTGTTACTTTACCCTAGTATTCTGTGAGAGCGTGGTCCTTTCCTGACCGAGTCGACCAATTTATACTGCAACCTTAATATAGTTAGAGCATACCTTTACCACGTGCAAGTACTCTGGAGGTAAGAATTTCCTAATCAATTTTAATTTTAACTTAAATGATCAATAATACGGTCAGCAAATATAATCGATATGATTCACCGGTAGCCTTACACCGAAACGATAATCGCTTGTTGAAACTAAAACGATGAATTTATCGACGATACTCAAAGAAATATGACCGAGTGCACCAAATTGATAAATTGCAGTATGAAATATTGCCTGTATTACATGGATAGGTGAAAATTAACGGCACATTCGCAAACCGTTTAAACTTCGGTATGTGGCAGATAAACACACTGACACAAGATTAAGGGTCGTTAATTTATTTAAGTGGGTTGTGTGGTCTTACAATCTATACATAAATATAATTAAAATTATCTGTCTGTAAACATATACACTGCATATTATACTTATAAGAATAAGTAACCCTATCTATTAAGAAGTAAAGGCAGTACCCTGTTGTTCTATTTTTTACATCGAACTCAAATATATTCAAACGATATTCAGGTAATCTTAATTGAGTTCTGTGTGTATTTTTCATATATTTTATCATTGGTTGCGCCAAAACGCACATTTTGAAGACTATAATAGCTGGTAGTATTTCCTTCCCATCACTTCCATCTCCTTCCTGCGCGGGCATATCCAATAGAAGGCCAGATATGGTGGCATCATTTTAAGCGACCAACAAGATGCGCTGGCCGAAAAGTGAAAGGTCGAAAATACGCCACCGGCCGTTGAGAGTCGTCGACGTGACGCCGCCGCGCCTAGTGGAAGATCAACGCTAAAACAGATGTGATTGCAAATATGTGTGAGTCGCGCCACAGAACAACCTAATAGTGACGGCTTTGCATAGTGCAATTTACCGTCGCGCACCACCGCAGCTGCAACGTAGTGCCATAAACCTCAGGCCTGAATAAAAGGCCGCCAGAAGATCAATGCCCAAAATTCGGCCACGTGCCACCTACACTAATAAATATGTACATATAAGTTCTAGTAATATTACATTACTTCATTAAAAAATGCATTTTCATTTGTAACAGAACTCATGGCCGGACTAGGTATATACGAGTATACCTATTATTTGATTGCTGATTGTTAATCAGTAAAGATTTTTATTTTTGAGAAGGAAACCTTCTCAAAAATAAAAATCTGGTTGTACAACTAAAAAAGCTTTGAACATTTACCGTTCTTTCATCATCATGACGAAACAACAACAGGTATAATTGAACAATCAAACAAGCTTACCTTTAAAAGCGTCCTTTCGATGATTAGTCCCACTCGCCCATACTGCCACATTTTACCGCTACAGCCCGCAACGGTTGTAACCATCGATATATATGTAGTACGCCCTAGATTTCGCATTTCGAATCTCAAATGACTCACTTTGCTCAAATGAACTGTACTGCAATCCGTACACCTTTCATTTAGTATCATTTAGTGTGGCTGCGATATTCATACAGTGCGGAGCGGCGCTACTAATACCAAAATTCATATCAAATTTTGATCCTGGACGTAAATCACAATTCAGTAGGTAGTCAAGTTACTAAAATTATTTCTTAATGATTTCTTATATTGCTGTACTACCATATGTCAGAGGTGTCACAGACAAGATTGGCTATATCTCGAAGCGAGCTTCTATTAGAACATTCTACAAGCCACCGAAGAAGATTAGTCAGTTCCTACCATCCGTCAAGTGTCATATTCCTCTACAAGATGCAGGAGTGTACAAGCTTGATTGTGAATGTGGTCTTTCTTATATAGGACACACAAAAAGATCAATTAGTACCCGCGTAAAAGAACATGTAGCTGATGTGAAGCATCAACGTTCCGGGAAGTCTGCAGTTTGTGATCATATCCTAGACGGCCCAACCATTACATCAGATTTGATAGACCACAAATCCTCGCGAAAGAACACCGATTCCTACCAAGGATGATACGTGAGGCTATTGAAATTAAAAAAACATCCTAATTTCAATAGAGAAGGAGGCTGGGTACTACCACCTGCTTGGGATTCTATAATCAATAAAATTAAAACTAAACCCAAGCATACCACTGCAAGACCTCAAGACATAGTCAGTTCATTTTACATAGATCGGACCATAAACAATAATTAAAAAAGCTGAAGGTACTCCGGGTTTAACAATGACATCGGGACCTCAGTCATCTCAGTCCCCCGTGACCATGGGTGCTGGTAAGCGCCCGAAACGTCGGGAATTAAAAATAAAAGTAATTAAAAGCAAAAATAAACGCGATAAAATCCGTAAAAGTAGTTTTAATCAAAATTATTTCTTGTTCAAGTGAAAAAATAGGTAATAATATCCGTAATACTACATTACAAATAAATATTTATTCATTTAAATACTACGCTATCTACAATCATAGACTAAAACATGCGGGTATTCCGTCACAAAACCGAATTTATATAAAATATTTTTCTGAACAAAGACTGTTTTTAAAAATAGTTTAAATTTATTAATTGTTTTATTTTTAGTATAAAATAATAACTACTACCTGTACAAGTATATATATATATATATATATATATATATATATATATATATATATATATATATATATATATGTATATATTACGGCTGTAACGATTCCGATACCGATACTCGGCAGACCGATACATCGGCATCGCCGACTATATACAATCGATATAAGGTGTTTGAAGAGCGCGCGAAAAGGATAACACATGCGCGACGTTTTTACTCAGCTCATTTGTCTCAGAGTGTCTGTTATTAACTGCAGGTCTCATACAAAACGATTTGCGTAACAGATTATCTGTTAATAATTTAAACAAACTTTGTTTTCTTAACAATAATCTACCAAAAGTTTATTTACTGATTTATCTTTTATATCAGTTTACTTTACCACTTTGTGTAATGTAAATTATTTTCTTAATTAGAGCTTTGATTGCGTGATAATAATCTTGATTATTCATATAAATAAATGTTTTCTTTGAATTTGGAATTGAAATTTTGATTTGACATATTCCCTTCTCAAATTCAAACAGAAAAAAAACAAACAAAATAATCGAAAATTAGTTTTTTTTTTTCTATTTCTTCTAAGCCATCGATAAAGGTATCGGTATCGCCGATTATAAACAATTTTTACATACATTGATTATTTTATCTACGTTCATCGTATCTTACGGTTTCTGACGAGACAACAATGGAAATAATCTCAATCGAACGGCGCCTACAGATGAGCTGTAACAAATATTAAAACGGTGAATCTCACCTTCATTCTTCAGAGTTAGCTACTGTGGACAAATCTTTATTACAGAGAGCACGAGGGATCTGTGACAGCAAACACTTGGAAAAAAAACACGCCGAGCTTCAGCACGTTAAACAGGTTCTGCACGACAACAAGTTTCAGGTCTCGCGCCTACGTCACAGTGACTGCCACAATCGAGCGAGTGTTTAATGTACTACTATACGTCAGAGGTGTCACAAACAAGATTGGCTACATCTTGAAGCAAGCTTCTATCAGAACATTCAACAAGCCGCCGAAAAAGATTAGTCAGGTCTTACCATCCTTCAAGTGTAATATACCTCTACAAGATGCAGGAGTGTACAAACTTGACTGCGAATGTGGTTTCTCATATAAAGGGCAAAAAAACATTAAAACCCGCGTAAAAGAACATAAAGCTGACGTAAACACTGGGGACCCTGCAGTTTGTGACCATATCCTAGACGGTCTTCGCCATTACAACAAATTTGATAGACCTCCTCACAGGAGGACGTCAATTCCTGCCAAGTATGGTATGTGAGTTGCCATTTAAACCATTGAACCATTGAATTTAAAAAAACATCCCAATTTCAATAGAGAAGGAGGCTGGGTACTACCACCTGCTTAAGATCCTGTTTTTAATAAAATTAAAACTGAACCCAATCATACCACAGCAAGACTTCAAGACACAGTAAGTTCATTCTGCGTAGATCAGACCAAAAGAAATAATTAAAAAGCTGAAGGTACTCCGGGTTAACTCTAACATCGGCACGTCAATCACCTCAGTCCCACGTGACCATGGATACTGAATAGCACCCGAAACGTTGGGTATTAAAATCAAGTAAATTAAACGCAATAACATCAGTAAAAGCAGTATTATTCAATGTGTAGTGTTCGCGTAAATATAAGAAATCATTAGGTAAACTTTATTTAATTGTTCGATTATATGTTTTAGCTTCCAGAAATTTAAGTCTTACCTTAGATTTAGGTAGAAGAACCAGAAGATTACAATTATGCTATAAAATAAAAATTTGTTGTTGATCACAACATAAAATCATTCGATGTAAATGTGTGTATGAATAAAAAGAGAAATATTAATAAAAATAACTCAAAGGATTTATAAAAATATTTATAAAAATTATATTTAAAACGATGAGAGGGAAGGTCTTGGTCGGAGAAATTGAATTATAATTTCATGAGGATGCTAACGCTTGTTTTAATGGAACGAACACACACCCTATTACTGGGACGGTATACCGCAGATACATTTTTAATGTAATAGTTTATTGCGCCTTAGTTACATTTTTTATATTAAGGCTGACCAAGAGAGCTACGGTAACTCAAGAGCTTAAAGTTACGTTACTTTATGTTTCCTTTTGCTTTACAGCTACGGAAAAGATAGTTCTAGTTTGTGAATGTAATCTAGACCTTAAGAAATAGGTATCACGTAAATCGGGAAATAAGGGATCGATTCCTGTTTAAATACGAAGAACTTGTCGCGTCTGCGGTCAACTGTGAAGAACTTGCAGCTTTTTACTCGTATGGAAACAAAGAGAGTGGAACCGAGACATCAACTGACTATATTAACAATTTCTCTGTCCGCAAAAAAGATACACAATAGTTAAACCATCGAAATGTTTAAATATGACTCACGGGACAGTGAAATGGTTAAGGATGTTAAACGAATTAAAAATCTAAGCCAGCGTTGATCGTAATTGGTTCCGTACAACATACTGTTTCATGAGTTTAAGGCGTTAGTTTCTTTTGACTGCATCGATAACGTTTAAGGACGTATCGTCTATTTTAAAGATGTGTTCTCTCTAAGAAATGACGAATAAATGTAATTATTTATAATATTAAAGTGAAAAACGAAGTCCTACGGTACGACGGTATGACAACCGATGGACACATGCAACCATACAAAGAACGCGTAACAGCAGATGGGTTGTCATTTCGAGTACTAAGATGGAATGCTCACAGCCTTCGCTTACACTTCAGACCGGAAAACAGAAGCGCTCGCTATACTGCTTGGCAGCAGAAATAGCTACGAAGGTCATACCTACCCTGACGGGCTCCTAAGTAGAAAATACGTCATATTACCTAGTAAATCATCAAATTCAGATCATCACATGTTTTTCGCTAAATCATATTTTAAAAATATGTTTCAAGTACTCTCATAAATTATACATCCTAACTTTGTTATTAATCTGTAGCACGGCCGTTAATATACGACTGGCTTCAAAATTAGAATAAAGCAGTGGCAGTCTCCACTGGACTTAAATTTGTTCACATTTTGTGCTCTAAAGTTCGTTTTTAAAATATTAAATATGTGGGCGCATCTACAAAATACCGGTGTGAGTGAGAGGTGTCGTCACTGTAGCGGAGCGTGATATCAATGGTGGCAAGACGGAATTGAGGCTATATCGAGAAATCCCCACTCATTTGTTTACTATAAATTTCACTGTAGGCTCCGTGCTGAAGTCATTCTACGAGTGAAGTCAATCGACGAGTATTAAGTATTCGTAGTTCTAAAGATGTTAATATTTACGGAGCAACCATCCGCTCAATAAAATAAAGTTAGTTCTGTCCGTTGTGGCGAATCTTCTGGTGCAGACAAGAAGGTTTATTCCTATATTGTAACCCAAACACGTACGTATCTCTGGATCCCTAAGGCCTAGGGACTTGAAATTTGGTAGGAATATTTCTATCGTGGAGTAGTGGTCAGCTTAGAACAGATTTTATGAAATTCCAAACGCAAAGGTTGCGGCAGCGGTAATTTAAAAAAAATCACATCTTCAAACTATAAGCTCTTATTGGTATAAAACTTGGCCAGAATATTCTTTTGAGCATCTTAAAAATTACTAAAAACGGATTTTATGAAATCACACCCACAAAAGTGGGGGGTGTTAAAAAAATTACTTTTAGTCTACCTATATGTTTTAATTTCAGTGAAATTATTATTTTTGTTATCTTAAGTTCTATTGAGACGGAATTTTACGAAATTCCACTCACGAAGGGGATTGCGGGGGTGTTATAAAGAAAGTTAAAAATTATTAATTATAATTTAGTTAGTATTAATCTGTAGATTTGTTTTTGTATTGGAGGGGGACCTGTATAGTTTAAAAACTCAATTAGACTTGGTGGGTGGCACTGCTGTCGAGATCCAGAAATCACCCGAGCGAAGCCGGGGCTGCTCGTGTGTCCAGTGTCTTCATATTTATTGTGACCTATCATTTACAATAACATAGTATTAAATCTCCCGCTTATCGTTTTTTTATATTTACTACCCCCGCTATATTTGTAAATTGAGGAAAGTATTAACATTTATTTTTTCAATATGTACAAACCCTTTCTAACAGAGTCTATAAAAATTATAATTCATATTAAGAGTACCTTTGAACACTCAGCGTTTTATAGAATGCCATAAGAATGCAGTAACTTATTTTGAGTCTAACTAAATTTAATTTGATTTATTGAGAAAATTAGCGAAATAGACTGCAATGAAATCGTAGAGATATTTTAAACTCTGCATTAATTAAAGACATACGCCTTTTCCTATGTCAAGAGGGTATTAAATTTTAATCCTCATATTCGGCTGGTGTATTGTGTGTGTAGTGAACTATGAATTGCAGTACCAAATGTTTTGCGCCTCTGCCGCTGGTTTCCATTGATAGTCTGGGTATGACGTAAACGAAGTAATTGTGCAGTAAGAATAAGACTATATTATACTTTTAGATTTTGTATGTTATACTATATCAATTGTAGGTAAACCTCCTTTGAATAAATAAAGATATATATATATATATATATATATATATATATATATATATATATATATATATATCTTTATATATATAAATTAAATTGAATGTCTATATCGCCGTTTATCGGGAGTTAGATATGCTGCTGAAGCCAAACAAAACAACCGACAAGCAATCGCTGGGCACAACATCATTTATTATTATTAGCGCAACAGCTCTACCAGGAAACTCATAGAATACTAACGTGAAATAGCAACTTAATGCTCCTGTGTTTCACAAGGTGAGGTAGAGACCCCTTTTACTGTAAACGAAGCATTTTATTTTAGTCCTCAGGGGTGGCAACGCACCTGCATTTTATTAGTCCATCCGATGTTAAGTGGTTGCTGTGGCTCATAGACATCTACTTCTATCCTCGATAACGAATCAAAATGCTGATGTGTTATCACCCGTGAGGACTGGGACGTAATACCTCGTTTCCGTTAAAAAGTAAGTACTCTGAGAGAGCGTTGTCCTTCCCTGGCCGAGCCGACCCATTTGTGCTCCTACTATACCAGTAATATAGCTGCAGAAAGGCTCTACCACGTTTCCTTTAAAAAAATGTAGAAAAGAACGCTTCCACAAGCCGATCGAAGCAGCATATCTTATTTTTTATCTTTCCTATAACACATTACATGAATAAAACGAAACTTTAGAGTCTAGGAACCAATAAGTTCTATTAAAACTTTTTGAAAAATCCTTCTTTTCTTGTTTTTAGGAATTGCCTTTTTCCAACAGTATTTTTTTAAGGACCAGTAAAAAAGAAAAGAAAAAGTATAACAAATAGTAAAACAGAACTATGAGCTGTTAAACATGTAGAGAGAATTAATAATAATTTATAATTTATTTTATTTTGATAAACTGTACAAATTATTCCAATAACTCCTAATTTAAAAATAGTGTACAATAACATGCACCGGAACTAGGATAAACCTGTATCTCAGGTGTATGTGCTAAAAGATACATTAACAAATATTTTCTGTTTCTTATATAAAAAGAATAACGTACAACTAATAAGGGTTATTTCGGTAAAATATATTTTCATTAATTTACTTATGATATAACTTAAAACAATGTTCGAATTATATTTTTACAGTCGGCCATTTTAAATGGATATATGAACAAAGTTGCATTGCCTTGATTATACAAAAAAGGGCCGAGGAATGTAAAAAACCTATGCATGAAAGAATGCCTTATTCTAATGTAAGTTTCAATTACTTTACCTTTACGTCTTTTATCAGTGACCTCGCTTCTATAGGATAATTTTAAGTGCTGTTTTGGTAACGTACTCATAACGAATAACTGGCGTTGTTTATTCGCTGCGCGAATGATAAAAGAGTGACAAAGCAAAATGTTGCATAAGTGAACGAAAGAGTCTGCTACGGACGCCCTAGATGAAAGTTTACAGAAACAATTGGCGATATGTTGAAGCTAGTTTAAAAGTACCCTGAACCGAGGAGCATGTATGCGTAGGTATATGGATGTAAAGGAGACAAGAGAGATGTGTCAGGATCATGCCAAATGGAAGTTATTGCCTACCCCTCTCAGTGATAGGCGTGAGTGTTTATGATGATTGTGATGGACTCTTAACATCCTGATGAGAAATGATCAGTTTGTCAGAACCACCGTACATTATAGCATTGATAGTATTAACCTTAGTCGATTTTTACAACACCCAAGAGACAAATTGGGCCCATGGTGTCCCTTATTATTATTAGAAATATTCCATTAATAGAATCCATTTAGAGTAGTCATAAGGAACCAGAGTAGAGAGTAAACAATATATTTTATAAAATATCAAAATAAACATATAATGTTGGTACTGAAAAAATAAGATTCTTATATAGCATTCGTGATGCACGACTCTTTCGCATGTTAAATTTTCAGACCATTTCATTTACAGAGATAAAATCTCTCTGAACGAATTGTTGATAAACTGGAATTGTTTTTGAATACAAAAACTTACCCAATACTTAATTTCGTATTCAATAGACTGTTAATTTGACAAACATAATCGTAGGTTTGAAACTGTGTGCTTTGAACCCGTTTCACTTAAGGTCTGTTCTGCTAAGGCTATAAATTGTTATGTGTTGTTTTCCTTCTAAATAATTTTATAATTAAAATATTGAGAAGTAGTAAAGCTCCGTATGTTGTTGTTTTTTATTACATAATATTTATTGGTATTGGTATTTAATAGTTACTTAATTTAATACTTGGGCAACCAAGCTTTGTTCGGAAAGTAAATTATCTACTATCGTTATAAACATTGTTAGTGCCATTTCCGAGAAAGCAATCATATAAGTATATACTAACAAGAATTTCTTTAGATCACTTACGATATTTGCTGTAGTTTATATTGACACCTTAAACTTGTGTAACTTTATGATTGACACACTGCGAGTAGACGACGCTGCAGGACAGCTTTGTTACGAGCTAGAAATACATTCAAAAGTATATAAACAATATTATTATTGCTTCATTTTTTTGAAAATATTATAGTAAGATGATTGATAAAACCGCGTTTACTTTTTCTTTGCTATCCATTATATCTTCTCAGTATATATGTTAACGCATCCTTTTCAAAAAGACTTACATATTCAACCTCATGAAATTATAATTTAATTTTACCGATAAAACTCTTCACCGTTGGCATGCATGATGTAGCTTTATTACACAAGACGCTGAAGTAATTTCCTCTTCACATATGACAAATCCTTGGAATTCTTTACATTTAATATCGCTGTATGTATTCATGAAATGATATTCCTTTCGGATATACATATTTACTTCTGCACAGAAGTAAATATGTATATCCGAAGCACTTAAAGAGACGATTCAGTTGCTGGTTTCCGAACCGCTTTCGCTAAACGTTTTATACTGAATCCTGTAAACCTGTACTCAAACACAGAACACACACACACTCCACACATACACGTACACACACATACGCACGCGCACACACACACACACACACACACACACACACACACACACACACACACACAACACAACACTTTTTCTGTTTATTTCTTTATTTTCGTGTGTTGTAATGTTAATTTATATTTGGGTGTTTTGGTCTCTATTTGTTGTATGTATTGTATTTGGTATCTATTTGTAGTCTGTAGGCACTGTAGCCAAAATACAGAATGAATTTTCTAGTTTGGCTTCAGATGACCAAACAAGTTCGTTTTGTGTTATTTTAGCCAATAAGTAGCCTGTAATATGTAGCTATGGTTTGTAATGGAAATAGAAATAAACAATTATTATTATTATTATTATCGTCGTTCACATAACCAGTTATATAACCAGCATCAAAGTTTACTAGTGATAACAATATACGTTAAGGAGTTTCCTCGTCACGGGATGATCTAGGTCGCAGTAACCGGTCATGACTATCATTATATTTTGCTATCGAATCTCAACGTGTACATACTAATGTAATAGAATATAAAATGAATCGATTTTTGACTTGCAACTCGCACTGGACCACTACATCATCGTTATGAATAGGTTTTATCATTCTATTCTATTTTATTCCACTTAATCGCATCGTATATACCAAACTTTAAAACCATGCCAGTATTAGCTGAGGAATCTCTGCGTTTAAAGAATCCAAAGAAGAGAAACCGATTGGAAGCATCAGGTCATCAACAATTATAAATCATAAATCTTTGAAAATTTATTTCATTCTTTGTATCTGATAGGATATTTCTACTCAAAATTATAATAAAATGCCGTTGCCGGCATGCTTACCAAGCGTGGCAACTATGGCCAATTTTCTCCAAATGAGTTAATTTGTGGTGAAGGTCTATTTTTGGCAGTGGACTTTTATAGTCTGTAATATATAGATGGATAGATCTGATATAATGGAGAAAACACTGCCCAGTCAACGTCGTTAAGTTATTTAAGTTCATTTTCATTCATCTTATGACTTTATCTCATAACTATATCTTTAAATAAATATCATCGGAATCTATATACATATATGTGGCTAGGTTTTGGTGTTGGTGATTAAAATATACGCGTTCTATGATTAAGTAAACTAAAAATTTGGGCGCAACAAATACATTATAAAATGTTTATTTGTTTGGAGTTGAAAATTGCCAAATTAATTCTGAAGATACTTCAGGCAAAAGCTTAAAGCCGTTTGTTTTCAGTTTGATAAAACTTTTTAAAGCGTGCCACGAAGCGGTAGCAGTTTGAAAGCTGAAAATGTGGTTGGTTTTATCAAAGGGAAATATTAATTTCGTTTCATTTCGCTGTTGTTTTGCAAATTTAAGGCTCTACATAGAATAATACAAAGCATTATCTTTTAATTTAGTACCATTAACTTACATAGTTTAATAAGATATTGAAAATATAAGTAAGTTATTTAATAAAAAATAAGTAAGTGTTCTCACTGTAAAAAATTGAATCATCTCACTTGCACGAATATCTCAGAGAAATTGTTTTATTTAATGAAACAGAAGGAAAGTCATAACTGGAACTGTGAAAATTGCAAAAATAAATGTCAAATTTCAAATAACCCATCAACATCAGCTGAAATACAGGCAAGTAATACATCGACACCACAAGTCTTTGCTACACGCCGGAGTAAAAATAATGTAAACATTACAAATGCAAACTCTTTTGCATCTCTCTACTCTGAGGTTTCGGAGGATGATGATTTCTCTGTTTCCAAAACACCGAATTTAAACAGAAGCTGTCCCGAAGAAGGTCTTGTTACGAACGAGGTTTTGGATGACCGCAAAATAAAAATAGCTAACTTAGAAAATAAACTCCAAATAGCCGAAACAGAAATAGAAAATTTATGGTTGGAAAATAGCTCTCTAAAAAGACAAATTTTAAAATATGAAAAAAGACGAAACAACTGACACACATATGTCGAACAACGCCGGTAAGAAGTGCTAGTTTAAGAGGACGCAAGAGCCTAAATAAAAGTAAATTTGATTTCACATGCTTAGACTAAACAAAAGATGAATTTGTTACTCAACCACATAATGAATCAGATGAGAATAAATCATCCAGCCCAAAAAAGACACCGGAGAATGTAAGAAAGGTGGATAATACTACTGAATTGCCTGCACAGGAAAGAGAAGACTCCACTAACAATACTATAACAAATGAGACGAAAAAAAGGTATTAATATTAAGTGATCAAAACGGTAAAGGTTTTCGCAGTTTACTCCAAAATATAATTGATAAAGAATTCCAAGTAACATCTATAGTAAAACCAAATGCTTTTCTATCACAAATTTTAACATATTGTAATACTATATGTAAAGATTTTACTAAATCTGACTATGTTATAATTATAGCGGGTTCAAACGACCGCAACCCACTAAGCTTCAGATCTTCTCTGTATTACCACTTATCCTTACTATCAAACACAAATGTACTAGTTGGTGAAATATTAAACAACAGAATCTTAAATATTGGTAAATTAAATGATCAGTTGCGTTACTTGTGTTCTCAATTTCATCACGCTAGATTCGTACCATTAAACTATGGAGACACAAAGCAACATTATAGGTTATATATGAGTAGAATTATGTTAAGAGAAATACTCAGTGTAGATTACAGAAATAGATTTGTTGATTATAACACCATCAAACCGCAATATTTGAAACAACCTAACTCAAAAATAGTGCAAAAAGAAATTACACAATACTTCAAAAAAATAATATCACAAAGACGAATAATGTTACTAATAAACACAAATACACAAATATAAGTAAAGTTCAACTAACTATTCCATATATTTTCAACAAAATAAAACTTAAACAAGCTAATGCTACTCTAGGTCCTAACAAAACTATTGAAAGTGACAAAAATTCATACTTTTTTCGTAAATAAAGATGAAAACCGTTTTAATATAATTCACTTAAATGTTCAAAGTATTAAATCAAAAACAGAACAATTGGAATTGCTAATGCTGGAGAAAAACATCGATGTATGTTGTTTCTGTGAAACTTTTTTAAAGAATCACGAAGTTGACATATTTCAAATTGACGGATATAAAGAAGTAGCTCATTTCTGTAGGAAACGTAAAAAGGGAGGCGGTGTTGCCATTTTTGTAAAAAATTCTATTGATTACCACGAACTTCAATGGATATCAGATATGGCTATAGAAAATCATTTTGAATGTTCTGGTGTGTTAATAAGTGGATTAAACTATTTAATAATATCCGTGTATAGAACACCAAATAGTGACTTGGATGTTTTTTTGATTAATATGGAGTATTTATTAAGAAAAATAACAATACTAACACGAAATTGTTATAAAAATATATTTGTATTAGGTGATTTTAATGTAAATATATTAGAAAATCATAAACAAAGTAAATCGCTACTGAACATGTTTCAGGCTTATAAATTACATCCTACTATTTTGATACCTACCAGAATTACTTCACACTCACAAACATGTATTGATAATATTATGACTAATATGAAACAATATAATGTTAGTGTATTAGATGTTGGGGTATCTGATCATACTTGTTAATTGATATCGATTCCTTCAAACAAAAGCTTTAAGAATAAGTTTTAGTATATGTTCATAAGCAACCCAGACATGTATATAGAGATTTTCTTAAAATACCTATCACAGATTAATTTCACAGATGTTTATTCACAATGTTATCCCAATGACGCGTATACAATATTTTTTTTAGATCAGTTTAGTCTGATTTACGGGCTTTGTGTGCCAAATAAAAAAATTTAAATTACATATAAAAAGAGATTAAAGTGGAAAACAGAAGGTATTACGATATCCAGTAGGAACAAAAGACAGTTATATTTAAAGAAACGGTATACAAACTGCCTTGCTGTGAAAAATAAATACAAAAGTTATTGTAAAATTATGAAGGCAGTTACTAAGCAATCAAAAAGAAATGCAAACATTAACTATATAAACCAAAGTAGTAATAAAAGCAAAGCTTCGTGGCAAGTTATTAAACAAAATACTACAAAAATAAATAATATTAATGAGACAATAGAAACTATTCAAAAAGATGACATTACAATTAATGAACCTCATAACATAGCTAAATTAATGAATGACTATTATAACAAATTAAATAATCCTATCCAATCTATTGGCGACATAACATTCAAACCAATGACTAATCCAAATTTAAATAGCATTTTTATGACCCCTGTAAATATTTCCGAAACTATTAACATTATGAATAATTTAAAGAACAAAAAAAGTATAGGCTATGATAATATACCGATGAAAGCAATAAAATCAAGTACACATTTAATAGCGGAACCTCTAACGTATATCATAAACTTGACCTTAGAAACAGGAATTTTTCCAAATGAGTTGAAAAAAACACTAATAAAGCCTTTATACAAAAAAGGTGCCAAAAATGACATGAACAATTATAGACCTATTGCTCTATTATCAAATTTTTCAAAAATATTCGAAAAAGTCATATCAAATAGGTTAATATTATTTTTAGACAAATGTAAGATTTTAAATGTAAATCAATTTGGGTTTCAGAAAGGGAAGAACACGACATTGGCTATATTCAAAGTTTTGAAAGATATTTGGAAAGATGTAGATCAAAAAAGGACTTGTGTTGGTCTCTTTTTGGATCTGTCAAAAGCGTTTGAATGTGTTGTTCATAATATATTGATAAAACAGCTTGAACATATAGGCATACGTGGAATAGCCCTAAAATTAATGGAATCTTATTTAACTGACAGAATACAGGCAAAAATTTTAGATATATTTGACAAAAAAACAAAATCAATAACTCAAGTGCATTCTGATTTCAAAAAATTAAGCCTAGGTGTACCGCAAGGTAGCATACTAGGTCCACTGATGTTTTTAATTTACATAAACGAGCTTCCTTTAATGATCAATCATCTATGTGTAATGTATGCTGATGATGCTACAATATTCTTATCAAGAGATAAACTAGATGATGCATATTTTGTGAATGAAATTTATAACACACTATACACAGTAGTGAACTGGCTAACTTCAATTAATTTAAAAGTAAAACAAAACAAAACTAATAGAATTTAGGAATTATAGAAAAGCTCCAATTGAATTAAATATTATAATTGACGGTGAAAAAATTGAGAAAGTGCATGACATGAGATTTCTGGGTATCAACATTGATAGTAATTTGAACTGGAAATCACATGTTGAGAAAGTAAACAGTAGGATTTCAAGCAGTTGTTACGCCATATCAATATTGAAAAATGTAGCATCTAGAGATGTATCAAAAAATTATTACTATGGTCATGTCTATCCACTTCTGACATATGGAATTATATTCTGGGGCAATTCTGTTAACATTCAGTCGACATTTGTTTTGCAAAAAAAGTGCTTAAGAATTATGTATAATATTAATCAATATGACTCTTTAGAAATGTATTTATAGATTGTAAATTTCTGGCGTTGACTTGATTGTCAAAGATAACCAACAACATTTTAATATTAAAAAAGAATCAAAAAAGAACTTACGAACTCAACACGCTTTTGATGTGTGCATTGTTTAATCATCTAGTTACATTTATAGTAAAAGTACTTTAATAAGCGGAATCAGAATCTTTAACCATTTACCTATATACATTAAATCGTTAGAGAGCCCAAGATTCAAAAAAAAGTTAAAAGAATGGTTATTATCAAAATGTTTTTATAATTTAGATGAATTTTTTGGAAGTAATTATTGATTTATTGTAGCGCTTTATTTTATATTTTATTATATTGTACGTCCGAAATGGACAAACTGTTGTAACTATACTCTGTATTTGTAAGACCTTATGTACACAGTTATGACAATAAATGATAAATGATAAATGATAAAAGTAAAGAAGGGTTACGTACCTATCTATCCTAGAGTGACATACGATTTTACAGCGTTCGTGGGTAAGTTGCTGCTGCAGTTAATCCCGAATAAAAAATATATAGTTACCTTTTTTATTTCTTAAAAATGTCTCATGGCTTGGATCCATATTTTTCGAAAACTGAAGCACAGTGACCAACGGTGTTATCAGAATTTCGGAAGACTAAGACATCAGGAAATCTAAAGAATGATTAGTCTCTAACTCCAGTGAATTGTATTTTGGTGTTTATGGAGTTAAGGTAATTTAAAAACGCATCCCACTATGTGGTGGTAAAATTAGTAAACTGTCGTCTACGTACCGCTTGTAGAGCTATAGATTTACAGGAGCAGTAAGAAGTGCGCAGGGTTCAAGATCTTCACCGCCATTGCATAGATTTGGTAGGCCACAAATCCTCACAAAAGAACACTTGTTTCTAATAAGAATTCTTGAGGCTAAAGAAATTAAAAATAAAACACATAAAATAACTTCAATGGGGAATAGGAATGGATGCTACGATCTGCTTGTGACCCCATAATTAATAAAATTAAATCTAAACCCAAGCACACGACTAAAAGACTTTAAGCTACTGTAAGCTCGTTTTTCGTAGATTGGACCAAAAATGAATATACAAAAGCTGAATGTATCCAGGTTAACTATGACATCAGGAATTTAAACACCTCGGTCACCTACTTGACCATGGGTGCTTTAAAGCACCCTAAACTTAGGGAATAAAGTAAAATTAAACGCGATAACATCCATAAAATTAGTTTCACTGAATAAGAGCGTGTTACCTGTCCACCTAGAAAAGCTGTCCTAGACTTAGTTCTAGTTACTGACTCTCTTTTCCCGTCTAACTGGAACGCAAATGTAAGTTACAGTTGGTTAGCGCTAAAATAATATGGAAGACGATAATGTAGATCTGACGGTCTTCTATGCATTAAATAATCCAGTTTTGTGAGTTTTGACACTAAATCTTATTAAAATTATGAAAGTGAAAGTATATTGATTTGGATATTTGCTTTCCAGGCACGCTTGAATGGTGGAACGGATTTTAATAACTTTGACTAAGAAGTTATATATGGGATATATCGAATATACCGGAACTAATGTGTGTCTGAAGTCGAGACTTTGTTGAATAAAGTCTTGGGTTGGCGGCGACTAAATCTGATCCATTTCAATCCCCAGAAGACATAAGTTTGCGCGTTACCGTTAAAAACCCCTTGTGGTATCTCCTTAGTTTCAGGCATTCCCCTTGCTGCCTCAGCGAATATCGGAATCCTCGTAGTCAACTTATCGAATCACTATGGTCACTTGGAAAAGAAGGCCGAATTAGCGTCAAAAAAGTTCGGTATGCTAAGTAGAGCGGGATAATATTTCATGCCGGCACACTGCTTGCAACTTTACAGGGCGCAAGTTTGGCCTCACGTGGAATACTGTTCTCATGTCTGAGCCAGAGCACCCCAGTGCCCGATCCTTCCACTTAACCGTATCCCGCGCAGAACGGCTTGAATCGTCGACGACAAATTTCTTTCTGATATACTCGATTCACTGGCGCTGCGAGGGGATGTTACATCCCTTTGTATTTTATATCGTATCTACCATGGGGAGTGCTCTGAAGCATTGTCGAATTAATTCCAGCCACCAAATTTTACGGACGCACATCTCAACTAAACTTAATATACCATCCACACCATCTGGATGCTTGACGGTCCATCACAGTGCATTTTACTAGAAGTTTTCTTCTTCCTAAGACCTCTCTGTGGATTCGTTTACAACCGGCGATTTTTCCGAACCGATACGACTTAGGGACTTTCAAGAAAGGAGCTCACTCCTTTCTAAAAGGCCAGCAACGAACCTGCGATTCTTCTTGTCTTGCAGTTGTTCATGGGCAATGGGCAGCGGTAGTCACTTATCGGCAGGTGAACCGCATGCTCGTTTGATCAATTTCCAATGAAAAAATATGAATAGAAAATAAAGCAATTTTTGCAATGTTTATTACTAAAGATTTACAGCTAAAACTAAATTTCTTAATCACGATCTGAATAATGATATGATAAAGTAGTTTTACGAATAGAGATGTGTAAATTGTAATTGATTTAATAAAATTTATAGTAATACAAATCCCACGTAATAAAACCCATTAAAAAGAAGCCCTGCTTAACACATCCCAAATTCAACAACATTTTTTATATATGTATTTTACTTTACTTTACTTTTTTTACTACTTATACTTTTTTACTTTACTTCGCCTGCTAGTCGTAATATAAGATCGGAAAAAAAGTTTCATCGTATTTTACTCGTATATACAAATTTAAGACATTTTTTCTAAGTTTAATAACATTTAAAAATATTTTGCTCGAAACTTGTTGCCATCTTGTAGGTATTGGCATAATCCCATTGCTGTAGAAATCTTGGGATATTTGATTAAAAAATGACACAAATAGTTTTGACACTCCTTTCTTGGTGTTAACCTAACAATACCCAAAGAATTCTGAACAGACCTAAACAGATGAAAATCAGAGGTTGCAAGGTCAGGAGTTTATGGTGGTGCCTTAACACATAAATAAATAAAAAAAGACGACAAAAACATCTTAGTAGTAGAGTAAAATTCCTCAAAATTACTGTAAAAAACTGCGGGCCTGCCTAAGTTCAGCAGTGGACTTTGGAAAAGCTAGGCTGTATAATTAATGTAACGAAAAAATACTTAAATTAAAACAGTGGCAATGTTTATATCGCTCGGCTAATTCCTTAGATTTCTTTAGTTTAGAAGGATTGTTCTTTAACTAAAGTTTAAACTCGACTATCAATAAACCACTTTTTGATAAAGGTCGGACTAGGTCGTTTAGTATGTACAAATTATGGTCCGCATTGGCCTCTCCCGTTTAAGGGAGAAATTTCTTTTATATGTCACGCAGATGTCTTGTTTTATTTTACGTAATTCAACACATGTTAGTCGCAGTAAAAATGAAGGCAGTTTTTAATTTCATTTTATCTTTGCTAAACATAATTTAGATGACCAAAAAAGTCTCCTTCATAATAAAATTTTCTTCATTATTATTCTTCGTATTTTAAAGTCCTTTTATAAAGTCGTTTTTCAAAGAAAAGAAACATTAATAAATTAATCACATCTGAGTCTACAGATAAAAAATTGTCACAATTGTTTAGCTGAGAATATTGAGAAAGTGAATTTTGGACCGGGCCGGAGAGAACCTTAAAAATTATAATTAATTACTTTGGTACAAGAAAAAATATTATAATATCAGTCCATTAATTAATCATTTTAAGCGAGTTCTCTTCCCATCTTTAAGATATTAATAGGTAGGGCAAAATGTTCTTTCTTATTTTGTTTGTATAAAAATGAAGAAAAATCTATTTACTTGTACTGGTTTAATCAGTCTGGTTTTAATCAAAGTCGAGTTTGAAACTTTGGTTAAAGAACAATCCTTCTAACTAAAGAAATCCCTTAGCCAGGCGATATAAACATTGGCACTGTTTTAATTTAAGTATTTTTTTCGTTACATTAATTATACAGCCTAGCTTTTCCAAAGTCCACTGCTGAACTTAGGCAGGCCCGCAGTTTTTTATAGTAATTTTGAGGAATATTACTCTACTACTAAGATCTTTTTGTCGTCTTATTTAATTATTTATATACACGCAACAAAATACAGAAACAGTCTTATAGTAAGTTCGTATTAACGTTCTACTTATTCCATAATTTGCTGAAATATCTTCCCATAAGGGAAAATATATTGAAATGGCAAACTTAGTGCATACATTACTACTAATAATGAAAAAATAATATACAACAACAATGTTGTTGATTCCATGTAGATGGAAAGGGGCCAGCGTGTCTAAAAAGGTTGCATCCCATACCAGCACCCGGCCCGTCTTCCATGGAATCAAACTTATACCGTCCGGTCTCTTGCCATCGTCTCTTGCAATACCAGACGGCTCAGGTGGACTTGGCACGTTGACGGTGGTAAGGGACCGGCGTATGATATCGTTCAGTCCTGCATGTCTCGAGAAGCGGCCTGCATTTTTTTTTGGCATATTAGTCCGTGACGACAGCTATTATGACTCCTAGCTTGTCGACGTCACTGCCACACGGACATTTATGAAGAGCGCAGACCGGAACCCCAAGCCGTAGACAGGTTGCGATTCGGAGCATGTCAGGCTCAAGAAATGTTCCTGTATTTGACGAAGGGTACGCGTGAAGCCAGTAGCCGGCCTCATGCGTACCCACGGCCAAAAGCTTAGCACGCGCCGAACCTGTAATAAAGCTCAAAAGATTGTCATAAGTCAATTTGCAGTTTATGTTGGTCACCATCCTGGGTGACATATGTCAATATATATACAATAATATAATTAAAATTAATAATAATATATATTAATTAACGGGATGCAAAGAAGTTATCTCTAACACGTTTCTTAAGGCGACACCGTGAAAAAATGCACCTCCTTTCATCGAATAGTATAGGAACTATGACACCACTAAAGAAAGTGGAATTTTGATATATTTATAGATATTTATAGATACGATACACTATAATAATTATTTGCGAAAACACGTCTAAAAATCACTATAGTTGAAATAACAACGAAATTACTTAATCTATATACTTGGGAATCACTCAAATATATTCATAACATCAATATTCATAATTTACTTGTTCATTATTTTGATTGCTTAAATCAATAATTTAAAAAAAAATATTTTAATATTCTGACAATTTCTAAGCTCTTTTAATCGTCGCGGGCGCTACGTAATTTTAGACCTTATGACGGCGTTTTCTCAAGTTTTTATATAAATTATGTATTCACTAGGATCAGTTCAGCGATAGGCTTTTTGTTGTGTCGTCTTAAATACCAATAAAATTTCGGAATTTCTTATATTAGACGGCAGTGAGTTCCGTACCTGACCGCATGAACAGAAAAGGAGTAGGAGTAAAAACCGGAATTATAGACGAGAAAGATAAGAAGAATTTTATTAAGGGATCTAGATGGTTCATCCGGCGGCTTGCAAAACTGAGATATTCGGTCAAATTTCTCGAGTCCAAATATGAAACGGATACACTGATTTTGCAAGCGCTCAAGTTTATTAAGAAGCTTCTCTGTAGCATCCAAATAACCTGTATCTGTTGTACCTGAAAACTTTAAAAAGATAATGCCGAAATCAGGACGTGATCTGCTGGCTGCTGTGATGTTATTAACTCCTTCAAGCTATACTCGGGGTACTTGTGAGAAAGAAATTCAACAAGAGTAACTTAATACTATGCGTAGCAGGCTGATAAGTGAAATGTTGTCGGCCATTTTGCTTAAAGAATCGAAAACTAATCAATGGCAAAAAGAAACATTGATATTTTCATAAACTTTTCGATTAGTGTCTTGGCATTAAGCGCCGTAAAACGACATTGCCATTCAATTATTAAATCCTTGTTTAAATGCGGACAAGGAAAGGCGACCTTAAGTAAAAAGGACCTGGTGTAGAAATAGGAAAAAGAAAGAGAATCGAAATAGCTTTATAATTTATGAAGCTTCGTAAATAAGCAGAAGCTTAAAAGGTTTTACTCGCCAAAGGTTTTACGTGCCTCCATTCAAAACTTAACAAATTAACGCTACGAGTACCTTTCTAAACAACATTACAATTGCTGTGATACTTCATAATTAAACATGTAAGCCTTTGATGTCTGTTAAATTTATTGAATGTGTTAAAACCTTCACAATTACTATCTGCTGTAATGGTATCTTTATAACATAATTAACTTATTGTTTTGTTACTTAAAATTGAAAACAATTCAGTTAAAAGCAATATATTTGATATATATAAAAGAGGTTGTTTGTATATAATATGAAATTTAACTCAAAATCTAATTGATCGATCACCATTAAGATTGGTATACGTATTTTTCAATGGACTTCACTTGAAAAAAACATAAAGAAAGAAACAAAATTATTTTTTTATTTTTATTTTATTTGCTTATTTTTCAATCAAGCGCGGCAATTAATAAATTAAATTGCATGCGCTAAAACAAAAACCGTTGCTGAACATAGCCTATGATAGTAACTGGCACGACAACGTCTGCGGGGTTCAGCTAGTATTTGCTGCAATATTTTTACCGTATTCTCATAACAAAAGAAATAAATTGGTCCACCGTTGTAATAATTTATTTTACGCGTCTTATTTTTTTTCTGAAAGTGTATGCTGTCGGTGGTCCTGCGGCCTTTACAGCTTCATGCGTACCCACGAAGAAAGAAATGACTGAATCAGAAATGGACTCTTGAGTGAGGACCTACAAGCTATTATAACGATTCTGCCGTCGGAAAGATGAAAAACTTTGCCGACTGCTGTCCCGAGGTACCCTGGTCCCTGCCTTTGAAGTAAGGCTCCTCTAGTTGGGGGTGGGGCTCGATGTGATTCAAGGGTTCCCTCTGAAGGAGGTACGGACCTTGGCCTGTACCACTATCGTAATGAGGGGTGTGTCTGGGTGTGTCCTATTACTGTGAAACACGCTGCTTTTAAGGTCCTAAGAGTGGGTGAAATGCCTTTCGCAGATATTTTATATAACCTGCAAAAAATATAGGATGACAGGATTTGATAAATATTTTTAATTGAATAAAATTGCATTTCCGTCAACGCTTTTTTAGAAAAAAATACCCAAAATAGTAGATATTTATTATTTGATACATGGTAGAGCCATTCTGCAGTTATATTAGTGAGTTTGTAGCACAAATGGTTCGGCTCGGCCGGGGAAGTACCAAGCTCTCACAGAATACCATCGTCAAATAGTAGCTTAATGTTGTTGTGTTTCAAATAGTTTTTGCACTAAAAAAGGTCTTAAAAATATTAATATTTTTAATTATTATATTTTTATTCTTAGTTTTACTCGTGAAAATTCATTTTTTCCCCGATATTTAATATAATCATGCAAGCTTGCCAGCTTCGTCATTCTGTAATCCTCTGCTGAGATCTGCTAATGCCTGGTAACTATAGCTATGTTGATAATAACTTTATATTTTTTGTTTTGTTGAGAAATACCAACCAGGTGCCCGGGCCAGTCGGGATCATATCCAGTCCGAAAGAGAGGCTATGGCTGAGCGTGTGAATCTCACACTACGTGAGATTCAACACCTCCAAAACACAAGCATGTCTCTTCACCGCTAAAAGGTGCCCGCTCACCCTGACTCCCACTTTCCGGATACATTCCTTGGACTACACCTACCTTCAGTTGCTAGGGGTTGATTTTGTCCGAACCTCAACTATGGGTGGTTCATTGAGTACAGATCCAAAGCAGCCGCAAGGAAGTCTGGTCGTACATGGAATACCAGTCGTGCATGGAGTACTGCTGTCACATATGAGCTGGTGCTGCAAAATGCCACCTAGAAGCGTTGGACTCAGTGAAGATACGCGCTAAGAGGCTCATTGGTGTCCTTGATTTGGTTGAAACCAACCTTGTCAGCCTCGAGCACAGGCGCAGAGTTTTCAGCGTCTTTGTATTCTATAGGATGCATTTCGGAGAGTGTACGCAGGAATTGCACGCTTTAATTCCTCCCTCTCCTTTCCACTATCGGACGACCAGGCTGTCGGCGAATCTTCCCCCCTTTGTTGTTGATATTCCACGCATTAGAACCAAACGGTTTACTACGACTTTTTTAATGCGTACAGCAAAAGAGTGGAATAATTTGTCGGCGTCTATCTTTCCGTCCGAATACAATCTGGGCGACTTCAAGGCAAGAAGGAATAGGCATTTGTTACGAAGACAGTGCGATTTATCATCTAAGGCTGCATCACCACTCACCACCAGGTGGGATTGTGGTCAAGCACTGGCTTATAAAAGTAAAGAAAGGCTCTGTCGCAGTCTGGTCGCAGTCCGCTTCAAGACATCGTCGAGAGTGGACCGATTAATTTAGTTATTATGTGTAAGTTGGTAACTGTGAATATTGTTTTATAAATAAATTAATTTTTGAAGTGCCCAAAAAAGAAGGAATTTTTGCGGCGACGTGATTACTCAAATTGAAAATCGCATTATTATATACTTTAGATGTGAATCGACCATGCTCTCGTTACATAGATTTTGATTGTTTTTCAGTCGTACTAAACTTAACAATTACGTGTGTATTACAATAAAACGCAGTTTTTACGAGTATGACTATAACATAACATTATTGGCGAAGGAAAACTAAATACAGATACTTATATTTAGGTACATTATAATAAAATTAATTCAAGCAATTTAAATTACATAAAAATGGTGCTTTCCTAAGTGCTGTTTATGTTTTTTTAAACGTTAAACAAAAAATTATAGTCCAAATGTGGCTGCTGGCCGTATATGGAATCTGAACGTCGCTCAGCGAGCTATGAGAGGGTTATGCTCGGGTTTTTTCCGCGTGATAGACTTGAAAATGAGGATATCCGCACTAGAACCACAGTAACCGACATTTTCAACGGATTAGTAAGCTGAAGTGGCAATGGGCCGGCCATATAGCTCGAAAAACCGACAAGCGATGGGGAATAAAGTTTCTCGTATCGGTAAGCGAAGTACAGCGCGGCCCTCCACAAGATACAAGGACGACATGGTAAGATATGCAGAAAGTCGATAAGTGCAGGTCGCTCAGGGCCGTGCTTTCTGTCATTCCTTGGGGGAGACTAACTTATGTTCAGCAGTAGTCTTGTTTAGGGCTGTAATGATGATGATGAAACCAAATATATAAAACCTATTCCTCTTCACGTATCCTCATACGCTTTTCTCACTAGCACACACATAAATAAGTCTTAAATAATACTTACCTCCTATACTAATAATAATACTTACCTGCTACATCGTTTGTCATGCGTACAGCAAAGGAGTGGAATAAGTTGCACGCATCTGTCTTTCTACCCGATTGTGGCGGCGCTGTCGTCGCGCCGCAAGCGAAGCACACCGAAGCCTAAATCACGCTATCAAAATTCCGAATCATAAACCGTATATATAGAACATCTCCGAACCATCAAAGACCTATCCCCTCAAAAAAGATTTTGAGGCCATTTTATCCTTGGGCAATTCAGTCATTATGTTTGGAGATTTTAACTCCAAGCATACTGAATGGACATGCCGCACTACGTCCCCTAGTGGCAAGATACTGCTCGATATCACGCAGTCTCTTGATATCACCGTCCATAGTCCTCTCGGTGTTACTCACTTTCCCGATAACACCGATCACTCACCTGATGTGTTAGATTTTGCGTTACTCCAAGGAGTTTCTCTCAACCTCAGAGCAATCGAGACACTAGACGATCTAGGATCAGATCACCGACCGGTCTCCCTCATTCTTGGCCATCAGCCACCTCCCCCAACAAATACGAAAACCTTCACTAACTGGAAGGGATTCAAGGAGTCCCTAGCTAAAGCCCTGGACTCACAGGATTCTACCATCTCCATACCGACGGACTTAGACAGTCCCGAAAAAATCGACACCGCGGTCGATTCACTCTCCACCCTTATTAAATCCTCCCTTAAGGAGAACGAAAGGGTCGTCCCGGTTGCTAACAATAGTGGGCTTCCCCTACATATTAGCAACCTAATAAAAGCCAAAAAAGCTGCTTTCCGGAGAGCAGCAAAATATCCCACCCCCGAATATAGGCGCGCGGCCAATCGTCTTCAACGAAAATTCCGCTTCCGCCTCTCTGAATTTCAAGATCTCGAAAAGAGTAAGCTCATGGAGAATATCTCTCCATCTCACACAGCGTACTATCATATGGCTAGAGCCCTCCGCATAGGCGCTATCACCCACACTCCCCCTCTCTCTCGTCCCGACGGCACGGTTGCCTTCGAGGACGAGGAAAAGGCTGAGTGCTTTGCGGATAGCATTGCCGCTCAATGCTCCCCTAGTTCTCAACCTGTCGACCCCTCACACGTCCAGGCAGTGGAGGATGAGGTCCGCCGCCGGAACTCACCCCCTACGGCCTCCGAACCTATCTCTGTGTCCAATGATGAGATTTCATCTCTCATCAAAGGACTTAAGCCTAAAAAGGCTCCGGGCGAGGATGGCATCTCCAACCAAGCCCTTAAACACTTTCCCGAGCAGGTGTTAACCTTTTTATCTATTATCTTCAACGCCTGCTTCAACCTTAGTTATTTTCTCACTACGTGGAAAGAGGCAACTGTGATTGGAATTCCCAAGCCAGGCAAGCCTCTCAACCTCCCCTCCAGCCATCGCCCCATTAGCCTCCTCAAGGCAATGGGCAAGCTCTTCGAAAGAGTCATCCAAACACGGATGAGACGCTATCTGTTTCCCACAGACGGTGACCCTCTCATCATTCCCCACCAATCCGGCTTCCGAGCCAAACACTCATGTCCCCAACAAGTTCACCGCATTGTGGAATATATCCTCAGCGGTTTCTATCCTCGACGTCATAAAACCATCGCGGTCTTCTTCGATATAGCCAAAGCTTTCGATAGAGTCTGGCACACAGGCCTCATCTACAAGCTCTACAAAATAGGTCTCCCCGATCGTCTAGTTCGTCTCATGGCCTCCTATTTGAAACATCGTACCTTTCGTTTTAGACACGAAGGCACGCTATCTTCACAGCGAACTATCAAGGCTGGTGTCCCTCAGGGCTCAGTACTTGCTCCTCTGATGTACATCCTGTTCACCAACGACATTCCCATCCCGTCGAAAGGTGTTCAACTCTCCCTCTTCGCAGACGACACTGCCATCTACTGCAAAGGTGTCTCACTACCCTTCATACGGAACAAGATCCAAAAGTCAGTTGATGACCTAGGAGCTTGGTTCAAAAAATGGCGCATCGATGTGAACCCGGAGAAGAGCTCCGCCGTTCACTTCGATTATAAACGACGCCGTCTTAAAAACACCCCTCCAATACGTATGCTAGGGACCCCTGTCCCCTGGCATACGACCGCCAAATATTTAGGTGTCACTCTAGACACAGGGCTCACTTTTAGGCCCCACGTCAAACGAGTCACCCGTCACGCACGGTTTTACCTGAGTAGGCTCAACAGTATGTTGGGCAGACACAGTAAAATGTCCCTTCGAAACAAGCGAACCCTTTATAAGGTATGCATACGACCCGTCATGTCCTACGCGGGCCCCGTCTTTGCCCACGCAAACCCTAATATTTTAAATGAACTCCAAATAGTTCAGAACCTCTTCTGTCGTCGAGCTGCGAACGCACCTTGGTACGTCCATAATGCCGACCTTCATCGGGACTTAGAGCTCCCAACAATTCAACAATTCCTTAAAAAACTCTCTGAGAACTTCTTCAAAGCCTCAGAGTCGCACCCAAACAATTTAATTCGTGAGGCGGCTTCTTATGCAGCCCCACCCCCCTCTCGCTATCGTGTCCGCAGGCCGAGAAACTCTCTCTCGGACCCGCCTAATAAACTGTCAAACGACCTGAACTGCCTCCTGGCGGCTCAGGCCAGTTCTAATTAAATTAATTATTATTATATTAACTAATATTATTCTGCCTTCGTAGGCACTCCCTCAGCGGCTCTTAGCCGCCTTCGCCCTCTTTTCCCAAAAGAGGGTCGCTCATGATAAGGCACAATAGAGCTTAATCAGCCGGCTGCCTGTCCCCAAAGGCGGTTTTTAGAGGGTATCACTTAGGGTCCCCGGTAGGACAGTGAGCCCCTCATAACCACGATAGACCGGCTATCGTGGTATGCGTAATGCATTTTCTGCCTCCCTACGCATAGGGTAGCCCTTTAATTGCTTCGGGCGCAAAAAAAAAACCATCAAATCGAGTGTTGGTCGCTCCCCGGGCAGAACACCTTGCCCGGCGGGAGATCTCCCCTTTTCCTTCCACGGCCACAGTGGTGACCCCGACGTAATCTAAACACGCAACCAACAATCTTCGAAAACTTCAAGCTTCATCACCGTCATAGAATACACCCCACCCATTCGCTCCCGAGCAGATACCGTCTGTAGTCTTCATATCCTGCAAGCCATCTAGCTTCACAAGGTTCATCGCAGCACTGGAGTAATAATGCTTCCTGTTCCTTCAAGCTACTCTCTGTGCTATACAGTGTTCGGCACGGCTCTGAGCCTTACTGCTCGCCTCTGCCTCACGGCACTCTCGCAGATTACTTGCCTTCTTCTCGACTCACCGCAGACTACAAGGCAATCTCCTGGCACTTGCACATTCGTCGGCAACGAGGCTGCACTATCGACCTCCGGTCTAAGTAGAGGAGTAATGTGGCGGCGCTGTCGCCGCGCCGCAAGCGAAACACACCGAAGCCTAAATTATGCTATCAAAATTCCGAATCATAAACCGTATATACAGAACATCTCCGAGCTATCACATGGAGTGTTGGCCGCTCCCCGGGCAGAACACCTTGCCCGGCGGGAGATCTCCCCTTTTCCTTCCACGACCACACGATTTCAATGTGTGTGTCGAGAGTGATATTATATAATTGATAAATTGGTGCGCTTCACAATCTTGGGCATCACATCATCACTTACCATCAGCAGGGCTAGCGTGGACAGGAGACAATTATTTATCCTTGGGGAAAGGATTATATGTTTATCCCTTGCTCAGTTTTATCCACCCTTCGAGCATGGATATTGAGCGAGATATATATGAGCCTACTGTGGAAAAATATTTACAGTAGATAAAATGGAAGATAGATTCATCCCCGCAATTATTGTCATTTTAAGAAAATTACGAAATACTTCAAAAATCATGTCTACTCTAAGTGAGTAAGTCATAGTCATAATTTTTTATCTTTGCTCGTGACTTTGACACTTTATATTTTATGTGTCTATAAACAAATAAAGTTAACGTTTTATGTTCTTACGATTGATTGATAATACAAAATGAGTGCCAAACAGTAAGTAAGTATTATCACATAAATGTTAAAACTTAACTAATTTTCATTGACATTATTATATGGACTTTTAATAAGTTGTACGATGTATATTAATTGCGTTAAATAAAATATTTAATCTTTAAATTAAAATAATAAATGGGGGGAGTAAAATTCCGGGCGGCCCCGTGCGGCGAAAACCACGCTACGCCACTGGTATAGATGAAAGGCTCAAAAAGCGTAATAATCTTTTGTGTTTTTTTTATAGAATAGGCTGACAAAGGAGCACACAGTCCACCTGAGGGTAAGTGGTTGCTGCGGCCCATAGACATCTACATCTATCTTCCATTACAAATCAAAATGCAGATGCGTTGTCACCCGTGAGGACTGAGATGGAATGCCTCATTTCCAGTAAAAAGGGTCTCCGGTTCTCTACACTCACCATACGAAATACAGCAGCATTAAGCTACTATTTCACGCTGGTATTCTGTGAGAGCGTGGTCCTTCCCCGGTCGAGCCGACCCATTCGTGCTACAACTATACTACTAATATAATTGTGTAAGCAAAATCAATTGATTCGTACACAGAATGCCCACCTATAGTTATAAACTCAATAGGATGAAAAGGTAATCATTCAAAGAAATTTTAGTTGAAGTATGTATTTATTAATCTTCTCTATTTGTCGGGTAATTGTCAACAGTCCACAGATGTGATGAGTTGTTCTTTGGTCGTTTCATTGGAATTTTGCAATATACAAATTAAATTAATGTTTACACAGTTTCTGAGTTGGCAATGCCAGTTGGTACGATATTTTTCGCTGAACTATTTTGGCAGCTTTCAAATTTGGAGTTATCAGCCAAGGCTCTGATGATAAGCCCAAGCTGTAAAATATTTGTTGTCAATTAATACCTGCTTATTGTCATTTCAAATTTTCACAAAGAAAATTTTAATTGAAAATGATGAAGCATGAACAATGAAAATGTAACTATTTGAAATAAAACAAAGAATAAATAATTTTATGATAATGAGTCTTGTATCATTTGTATTCCTAATAATAAGTATGGTAAGCCTTTAAAATATTGAACAAACTTTGCTAATGAATTAACATATTTCTTAATTTAAAAATTTGAATAATTGTAACTTTACTAAGTTTGATAACTTTATTTTAAAAAAATTGTAACTGATAAATAGCATAGACCGACTCTACAGACTATCATACAGATATTTCATTTCTTATTTAACTTTGGAGTTGTTAAATATGACCTGATCATGGACTCGCCTTGGATATTGTTTATTTATGTTAATAATGAAGCACTCAACATCCACAACCTATGATATTAAATCATACCATTGAGCTATTGAGATTCAAAGCTCAATGATTAAGGGGTGAATACAATCTGAAAGGTTGTAGGATTTTTAACCGGGACGACAACAGTCTCACAAGACCACCTGTAAGACTATTGTGGCACATAAGCATTTCGGTTATTTCTGGGGGAAAGGGGAATATTAGATGAATATAATACTAATATTTTTTATTTAAAAAAACTTGATTATTAGGTTATAGCTCTAATAACTTGGGCCAAGTCTTTGCTGATTATTTGTTGTTTGAACAAAAACTATTCCATGGTTTTGACTCGTTCCTCTCTGGTAACTACCATCTGCTAAGAGACTGATTGATGTAAAGTACCTATAAACTAAAGATAAGTTAGCCACATGTATTGATTGCTAATATACGATGTTTTTGCACAAGGTGGTTGTAATAGATGCCCATTTTAATATGCACCGGTAGTCCATCCACAGAATTAATAGGCTTTAAAGGTTCATAGGGTTCTTTACACAAATGCCATACACAATCTTTGAGCATCAGAAACTTGCGTAGAAATTCGTTGGCGGAGAATTCCAATGGATTAAGTACTCTGATCGCCGATGTAATTTTCTTTCCTGTTTTTCAATTTCTGATACGAAAATATAGTAGCAGTAGGCTAGAAAGTGGTTTGAAAATAAACTTAAACCTTTGAGACTTTAACCCACGTCTAAGGAACGAGGATACAATTGATCACTTTTAAATTTCAAAAAAGGATATTTTTTCTCTTTCATTTGATCCCATGCTAAGGACGGAGAATATTTGTCTACTCATTATTTCAAACGAAAATATACTTCTCCTTTCCCCTGTTGCCAAACTCAGGCATAGGGACAAGATAATTTTATCTCTTGTCAGTGGATATAATCGGGAGATAAAATTTTTTCCCCAGCTCAAGCTAGCCCCACTGGTGGGATTGTAGTTGAGCGTTAGCTTATAATAGTGAAAAAAAAGAAAATTACCCTGTCCGCATGTAGATATTATTTCACTAACCAACTATAAACCTGTATTACGTGTGATCTGAATATGCATATAAGAAGAATGAAGAAATCTCACACGGGACAGATAATATTGTATTATATCTTCCAGTATATGTTCTGAATCTCGAGGTATGTCTGTACTAAGAGGCTGTATATAGCCAAATTGAGCTGCATGGAAATTGTTTTGTGATTTCACATAACTATCGAAAAAATTGTAGTTACGATTGAGCGGAATCCAGGCGGCGGTTTTTTTGGTTTTCTAAACAGGAATACACAAAATTCACTCAAGAGAAAATAATTGCAAATTACCCTCCGAAAATACTTACGTACAATTATGTATCACATGGCCGTATTAGATTTTTAATAACTTTAGTTTAAATAATTCATTTTGCCCTTTTATACCATGTCGCGCGTTTTCTCTGTCACTCCCACTAAATTCGACATTACTGAAATTTAGCATCTCTATACGAATCTGAATCACATCCTGACCTGGCTATTAAGATATTGAAAAAAATAATCAAAAATAATTATCTTTACTCTCATGGCTATCTTGTTCTATTTTATTTAAGGTTAAACGGTGTAAAGTAAGTATGTTCAAATGTTTTCATTATTTTGTCTTTCAATTGCTTACAGCTGTTATCACATTTTAACTTATATTAGAAATTCTTGATAAATATGTACCTTATTTCCGTCAACAACTATAACATATTTTTAATTAACAAGTGGAGCTTCAATACAGTCTTTAAAAAAGGTTTTCAGTGTTTTAAAACAAAACTAACTACAAATAAATATTTGATTTAAGTCGGTCTTTAACCTTTGAAGATCCGTTATCAAGGACGGGACATTTTGTAAAAGTGAAACCTATCACCAAATCGTAATATCTATCTTAAAAATTCTTCATATGTTACCTACCTACTAAAAGAGTTTTTAAGTCGTTTCATCAGCAACATTCTTTGCTTTAGATGAAACATACCTTCTCAGTGTCAAAGAAACACGCCTAAGTTCATATTGAAAGAAATGCACGTCATTACAAAATTTCTATGTAAAACAAAGACCTCCGATGGAACTTCTTAAAAAGTTTAAAATTTTTCTTTGTGTTTAGTTTAATTTCAGACTAAAATAAATGTAAAAAGCTTTTTATCTGCGATAATTATTTTATCAAAAGTAGCATAGATTTATAAAAGTTATACACAACACGGTCAATAATACTAAAGATCATCAATTGTACTAAGAATATTTAGTATACTTTTTCAAGAATTATGTCCCAAATATCTTTATTAACGTATTACTGGCATACTTGAAAGTTTTATCAGATCGCTAAATGACGAACCATCATTTTACTCTGGTTGCTAAATTTATTGGCTCCTTACATTTGAAATTAGCGTTTTGTCGTACTGACCACTTTGATCTCAAATATCTCCTCTTTGGTTAAGAATTCCAAATTCAAATTTATAAAGTCATTTAGCTAGTACATTTGAGTTTTGAAAACAGTCATTCATTTGTTTTTTCCTAGTTATTTTTTTCTTTTGCGTCGCTTAATACTGCACAATGAAAAACATGAAATATCGGTATATTTACGAGTACGAGTTTTGTACGACAAACAACCAGTAAGTTAGATGAGCTACAATTCGAATGTCTGCGACATCCACTGTACTCCCGGACCTAGCTCCAACAGATTACTATTTTGTTACGAAATTTGGACAACTTCTTACAGGGAAAAAAATTCAACTCTGATGCGGCAGTCAGTCCAAATCGCCTTCAAAGAGTTATTGATTCTCGCCCCCATGTTTTTTTTTAGCAGAGGGAGCAATGAACTACCTATGAGATGGCAAAAGTGCATAGATACAAGTAACAACGGTGCATCCTTTGATTAATTAAATATATTTTGCAAAAAAAAATTGACTTTATACTCCTCCCGTACAAAACACCAATTTCATATGTAATGACCTATTATAATGTCACTAAATGAACATGCGCCGCTTTGTTTTGAAGTTCTTAGATTAGTAGACTTTAAAGAACTTACTGGTCTTGACTGCATGTAAATGAAGATGTTTGGAAAATAGTTCTGAAAGAGAGCCACAGAGTGTTGTTTTTTTTTTATATAAGGGAGGGGGCAATCGAGCATATGGCTCACCAGATAGTAAGTGATTACGCCGCTGCCCATAAACAACTGCAACACTAGGGAAATTGCTGATGCGTTGCCGGCCTTTTAAAAAGGAATAAGCTCTGTTTTTGAAGGTCCCTAAGTCGTATAGGCCCAGAAAAATCTCTGGTGTTTTGCATTATTGTGTAAAGTACCAAGTTTTTAGGTAACTCTATTATATTCATTAAAGATTCAGTACTTTACACAATTATTATTTCGATATTATTTTAAAATCAACAATAATTAAATTATGTTACAATTTGGAAAATGCGTTACGGTCACATATGACAACCTCAACATAATGAAAATTCTGAATAAGTAGTCCAATGTTTACTGGGTTTGGCACTGAAATGTCTGCGAGTTTCCTGTGTCACATGTTTAGAAGATATTATTTTTTAATCACAGACACGATATTGAGATTTGCAGAGGCACGAACGTTTAGCGAAACAGCGAGGTACAGAATGATGATATAAATTTAAAAAAAAAAATAAAAATATAATAGGGCTTTCTGCTGACCACCAAAGTTAGTTTATGCTATTTAAGGTCACGCTTTTCTATAAAAAGCCGCAAGAAACTTAAAACGTAATAACGATGAGTCACGTTATCATTGTTGGTATTACTGTACTTCATTTCCGTTCAACGTCAGTCACACGGAGTCCAAAATGTGAAACGGATGCTGCCTAAATGTTAATTACAAACGCTCGAACTAAAAATTTTCAGTGATTTGTTGTTTCAAAAGTTAATGATGTTTTATGGCTTTCAGATCCGACGTTAGTTAACATTTTGAAAACTGAAAAAGGAATTTTTTAATTATTTATGACTTTTGTGTGATTTAGATGTGGATAGGCGTGTCGCTGCCGGAAACAAAGTCAATGGTGCCCTGAATGCATTAGTAAAAAGGCAGGGCGTGGTGAAGAGTGCACGCCTCGCAATACATAACGCAGTGTTGGTACCGACTTTGTTATATGGCAGCGAAACCTGGGTATGCCAGAAGAAGCATAAAAGCAAGTTGAATGCAGTGGAGATGCGATCTCTTCGTAAAATGTGTGGCGTTACCATAGCCGACCGAAAGCGAAACGAAGAGATTCGCAATATGGCAGGATTGAAAGATGACCTTATCACAAAAATTGATAGGGGCGTACTCCAATGGTTTGGGCACGTTGAACGAATGAGTGAAGACCGAATGGTGAAGAAAATATATAGAGCGAAAGTAAATATTAAAAGGTGTCGAGGTAGACCGAGACTAACTTTAGAAGACCATGTGAGCAAATTGCTCGAAGAGGGGAGGGTCAAGAGTACTCGGATACCTAGACGTGCATGTATGAAGAAGTTAATGAACCTGAAAGAAGCGAAAGAGGTATGTAAGGATCGTGACACTTGGCGATCTGTTCTCTCTGGCTACACCGTTAGGGATTGTGCGTGACGATAAGTAAGTAAGTAAGTAATTTATGACTTTTAAAAACATTATAAACATTGATTTATAATCGTTTTGCATTAAAATTGTAGTCTTCTGTTTGAAATACTATAACGCGGTCGTAGTGGAAATAGGTCTGAACTTTTGACGGCGTTAAAATATTATTACCTAATCAACGTAATCAACGTTTTTGCCAATATAAATAGTATTAAACGTTAAAATATAACTCAATAGATCACTTAAAAAATATAGTAACGACTTGATAAGACATGAAGGAAGTCGATAGATGGATGGTATTTGTGTCGCCTGTGCTTAGCAATGGACTTATAGTGGGCTATGGCGATATGTTTATTGATTTGTAATAATAATAATCACTAAATCAATAAAACAGTCAATGTCTCAATGATATACATGATTTACTTTGATTGATGTTTTAGTACTTCACATAGCTACAGATGTAGGGTACTCTAAGTTCACAAAAGTCTAGTGTACTCCTCCTCCTAGTGTTCCCTCAGTCGTTTTTAATCGACCTTAAACACCAGAAGCTATTAAAGTACGTTCAAGTGAGCGTACAGGTAGAGATTAACCTTCCCCTCTCTCTATACTACATATATCGGCAACATTTGCTAAAGAAATAGGGTTGTACTCACAATTAGAGATGCAGGTACATGAAAAACTGTCAAATCAATACTTCTTCAAAATTTCTGTTGCTTTATCATTTACTTATTAATAAAAATACCGGTTCGGCGGAATTACAGAATTAATTTTATTTTTATTATAAATAGTAATAATTCTTAATTATATGTTTTGTCCTAGTCTACAGCTATATGTATGTGAATCGTTTTAGTTAAGTGTGAAAGTAAAGGCTGCAATAAAAACTGCGGTTGCCAAGCCGCTTGGCAAACATAGCAGCCACAGGCAATGTATAGTAGATTTTTGATAGGCTACAATGGTAATTGTAATAGAGCAGGTAAAGCATGTCGCTTGTTGATAGACTTTACAAGTCATACAAAATTTATTTTATATTTCGGTTATGTTGATTTCCTAACGATGTTCTTCTTTGTTTTCAAATTTTCCGCCGAGATGCGGTAAATTTACCATAAAAACTGCATTTCACTGAGGACTAGTTATCACCAGAGATTATCACAAGAGATTAATATCTAAAGCAAGGTATACGAACCCAAGTCCATCTACCAAGCATGGCAATGTGGCAAATATAACAACGGCCTTTGACAGACGCTACAAAAACAATGCACATAAATCGCTTGTTATTCCCCATATTACATCAGCTTTGACTGCCTCGTTGGTCTAGTGGTTGTAGTAGTGCGACTGCTGATCATGAGGTCCTGGGTTCGAATCCGGGATTCGGGTCGGGCCAAAAAATTAATTATTGAGTTTTTCGGGCAAGAAATTCTCAGTTGTTGCCCGAAGTCAGTAAGTTGGCGGTGTCTCACCCCCATGCCTCGGAAAGCACGTAAAGCCGTTGGTCCTGCGCCTGATCTCTCTCCGGTCGTGTTGGTTTACCGTCCCATCGGATTATGAGAGTAAGGGAATAGAGAGTGCACCTGTGCTTGCGCATACACTTGGGCACTATAATCCTGTCCTGCGCCGATGGCTAACCTCCGTTGAGGCATGCTGCCGTGGCCGAAATTCGGTCTGGAGGAGGACATTATTATATCAGCTTATCATTACATGAGAACTTAACTTATCATTTCCAATAAATAATTGGGGTGACAAACGAGATCACAGTCCTCTATTGCATGGGCCAATTGAGAATAAATGTAGATGCCAATGGAGATATCTACATTTATTCTCAATTAAGAATCTCGTTCTTACCCTTGAGGACTAACTCCATCTTAGTCTTCAAGGGCGCCTTGTTTCCAGTAAAAAAGGGTCTCAAGTTCTCTATACTCACCACACGAAACACAGCAGCATTAAGCTGCTATTTTACGCTGATATTCTGTGAGAGTGAACAAGATATCTTTCGAAAAACTGAACTTAACACTTTGTTCTTTTTTGACGTGACAACGTCTTATAAATTGGTTTGCCGGGTGACACTTCAAGAAACTGCGTTACGCTCCGCTCACGTTATGCGCTCACAATGAGAGCGAGTGAGAGGCACGCGTCCCTTCCACTCGGGCATGGTTAGCCCGCCTAAGAGCGAGAGAGACAGACATAAAAATTGTTATTTCATCCTTCTTCCTACTATACGAATGAATATTCACATTAAAATTAGTTTACCACTCAAAGTCGTTGTCACGTAAAACTTTCGCCCGTATACCGACTTTACAGGCAACCAATTTTTTTTTTGTTTAACTTTAGATTTCAATCGTTAGGAAGCCTTTTGAATTTCACTATTGTAAACCGTCCCATTCATTAATATTTGACAATTTTTGTCAGGAACAAATTACGAATCACCGGTATCAAGCGGTCAATAAAATTTCGTGTTAATTACATAGAAACATTTTCTTTTTGCTTTAAACAAAATACGTATTTTGAAAATTAATAAAATTATTATTCAAAACATTACATGAGCGTTCCATTTTTCAAATATTTCTTAATATTATAAAAATGCTGTTGCCATCTCCTACTTCGGTTTAGTTTTTAATAAGATAAGGGTGACAAAAGATCACACAGTCCACCTGGTGGTAAGTGGTTGCTGCGGTCCATAGACATCAATTTTCGATCACGAATCAAATTGCGGATGCGTTGTCACCCGTGAGGACTAAGATGGAATGCCTCTTTTCCAGTAAAAAGGGTCTCCGGTTCTCTACACCCACCATACGAAACACGGTAGCGTTAAGCTGCTATTTTACGCTGATCTTAGAGAGCGTGGTTCTACCCCGATCGAGGCAACTCATTCGTGCTGCAGCCATAATATAGCTGCACCACGGCTCTACCACGTAAAAACCTCATAAAAGTTAAAGGAAAGTTACAGCCTATATACGTCCCACAGCTGGCCACAGGCCTCCCCTCAATTCTGAGAGGGTGTTAGGGCAAGGAAGTGTCCGCCGCACTGCCCCAATGCGTGTTGGCGAACTTCACATGCCTTAGAAATATATTTTTTCTTATACCTCAGAAATTCAGGTTTCCTCACTACGTTTTCCTTCACTGCCAAGCACTTGGTAAATCGGCACTTAAAATTGCAATTAACAATTTCATTGGTGCTGGCGGGGAACGAACTCGGGTTACTCGCGAACTGTGATATTTACAGCGAGCGTTAACTATCTGAGCTACCACGGCTTATAAAAAACAGTGTTGCAGTTGTTTGTGGGTGGCAGTAGTTACTTAACTTCAGATGAACCACATCCTGGTTTGCCCTCTCTCCTATAAAAAAAAGTGCATAGTATCTGTCCAGATGAATTCCTAGACAAAAAAGGCAACAAGTCATCACCTACACACCTATCACCTTTTATATTTATACAGAAATCAGTAATCTAAATATCTCTAATTATCTTTTTTTTAATTAGAATTTACTATGCACCATACAAGTACGCGTATTATCAAACCATATGTACTTCTCTCATTTCCTACAGCTAAATTACTTTTTCGCGTTTGGTAATTACTATATCACGAGATGCCTGGATTGGACAGGATGATTAAATATTTCTGCCTATTACTTAGATCAAAGCAATTAATTTGGTAGATGAGTTGCTACTTCCTGAAACCACACGAAATCGATTAAATTTAATAACAATTTATATCAGAACTTTAACGAATTTGTATAACAATATTTTTAAAACCACAAATGAATAATGAAAAATATAATGGAATATATTATTAAGCTTTTACAAGCAAACATAAGGCACATTGTAATATTCCGGCATTTAACTTTTATCTGCTTTGTAAAATATGGTCTTTTTCTAAGCCAAAGTTATGTGATTTGCATTCTACTTAAGGTTAAAGCACTTCCGTCCTTATGAATAATAAATGAAAAGGTCTTTTTATTCTTAGAATTATTATGTTAATCTGATATTATATTCGTGTCTACTTTTTCTTGCTTGAACAATGTTATTAGCTTATATATAAAATCCTTGGAAAACACTTTGCACTACAGAGCACGGACTTCTGCTTACTTTTGTGAAGGTATGGTCTGGAAGAGTACTTTTTCACATCTTTGTGTGAAAATCAAATCATGTCAATCTAGATATATATATAATCTAGATATATTATATCAATAAAAATAGCCGTCAAATATTTTTTACGTGGTAGAGCCATGCTGCAGTTATATTAGTAGTATAGTTGTAGCACGAATGGGTCGGCTCGACCGGGGAAAGACCACGCTCTCACAGAATACCAGCGTGAAATAGTAGCTTAATGCTGCTGTATTTCGTATAGTGAGTGTAGAGAACCGGAGACCCTTTTTACTGGAAACGAGGCATTCCATCTTAGTCCTCACGAGTGACAACGCATCTACATTTTGATTCGTAATCGAGGATAGATGTAGATGTCTATGGGTCACAGCAACCACTTACCATCAGGTGGACTGTGTGCTCGTTTGTCACCCTATCCTATAAAAAAAAAGCTTGAGGCATGAAAATGATCTAACGTTCACATTACGTCTTTGCTCATCGAGTCCATTAAGATAGCTAAAGGCATGAAAATGAACTTTTCCACTGTTCACACTACGTAGATTATCTGTGCTAAGTTTCATCAAATCGGAAAGTTACTTTTAACAGATGTGGATTGGACCTGAGTAAGGGATAAGTAAACTACGCTACGCTTCGCCCAAATTATGACGAGCCTTAATAAGTAATGGTGCTCTCCAAACAGAAGTCGATCATAGCGAAAACTTTCGATAATGGTCGAAAATTTTAACTGCGCTGGAGATATTTTAGTGTCATAAGTACACAGTAGGAGATTTTTAGTCTGACTAGTTCATAGAACTATTACGTCACATGACAAGAATAAATCTATCATAATGTTCCCCAAAGCTTATTTTAACATGGCATCATCTTTCAATTGTTTAAAAGGTAGCACTTGTACGATAATATCGCTGTAAGGCGGTGAAGCAAAGTCGAAAACAAACAACATTCTACAAATAATATAAGGCTATGTGGTCGTCATTGTCATTTTTGCCCAGAAAAGAAGCCCAGAAGAGTGTAGAAAAGAGGTTATATTCTTATAAGAGTGGCTTATGAGTTATTATACAGCTCAAGCTGTATATTAAAAAATTCTGTATTATGGGCTCTAAGTAACCTTAGGTTTCTTAATCAGTAGTATGAAAACTCTCCAACTTTAAGTATTTTGTAACACTTGTATCTGATGTCATCATTAAATCTGTAGAGGAGCTGTTTTGAGCATGCTATCACTTGCTTATTACAGCTCTAAATGTTAGTACCTGGTTGACCGAGCTTTGCTCGGTATTTTTCGCTCGATTTTTTTAATTCATGTGTTTTGGAAATTATATTTAGATACAAATTACATACTGATGAAATATAAATAATATTTTTTGATCTTAGCGACATAACAGAAAAAACGGTACTGGTCATTTGAATAAAAAATCATGAGTGCAAATATTTTAATTTAAATTTTCGTGTTTTTAAAAAATACTAAAAAAAGGGCTCGAAAAAATAGATTTTCTCAAAAAAGAAAAGTACATGAAAAAAAAATTAAAAAAAGTCGGTTGGTCGGTCTGGGCTCGAACCGGGGTTTTAAAATTCTGTGACAGACCATTATACCAATTAAGCTATTTATAATCACTAACTATACGTTAAAATTTACCTTCTTATTCTAACGATATTGTAGCAGTTTTTCATTGCCTAAAAACACGGACAAAAAAACATTTTCTAAAAATAAATCCTAGCTAGATCGGTTTATTATCCCCGAAACTCCCTGGACACTAAATTTTATGAAAATCGTTGGAGCCGTTTCCGAGATCCCGATTATATATATATATATTTATATACAAGAATTGCTCGATTAATAGTATAGGATTATAGAGTCACTCAAGTCTTATTTCTGAACAATGTTGTATGCAAACTACTTTCTAAAACTTATTTTAATGGCGTAATCGTACACTCTTATAAATAAAGTAGTTTTATTATGTATGTCTGAGGGTGGTACAAAACCGAAAAAATAATATCAGCCGTAGTATAAATAGTACAATTTCAGGCTATATAAATGATAGAATATAGCCATTTTGCATGCCTTGTGTGTTTATATTGTGCTAATGAATGACATTAATTTGTTATCAGTATGTCGAAAAAAGAAAAAGATTTCGTGTAGTTGGAAGATAATGTTAAGTCTAAATAAAAGTTATCAAACATTGTTCCTGTGACAGATTTTTCATCTTTTATACCTATCGCTAACCAGAACTATATGTTATGTTGAAAAAACTGCTATATAGCGTAAGTATTAAAAATATTTTATTATTAGACAGAATATATATAATAGAATACATCTCTTAGTACCAGTGCATATCCAACTCCATGGAAAGAAGCCCTTGTTCACAACCGGAGACAAACAGGAAGCTAAAAATTATAGACATTTTTTGTTATAGAAGAGGGGGCAAACGAGCATGCGGCTCACCTGATGTTAAGTGACTACCGCCGCTCATGATCAACCGCAACACCAGGGGAATTGCAGGTGCATTGCTGGCCCTTTAGAAAGGAGTAAGCTCTTTTCTTGAAGGTCCTCAGGTCGTATCGATCCGGAAAAATCGCCAGTGGTAAACTATTCCACAGAGAGGTCGTATTCGAAAGAAAACTCCTTCTGAAACGTTCAGTGGTGGCCCGCCAAGCATCCAGATAGTCTTGATGGTATCGGGACGTTTGCCGCTTAGTGCGTTCACGAAATTTGACGGCTGGGATTAATCCGAACAATTCCTCAGAGCACTTTCCGTGATAGATACGATAAAATACGCAAAGAGATGCAACATCTCTTCGCAACGTCAGTGAATCGAGCCGATCGGAAGGCACTCGATTAACGAGGATTCTAGCCGCTGCGCGTTGGATGCGGTTAAGTGGAAGGAGCTGGTATTGGGGAGCTCCAGCCCAGAGATGGGAACAGTATTCCATGTGCAGCCGAACCTGCGCCTTGTAAAGTTGCAGGCGGTGTGCCAGCACGAAATACTATCCTGCTCTGCTGAGCACGCCAAGCTTTTTAGAAGCCAATTTCACCGTCTCTTCCAAGTGACCACGAAACTGCACGTCACTCGATATGTCGACGCTGAGGATTCCGATACTGGCCGAGGCAACAAGTGGAGTCCCTTGAAACTGAGGAGATACGACAAAAAGGTTCTTTATAGCGGTTAACGCGCAAATTTGTGTCTTCTGAGGGTTAAACTGGACTAGATTTAGTCGGTCCCAATGCGAGACTCTGTTCAGAAAAGACTCGACTTCAGACACAAGTTTGTCCCGGTACTCAGAGACCTTTTCTCGAGAAGTATTGGCACGCCCGGTGTACAGAGCATCACCAGTGCTGTCATCTGCATAGCAATGAATGTTACGGGTTTGCAACATATCAATGATATGCAGAAGAAACAGCGTTGCTGATAGCACGCGGCCTTGTGAAACACCAGCATTAATAGGTTTGTAATCGGAGCTTGTACCGTCTACAACGACCTTGATACTCCGATGTGCAAGAAAGCTGGTACCTATTTCCATTATGTACATATTTGCAAAAGTGTTCGAGTGATTTTTGTGCCCTGTTATTTTATGGCACTTTAAACAATTTGTTATATCTGAATAGCATCGGCTTGTGAAAGCTAGATCAACAGTTACTAACCTTGTTTCCTTACTGGGGCTCTTTATATCAGCAAATCCGCTTATGCAATCTATACAGATTTCAGTGAGGCCTTTGACCAGGTTAATCACTCTATTTTACTTGTCAAACTCAAATGGATGGGTATAGCAGGCCCGTTGTTGGACTGGTTTAAGTCATATCTTGCCGATCGTTCATCAACTGTTGTTGTTGATGGTTATGCTTCTGAGGCATTTTTGCCTACTCTGGCGTACCTCAGAGGTCTTATTTAGGGTCTTTGTTGTATATTTTCATTAACGACATCAGTAATTGTTTTAGGAATTCTAAGTTTTATTTTTTCGCTGACAATCTAAAGATTTTTAGAAATATCTCCTCAAAATCCGATGCAGAATTCTTACAGGAAGTCTTAAATAATTTAACATATGGTGTCGTAACACCGGAATGATATTAAATGCTGACAAGTTTCATGTTATTAAATTTTTTAGAAAGAAAACTCCTCTTGCAAGAATATAAGTTTGCGAATGGCGTCATTGATAGTTCCTATTTACTAGCTCAATTTAATATTCGTGCCCCATTAAAGACAAAAAGGCCGTCTTCTTTTACACCATATCAAGGATGATATTCTCGACAACAATAGATTATTGATGTGGAGCTATAATGCTATATATAAATTATCACATAGGAATTTTAGTAATGCCGTAACAACTACTGATAATAAACACGAAGATAGAAAAATTGATATTAACATATTTTCATATAATCTTTACAAATTTAAGCGTGATTTATTACATTTATATTCCTCAATTAATTGTAATTCATAGTAATAAAGTATTTTATTCTTACTAGTAATATGAAGCTAAATTCCAATTAATTGAACAGTTAATTAATGTGTAATTATTGCTATGGTTAACTGTTAAATTATTACTTATAAAAAAAATAGTATAAAAATATGCACGATTTTAAATTATTATGTAGTATTGAATGCTGGTTAAATTTATTGATCTCTTATTTTTGTATTTATATTGTGTCTATGTTTTAGTATTTGTAGTTTCTTGTAAAAATATTATGCTTCTGTTAGTGTATGTCTTGTTGGTATTAAATAAATAAATACAACTGATTAAAAACCAATGGCTGTATGATTTAATCCATTACATACATAGTACAGCTGCTAAGACTATAAGACCTTCTAAACGCTGTTTAGGCTGTTTAGCAAATTGTCGCCACTTTGGAACTCATATAACGAATTGTAAAATATAATTATAGTAATATTAGACATTATTTTTAGCCTATACCATTATTTTCAATTTCACTAATGATCACTGTGCCCCGATATGCCTCCATTTCCATTAATTTAATACATTTTTTTTATTCTAACCTATACACAACCGATATTATTTATCGTATTTAGTAACTTCTTTTTATTTAGTAAGTTCTTATGTTATTTGGTTATTTCGCTGGCGCAATTTTTTGGCAGAAAACATATTCAAGTTGACCGTAAATCCAATTTTGCACCATCAATTTACCACCTATCATCGTCAAAACTCGACTGCAATTTGAGTATAATATTAGTATTTATTTTTTACTGTGGCATTGAATGTCGCTATAAGAGTTCTTATTCTTCGTCCTTCATTTGTAATCTGTTCAAAACTCAATTCAAAACGGTTATCTTTAAAAGTTTCTTATAAGACACTTAGGACACAGGCAATTTTATTCTTGTATAGCTATTGTACAGCACTCCTGCCGCATAAAGCCGTATAATTTGTACCAATTTTTCACTTATAAGAATTGTATAAGCTCTTATTCAGCCTTCGTACAGCCAGAGAATACAGACTCTAGTATAAAAACGAATTTTGATACAGCTCGTATACAGCTTGCATGCTGCTTGGGAGTAAACGATATTTTAATATAGGCTTTAATTCAAACACATGTAATTTGGCAGCAGCACTGCGCGACGTGGGTTCAAATCTTTCACGGAACAAGTATTTGTATTGCCAATAAATTTATTTTTCGGGACTAGATGTATAAACCTGTTAAATTAATGTATGTAAAACGGCTCAAAAAAATCCTAGTGCGAAGTATTTTCTAAAAAAAGTGGCCAAAATCAGTTTTACTGAACCAAAAACTTCTATTCTATAAAGTACATAGAATAAAGTTACAGACTGTATACGACTTTACTTAGTACTTAGTACCTTATCTGGGAGGGTTCTTCTAACTCAAATTCTGTTTAGTAATTTAACTCCATTTTATTTATCTTTTATTATGTATAACCTGTTTTGTAAACGAAACTGTTTTGTAAAAGGTAAATCGAAGCTGTCATGTCCAGAGAGTGAAATGATAAAATGTTCTATTATACGAATTATTGAGAAACAAATTAAACAAGGTTCAGTGGCTTTTTGTTATTCGCATATAAAATTGACTTCGTTTTATTATCAAACATTAATGATACGAAACCTTTTATTGTTTACAAATAGATATCAGTTTATTTCATTATGGTTCGATATTCCAATCGTCAAACAAAAGTTATTTATAAGACAAAATATATATATATATATATATATATATATATATATATATATATATATATAACATTAACAAATGAAAAATTACAATTTTATTAATAAAATAATTCAATTGTTAACTTTTATATTTAATCTAGTTATAATTCATTTAATAGATAACTTACAGTACAGCAGTACAGAACTATCTGAATCAGTTTAAACTTAGGTATTTCTATTGCGCATGTTTCTAACACAAGTTCTAATGAACTACTAGTTATGTCTTTCCTTTCTTTAAAAATAATATCATCTTTTGAAAGCATACACACCCCTCCCTCCTCCTCTTCACGACTAGTCTATCTACTACTAGACTATCCACAAAAACACGATGCGAGTTTATAACCGTCTACATGATGAAGATCAATTTTTTAAGTTGTGATCCATGTTTCTGATACACAGATATATATGTTTTTTTTTCTCTTCTTCTGTTGCAGCCTCTAATAAGTAATACGTGGTAGAGTCACGCTGCAGCTATATAATGGGAGTAGCAGGAATGGATCGGATCGACAGGGGAAGCACCACGCCCTCAGTCCTCAGGAGGGACATTGAATCCGCAATTTCGAGTCTTTATCGAAGATAAATGTAGATGTTTATGGATCACAGCATCTACTTATCATCAGGACAACACATTTTACAACGAAATTACTTATTCTATATGCTTGGAAATCACTCAAACATATTCGTAACATCAATATTCATTATTTACTTGCTCATTATTTTGATTACTTAAATCAATGATTTAAAAAAATATTTTAAGATTCGGACAATTTTTAAGTGGTCTTAATCGGTTCGGGCGCTACGCAATTTTAGACCTTATAACGTTTTTTAAGTTTTTACAGAAATTATGTATTCACTTGGATCAGTACGACGATAGCACGGAACCACTTTTTGGATGTGTCGTCTTAATGTTCCTGGCTACGGTGGGGACCATAGTAACGGCGTCAGAAGGAGTGCTGATATACTCCGGGGGGGGTTCGGTTGCCACCTATGACGAATCGACCTGGCAACATACACCGCACGCACTCTGAGAGATAGACAAGTTGCGCTGGAATGAGAAGATAAAAACCGGCAGTGATCACCGAATGGATAGAGGCACATTGAACCTAAGCGTTAATTTGGAGAGGTCTCGTGTAATGAAGTTAACGTTCCGTCTCCTTCGTGCAGCTGCTATCAGCCTCCTATCCTCCTCCTCCTCCTCCTGCCCCACTAAGCTTTAGGGTCTAGTGAACTTTTTCTTGTCCCTTTCCTGGTTCGTTTCCGTTCAGCTCCACTACACGAAAAAAAAATCAAATAAAATTTGTCGCAAATTTTATGTTCTACAATTTTTACGATAGATGTCAACGGCTAATATTTCCAATATGGACAATCGATTTCAAAGCCCATATTTTTTTTGTAGATAGTACTCACTAAAAGAAAGCGTTTAGCAAATTTTTATATTGCGGAAACTTACGGTTCATGAGATATATTTTTTTAAACTTTTCATACAAATTGGTAAATAACACGCAATTACAAAATAAATTTGACAAATGATTGATGTTAAACGTCAGTTAGTGAAGGGTTCCGAATATTTTGAAAGTATCGATACCTACTCTATACCAAGTATCGTATCAAAAGTATCAATACTGCTTGGTATCGAGTACATTTCGTTAATTTTGGAGACGAAAAATTATGACAAAGCAATTAGATGCATAGGAAGAGCTGATAAGTGCAATTGTATATGTATATAAAGTAGAATAAAATTTACTCTATTTAAGTTCCACCTTATGAAATACAAATAATTTCATTGTTTGCAACTTGTTTGTATTTCTTAATTAGTACAGCTTTTGTACTTTTATTTTATTGTTTGCAACTTACTGTATTATCTAATTCTTACTACAATAAAGTGTTTACTTACTTATTGACTTACTTATTTAATATTCAAAAAGTACCCAAAACCGAATCAGAGCACCCCACTATCCACGTGGTCTTGTCTGCCCTACCCCTAGAGTGTATATAAGAGCCCGGAGGCGCGGAGGGAGAGCAGTGCCCGCCCGCCATAGGGAAGCGCAGGCACCGAGATCGCCGTAGCTGAGGCTGGTCGCCGAAGGCGACCAAAAAGCCGAAGCTGCGAAGGCGAGCCCAGGTGCCTGTGCTTCCCTACGCTAGGGCGGAGGCACTGCTCATCCCGCAGCGCCGGAGCTGCCACGGAGCGCCGGAGCACAACTTCCCGGCTTCTTACCCCCCTAGTCTCCAAAATTAACGAAATGTACTCGATACCAAGTAGTATTGATACTTTTGATACGATACTTGGTATCGAGTACGTATCGATACTTTCAAAATATTCGGAACCTACACTAATTGGCGTTTGACATCAATGATTTGTCAAATTCATTTTGTAATTGGTGTAATTGCGTGTTATTTGCCAATTTGTATGAAAAGTCTAAAAAAATATATCTCATGAACCGTAAGTTTCCGCAACCTAAAACTTTGCAAAACGCTTTCTTTTAGTGAGTACTATCTACAAAAAAAATATGGGCTTTGAAATCGATGGTCCATATTGGAAATATTAACCGATGTCAACATTATTGGAGCAATAGAAACCGAAATAATCATGAAACACTTTTTTTTACCTATGACCTTGAACACTTACGACAAACAAACAGGAAATTTTATGAGACTTTTAGACAACTTTTAGAATTCCAAAATGAAGGTATGTACAAAAATTCAGCTTATTATCTCTCATTCCGAGGTTGACTCCTTTTTATGCTAAAGTGACTGGAGGTAGATTTTTGTAAGTTATCATACAATTGAACACACAATTCATAAAAATCAACAATGAATCGACAAAGAATATCCATCAGTCATATTTTCTTTTCTGATATCGGGAGCGTTGACGCGCCAAATTTACTTGATACGAAGGATTAATGGTTGTGATATATGTGAGACGGGTGTCGCAGATGTCATTTGCATTACGTCTTGTGGATGATGAGGGTTCAAATAGAAAGAGTAATGATAATAATATTGTGTCGAAATATAATTGAATGATAAATTACTGAGTGTTGTACTTTTTACAAAGCAATTTTACCTTCACGGTTATTTTATTTTTGAAATTTAAGATATTATATTACGAATCAATAATAACATGGTATAAGTGTAAATTAACTAGTTATTTTGTCTTCTTCAATATTCATGAAATCGTTATCTACTTGTCGATACCCTATTGCTATGCAGATTTTATTTAATTACCATGCTAGGAACAAACGTGGTAATCTCAGTACGTGACCCCTCAGACTTTTCGTTGCTTCCTCAATCCATTTGTATTTTAGGTCTCATACATTTTTAAATGCTGGATAACACGAGACTCTTCTAAGACACCCTTCGTTGACTTCAACTATACCTACAGGATAAGTTAGTAAGAAATTCTTGTTTCATGTAGGGATTTCCTTACATGAAACAAAAATTTGTGGACAACCGACAAATAGCGATAATATGTGAACCAGCTTTACCGGTGAAAGGAAATTGCTGTATTTTACTCATCAACTCAAGCGCCCAATAGTTTGAGGAGTGTATGTTGATTTTTTAAAGTTCAGCACGCGAATTCGTACATTTATAAAAGGAAGATGTCCTTTATTTGCTCTAACGCTGTGTTTTTTTAAAGCGTAAAAAACTAGTCGGTAAACCAAATTAGTATTTTTTGTGTGTGTGATAAATATAAAAACTCATTAACTTCTCGATATTTATCATAAGTGATGTATTTATGTTTGTTTGTTTGTTAATGTATAGCATAATAGCAGGAGCGGAGGAACATCAGGTGCATTTTAATTTTCTAGCGTCGTGGAGGTGTTTTATGTGCATGCAGTAGCCTGATGGCGGAGAGTGGACCGCGACCTCAAAGTTCATGCCATTCGACTACTTTCGTAAACCACTTTCTTAACACAAGTATTTTAAGCTAACAAGGAGTGATTTTTTTTTATAAAATAAGGGTAACAAACGGGCACACAGTCCACTTGATGGTAAGTGGATGCTGTGGCCCATAGACATCTACCTTTATCCACGATTAAGAATCAAAATACAGATAAATTTTCACACCTGAGTATTAAGATGGAATTTCACGCTTACATTAAGAAGGTCTCCGATTCTCCACACTCACCATACATCAAGCTGCTATTTTACGCTGGTATTCTGTGAGAGCATGGTCACCCCCCCCCCCCCCCCCCGTTGGAACCGACTTATTCGTGCTAGAACTAATATAGCTGCAGCATGGCTCTACTACGTATAAATGGTTATAAAATGATAAAAGGGAATATTATTAATGTTAACAGAATTGCTAATATTTTTTTATAAAAATAAAATAAAAATAAAGATTGCTTACGACGAAACATCCAAAACGAAAAATATTATTTGTAAAATATGCAAATACTATTCCTAGTATTGTTGTGGCAGCGCAGATATTGAATGTTTACTGTATCTGTACAACATTAACAACACAAATTTAATTTTTGATTTAAATTTCATACATAACACATAATTACTTCTTTAACATACAATACGTTATGGTATAATCATAAGTATACTTTGAAAACTTTTCTCTTCCGATTTGAATCTATTGGCTGTAAATTGACAAAATCGTACAAGTAAAACGACTTACGAGCACGCTGAGTCGAGAAAAGCGATAAAGTTGAACAAAGTGCAAACGACCGTATTACCTAAGGAGCTATGTGAAATTTTATGCAGATTTTGTTTGAGTAAAAGTGTAAAAGAATAAAAGAATTTGGAATTTAAAAACTTATTTAGAAATGTTATACTCTGTGGTTAAAACTTGTTCAAGCGCTATAGTGAAAAAGTATCTTTATTATCATAATTTTCGTCAATATTACAGCCTACCACAAGTCCACTGGTGGTGCGTTGGTTTCTCGTATAGATTACCACATAGCACCGTCCTGAGCTTTCTGCATCTACCAACTCCATGTATGTTTCATGAGGTTGTGACTCCCTCTAGTGGGAGGTCACAAACCTCTGCGCTTACTACTACGGGGTTTCCAAAGAATTATTCTTTCAAATTGGTTTCTCGAGCCATATGGTCGGCATATTGCCACTTTAGCATAGTGATTCGCTGCACGTTGTTAGTTACTCTTATACTTCTGCGAATATCCTCGTTATGGGTTTTATCTCGCAGAGAAACTTCGAGTGTACACATATGAACTAATGTAACGCCAGGAGAATTTCAAATGTTTTGCCGGTTTTTTAAAAATGAGTAAGCTCGTTTCTTGGAGGTTCCTAAGTCGTATCGATCAGGAAAATCGCCTGTTATTGCTTATATTTTCAAATATATAATTAGAAGAATTTTCACCGAAATTGATGTAGATAATATTTTGTTAGTAGTTCCATGAGCTAAAGTAAGTAAGGCGATCGTATAGATCAATAACCCAAAACATTTAAGGTGGTTGTTTTAGTACCCACACTTGGTAGCTAAATTGGCGATCGTAGTACTATGTCCATTTTTTATGGGATAAGGGTGACAAGCTAGCACGCAGTCCAGAATACCAGCGTAAAGTAGCAGGTTAATGTTGCTGTGTTTCGTATGGTGAGTGTAGAGAACCGGAAACCCCTTTTACTAGAAACGAGGCATTCCATCTTAGTCCTCACGGGTGACAACGCATCTGCATTTTGATTCGTAATCGAGGATAGATGTATATGGGCCACAGCAACCACTTACCATCAGGTGGACTGTGTGCTTGTTAGTCACCCTATCCTATAAAAAAAACCTGATGGTAAGTGGTTGTTGTGGCTCATAGGCCATATTACATCTTTCATCATCATCATCATCTTTCCTCGATTACGAATTAAAATGCAGATGGATTATCACCCGTGAGAACTAAGATGAAATGCGTCGTTTCCAGTAAAAAGGGTCTCCGGTTCTCTACACTCACCATACAAACACACAGCAACGTGGTATTCTGTGAGAGCGTTGTCCTCCCCGGTCCAGCCGACCCATCCGTGCTACAACTATACTACTAAAATAGCTGCAGCATGGCTGTACCACGTAATAAACCCCACAACTTTGACGTGCTCTTCATCAATGTTCTGGTTTTGATTTCTTTAATAATGTTTATAAATTAAGATTATTCAAATAAATACAGTTACCTTGCAGACACACATAAATTGCAGGGCATAAGTTTAGCATATGACGTGACGGTTCATATTATACTTTTCAAATTAGAAAACTAAAAGCAATTACCTTGTAATATGAATGTTTCTATAGTTGTCATATCATTTCATTCTACAGCGCAAATATGAATTACATCGAGTAGGAATATATTCATTTCACATCTGCAGCTTTATGCTCAAAGCTTGAATTAACGTTTTAAAGTATACCTATCACCTAAACTAATATTATCTAAACTAATATTTTAAATAGATAAGATTTTTTTTTGTTCGTAATAGATAAGCTTTAAAATTATACTATAGAAAGCTGCATTATCAGAGAGTAACACTGGTTATATTATATCGCTCCTCAAAAATAGGGATTCCTAAGAAAATTCTAATATTGTAACCCAAGTTATCAAAAAATTGCCTTTAAAGTCACCACCAAATATGTTGGGTACTGTCTTTCATAAGGCACACGTAAGCTTCAAGCTGAAATAAGTGGTACATTCCTCCAAAAACCCAACTCAAGGTGAGGCCAAGCCGAGGACTGTGAGAGTATAGTCCATCCCCGGTCGAGCCGACCCATTCGTGCTGCAACCACAATATAACTGCAACAAGGCTTTACCACGTTATAAGCTTGTTAGCTTATTTTATAATTAACGATAGTTCGTAATGTCCAGCTTAATATGCATGTTTGAATGATTTGATCCTACACATCAAGTTAGAATTATAGAGTGATGAATGTCACTGTCACCATTTTATGGGGTTTAGTTACAGAAATTTGTAATATGTAACTTGCCATTTTTCGAACCAAAACATCCGTTGTTACAGTCTCTTTTAATAAATAAGCAGATACTGCCTCGCGGAATATATTACTCATAACAGATTAAAAACGTTTTTTTTTTTGGTCACTAAGTAAATGTCAAAAATAAAAATAAAACAAAAGAGCATTCCAATTTAGTATTAATAAGGTGATTGATACACGAAAAAATGTTTGTCACAATTTATACAACCTAGAATTTAAACTGGCAATCAACAAGATCCAGTTAATTAATTGACTCGATCTTGGTCTTACAGGCTTATAATAATTTGCGCGAAGCCATAATTCTATTACGAAATTCAAGAGAGAACTTTAATTAAGCTGAGACCTTGGAATTAATATCCTTATGTAATACTGGGTAGAATTCAAAATCACAGAATTCATGATCATTGTTGCGAAGGCAGGCAAGTGTAACGCTTTGTAAATTAAAAAAAGAACTTAATATAAAGAAGAAAGAACTTAATATATAAAGATAAAAAGGGATTTATTACTTCGCTTTATGGTGTGTGTTTTCTTCTATAAAGTAAACGAGATTTTAATCACGTACTAAAAATCTATCTAAGTAGGTACTCATATATGCCTAGCCAACAATGCACAAATTACTTGGAAACTTGGAATATTTTCCCTGGTGTTTGCCTTCATCGCTGAGCATAGGTACTGTTAATTAGCTTTATAATTATTAGTAACAATTTCATTAAATCATTTTTCATTTGGTTGCTCGCCTAACATAAATATTACATATTAAAGCAAATTGTAAGTAATTCAATATTAGAATTTTTCAACGTATGATAAACGTAAAAGAAACAGTAAAATAGTTTTAGAATCGGCAGTAGTCCTCGTGAACTAAGTCGTGTGCGGTTTAGCTAGTTTTTCATAAAGCTTATTTTTGTAAAGCTTAATTCAATTTTTTTTTTTACTAGCCACTCGAGGCCGATCGACATAATGTAAAATTGCCTATGAGAAAAGCACTCTTTTCTCGCGTCGATGTCCACCAGCGAGAAAGTTTGTCCCTGAGATTTATTTACTAAACGATAATTTAACGGGGAAATGAAGATTTGATACGCATACCATCTTCAATTTTAAAATAAAATTGAAGATGGTATCATGGATATCATCGAAATATGTGTAATGTACGCAAGCTCTCCAGCTGTGGGCCTAGTGAAGATGGTTGCATCAGTCACATTGTATCTTAGTTCTTTTGGTAAAAGTCTTGTGCTATTTCACATACTGGGTGGGCTCAAATTTCTTAATAGTATAATGGGAGTATCGACTTTTAAGCTTAGGTCGTGTAATTGCAAACCCGCCGGATTTAAAAAATTAAATAATTCTTATGGATATTGAACTGTCGTCAATGTTGCAGACTGAATCATTATACTTATTACATTTTATATCATCTGACACTGTTTGCTGTATAATCTAGACACGCGGTAGCGTGTCAAGCCAAGTTCAAGCAGAACGGCGAGCCGCATGTAATATTACACGAACCATTTGGAGCCACTTTTGACCCCCTCGTAACTCAAAAAATATTTCTCATAAACGTTTCAAATTTGGCATATATATATATATATATATATATATATATATATATATATATATATATATATATATATATATATATATATGTACTTCAAACTTCGTAAACATATCTCAAACGGTTTTTTAGATATTAACGTCTAAAAATCGTCATTTTTATCACTGACTGACCTATAGATCAAAACTCTAACCCAGTTCCAGATGACCTAGAAAGTTCAAATTTGGCATGCACATAGGTAATTAGTTGAATAAAAAGGTATAAATCAGAAACTGATGAATTTTTATCATTTTATTATAATTTTTCACTTAATTGATTCTATTAGGAACATCTACACAGCGCGCGGTACGCCGCCGGAGGAGCGGCATGGGAGCGGTGCGATAAAACCTTAACGCGAACTTGTCCGAGGCCGAGCGTTTGGCAGGTTGCACTGGCAGCAGCGCTCACAAACGCAAGCGCCATTTTGCTGTCCGGTTGTCTCTCGATATCTGACCTATGAAGTGGCAATTTATGCTACGAAATTAATAGGTTTTCTTAAAAAATACTTATATATTTGTGGTTACATTATTATTACAATTCTTTTAGTACGTACGCACCGCGTGTCTAGATGGTATAGGAAATAGTTTAAATCAAAAATTAATAATAATTTTAGTATAGTTATATGTAGGTATGTATACCTAACTCTGAATGGAGAATGAGACTTTATTAGTATTGTAACAAATTTTCTTGAGAATTCAATAGATAACAGGTAATTTATTGTGTTTTGAATAATTATCTTTTTATTACGTATATTGTACAATGAGTCGTACAATAGAATTTCGGGTGGGTGGCACACTTACCTTACACCGAATTATTCCAATGCTTCCCGATGGGAGCTGCCTATCCATGCGATCGCCGTTTCAGATATTAAGTAATGTATATGTTCACATGGAATAATTCCCTATTTGCTTAGCATATGTTATTACTATCCACAAATCACAAGGCCTTAGCTTTGACAGTGCTCTTCTCGGCATAGGCTCTTCTATATTTAGTAGAGGGCAGGCTTACGTTGGACTCTCTGTAGCTAAAACCTTAGATGGAGTACATCTTATCAATTTAGATCTAAGTCAAATCAAGTTACAAGAGAGCTCTTTTGTAGAGTACAACCGTCTGCGCACGTTATACCGCCCCGACTTAGCCAAATTATGTATAAACAGAAAATGCGTGAAAAAATTTCCGAATACTGAATGGGCAAATTCACTCAAACATATCAAAGGTACAAGAAAATATAGAAAATAACACAAAAAAGACAATTATACCCCGTAAACGTAGAAAATACGGCAGTTTAACAAAAACCGTTTGGTATTAATTTTGTTATAAATAAGTACCTACTAATAATTTATGTACAAAAAGTAGTGATATCCCATCAAAAACATAAATGTAAAATGAGAGCCAAGTTCAATATTACGATATATGCCTTGGTTGTTGACTTCAACAACAAAAGAAGTGAGATCTAATTGGGTGCCAAGTTCGATGGTCTGTCCTGAAATTTATTTATAACAGCATAAAATATCGTTTCTTCGTATAACTTAGGATAATATGTTGTAGCCTAAGGTCTGAGTTGGCTAGTTTTCATATACGAATTATATTATAGCCTTCGCAAGTTCTAAACCCGTTACTTGTCGGTTCTTACTTTATTATTCCGAAAATTTGGCTTGCTGGTAAAAACTAGCCATCGAACATAATATTTATATATATTTATAGACTGTGTATGTTTATTAAGAGACTGTGTACGATTTGATCCAACTTATTATGCAGTACTATTTGACGCCTGTTTGTATATAGGGAAGATAATACGGACAGACAGACAGATACTAAAGCAATGATAGTTTAAACAAACCGAAACAAGGTGTCACACTCATATTTGTGATAATTTCTAAACGAAAGGTCGGATTTAATTAATTTATTGAGGAGTTCACATCTACAGAAACAACTTTTATTGAGAAATTATTGATCTGAATAAGGATCAATACCATAATGCGAATGTAGTCATTTTTCGTTTCTATTAGTGTATAAATTAAATTTCAGAATATATGTTATTGTCACTTAATTATAACAGCTGGACATATTCGTATGCATAGATTAATATATGTCTCGAGTACATTATTGTAGATAATGTGAAGTTCTATAAACATCTAGTTCATTATTTTATTCTACTATCAACAGTTTTCGTAGCGCACGCCATTTGCTGACAGTTACAATATTGGAATTTTCTTAGGGGTCCCCATTTTTTTAATACCGATAAAATATAACCAGTGTTACTGATAATGTAGTTTTCTATAGGTGAAAGAATTTTAAATTCGATTCAGTAATTTTAAAGTATATCCATTAAAAAAAAGAAATAACGAATCTTATCTCTTTATAACATTAGTTAAAATAATATTAGTTTAGATAATACGTACACTTTAAAATGTGATTTTAAGCTTTGAGTATAAAGTTGCAGATATATGAAATGAATATATTCCTACTTGATGTAATTTTGAAATGAAACTGTAACCCTTGACAACCACATAAATGTTCATATTACAACGGAATTGCTTTTAGTTATCTCATTTTAAAAGTACCTATTATATGAAATGGTATAAGGCACATCTTTGCCCAGCAATTTTTGTGTATCTGCAAAGTAACCGTATTTATTTGAATTATTTTAATTTATAAACATTATTAAAGAAATCAAAACCAGAACATTGATGAAGAGCACGTCAAAGTTGTGGGGTTTATTACGTGGTACAGCCATGCTGCAGCTATTTTAGTAGTATAGTTGTAGCACGGATGGGTCGGCTGGACCGGGGAGGGAGCACGCTCTCACAGAATACCAGCGTAAAATAGTAGCTTAATGCTGCTGTGTTTCGTGTGGTAAGTGTAGAGAACCGTAGACCCTTTTTACTAGAAATGAGGCATTCCATCTTAGTTCTCACGAGTGATAATGCATCTGCATTTTGATTCTTAATCGAGGATAGATGTCTATGGGCCCAATAAACACTTACCAGCAGGTGGACTGTGTACTAGCTTGTCACCCTTATCCCATAAAAAGGGACATGGTACTACTATTGCTGATTTAACTACCAAGTGTGGGGAACTAAAACAACCACATTAAATGTTTTGGGTTTTTGATCTATACGATCGCCATGTTTACTTTAGCCCTTGGAACCACTTACAAAATATTACATATGTTTCGGTGAAAATGGTTCTAATTATATATTTAAAAAATAGAAAAAATAACAGGCAAGCTTACTCATTTTTGATTGACCGGCAACACGCATAAAATTCTCCTGGTATTACAGTAGTTCATATGTGGTGGTCAAGACTTACTATTAAGTGAGTTGCTCGCTCAACAAAAAAAAATTGATCAAGAGAGTAATCAGCGAATATAACTTGACTGGGCTGCGTTTGGAAAATTTCAAAACTTTGTGTCAGATTCCTCTACGTAATGGCGGTGTAAGAATATTTACTACCCCATCATCCCGCGGGAGTCTTCTTTCTTTCTTTCTTATTATTTATCTTTATTACCTCGGAACCTAAAATGTATACAGCTCAAAGTTACTAAGCGAGTTATGGAGAAGGTTATAATCGAAGTTTCTCTGCGCGATGAAATACATAACCAGGATATCCGCAGAAGTATAAGAGTAACTACCTAATAACGTACAGTGAATCAGTAGGATAAAGTGGTAATATACCCGTCATATGGCTCGAGGAACCAATTTGAAAGAATAGTTCTTCAGAAGCCTCGAACTAAAAAGCGCAGAGTTTTGTGACTACTAGATGGGCTCACAACCACATGAAACATACATGGAGTTGATAGATGCAAAAGGCTAGGACAGTGCTATGTGGTAATTTACGCACCAATGGACTAGTGATAGGCTGTAATATTGATGAAAATTATAATAATGAAGACACTTTTGCAGCCAAAGTTGCTTAATAATATGTGTTGACTGTGTAGCACTTGAACAAGTTTTAACCACAAAGTATAAAAATGCTAAATAAGTTTTTAAATTCAGAATCATTTTAGTCTTTAACACTTTTACTTAAACAAAATTTGCATAAGATTTCACATAGCTGCTTAGGTAATACGATCGTTTGCACTTTGTTCAACTTTATCGCTTTTCTCGACTCAACGTGCTCGTAAGTCGCTTCTTATACGATATTGTCAATTTACAGCCAATAGATTTAAATCGGATGAGAAAAGTTTTCAAATTATACTTACAATCATCCCATAGCGTATTATATGTTAAAGAAGGGATTATAATAATAATAAAATAATAATAATAAAATGGTGTAGGGAATTGACGACCCCATCGCCCGCTGACGTAACTGTTAAGTGACAAAACTGCTACGTCAACGCAGTCAGTCAGCGCCTTGCGAGAGGTGTGAGCGCCGTGCCTCGGCAGAATTCAGGGTGCAAAGGCCCGTTTGTGCTTATGGCCGTCCACGATACGGTGCCGGGCCTGGGCGTCTCCCGTTAATGGACGCCCATATTATGGATGATGGAAAAAGAGATAGTGCGCAAAGGGCCGCTGCCTGGAGGTCGCCAGGGCGCGTCTGGAGCTGGCGCTGGACGCGATAGCATGCGGGCCGCCAGCCGAGCGCGGGGTGTTGCAAGACCACCTAGCAGCCCCCCGCATCCATCATCCCCACCAGAATGCTTGGTGTCGGCTGGGTCTTCTCGGACTCAGCAAGCGGCACCCGCCGCTGGTGGAGCACGTCGCATGCGTTGGTCTAAATCAATGAATGAAAACGCACTGCGGGCGTATTTTAGGGCAAAAGGGGAAGAAACTGGATGTTTGGCGTATCGGGCTCGGATGCATCGCTCTTTTGCAGAGCTGGAGCCATCTCTATCCGTCACTGAGCTAAACCTGGCAGACCGAGTTAGGTACATCCTGCGCTCCAACATATTTGGTGACGCCGAACTCGAACGACTACGACGTGAGGCTTCATCGAATGGAAATGCTACGGCTGGGAATGCGGCGCCACTAGATGCGCAACAAACTGCATATGTGGATGCTGCCGTCAACATTCCATTTGTGGCTAATTCAGACGATGATGGAATAGTCTCCCACGAACTAGAGAAAATGAGGAGCATATTGGAAGAGTCGATGCTGGAAACGCGCAGCATGCCTGTCGAAAATCGACCGCAACTTCCCCGCATACCCCTTAGCAAGCGAAATCGGGCTGTCGTGCGGGCTCTCAACCCAATGCTGGTGACCTATTTGGAAGCCAGCCGGGACCTTTGCGAGACGGATTCAATTCTATTTGGCGCCGCACTTGCAGTATGCCGTATTATTGGCGCCAAACTTCCCGTGGCTGGACGTGCTACTCAAAAAAGTAGCGCCATCCCAGCCTGGAGAAAAATAATTGAGGACCGTATCGCAAAGGCAAGGGCCCTTATCGGCAGACTGACAAGCTACAGGTCGGGTAATAATAGACCGAGGATTATGCGCACCGTAAGGAGGGCGTTTGCTGGGACAAATATCAGTTTGTTCCAGCCGGATATCACGCAAAAACTAACGGAGCGCATAGATGACCTGAAGCAAAAAATCGCTGCTTGGGGGAAGCGGATTCGACGATTTAGCGAGAGGTCAAGGCGGTTCAACCAGAATCGTGTCTTCCAGAGTGATCAGAAGAGGCTCTATAAATCATTGGAGCGACCAGAGGTATGTAGAGCGGGCCCAGGACCGGATCAGACTGACACTGTCGCATTTTGGCGTGGCCTGTGGTCAGAGCCCGTAAACCACAGCGAGGGCGCTTGGATGGCGTGGCGAGCCAGAGTGCAAGTGTTACGCCTATGGACCCCGTCGCCATAACGCCTCAAGACGTGGCTGAGGCGGTCCGTAGGGCCCCGAACTGTAAAAGTCCGGGGCTCGACGGGCTGATCATTACTGGCTGAAGGGGTTCGTAGTGTGTCACGCTGTGCTCGCCCGACAGTTTCAAGAGGCTCTCGATCAGGAGTTGCTGCCAAGTCTCTTCACTACTGGGATCACTCATTTGGTTCCTAAAGATCAGGATACCACAGACCCGAGCAAATACCGCCCCATCACGTGTCTACCCACCATATATAAGACACTGACATCCATTTTGAGCGCGAGAATCACTCGTCACCTGGAGCTAAATCAGGTGATATCACGCGCTCAAAATGGATGCCGGGGCGGTGGTCGTGGAACCAAGGAACCACTCCTCATTGACGTAGTCATTGGCAAAGTGGTGAAACGCAACCGTCGGAATTCCGATTCATTCGGTCCGACGGTTCGACGGTTCTCCGCCGCCTGGATAGACTACAGAAAGGCATTCGACTCGGTGCCCCATACATGGCTAAAGAGAGTCCTCCAGCTGTACAAAATTGACTGTACAGTTGGAGACTTCCTCGAGCAGTGCATGGGGCAATGGAGTACGATCCTTTGCTATCTGGGCGAGCGGATGATGGCTGCGGAGAACCACATAAGGATAAGAAGGGGTATCTTCCAGGGCGATTGTCTGAGTCCAATCTGGTTTTGCCTCTCCCTGAACCCTCTCAGTACTTTACTGGAGGGCTCCGGGAGGGGATTTCAGCTTCGGAAAGGAGGTACAAAAGTGACCCACCTTTTCTATGTGGATGACCTCAAGTTATTCGCCTCCAGTCGCTCCCATCTTATGGAATTGCTAAACATCACTTGTGTTGATGATGTAGGCCGCTGGTGTCGTCTGGGAGAAAAATATACTAAAAAAAATTTGGTGAGCGCGTGTACATCCGCGGGGAGGGAGACATAGGTGTCACCTCGTATGATGTTCTAGTGCAACTAACTCGAAACGCGGGATCATGTACTCAGCGGTGCAACACCGTTGTTGCAAATATACCTTCACCCTACTGATAAAAATCGCGGTAAGTGCCACCGTCCCCGTATGCACACGTACTTATTTATTATAGAAAAACAGCAAGTACATAAGGTAAGTAACAATGTTTTATGAGTATATTTTTTACATATTTTATCCTTCACCGATTAGTATCATTTATATTTCAGGTGTTCGAGAAGCAACGTGAGCATCGTCAACATCCTCCCCCCAAGTGTCGGTTCGCCGACACTCATCATCAAGCTGGAGAAAGGCCACGCGAGCAGCTGATCGCTTCATCACTCCTGACTTAGTCCTAACGTCAACTACTCTGACTCTGCCATCTGAACCTGGATAAACCTTTTCAATAATACCTATTGGCCAACAGTTTCGAAATAATGATGGATCGACTACTACAACAAGATCTCCTACTTTTAATTGCGGACCTTCCCTATCCCATTTACGACGAGGAATTAGCTCTGGCAAAAACTCTTTTACCCATCTGCTCCAAAATAAGTCTGTCAACCGTTGGGCAATACGCCACTGTCGTCTAACATACATGTCGCCATCATCAAAGACCCCAGGTACAGGTAAATTCAACGAAGATCCTAGTAAAAAATGATTTGGAGTTAATGCCTCTTTACTTTGAGGGTCCACCGAAACATAGGTAAGCGGTCTACTATTAATTATATTTTCGACTTCAGCGAGAAGCGTTAATAAAACTTCTTCTCGTGGAGCCCTCTCTCTAAGAACGACTTTCAGTGCCGTTTTCACACTTCTAATCAGACGCTCCCAAGCTCCCTCCATATGAGGACTGGCTGGTGGTATAAACTGCCAGGAAACTCCTTTGTTTAATGCTTCGGCTATTACTTGCTGCTGCTTAATTTCTTCAAAAGATTTTCGAAGTTCAGCATCAGCACCTCGCATGTTAGTTCCGTTGTCAGATATGACAGTATGAGGCCACCCACGGCGTGCAGCCATCCTCCTAAGTGCCATTATAAGTGAGTCTGCGGTAAGCGTCGATACTATTTCAATATGAACAGCTCGTATTGTTAAACATGTAAAAAGAACATTATATCTTTTGGGTCTCTGCCTGCCCACAGTTACTTCGATCGGACCGAATAAGTCTACACCACAAACGGTAAAAGGTCTTTGATGATGAACCAATCTTTGAGATGGCAAGTCCCCGAGGCGAGGCGGTCTTGGTGCTGCTTTTCGTATTCGGCAAACTAAACACTGTGAAGCTACGGAGCGAACTGTAGGTCTCAGATTTACAACCCAATATTTTTGTCGTAGCTCGTTTATTACAAGTTCATTATACGAATGAGCCGCACGTACGTGGAAGTCCAAAACCACCAGCCTTGCTATGCGATGTTTACCATCCAGAATCACCGGGTTTTTCATAGTTTCAGTGACGTTTGCAGCCGCGTTTATACGCCCTCCTACACGCAATAAGCCGTCTTTATCTAAAAATGTTGTCAATGAACGTAAACGACTATCACGATTAATTTCTTTATTTTGTTTCAGCAAATCAATTTCAGTCTGAAATGATTGTGATTGTGAATAGCGTAACAAAAGTACTTCGGCTCTATTCATTAAAAAATTATTAATACGCCGAGTACCGGTTTTTCTACATTTTTCTATAAATAATAGTACAGATGCGGTGCAGCGAAGCAAGCGCAGCCACACGGAGAAACGGTTTGGATCCGGAATAGGTAAATCATAAATACTATTACAATTCTCCTTTGGTGATTTTATTACTACATATATTTTATCTAACAGCTCATTGTTGCTCTTTTCGTTATTTTCAGGCTCTCGGGGCCAATACTTTTCTTCCGTGTACAGAAAAGACGGACCCGTTAACCAAGAGGAGTCCTTGTTGAAGTCGTAATCATTATTTTTTGTAGCTAAATCCGCTATATTTAAATTTGTCGGCACATAATGCCACTCATCAATTTTACTTAACTCATCAATTTCACCTAACCTATTTGCAATAAAAACTTTGTAATTTCTATGCTCGTTACGTATCCAATAAATAACAATCATTGAATCAGTCCAATAAAAAGCACGTGACGGTTTAATTCTATGCTCCTTTTTTATAGTCTCTGCCAAGCGACATGCTAATAGCGCGCCTTGAAGTTCGAGTTTAGGCATAGTTAACGGTTTTAACGGCGCAACGCGACTTTTACTCGCAATGAATGACACCTGCACGCCGTTGCTGTCTTGTTTACGCCAATAAGCAACACATGCGTATGCGCATGGAGATGCATCACAAAAAATATGCAATTGCAACGACGTCTCATCGTCGTTTACGGTGTGGCCGCTCTTCTCATTCACACCGACAGAATCGTTGCTATAGAAATACCACCGCGGGATTCGAACGTAACTCATTTCCTGTAACTGCGAAATCCAATCTTTAAATAAAACAAATAAACTATCTGTTATTTCCTGATCCCACTTTATACCTACATTCCATATTTCGCGCATTAAAATTTTGGATTTTATCGTAAAAGGTGCTAAAAACCATGAATATCATATACAGACATTATAATACGAAGAACTTCACGCTTAGTCGGTTTTCGTGATAGTTGTAAAATATCACTCGGTATACGCTTTAACGAAAGATCGAACCCGAACATATCACTCGCGGGAAACCACAAAAGCCCAAGCGTTCGTTCCGGCTGGGATTCAACATTAAACCGTATCGCCATGTCATATTTAAAGTCTCTTTTGGCATATCATTAAGAACATCTGACTTGTTACTTAACCAGTTACGCATCACAAAACCACCTTGCTGATTAATATATGAAACATCTTTTATCATTTTTGTAGCAGTAGCGACGTCTGGTAAACTATCGATAAAATCGTCCATATATTGATTTTTCCTAATTGCATTAACTGCATCCGGCATTTTATTCTGAAAGCGCAATGTGTTTTTATTTTGGTTAATATATTGTGCTATAAATGGGGAGCAGTTAGCGCCAAAAATTAATGACGTCATAACATATTTCTTAACAGGATGTTGTATAGGTAATTTTGAACCTTTGTTACTACTTCCAAAGCCTAATTGTTCATTTTCATTGCTTAAATAGATATCTTTCCACAAAAAACGCAAAGAATTAACATCTTCTTTTCGTACATTAATCCTTAAAAACATATCTTTTATGTCCCCTATGATACCTACGCGGTTTTCTCTAAATCGTAACATTATTCCTAATAACGATTGTAACAAATCAGGGCCTTGTAAAAGAAAATCATTTAAAGAATAACCGTTCGACTTTGCTGCCGCGTCATAAACTAAACGCAGTTTTTTCTTATTTGGATTATCTACACCAAAGTGCGGCAAATACCATATTATACGTTTATTAGAGTTTTCATCGGTCTCATTAAGTTCTCTAGCATAACCATTAGAAAATAAGTATCTCATTCTTTCACAATAACGAGTTGCATACTCTTTGTTGAGCAAAAATTTTCTTTCTATTGACTTTAGACGATTAAAAGCGTTAGGGTAAGAGTCGGGTAAATGTAATTCATCGTATTTCCACGGTAAGCCGACATTCCATTGACCATTTACTAATTCTGCAGTGTCATCAAATCTACGGGCGAGCATATTCGCTCTCATAGCTAGAGCCCTGCATTACCTCTCTATGTCAACATTATCTGACATATTTTCAGTAACCCAGTGCCCCAGGTATTTAAAGCTTGTCACTCTTCTCAGTGGTACGCCTTCAAGAGCGATAGTCGGAAAATTTTTTGATTTAAAAAATACGATCTCACTTTTCTTGACATTGTATCGTAGGCCATGGACCGCTACATACTTCTCACAGATACTGAGTAATTTTCTTAGACCACTAATTGATGGGCTCAGCAGCACCATATCGTCGGCGTAACTTATGTTGTTATATGCAATATTATCAATAGAGCAGCCAACTCCACTACCACCGAGTTCACCAATCAGACTGTTCACGTAGAGGTTAAAACGTGCAGGAGAAGACAGGCCGCCCTGTCTTACTCCGCACTCCAGCCCATACGCCTCAGATTGCACTACTGCCCACCTCACCTGATCTTGTTGATTGTCGTACCAATACTGAAACAGACATATTAAGTCATTGGGAAAGTCATTAGTTTCATTAGCCAGCTTCTTCACAAGTATATTGTATTTAACCTTATCAAAGGCTTTTGATAGGTCCAAAAAATAGCCTATAATAGGTGTCCTACGATTTGTGTAGTAATGTTATGTATTGTATGTAATTTATGCCTGTAACTTCCCCTCAAGCAAACGGTCCATCACTTTCGGTATAGTAGTAGCCAGGGAGGTAGGTCTATAATTGGTGTTGTCCGACGAATCTCCTGTTTTATTTTTCAGTACTGGCACAACAATCGTTTTCGTAAAATCGGAAGGTAAGTACGAGTGTCCTATGCAAAAAGTAAATAACATGGCCAGGACACGTGGAACGTGGACACCAGCATATTGCAGGTGTTCGATACCGATATTGTCATGACCTGGAGATTTGCCGCGTGTCATGTTTTTAATTACGTCTTTAACATGTTTAGCCGTAAAGCATGTGGTTTCATCTCCATTCCGGATACCTGTAAGTATCGAAATCCTCCGATGATTTTTGATTGGTATACTTAAAGTGATTTTTAAAAATATGTGCCACCTTCCCCGCATCACTTTCACCATCTATACTTGCAGGGACTCTCAGCCTTGGATTCATTTTGTTGGTTTGTTTCCAAAATTTAGAAAAGTCTTTGGTTTTAATGTATAGCCAAAATTTGCATTTTTATTTTTTGTTCGTTATTATGACACCATTTTATTTTGGATTTAAACAGTTTTCTACTTTCTTTCATTTTTTCGTTATAAATTCCAATTTTAGGTTTTCCATTTAATAATTCACAGTAACGCTCGAATTTGCTTTCATACGTGGAGAAAGAAAATTCGAGCGTTACTGTGAAAGGGTTTAACATATTTATTCCAACCCACAACATATTTATTTCTACATTTCCTATACTCATAAGTCGCTATTGCCGCCCTTCTCAAAGTACATATAATGCTGTCATACATTTTATCGATTATTAATTTATGTTCCAAAATAGAACAGTGGCGATTAGCACAAGACCTAAACTCTTCAGGAAAATCTATATATCTAAGCTTTTCACAACAAATTTCAAAATATTTTTTTATATGACTTCGGTTTCTTACACCCCATACAGCTTTATCAGATTTAAAATTCCATTCTTGTACTTTATAACTTAGTTTTCCCATATCAATAGTTATTTCAAATGAAAAATGGTCAGACCAGAAAACATCGTAAAGTTTTTTTTTTTTTTTATAGAATAGGGTGACAAACGAGCACACAGTCCACCTGATGGCAAGTGGTTGCTGCGGCCCATAGACATCTACATCTATCCTCGATTACGAATCAAAATGCAGATGCGTTGTCACCCGTGAGGACTAAGATGGAATGCCTCGCCTCCAGTAAAAAGGGTCTCCGGTTCTCTACACTCACCATACGAAATACAGCAGCGTTAAGCTACTATTTCACGCTGGTATTCTGTGAGAGCGTGGTCCTTCCCCGGTCGAGCCGACCCATTCGTGCTACAACTATACTACTAATATAATTGCAGCATGGCTCTACCACGTTGAAAGTACCCTAATATTTACAACAGATTTCATGCCCGGCTTAGTTGTAATGTAATGATCCAGCCAGCGATGAGAACCATTTATATCACTTATATACGTAAACGTATCATATTTTTTAAATGGTCATAGTCCACTACATCCCATATTTGTTCACAACAAAAATTACTCATTTCATAAAAAACAATTCGCCAGGATGAGCATTAAAATCTCCTAATATAAATACAGAATCTATATTATTACATTCTATTATAGCATTTATTTCGCTGAGACAGCTTGTTAATTATGTTAAATTGTCCCAAGAGTCGCAGGGCATATATACGGTGATGAATAAGGTATTCCTGTCGTTCACAATAGTTTTAATCGCCAAACGCAATGAGTTACACTGCACAATAGACACTGATGTAAATAAAGATTTACACAACACCACCGTACGGTCGACTTCTAAACAATCCGTCACCAGTGTTAACCACAGATCCACAGACTTACTGCAACAGTCAAATTCTGGATGAATTCCCGCAATGTAGGCTGTATCATGCGGTAACAGCCATGTCTCCTGCAATGCTATGATACCCGCAGATTTACATAGCGGTCGTACGCCCTCGACTGATCTTGTGACTGATTTATAATATATGATCAAACGAACTTCTCCAAGTGAAGTTCGATCAGTATTATATGAATCGCTTCATTCGAAGATATAATATTAACAACGTAGTTCCCTTATTCTACAAGGCTAAGTCGCACCTTTAAAGATTTTTACTCTACCCACATCAAAACAATTGCCCCTTCTCACTAACGTCTCTCGCCGTCCGAGCGTACTGCCTCATTCTTTTAGAGATATTATTTTAGGCAAAACTTTTTATGGGTTATGGGTGGGAGGGAAATTATATCTTCGAATGAAGCGATTCATATAATACTGATCGAACTTCACTTGGAGAAGTTCGTTTGATCATATATTATATTTCATCGCTTCATTCTTCAGATATAATATTAACAACGTAGATGTTTAGAGATTAAAGTTTTGCTTATTGGGTTACTTATGTGTACTTTGAACTTTAAGAGAAAAATCATAAAAAATATCATTTATTAGTTCGATTGTAACAAAATAACGTACAATTATTCACTTGTCTGTCTTATTTAATAAATCAAATTTAATTATTTAGGAGGACAGTTCTCGCAAACTTCGTCAATAATTATGCGATGATAAAATTTTGCAAAGGTCTCTGATACTGACGACCAACCGGCTGTTTTTTTTTTTTTTTTTGATCGTATCTAGAGAGATTCCAGCGGACCTAGCAGCCGAGGTGAAAGCATGGCGCGTGCTGTGTGCACTAAACACAATCAAGTCCACGCCGCTCTCCGCTAACACGTTCTTAATCCAGCTAATGATAGATTGAGCAGTGGCCGCCTTGTGTGGCCGCCTGTAGGTTAGCAATAAGTACCGACAATCTGCGAGTCTGATTTTATTTGTAATCTCTTAATAATCTTTTATTTCCGTGGCTGGACAAATATTTTTAATTTTAATAAAATAAGGCAAAATTAGAAGCGGTAGCTGATGTCCCGCTGCAGATGTTTTAATTATATCAGTGATACTGATTCTAAAATCTGAACGTATCTTAATATTGTCTATCTTTATTAAAGATAATGTTTGAGCTCAGTGTGTTGTGCATAATGCCATTAATACTGCAAATTTTTTTTGTGAGTTTTTCAATTGCAAGTGTTTAATTGAGAACCCAATCTCGAATACGATTTAATATAATTTTTGGATCCCAAGTAACAGTATATTTTGAAACGGCTGGTCTTAACTTGAATGCGCCCTTTAAGAAATTTTTTATTTGGTATTTAGAACCTAAGCAGTCTCGTAGAATTAATGATAAGGCTGACCTGTGGTTATTGAGCGAACATTGACGGTATAGAATTTGCGTAAGGATCTAAATTATTTTTATGACAAAATTGCCACCACAGCTTATACGAGACGCTATACTGAAGTATTGTATTCTTCGAAAGCGATGCCATCATCACGTGAAGAGTGGGTGATGGAATACCTCTTCTTACTACTGAGAGCATCGCTGCACCCAGAGTAAGTTGCTTGTGCAGGTGATGAGGAGTTCTGGAAGAAGACCGTAAGAGATCTCTCTGAGGTTTGAAAAACATTATATCTGATCTGAGTACATAAGTAATTTAACATTGGGTACCAAGGTTGGGATGGCCAATAAAGAGAGACCAAAATGCCTTCGCCTTTATCGCTTATGATTTTTTTTCAGACATTTGATTAGATTTAAGTATTTAAAGAAAAAGGTGGAAACGCATAGAAATATTTGTATCTCCAATCAATAGTGAAAGCATCTACTAATAAGGCGTCTAGATCCGGTCTCCAAGACACATAGGTCATGCATTTAACATTGGCACGAGAAGCGAAAAGATCTATATCTGGTTCCCCCAATTTTTGTATGATCTCTTTATAAGCGTTATCACTTAGCTCCCATCCTGTATCTAGGTTTAGTGTCCTTGATTCTTGGTCTGCTTCTACATTTTCTTTACTATTTATTTAAGATGCGTGTGACCAAATGTTTCGCTTCTCGCACCATTACCATATTGATTGAGATAACTCGTTCAAATGGGGGAATTGGATTCCTCCCATTCGATTGATATAACTTATAGCTATTGTATTATCTACGCGCAAAATATTACAATCCGACATATACCTAAGAAAACATTTAATACCTAGAAATATGGCTAGTAATTCTAGGAAATTGATAACATGATAGTCGAGTTCATTGTATGTCCATCCTCCGCCAACACGAATATTATTACAAAAAGCACCCCAACCTGTCGCACGCGTCTGTAAATATCTCATAATTAAATTTAGTTATACTAAACGAATTTTTGGTTAAAAATACATATCTTTTTTCACTATTGTAAATCTGGTAAGATATGTTTTGAAAGTTGAATATTTTTATTATACGTCTTATATTTTTGAAGCGCAATATTTTACCGCATATTTTACCGCAGGACAAGCGGCCGTGAAAACACCTATTAAATGAGCTAAATCTTTGGTCGAACAACTAGTTAAGAAAGAGAACCTTTGTACTTATTGAGCTATATGATTTTGTTTATCTATGAGTAGACTTATAGAAAGTTCCGTGGAATCAAAAATAAATCCCAAATATTTGCAAGATATGTGCTGGCCTAGACAAGACCTATTATAATTAATAACAAAACAACATTGTAAAAGATGCACAGTCACGTTAACGTTGTCTAAACATTCATTGTAGTCTTTACCTATACTAAGAATGTCGTCAAGATATATGACAGACTTATATCCCCTGCTTCTTAAGTTGGTTATTACCTCTTTAATTATCTTACTAAATATTCTAGGAGCAACGGACAGGCCATACGACATGGCATTTAATTCATAAAGGGTTTTAACTAAATTTTCATTTTCAAATTCAAATCTTAAAAATTTGTGATGACTTAATAGACACTAGTAAGTAAGCCTCCCGTAGGTCAATGGTAGCCATGTAACCATTACGAGGTTAACTTTGAGGCCGTTCTCTAATCCTCCATTTTAAAGTGAGATTTGCAATGAACTTATTAAGGGACTTTAAATTCAGAATAAATCTTTTATCTCCGTTAGGTTTTGGCGCTAAGAAAACTGAGGATATGAACTTGTTCTTTGACCGATAACACTTTGATAATGCTTCTGTAATAAATTACTAATAGCTACAGAAATGTATTGTTTATCTTTTGATGACAAAGTTGAATGATGTAATCTACATTGAGTAATTTGTATATTAAATGGTATTGTAAATCCGTCCCGAATCCATCTTAAAATAATTTTATTTTTTGTTAATTTAAGCCAACAGTCATAAAAATATTGTAATCGTCCCGAATGTACCTGTTTTACAGCTAACTGGAGCACTGTAAGATTTGTTGTTACTCCAAGACCTCGTTTGTGGATACACCTGAGGGTTGATCCCTGCGGGTCCCCCATGACAACTTCCTTGGGCCCTCCCCCCCTGTTCTGTGAGCGAGAAGGGCCTCGCCAGCTTCCCTGGTAACGATTGTCTCTTGAAGACGAATTTGTTATCTGTGATGTTTGAAACCTTGTTTTTCGATGGCTTTCGACGCCTTAATCTTTTCAGGAAGCTCAATGCCAAAAAGAGTTTCATCTATTTCACTCTCATGAATGACTTTAAGAAAACACTTGTCTAATCCGGGTGTCACCAATTTAATTCTGGTTTTGGGTCTCAGAGTGATGGAGGTTGGATAGTACGGCAAGCATCAGATAAAATTTTTATCGCTTGAACTTTATTGTTTCCGATGAGAAGTAAAAACATAGCTCTATTAACGGTAGTAATACCTAAGCCCAGTCTTTGTTTATCGACCTCTATTTTCTTGTCCCTATTTCGGGCTGCATCGGTAAGTGCCGCTACAATCTCGGGATTTAGCGTAGGTGCTCTCAAAAGCTTGCAATTTTCGGGAATTAAGTACTCTTTTAACAAATTTTGGCTTATTTCCTTAGTAAGACCCTTACGTAGAAGAGGAATCCAACGGTGGGCAAGATCCTGGTGGACATTTTCACCGTATATTTGCTCATCACTATCCGTATCACCCAAAGCTGACAATAGTTCAGGGTCTAATGTAGGAATTGTTTCTTCCGCTTTATCTTCAATTGTCAACAGAGAATGCTCCTCGGAGAGAATGGATGTTACCATGGTGTCATCATTTTAGGCCTTATTACTGTACTTAGTTTCGTTATTTACAACAGAAAATAAAGTGTATATTTCGGAGGTATATAACAAAAAATTGTGATAAAATTAACACAACTTTAAACTTAAAACTGACGCTTTAACATATTTGTACATGAGTATTTAAGTTTAAATAGCCTTCGTGCTAACTCTCGGCTAGCCCCCCGGCTAGGATACCTTCGTACTGACTCTCGGCCAGTCCCCAGGTAAATTTGTATTCGTGTTGATTCACGATCAACGCTGGGGTTTTTAGTCTTAACGTATATTTTTAATGATCAATCAGGCACTAGAATCGAATTACTTAACGGTAACACTTACCAAAATTTTCTTCGGCCTCAAAAGAATCGGAGTAAACAATGACTAGTTTATGTTGCTTTCGTTCTTGTTCTTCCAGTTTTTTGATTTTCTTTTGATAATAACCAATTTTGTCTGCAGCACTGCGTGTCAATATTTTACTATTCTAAGATAATTAAATAAGGTGTGCACTCTGCCTCGCACGAAAAAGGTATGAGGCAGTACGCTCGGACGGCGAGAGACGTTAGTGAGAAGGGGCAATTGTTTTGATGTGGGTAGAGTAAAGATCTTTAAAGGTGCGACTTAGCCTTGTAGAATAAGGGAACTACGTTGTTAATATTATATCTGAAGAATGAAGCGATGAAATATAATTAAAAGTTATAATTTTCAAGTATTTACTGTCCATTATTTAGGTAATGCAACATAATTACTGTGGTTTTTACCTGCTGTACGGTTTCTGAAGTTAATATATTTGCGAAATGATATTCCCTCAGGCCATAGACTACTATACATAAACTTTTTATATTCACGTTCATACTTCATTTTAATCTCTTCTATAAATACTTTCACTTGTATTCTTTTGAATATATATATATATATATATATATATATATATATATATATATATATATATATATATATATATATATATATATAGTTTATTATATCATCCGCTGATATTTTTTTTCTTCAACGTTATTGATAAATAATGGGATCTTAATGTCAGCTGCTTTAAAATTATCCGTAGTCTCTGTACTTGCTTTTCCTTTCATCCCTATAAACCTATTCTTCAGACTTCTTCTTTGCACAAGTGTCCATTCCTCATCTGGTTTAGTTCTATATCTTCCGTTCACTGTCTTTAACCGTATTAACATAAGATCGCTTGTTTACAATAGTAGATTTCAAAGTGATCGGGTCCCTCGCGGGCTCATTAAAATACGTCACTAGGTTCAAAACCGCAGTGTGGACGCTGCTATCTGCTGTGCCGGCATTGCTGCTGGCAGGCAGTAGGTGACGTGCAACAGTAGGAGTGTGCGAAAACGCAGTATTAGCCTCCACGTGTTCGCTTTGCTCTTGAGGTGGAGTAAGTGACCTTTGTTTTTGAGGTACCTGACTTAACTGACTGTTAATATCACACAAATCAAACTTGACGCTATTGTCGGGGGATAATGTAATTTGTGGTAAGCCAAGGGTACCACTATCACAGTGTGAATCTGATAATCAAAACATACCTTTTCGTGTTAATGTTAGTGTATTCAAAATTATTAACAATAGATGTATTTCTCATATCTGCAACCTCTCGTTTCAGTTCATTATACTGCTTTACATCAATGTAATTTTCTTTAATTTTTAACGAATGACTTTCTAAAATTAACAGCTACTTCAGTAAGTTCGTCACGTCGACATGATCGAAGGAAATCGGCGGTAACTTATGAAGTTCACGAGCCACAAAAACTGGAACATTTTCTGGATCCACCTGCTTAATAAAACCGATGATATCATCTATGTCACGCTTTGATTTGCCCGCTCGTTTTCTTATCGTATTTTTCTGGGACTTACTTGCAACGGAGTCGAACAATAACTTTTTCGCATAAAATAATCCATCCTCAGAGAACGAATCCTCCTCGTCCATAACTTCCGCTTTGTTTTGAATAAAAGCTAAAACTTCATTAATAACGATGTAACAGTTCGAGCACTTCTTAGTTTTACTTGTCATTAATACAACAAACATATTTATAACGCAAAAATATTTTACAAAATCTGCATATTTAAAATGTTAGTAAATCGAATAAATTAACCCACAAATATATTTTTATATTAATTTGATAAAATATTTATACAAAATTTTAGGACTTTGACTTTGACAGCGTTTTTTGGTGAAATTAGGTGATAGAAATAGTGGAATCAAGGAAGCTACACAGCTAGATTTTTAATCTCAAAATAAATAGACTAAAAAGAGAATATAGAAAAAATTATGGTTATTTATTTTTTATTCTATAGATCATGAACTTCTTTCATATGAACATGATAGCGAAACAGAGGATGATTAAGATTGTAGTTTGTCATTTGTCTATTTTTCTAAAGCTCACTTGCATCGATATTTTAAGTTTCGGTTTAAGGGTGCAGTTTGGATTATTATGGTTTTCCGAGAATTTGGGCGGTATTCTGCTTTCTTGTCCGGCAAGCAATTTGGCGAATGGTTCTGGGGGAGACCGCAGGTCTTGTTGAACTCCAGGGCAAGACTGAGGAGTTCTTCCTTCGCGTGGTTTCCGCCTGTTATTTGGTCTGGTTCAATAGGAAACATACAGAACAGAAAAAATCACATCGCTGGGCAGGGAGTCCAGTCGCAAACGGTGCCTACCCGAGACCAGGGCGATTCAGGTAGTATTGTAGCCCTTCCCTTGGCAAGCGGGGCTCTGCCGGGGTTGACCGAATATTTCCTTAGCTAATCGTTGGAGCAAAATAGACGAAAATCGACATTTTGAGAAACTAAATTTTCCTTTAATGGAACTGTAGGTCTGGAAGAGGCTCTTTTAGGCTCACCAACACCCTGCATAACAACGCCCCAACCTGGTACGAGCTGTGAAGTGGAGCCGAACCACAATCGGAAACGAATCATGAAAGGGACAAGAAAAAATTCACTATGCCCTAAAAACTTTGTGGAGCAGCACGGAAGAGGTGTAGCAGGCTGATAGTAGCTGAGATAGGAGCCGAAGAGGCCCTTATCTGTCTCTGTCAGAAGCCCTGGGACGAGATTCCTTTTTCCAAACCTCCCCGATTCCGATGAGGAAAAAATGCAATCTGTCTGAGGAAGAGTCTCCCAAAGACCAGCCCAAGAAATCTGTGCTGCAAGAAAGCTGGCAACGGGGGAAAAGAAGTTCAGCTTTAGTGACGTAGCTGGCTCTGCGAGTGTATGAATTCCCTATTCGAATCCACCTATTCGAGTCCACCCGGCACCAACGTAGGTTATTGTTAAGATAGCATGTGGGGCGCAGCCAGGAGTGGGACCGAAATTTTCGGGTTTCACCCACAGGTCATGTTTCATTCGCGTTGTTCATGTTGGATTCGCGTAACGTACCTGAATAAAGCAAGTCAGAACCAGATTGTGGGTGAAGTCGTGAAAACCGAAATCCTGGCCGGAGGCAGAGCTCTCAATAATACCCGAGGGCAAAACATACAGCTTTTTAGAAAAATACATGATGTGTGTACAATTAAATGTGAGTTTTAAATTAGCGAAAACAATTTCCACAGACATTCAGTTGCACTTAAGCAGTTATGCACAGCTTAAGTACAAAAATACATGAAACTGTCTAAGTTAATTAAACTATTTAATTAGACTTAAATATCAAATACATCACTGTAATGTTCCTGTAAAACTAACCCAATTTTTCGGAAAAGGTATAGATATGAACTCGTTATATCTTATATTCTATTATACCTTATTACGTGCCAAGCTTCAACTATGTTATGGTTGTAGCACGAATGAGTCAGCTCGAATGGGGAAGGATTACGCTCTCACAGACTAACAGCGCAAAATACCAACTTAATGATGCTCTGTTTCTTACAGTGAGCGTAGAGAATCAGACCCTTTTTACTGGAAACAAGGAATTTCATGGGGTAGGGGTGACAAGCGGTGTCTGCATTTTGATTCTTTATATATTATATTATTAATTTAGGTGTCTATGAGCTTCAGCATGCACTTGCCGATTGCACTTTGCTATTGGAATGTGTGCTCCTTTGTCACCCTTATTCTATAAAAATACATATTCTTAGAATAGAAAATGTATTTGCTTAAAAACATGGTACATAAGATGGTCAATGACGTGGAACTGATTAATAATGATTGATATTAATCCAGTACATAATAAATCAGCATAGTAGTTGATTTGATGTCTACATACTAATTGAATTGAATTAAAATTAACAACTATTCATAAAAACGTGAATAATTATAGTCTTTGAATACCAAGTCCTTTCACACATGAAATGAATCGTCATTAGGTGCGTTCTGAAACTATTATTTGAAATAATTTTGAACAGTTACAACAATAGAAATAAATTAATAACTTTTTTTTTGTGGCTACTTAGAGAGTTATACCTTAACAATAAGGTATTTTACATAAATATTTCATATTGGGACGCTGTAATTTCGTTGTCTGGTACGATTTGGCCATCCTCCTTTTGTTATCACTGAGCCGCAAGCCATGCAGCGGAAATGCTACATTTTTGCACTGTGTACACTGCAGCACTGCGCCAGCTCCAAAAGCATTCTAATAGCATATTGCATAATATATATTATATCATTTATTTATTATTTTATCCTAAGGCACAACTTGCAATTCAAAATCATTTATTAAAAAAGGAGAATCCAATACAATTTGATCTATGCCGTCATTGTTTCATTTGATCTCTATATGCATACCTGATTGTCGTACTTTTTTCATGTACATTGATTACAAGAAAGGTGTACAGATGTGAAAATGAAAAAAAATAATTAACAAAATCATGATTTTAAAAAGCAAAATTAGAAAACAAAAATGTCAAATAAAAGCAGCAATGAAAATGGCGAAGACAAAAATTGTTTCCATATCTTTTTTAACTTCCTTAAATCTCATTGTAATAGGTAAAACTTTGTTTCACAGCATATATGTTCTGAATAATGTTTTAGACACTTTTTATAAAATCTATGATTAAAAGAATTAAATAAAATCAAACAAAAGTGACTAACTTCAGTCAGTCAGTAATATCTGCAGTATCTTTGCTCTCTTGGGGTAATTAATAATGTTTTGAAAATAAAATCAAAACAAAGTTGTTACAGACAAATATTTATTTTACATTAATTATTAATTTTTCAATTATAAAGACTTACTTGCACAAAATATTAGACCATCTGATACATGTTGGTTAAAATTCGTGCTTTACTCTTAAATTTAGGTATTTTGTCAGGTTACACTGAGTTATCTGTCAGCTTACATGTCCATCATTCAGTAGTTCATTTTCTCCCGCATTAATATCTAACTGTAATTATTATTTATGCTCCCATTTAGTTTAATTTAAGTTCAAAATTAATTTGAGTTCAACACATTCCTTGGGGGCAAATTGTGAGGAAGACTTTAATAAAGTTTTAAATAATTTGGATTGCCTGCTGGCAAAAAATGAATTACACCTGCCCCCAAAGGAAAATAGAATTAATATAGACTATAGTTCAAAAATTGGCAGGTAATGATTCGCAAGAATTTGCAAATAAAATTGTCACGGAGACAAAAAGGTATGTGGAAGGGCAAGTTATTAAAAAGTCAAAAATTAAAGTCTACTATGTCATGCGTATAAATCTTAATTATTTTCAAATAAAATTTCCCCTTTCGATAAGTGTAGGATCAAACAAAGAGAATTATTTCTAATTTTAAATTTCAAAAGCATTCTTGCTATTTTTTGTCCTACTAACTTAATTATTGCTTACTTTGGTATTAATTGTAAATTAATCATAGAGGGATTAAGAAAGGGAATGGGATGTACAGATCAAGTCTTTTCCATGCGCATGATCACGGAGAAGTTTCTGGCCAAAAACCAGAAGGTTTTTTGTGCGTTCATGGACTTGGAAAAGGCCTATGACAGAGTGGATAGGGATTTGCTATGGCAAACACTGAACTCATTTGGGTTGAGCGCTGGCTTGATACGGGCATTGGAGTCTCTTTATAGGGACTCTAGTGCTTGTGTTAGGATCAACGGGGTCTACTCGGACTGGTTTGATATCTATAAGGGTGTCAGACAGGGCTGTGTGGCTTCCCCGTGGCTGTTCAACCTATTTATGGACAGTTGCTTGCAAAATTTGAAAGTTGAAGAATGCGGATTAAGAATGGGTGAGTTAACCGTCAAATGCCTTTTGTACGCCGATGATCAAGTTATTCTTGCGTCGTCGGCGGCAGAGTTGCAAACGATGGTTACATTAATAAACGGATCATTAAAAGAAAGGGGTATGAAAGTGAACGCAAGTAAGACGAAGGTTAGACGAAGAGTAGAATAAACGCAGTAGAAATGCGGTCGTTAAGGAGTATGTTAGGGCTGAATCTGAATGACAGGGTAAGGAATTGTGTAATAAGAGAAGAGTGTGGTTTGCAAGATGATGTGGTGACCAGGATTAAGAAAGGAATGCTTCGGTGGTTTGGTCATGTGGAAAGAATGAATAAGGAAAGAGTGACAAAGAAAATTTGTGGTGCAGAAGTGAACGGCAGAGTCGGAAAGGGACGTCCTAGGCGAAAATTTATCGACCAAATTGGCGATTTATTGAAAACGGGCCAAATTAGGAGTACCCTTAACCGACGAGCATGTATGCGTAGGTGTATGGATGTGAAGGAGGCAAGAGAGGTGTGTCAGGATCGTGCCAAATGGAAGTCTGTAGTCTCTGCCTACCCCTCTGGGTGACAGGCGTGGGTGTTTATGTATGTTTTGTATATGTAATCATAGACAACATTTAATCATGTTTGTTATAAATCTTTTATTATATATATATTTTTTTAATTACTGCCATCGTAGCATTTTTGCAAAAATCTATAACAAATTGATAGCTTAATATGAGCTTTATCTCCTTTATCATCAAACCAAAACATGTTTATGGTTATATTCTCACTCTTAACATCCTCAGTCTTCGGAACCTATGACAGTTGTATTGTAATGTAGTTTAGAACACTAGCATCTCATCAAACATTAAGAAACACAAGCAATCTGCCATGTTCAAGCTTTGTTCTTTCATTTGCCTAAATATAATTAAGTTTATACATGGTTTAATTAGTATTTATTTAAGGACATTTTTAATGTCCGTCTTGAGGACAAAGTGAACAATTTCCTTAAAAATATATATCTTGTAAGGCTTTTTTCTTTTTATTGAAATTCCTAAACAATTTGTCTTCAAAGTTTTATCATCTTCCACGACATTCATGTTTTACTTGTACTAACTGCATATTCAGGAATTCGTGGGTGTAGAATAAAACTTTGGCTATTTTTGACTATCAGAATTCCCCAATTTATTAGATTGATTATAATTTCGCAAATAGTTTATAAAGTCGTATAATGTATGAGTATGTTATAATATATAAAATGCTCGTTTTGTAATAAAAAAATATAATGATTACACATGTAAAACAATGGTAAAGTGGGCATAAGAAAGTCACTTTTGTAAATTATTTGTATTTTTTAAAATTGTGGTTATTACACACATTTAAAAAGATTTGTTATGTTACTAAAGTATGATAACATTATCAAGTTCACATTTTAAAGATTAATAATGCTGCTCCAAAATGTATCTTTTTTATTAAATTAATTAATTTTAAATACTAATTCATAAAATTATGGAAGAGGAGCAAACCTTTGGAGAGGATTCAATTACCAATGTGCTCTTAAATGGGAAGGAGTTGAGTCTTGTGGATGATACCACTGTTTCCCTGTATTAATATTGGGGTCATGTGACTGATATTGAAGCCATATTTTGATTATAAAAGAGAGCCGCACGGTCAATTTTTATCTTAAATTTTAAGGAGCCTTTTAAAAAATTTAAAGAAATAAACACATTAACTTTGGCATAGCAATATATTTATGAAAATGTAATATAATATGTACGTACATAAAAACATAAATAGCTTTCATAAGAATAAAGAAAACACCAGGAACAAACATAAACTTGTAATACCAATTACCAGAATCCACTGAGTCAGTAGTGCTGTTATGGGACAATGTATTATACGCTTTTACAACAAAATTTCAGAAAAAGTACAAAATTTGTCAATTAACAAAAATGTTTTATTAAAGGAAAAATGTACAAAACTGTTATAAATAGCTTTCATAAGAATAAAGATGTTCAAACTTTAAACACTAGGAACAAAAATAGGCTTGTAATACCAGTTACTAGAATCCACTGAATCAGTAGTGCTTTATAGGGCAATGTATTATACGCTTTTACAACAAAATTGCAGAAAATGTACAAAAATTGTCAATTAACAACTTGAAATGTTTTATTAAAGGAAAAATGTACAAAAAGTGTTATAAATAGCTTTCATAAGAATAAAGATGTTCAAACTTTAAACACTACGAACAAAAATAGGCTTGTAATACCAGTTACTAGAATCCACTGAGTCAGTAGTGCTTTTATGGGGGCAATGTGTTATACGCTTTTACAACAAAATTGCAGAAAATGTACAAAATTTGTCAATTAACAACTTGAAATGTTTTATGAAAGGAAAAATGTACAAAAAGTGTTATAAATAGCTTTTATAAGAATAAAGATGTTCAAACTTTAAACACTAGGAACAAACATAAGCTTGTAATACCAGTTACTAGAATCCACTGAGTCAGTAGTGCTTTATGGGGCAATGTATTATACGCTTTCACAACAAAATTTCAGAAAATGTTCAAAATTTGTCAATTAACAATTTAAAATGTTTTATTAAAGGAAAAATGTACAAAAAGTGTTATTATAATATCAAAGAATACATAAAATAACTCCTGGGTATGAGGTGATCGCAATCATGCTTGTATGTACTATTAAAATTTATTTAAAAAATGATATTGTAAAGTGAAATATGTTTAAAAAAAAGTCACGCTGGGTTTCTTGTTGGTTCTTCCCAGGACATTGGTATCGGTGGCAAATAAAACACGATTTCCAATAAGTATTATGTAATAATCTATATTTAATTTAAAAAAATGTTCTATTCTCTGTAATATAAGATATTTACTAACTAGTAGGGACATTGTATAAAGAAATCAATTGATATTGTGCAAATACTGTTAAATTTAACACATCTATTGTTATTCAATAACTAAGCAAAGAATTTTTAAACAATAAACGTTTTAAAAATAACCTGTTTTTTATTTTTTGGTATAGGAACTTACAATTACCACGAGAAACATAAACAACTATTAATTATATTGCAGCACTTGCGCAATGTAATTAGTGGTTGTATATAAAATAAAAATATTAAAGTGCAAAAAAAAAGGGCGAGCCCAAAGCACCAATATTTTAACGCCATCTATTAGGCAAAACAAGAACTTTAACTAAAATTAAACTTGAGTCGCACATCTATCTCTAGTATATATACAGTAATCTATGGCTTTCGGCTTTCGACTATGGCGGACGTCGAAATAACTACAGCGTCCGCTCTGTGTCTTCTTGCAATACAAAATTATGTTAATAATTTAAAAAGATATCAAGTTCAAAAGAAAATTTATTTGCTTAAAAACATGGTACATAAGATGATCAATGACGTGGAACTGACATGTTTTGCCATAATTGGCATGCAAAAAGGATATGAAATACAGCTAATTACACAAACCCAATGTTACGTTTTAAAATTATTGCATTGCTTAAAAGTTAGGTACAAACATTCTTTTTGAATACTAATATTATGTACATTTAAATACTTATACAGATCCACTCTATTTGAATTCTTATACAGTAAATTGTTCATAAATTATTAATTGAATTATTATATTATTGTTACATAAATAATATTAAATATTATATGAGATTAGTTAAGCTATTATTATTTTAATAATAACACTACAGTATAAACTAATTCGTAATTTTAATTACAATAAAATTATAATTTAAAAATCTCAGGCTATTATGCAAATATTACCTTTTAACTTATTTTACATTTTAATTAATAAATAATCAATATGTGTTACTAATCGTTTTTAGAAATAAAATGTCAATGTTCATTAATTCCTTAAACTAAATTTTATATTAATATAATAAATTTGACGAATTTATAATTAATTATGTACATAGGTACTATGTTAACTCAAAAAGAAAATTCGTATTCGTAGAACATGATGAATTGTGGTTTTTATCGTTGAAATCCCATATAGTTTTTTCTGATTCCAGCAGTTCTAAAAACTTTATTGTATTTTCATTAATCCACTCGAAAGGCATTTTGGTAGATCGTATTTATTTAATAACAGGACGGCACGCACGTCCGTTCATCCAGGCGCTTGGCGCGAAGTGAGCGATGGAGCTGAATGTGAACACTCACTGCCGCTCGCGCTGCCCGTCCTTTGACTTCCGCACGAAAAACCGACATTTCGGGCAGTGTCAGCGGCAGCGGCAGTGTCAGCGCGAGTAGCCCGTTTACATACTGCCCTGCTCACTGCCCTGCTCACTTCCCTGCCCAACAGGGCTGAATGTAAATGGGGCATAAGAGTGTAGCGTGGCCCTTTATCGGAGAAGCCGACCAATTCTTGTTGCATTCTCAATACAACTGCGACGTGGCTCTACCTTACCACACCACATCATCGTATGTGATCACTCAATGACAAGATGACGCAACGAAAACGCTTCTAGAGACATTTCAGCAACCTGAAGTCTCGTCTCGACGATTCTTTGTTCCCTTAGATTCTAGCAAAAGAACCATCTTACGATCTTAGCCTCTTAGCCTTTCACAGTGAAATGGATGCGATTAACCGATAACATTCATTTTCTTATTTTCAACGAAACGATCGAAACGATGTACCTAAGATGGGATGTAGTAAAGCACTACTGAAACCTATGTTTTCTAAACTTTTATCTTATTGTTTTCTATGCTATCCTATCATTTTCTACCTCAGATCATACAAACAACAGGAGATATGGCAAGGAGGCGTGGCACTTGCGAACGCATCTGGCCGCAAAGCGACCTGATGCCAGTTTCGGTAATTAGTCGAATGTCAACTTGTGACTTCTTCACTGCTCGTGATTTTTGACAAAATGTCGCGTTGTTCAGTGATTGTTTGCAAAAATAACAGCTGTATTGTGAATTACATGAAAGATGGCATCTCATTTCACACGTAAGTACTAAAATATTAATGGTTTTCTTATTCAATTTATTAAAACATTACTTCGTGGTACTAGAAACACGATGAAAAACCAAATCAAATGTTTTCATTAGGAACAAAAACCATTGCTTGCTAAGTACAAATCGACCTGTGAATCAGCTGGTCTAATAGCGCAATGGATAAGTGTTTTACTGATACTCTCACTCACACGATAGTTTCGTGAAGCAGCCGCTGCCGGCTTTTGTGAGTGAATGATAGCGACAGATGTTTTTGAGTGAATAAGTTTTGTACGGTGCATTGTAAATTCACGCTGTGTATGATGAGATAAGGTTTATAATTGGTTGTGTAGTATGTTCTGATTTATAAAATGCGAGTGTGTGCGCGATTGTGTATCTATTGCTTTTATTATGTAGTAGTTGGCGCGTGGTAGGGGCCAACTGGAGACACCGGGTTCCGATACATTTTCAACTACTGAGCATATCTCCTGTTGTTTATATGATCTGAGTTTTCTACTAACCTTCTAATATTTCAGGAGGCTTAAGGGCCAATGTGGCGGAATCTAACGAAAATTTTACAAAAACTTTGTTAGATTCTACGTGTGCCAATAATATAATGTAGATGGCGTTGATGTTTTCATTAGCAAATAAAAACCTAAAATTTAATATTTTTGTGTTATAAGTACTATACATAAAGTATATACTTTACTTTATGTATAGGTACATAAAGTATATACTTTATGTACCTATACATAAAGTAAAGTAAAAGTAAAGTTACAGCCTATATATGTCCCACTGCTGGGCACAGGCCTCCGCTCATTTCCGAGAGGATTTTAGGGCAAGGAAATATCCACCGCGCTGCCCCATTGCGTGTTGGCGAACTTCACATGTCTTCGAAATATTTTTTTTCTTATTCCTCAGACATGCAGGTTTCCTTACGACGTTTTCCTTCACCGCCGAGCACGTGGTAAATCAGCACTTAAAATTGCAATTAACAATTTCATTGGTGCTGGCGGCGATCGAACACCGGTTACTCGCGTTCTATTATATTTACAGCGAGCGTTAACCATCTGAGCTAAGGTACATAAAGCTAATATTAATTTTATTGTTATTTATTTCCTATAACTTTCTCGCGATTCAATTAATTTTCGATGTTATTGTTGCCGAAGGAAAAAAATTTCATAGATTTTATAGTAAGAAGCGGTAGTAGGTACGTGCCGAACGCTAAGGCTCGACTTCAAGTGTGTATAGCTTTTAAGTTAAAAATTAAAGAATAGAAATTTAAAGGAAAAAATATAATATATATTATTGTACAGTTTTCATAAATTAAATATTATATATATATATATATATATATATATATATATATATATATATATATATATATATATATATATATACATATATATATATATATACCCCCGAACGGCACTTGGTTATCGAAAACCTTGTAGTCGTTCACCCAAACGGTGCCGGCGCGCAGGCCCTGTTCGAGAGAGAGACGCTCAAATTCAGTAAACATTTCTACTTCTATACTTCTATACTTGCAGGGACTCTCAGCCTTGGATTCATTTTGTTGGTTTGTTTACAAAATTTAGAAAAGTCTTTGGTTTTAATATGTGTAGCCAAAATTTGCATTTTTATTTTTTGTTCGTTGTTCTGACACCATTTTATTTTGGATTTAAACAGTTTTCTACTTTCTTTCATTTTTTCGTAATAAATTCCAATTTTAGGTTTTCCATATAATACCCACATATGAAAGCAAATTCGAGCGTTACTGTGAAATGGTTTAACAAATTTATTCCAAACCACAACATATTTATTTCTATATTTCCTATACTCATAAGTCGCTATTGTCGCCCTTCTCATAGTACATATAATGCTGTCATACATTTTATCGATTATTAATTTATGTTCCAAAATAGAACAGTGGCGATTAGCACAAGACATAAACTCTTCAGGAAAATCTATATTTCTAAGCTTTTCACAACAAATTTCAAAATATTTTTTTTATTTGACTTCGGTTTCTTACACCCCATACAGCTCTATCAGATTTAAGATTACATTCTTGTACTTTATAACTGAGATTTCCCATAGCAATAGTGATATCAAATGGAAAATGGTCAGACCAGAAAACATCGTAAAGTAGCCTAATATTTACAACAGATTTCATGCCTGACTTAGTTGTAATTTAATGATCCAGCCAGCGATGAGAACCATTTATATCAGTTATATACGTAAACGTATCATATTTTTCTAAATAGTCATAGTCCACTACATCCCATATTTGTTCATAACAAAAATTACTCATTTCATTAAAAACAATTCGCCAGGATGATATCTGTGAAGCCTTTGAGGACAGATATCCCATCAAAACCAAGACCTCAACAAGATAAGTTCCTTGTTGGAACACTAAGTTAAAGGAGCTTAGGAAAAAGACAGGGAAACTATTCAATAGTATACAATAATATTTCTTACTTTCATTTTCAAATTAGTATCACTTTCGAAGTAAAGGGGGAAAATGTAGTGTTATGCTACTTACATACCATTTTACACTATTTTAAATCTATTTTTCCATTCTGTTTTTGATTTTCTGCACTCATCGCAAAACTGGATATTTTGCATCACCTTTATTTCCATAGGAACCTGTAACATTTTTAAACCATAAGAACACAATAACAAATCATTTTCACGTCGTATTTTCACGCTATCAGCACTTTTTAAATCGGTGTCAATGGAGTCTACCTTTTTCGATCTTTTATTTAGTTCTCCGTAACTCTGCAATTTCGGGCTTCGTGCGCGCTGTTGCGCTACTTTTTTTCCTATATCAATAATATCTCATTTTTCACTTAAATCTTGCCGTTTCTCTATTACGAGCCTAAAATCAAATTTTGACATATTTTGACATCGTTGTTTATCTGGTTGTCATGGCAATTTTTATTCAAATATCGTTACCGGCCTGATGTTTTTACTTCAAAAATACTCTTTTCTTCTTGGCCATTTACAAAAATTTGCTTTTAATTTAAATAATTTCAAATAATTTCTCGTTCTTATCCCAGATCCGTCAAAAAGTATAAAAGCCGAACAATCGGCCAATGGGGGGGCTCACTTCAGCTTTGATACGGGTAGTACCTCTTAAAGGCTTTATCCGCACTGCCTCGGGATCTTGCAAGCCTCTGCCTTCTCCTGAAGTCGTCGCCTAGCCACGCCTACGCCTCCACTTTCTAGTGCCCGAATTAAGTTGACGACAACGACTTTATTTATAAAAATAATTTATTTATACAAAATTACAGAGTTACAGCTTATAATTACTTCCAAAACTAAATCCGTCTTACAATTAACTTAGCCTAGTATTTATATTAAAATATCCCTTACTAAGCAGCCCGTGCTATGACGCACGGCCTAATTCTTATGAGTGCTTGTGAAGCAGATATTAGAGGGGTCATCACACTTAACCCCCGCGCTATCTTCGGCCGCTGTGCGTGCTTGTCTCAAGCGCTGCGTGTGCCTATTTCAGACGCTGCATGTTCCTACTCCAGACGCTGCGTGTCTACTCCGGGCGTTGTGTGTGCTTACTCCAAGCGGTGTGTGTGTGCCTACTTTAAGTGCTGCGTGTACCTGCTCAATACGCTGTGTGTACCTACTCCAGACGCTGCGTGGACCTACTCCAGACGCTGCGTGACTACTCCAGGCGCTGTGTGTGTCTACTCCGGGTGTTGTGTGTGCTCATTCTGGTCGCTGTGTGTGCCTACTTCAAGCACTGCGTGTACCTAGATTAGGCGTTGTGCATCTACCACAGGCATAGCCTGTGCATACATTGTTTCCGTACTCATTTATCTTTATTAACTTTTTTTATTTAAAAATTGTAATTCACTATCATCACTACAGCCCATCATCACCTTCATACCTTTTTTTTATATAAAAGAAACTGTAATATCTTTACAAATTTTAAATAAATTATTTTCTTTTTGGTTGTTTCGTTGTTAGGTTAGGTTCTATAGTTTTTAATTGTCGCTTTACATTTTATAAAAGAAACTGTAAATATCTTTACAAATTTTAAATAAATTATCTTCTTTTTGGTTGTTTCGTTGTTAGGTTAGGTTCTTTAGTTTTTAAGAGTCATATTCAGTTGGAGGTGGACTCAAGGATTCGAATTGTTTAGTAATAGCGTCAAATTTCATCTTCAGCTTTAAAGTCTGGATATAAGTCAGTATCTATTCGCTCCAATCTGTAATAAACATGATTAATAAAAGTTTCTATTAGTCGTAAGTATTTTGTTTCACCTTGTAAAAATTTTTCAATTTTACAGTCCAGGTAGGTCAAAGTAGAACCAATTTGAGACAAGTCATCCTCGATCGGAATTGGAGAGGTCAGAATATCTTCAGGGTGAGAATTATCAACTAAACGCAAAATCTGTTTTTTTAGAAGCAAAACAGTATTAGCTGGTTCCTCACATCTAATCTTCACTTCGTATTCGAGTTCAGCCTTGTTAAGGAATTCGTACTTAATAACCCTTTTCATTGTTATAATTAAGTGCAAAGTTAAGTTTAAGAAATAAAAAGTTAATTAAAAAATCGTACCTCTTTAAGTTATCTAGAATAAGAATATTAAAGTGATGAATGTAAGTGAAGTGTTATATGTAGGTCTAAATATAATCCAGATAAGTTGAAAAACTAGATGAAGTTTTGTTTTAGAATTTGGAAGATATGATAAGAATGAGTAAATAAAGAGTTAAGAATGAAAGAGAAAGCAATTAAATCAAAAGGAAATGGATAAGGCGTAGTTAAGGTGAAGAAAAGAGAAAAAAAAAATTAAGAGAGAAGAATTTTTACGTCGGGCGCCAAAATGTCGTAAAGCGACAATTAAAAACTAAAGAACCTAACCTAACAACGAAACAACCAAAAAGAAAATAATTTATTTAAAATTTGTAAAGATATTTACAGTTTCTTTTATAAAATGTAAAGCGACAATTAAAAACTATAGAACCTAACCTAACAACGAAACAACCAAAAAGAAAATAATTTATTTAAAATTTGTAAAGATATTACAGTTTCTTTTATATAAAAAAAGGTATGAAGGTGATGATGGGCTGTAGTGATGATAGTGAATTACAATTTTTAAATAAATGAAAGTTAATAAAGATAAATGAGTACGGAAACAATGTATGCACAGGCTATGCCTGTGGTAGATGCACAACGCCTAATCTAGGTACACGCAGTGCTTGAAGTAGGCACACACAGCGACCAGAATGAGCACACACAACACCCGGAGTAGACACACACAGCGCCTGGAGTAGTCACGCAGCGTCTGGAATAGGTCCACGCAGCGTCTGGAGTAGGTACACACAGCGTATTGAGCAGGTACACGCAGCACTTAAAGTAGGCACACACACACCGCTCGGAGTAAGCACACACAACGCCCGGAGTAGACACGCAGCGTCTGGAGTAGGAACATGCAGCGTCTGGAGTAGGCACACGCAGCGCTTGAGACAAGCACGCACAGCGGCCGAAGATAGCGCGGGCACTAGAAAGTGGAGGCGTAGGCGTGGCTAGGCGACGACTTCAGGAGAAGGCAGAGGCTTGCAAGATCCCGAGGCAGTGCGGATAAAGCCTTTAAGAGGTACTACCCGTATCAAAGCTGAAGTGAGCCCCCCTATTGGCCGATTGTTCGGCTTTTATACTTTTTGACGGATCTGGGATAAGAACGAGAAATTATTTGAAATTATTTAAATTAAAAGCAAATTTTTGTAAATGGCCAAGAAGAAAAGAGTATTTTTGAAGTAAAAACATCAGGCCGGTAACGATATTTGAATAAAAATTGCCATGACAACCAGATAAACAACGATGTCAAAATATGTCAAATTTTGATTTTAGGCTCGTAATAGAGAAACGGCAAGATTTAAGTGAAAAATGAGATATTATTGATATAGGAAAAAAAGTAGCGCAACAGCGCGCACGAAGCCCGAAATTGCAGAGTTACGGAGAACTAAATAAAAGATCGAAAAAGGTAGACTCCATTGACACCGATTTAAAAAGTGCTGATAGCGTGAAAATACGACGTGAAAATGATTTGTTATTGTGTTCTTATGGTTTAAAAATGTTACAGGTTCCTATGGAAATAAAGGTGATGCAAAATATCCAGTTTTGCGATGAGTGCAGAAAATCAAAAACAGAATGGAAAAATAGATTTAAAATAGTGTAAAATGGTATGTAAGTAGCATAACACTACAACCTGTATTCAAGTTAAACATAATTTGATAGTTTATTTAATAAAGTTTCCATTGATATATGATTTTAATATACCTTTTACACAAAAAGTCATTTTAATGAACAGCAGGAAGTAGTCTGGAAGTACTTCGGGAAGTGCTCGACAAATGCGCCATATTGGCCAAAATGACCCCGACTTACGAGAGGATAAGCCTATCTTCCTTTCTTCTTAAGACATTGGACAAGCTTATAGATAGATATATAAGGGATGTAGCTCTAGCTACGAAGCCCATACATTACAACCAGCATGCTTACCGCAGAGGCAAATCTACGGAAACAGCCCAGACCAGTGTTATTGACAGGGTCTAAAAAGCACTGAAGGATAAAGAAATAGCACTTTGTGTCTTTCTAGATATTGAGGGTGCGTTCGACGGTAGGCCCACATCACTGCTGATTGGGGATCGGACACCCAAAACATTGACTCCACAACCATCGGGTGGGTGAAGTCGATGCTCAGACAAAACAGAAAGTCAAAGATAGCGCTGTTACAAACATCTACTGAGGTTGCAACTACAAGAGGCTGTCCACGAGGAGGTGTATTGTCACACCTTCTTTGGACTCTTGCGGTTGAACAACTATTGTACAAGATGGCCGACCTTCGCATTGACACACTAGATTATGCTGATGACCTTGTGATTATAGCGAGGGACTTTTGACAAAGAACTTTATAATTAATCATACAAAGAGCCCTAAGCACCATAAATAACTGGTTTAGGGAACACAATTCATCAGTTAATGCTGATAAAACTGTTATAATAAATACCCTTTACCTAAAACAGATTGTTGAACAAATTAGTCACACCAAAACTCATTGGTAAATTAGTTTTTCATTCTCCACGGAAGTTAGGAGCTTGGGCGTAAAAATCAAACAAAAACTAACGTGGAACTTTCACCTTAGCAACGTATGCCATTAGGCAAAAATGGCTTTAGGTACTTGCAGTCGCTAGATCGGGAACAACTGGAGCTTACGTCCCAGTGTGATCCTATGGCCGTACATCAACATAGTGAGGCGATATTACCATTCAAGTTGTTTTACAAGTCACACTAGGTCTTGGGAAATTGTGAACTAACAGTGAGACTTACACTTTACTGAAACTTAAGCTTTACAAGGCGCAGGTTCAGCCTAACACGGATTTTTTTTTGCGAGCAGCAATGGAGGTCTAGGTCTCACTGCGACCTAAAGATCTATTCTGATCGCTGCTATGGCTTCATATATATAAAGATAGAAAGCCAAGAGAACATCGTTGAGGAAGCTATGCGAGGAAGTTGAGTCTGCCTCGCAGTGCAAGACTACACAAAATGCTATCGAAAGCTAAGCCAAATCAGATCGGGCTTCAGAAAAAGCCGGATGGTAACTTCACCACTAGTGAAAGATAAACATTGGATCGCCAAACTACTTCCCAGGGTCACATAAAATTTTTGCCTCAAACTCTTTCAGAGCCCTACGAAGGCCTTGTAATGAGGACTGGTGTAGGGATGCAAAGATAATAAGGCCACACCTGGTGCAGTGGCCTGTTGACTCCTTTAAGCCATATAAAACAAGCGAGGAGGGTGGAATAATACCCATCTAACTATACAGGGGTATTGATATTGTAGCAGCCAGGCTAATCAACCCTAAACGGCAATAAATAATATATACCCTGCTGCTACCATAACGCAGAAGGCGAAGGTCTGAAGAAAACATTTATTTCCTAATTATCCTCGGCTACTGAGATACTGCGGGCTGCATATCGATGCGAGATAATTTGACGTATATATTTAACGTTCTAATATAGAAACAACAGCTGCAAATATCATTCAGCGCCACATCGTCTTCACACGCCGCTATCTTCATGTATCCGTCGATCATTCTTGAGTTTCTTCAACGCCGCAGTTCGCTCCTTCTTGCTGTTCCGGAGCTGTGTGCCACGCCGCCGCCGCTCGCCGATTACGCGCGCCCCGGTCTGCAGTCTGCACCACTTTTATAGCCCAGTCCAGCAACGCAGCTACGAGAAGCTATACAAAGGCAAATAAAAATTGTTACTATTGGTAAACTAACGACGTAGCCGGACATATAAATATAGGCAGGATTGAACAAAAAATATATTACATATTCCATACTTCATACTCCATTCGTCTGCACATCAAAAAAGTAGTTTCATTTCTCCACCACTAAACCACTCGGAGCCTGTTAATAGTGGACCTCATATCACCACTATTACAATATCCCTATCTGATGAAAATCTTCAGAGCAAGTTTTGCACATAATATAAAAACTAAAAATAATCAAAGAGCTTATAGTTTTAGTATTTTGAGGAAAATCAATAACGAAACTGTTTTTGCCGAGTGGTAGTGTTGCCATATATACAGATTCCCCCGTATTTATACAGATTTTCGGTGTGTGATATAGATTAGCACTAGATACAGATTGGTTTGTATACAGAGTTATCCAACTCTATTGATTGGTTTACCATAATATTCAACTTAAAACAGAAGGAAGCAAAATAAGTGACTAGATACCGCCTTACACGCATCATTGCATAATTCTATTCTTTATGGTTAATTTATTTTTTTACAACGTAATTAGTACGGCAGAATTACAAGTGTATTATAAAATATGTGTGACTGAAAATAATAAAGTAATTATATGTTCGTTTATTGCAAATGTTTGAGTTTTAATACCTTGTTTGCTTAAATTAATGTTTTCAATTTTGTCATATAAAAAAATTTAGTACATAGTGTATATTTTATACTTGCTCAGCTACGCTGAAGCTATATTATGGTTGCAGCACGAATGAGTCAGCTCGATCGGGGAAGGACCACGCTCTCACAGATTACCAGCGTAAAATACCAGCTTAATACTGCCGTGCTTCGTATGATGAGTGTAGAAATCCGGAGACCCTTTTTTACTGGAAACGAGGCATTCCATCTTAGTCCTTAGGTGTCACAATGCATCTGCGTTTTGATTCTTAAGCGAGGATAAATGTAGATGTCTATGGGCCACAGCATCCACTTACCATCGGTATACTGTGTGCTCCTTTGTCACTCTTATTCTATTAAAAAAATATTTTTATTTAATAACGATAAGTAATCAAACTTTATATATATTCAGCTTATGATGTTAGTAGTTATTCCTTGTTTTTCAAAAGAAGCAATGATGATGATGATCAATTATTCTATTTTGGTTTATTATGTTAAACAGATTTTAAGTTTAAATAGCATACAGATTTAATACTGATTTTAGCAGTTTCCAATACAGATAAAAGGTTTAAGGCATCTGGCAACACTGCCGAGTGGAGATATATAACCGAAGTTGGATGTAGACTGTAGATTATTCACTCTTGCTTTGAAGACACCTACATCGTTTAAGTAGGTACCTAGTACGTTCATAGTAGCATTATCAAATTCGAAGCTTTGCCACAACATCTATGACATCTAAGAAAACACCGACAAATTTTTAGAGGAAAGATCTAAACTATGGCGTGTAGAAGTAATCTAAACTCTCATAGGCTACCAATATTTACCAAATTTTATTAGAAGCATAACTTTACTTTCTTTCATATGGTAAGTTAGAATGATTAATAAAATGATTAATAACTGCTACTGGGAACATAACATATTATTTAGATATTTTTAATCATTCTCACACATTGTAACAGTTTCTAACGCTATCTTTAAAATACAATAGAACTACTGTGGAGATACAGCACACACACTTGATAATAACACAGCCATTTACCGTAGATGGCGCTGTTTTTTACACACAGATATATCAACAATGCACATAGCGTAATAACACGGAAGCTATAGTAAAATATTTAAAAAACAGAAAATATTCCATAAAAACTGGTACAAAATTTGAAACGCAAATCTATTTCGCGAAGCACGCAAATAATTTTAAAACTATGCTATATTAGCGTCATTTATGGATGAAGTTAATAATTAGTGCGATTACAATACGATGTGGTTTTATAAACAGGTTTAACAAAACATACTTTTGAAGGGCTCCATAGATGGCGTTAATCAAATAATTAAAAATGGAGTTATCGAAATTATTATATATAATATAAGTACTATATATATATATATATATATATATATATATATATATATATATATATATATATATATATATATATATATATATATATATATATATATATATAACCTTATGTTAAAACTACTACTAATACTAATACTATAGTCCATGACAAATCCGCTGCTGAACATAGATCTCTCCTATAATAAGTAATATAGCTTTTGAAAAGGGTCCAATCATTCTCAATTGTGAAAGAGAATCCCACAATATTAATTTTCAACCTGTACCTTTAAGTATTTAATACCATATTAATCAATTACGCAAAAATAATTAAATTAAATAATTAAACTAGCACTTTACAGAATACCCTAATAGTGTTCTCCGCCACTTCGAACACGAAGCAGAAAGATTGGTCTTTATTGTTGAATTTTCAAGATCATGCTACTCGCTTACATTAAATAGGGCTTTATGTTTTTATACGAGGGGTGATCCAAAAGTAATGATAATGAAAATAAAACACGGTAATTAAAGTTAAAATAATAATTTATTTTTCTACATAGTCTCCTAACAAATCAATACATTTAGTCCATCTTTTTTTCTAAACCCAGGATTCCCTTTGAAAAAAATTCTTTGTCTTGACCCTCCCAAAACGCTTCAACAGCGGCCATTACTTTAATCGTAACACTAATTAACACTAGAAGTAAAGCAATATAACTGGTGGAGCCACGTGTCTAAGGCTGCCGAAGTCTAATTCCCCGGTCGAACCTTAAACCTATTACGCGAGATATTAACTGCAGTGGACTGTATATGCGATTGCTTCTACGCTTACGTAAAAGCGACTATTATGGCATGCGGTATAATGCACTCGCTCTTCCCTAAAACTAAAACTATTATTTTGCCAAGTCGATGAAAAGGAATCCTGCCTGATTAGGAAAACACAAATTGGAGCGGGTTAAAACAATTATATCAGGCAGGAACTAATTAAAGGAGTATTGACTCACCGGGGTTTCTTCTATCCTGTTGAGCACTATAGCTGCAACTTCTGGAACTTCTTCTGGAACACTCCGGAGAGAGGCGGTGCGCGACTATATCTCACACGAGGTAAGGCGGGTTTCCTGGAGCTCGATTGCTTCCAGGCTAAAGCGGTTTCTACTAGCGGTGTGGTTTCAACGACGACTGCGGCGGAAAGAGCTGTTGTTCCAATGACTGGCGCGGCGGGAAGAGCTGTTGTTCCAATGACTGGCGCGGCGGGAAGAGGGCGCGCAACGGTCGCGCGTGTCTTATATGTCCTCGGCTCCGATGATTACGCGACATTCTAGAATCATCTTCTTTCCCCTCCCACCCCACCACCCCGATGTGTCGATAGGAGGGTATGAATGATATCGTTTCGGAAGGAATAAACGACTTGGCACCTACCGTCAAATATAATAATACGAATGGGTTTTCCGCGCAACCATCTCCCCCGCCCTTGAAGGATTTCCTTCAAAATTAACTAAAACAACTAAGATCAACTAACAAAATAACTAACTAACGTTAAGATTACCTAAATTCAACTACAATTTTAATCTAGAAAGCCAATTTAAATTATGGAAGAGGCAGGGGGCACAAACGGACAACCGGACGCAAGTAAGACCCAACCGTGGTCTTAACGCGAGCTATCCTAACTACTCCGTCGGAACCGGGAAAGACCTCTTCGACAATTCCTAACGGCCAGTGGAGAGGCGGTGTATTCTCTTTGGTGAGCACAACTACAGTTCCTACAGCTAAAGGCTCAGTTGCTGTGTTCCATTTCTGCCGAGACTGCAAAGTATGCAAGTATTCCATCCTCCATCGTTTCCAAAACGATTGCACTAACCGATCTAATAATTTGTGGCGTGCGGAAATGCTAAGTCTGTTCTCATCCATATCTGCGGCTGGCAAATACTTTAAAGGCGTTAAATTCAAAAAATGTGCTGGAGTTAGAGCCAGCGGTTCCGAGGGGTCACTAGACAACGTACGACAAAGTGGGCGACTATTCATTACGCATTCAATTTGAGCGAGCACCGTACTTAGCTCTTCGAAGGACAAAATTTGATCTCCTATTACTCGATATAAATGACTCTTTAGACTCTTGATATTAGTCTCCCAATTGCCCCCAAAATGACTCGCGGCTGGGACGTTCAGAGACCACTCAATGCGGTTCTCGGCTAGAATGTGAGCGAACTCCAAATTATAATACTTGCTAGCTAAGAGCTCATGTAGTTCCGATAGAATACGTTTTGCACCGACGTAGTTCGTACCGTTATCCGAATACAATCTACTTACAGGGCCACGGCGGGAAAGAAATCTTTTAAATGCACCCATAAAGCCTGCTGTGCTTAGATCACCAACGAGTTCTATATGCACCGCTCGAGTAGTTAGACATACGAAAATGCAGACGTAAGCCTTTGTGGATCTTATACCACGCCCGCGAGTGAGCGTGACCTTAAACGGACCAGCGAAATCAGACCCGGTGTGCGTGAAGGGCTTTACTGATTGTATTACTCTACAAGATCTAAGTTCCGCCATTTCCGGAAATGACGGCTTGGGGCGTGCCCGAAAGCAAGCTTTACATCTGTGCACCCGATTGCGTATTAAACTACGTGCAGAAAGAATCCAATAATTCTGACGCAAAATCGACATCAACAAGTCGGGGCCAGCGTGCGAGTTCAATTTATGATGGTAGTCGACTAATAAGTTCATGATATGGTCTTTACGCGGTAAAACAATAGGGTGCCGTTGGTCGAAACTCAATTGCGAGTTGGACAAGCGTCCACCTACCCTTACAATCCCATCCTGTAAAAATGGCTTAAGGCGTTGAAAGGCGCGACTACAAGCTCGATTCGATTGTAATCTTCTAATTTCTTCAGAGAAGTGCGCACGTTGAAGTTCACGTAATACTAGCGACTCGACATAGTTGTAATCGGATGCTAAGACATACGAACGTCGCGGTAACAGCTTCGCGAATCGACAAACGTAAATTACGCTACGCAATAATTTCGACCAAGAGGACAAGCGGTTCGCCAAAGCAATGATTGGAGAAACCTCGCTCGAAACGTTCGCCACTAGAGCGTGTCTCTTCTCTTCCGGCGGTTGTGACACTGACGAAGGTTCGAAGTCGGTTATTGGCCATTGCGAGGGATCCAAGTGAACCCAAGCAGGTCCGTGGAACCAAAGCGGGTGGTCCGGTTATTTGCATCGGGGTGAGTCCACGGGATAGACAATCGGCGGGGTTTTCCGTGCCGGACACGTGATAAAAGTTCCGCGTTTCTAACTCGTCTTGTATCTTGGCCACTCGGTTCGCGACAAACGTATCCCAACGGTGGGGTGAAGAATGAACCCAGCATAAGGCGACGGTGGAGTCGGAAAAGGCAAATATCCTTTCTATGTGAACTCTATCCCTACATGCGCTGATAACTGCGGTAATAAGCTTGGTGAGTACTAATATTGCGCAAAGCTCTAAGCGCGCCAGAGACACAACCTTACGGGGGGAGACTCTCGACTTAGAACTAATGAGGCTAATCGAATTTCTACCATTATTCTGGACGTGGAAATATACAACGCCCCCTCGCCTTCCTTCTCCAAAGCCTTCTCGCTGGCGTCTGCAAACCCAACGACCGTTATGGCGCTATTCCTATCTACGTTTATATGACGCGGTATTTTAATTTCTCTTAATAAAGAAAGTTCCTCTCTAAAGCGCTGCCACAACCGAACAATGCTGTCAGGCGGCGAGTCATCCCAGTCGCATTCCAATAACCAAAGTTGTTTAATCAAAAGCTTAGCGTATAATACCACCGGAGCTACGAAACCCATGACGTCCCATAATCTAGCAACGCATGACAGTATTGTGCGCTTTGTGCATTTCTCTACGGGCGGATTTACCTTAAGGCTAAACACGTCAGACTCTGGTGACCAACACAGACCGAGCACCTTGTGTGTATCGGAATCGTCGAATTCCTTTATCGCCGAAAGACGGTGTGATAGTGGGATTGTATCCAAAACCGGACGCGAATTACTAGTCCACTTCACAAGATCGAACTGATCCGATTTCATGAGCCTTATAACCTCGGCGGTGGTTAGGGTTGCCTCCTACACGCTATCGACCGAGTACACAAAATCATCCATATATAATCAGCTCTCAATTGCCCTCCTAGCTTTAGGATAAGAGGGACCTTCATCGTAAGCGAGCTGTCTCACCGTGCGTAACGCATGAAATGGGCTCGACTTTAAACCAAAACAAACGCGGTTAAATTCAAACACCATTAGAGGTTCCTTTGGGTTGAAACGATATAAAATGCGTTGGAATCTACGGTCGCATTCACGGACCCCTATGCAAAGAAACATTTGGCGAATATCGGCGGATAGTGCTATACTAAACAAACGAAAATTGACTATTATATTAAATAAACTGCCCTGTAAATTTTGCCCACTATAGAGGATATCGTTAAGCGACAGGTGAGTGCTAGTTTTAGCACTAGCGTCGAGCACTACACGTAACTTAGATGTAAGTTTGTCCTCTCTAATGACTCCGTGGTGTGGTATGAAATACGACGGTGTGTCTTCGTAGTTATCTAATTTTGAAGCCACAAGTGATATGTAACCTTCTCTTATATATTCGTTAATGACGCCGTCGTAAGCTTCCTTTAACTGGGGTGAAGCGAGCATCCTACGCTCCAAGCTAAAGAAACGTTTTTCCGCCATTTGACGCTAATCGCCGAGAGATAAAACATCTCCTTTAAAGGGTAGCGCTACACTATATCTACCGTCGCGATCACGAACGGTCGTGCGGACGTAAATTTCCTCGCATAACCTGTCATCTGAGCTAGCTATGGGTGGGCCGTTCACCTCCTCCATCTCCCAAAATTTGCGGACTAACGACTCGAGCGGTTCGACAGCCATACCACAATAAGAGGTTGCCGAAATACTATCTATGATGGGGGCGGAGCCAAGGATCACATAGCCCAATACGGTTTCCAGTGCGTAAGGCGCGGTATGCGAGGAGTTGCCCCTGACCTTATTGTTTAACAAAAGATGAGGGAAAAGCGATGCTCCAATGAGCATGTCTATGTTTCCAGGAACGGCGTAAGTGTCGTCCGCCAGAGTCAAATTCTTAAATTCAATCATTGCCGAGGTGTCAACCGAAACGGTTGGCAACCGTTCAGTGACCCTATCTACTACTAGTGCATTTATATCAAAGTTAACATTACGATCTATCCGAGAATAAAATTTTAAATTTATATATCCCTGTGTCGCTTTACTAGTACCTCCGATGCCTTTAATTACAGGACATGAAAGTGACCTATTTATTACTAAGCCTAAGCGCTGACAACATTGTCGCGTTATAAAGCTATTTTGGGCTCCGCTGTCCAGCAGTGCACGGACGCTTTGTTCGTTTCCACGCGAATCCCTAACCAAAATACGTGCCGTACCCAGTAACACGGTTGAAGGAGGTTGTGCTCCCATATTTGCCAATGAGCACAGAGCGACATCACCAGGTCGACCGCTAGAATCGTTGACCTTAGTAGGGGCGAATTCCTTGTCCGCTTTACTTGACGCCGCTATGTTGCTATTTTCAAAATGTAATAGCGTGTGATGTTTCCTGGCGCACTTGCTACATACGGAACTCGAATTGCATTTTGCAACTAAATGCTTATCGCTTAAGCAGTTCAAACATAGGTTGTTTGTCATTACTAATTTATAACGCTCGCTTGGTGAATATTTACGAAAAGTCGCACAATTATATAAATTACCGTGTTTATCTTTACATACTATACGAGTATGCTGGAGTGATGTTGGCGTAGCGGTTACGTAAGTTAACGACCCTGCTATTTTAGATGGTTGAGTCTGTCTACGGTCGACGCACCTTTTAATCTCCTGTTTAACGTTCGGAGAGCGCTGCATCATCTTTATTTGATCTCGCACGAACGATGCTAATGAATGAAAGGAAGGCGTCTCCGAGCTACGATGCTCCATTTCAAACGCACGCACGGTGTCGGGGTCTAATTTCTTTAATGCAACATGGAGAAACACCACGTCCATAAGATCATTAAATTTCAAATTCTTAAGTGCAGCCACCGATGCCACAAATTTATCTAGAAATTCCTCTAAGCCGTTGATGTTCGCGGATGATATAGGTTTAAGATCGAATATCTGGTTCAAATATTCGGAAGCTAACATTCTCCTATCTTCATATTTAGTTTTAAGCGTTTCGAATATTAATAAGTAATTGTTTGCTGTAGGTGTAAAACCAGAGCAGATCGACTGTGCCCTGCCACTAAGTTTACTAATTAAGTAATATAATTTTTCGGCGTCCGATAACGATGGGTTATTGTGTATATTGTTTTGAAAACTACTGAAGAAGAAGGGCCACGTCTTAATATCACCATTGATTACCGGAATATCTATTGGAGGCAACCTAATCGAATCACTTGGACGTACCTGTGCTTCCGGCTTTGCTTCGTTTTGAGATTGTAGGGATCTCGCAGTTCTTTTCACGCGACAAAACATATCTTCGAATGCCAGCAGCGGTTGGTAGTTCACTATGTATTTCGGGTCGATTTGTAATTCCAAATGATTAATTTGGTCTAATATTCTTTCGTAATCTATCCGCAAAGAATCTATCGTTTCGATTTCATTCAAAAAGGTTTCCCGCACTGCTTCTATATTAATGTTCTTTATATAATCACTTATATTCTGCATACGTGAAAAGAGTATGTCCCTCTTGGCATAAAGCGTTTTAATTTTGTTTTCACTTCCACTAACTACCATTTTAAATTATTATAATAAAGTTATATTAATCACAATTAATCTCACAACGCACAAACAATGAAGGATGGACACTCGGTATGCCGTATTACGTAATTAAATCGAACACCTGCGCAGCGAGTCGAGGTGACGCGTCATTTGCTAAACTCAATAATTTTATCAAGATTGTGGGTAAGCGTATCAAACGGTTCCTATTACACTGTTTCAATTATTTAATAGGCTTTAAATTTAATCAAATACGAGCGCTATAAAACGAATAATTCTGTTTGCGAGTACCTAATCAAATTTTAAATTTAAACGAACACTATTTAAGTCCATTCCATAAATTAGAGTGCATTATCTAATTAATTAATTCAACAATTCGACCAAATCCGGCTCGAAGGACCATAAAATGGTGGAGCCACGTGTCTAAGGCTGCCGAAGTCTAATTCCCCGGTCGAACCTTAAACCTATTACGCGAGATATTAACTGCAGTGGACTGTATATGCGATTGCTTCTACGCTTACGTAAAAGCGACTACTATGGCATGCGGTATAATGCACTCGCTCTTCCCTAAAACTAAAACTATTATTTTGCCAAGTCGATGAAAATGAATCCTGCCTGATTAGGAAAACACAAATTGGAGCGGGTTAAAACGATTATGTCAGGCAGGAACTAATTAAAGGAGTATTGACTCACCGGGGTTTCTTCTATCCTGTTGAGCACTATAGCTGCAACTTCTGGAACTTCTTCTGGAACACTCCGGAGAGAGGCGGTGCGCGACTATATCTCACACGAGGTGAGGCGGGTTTCCTGGAGCTCGATTGCTTCCAGGCTAAAGCGGTTTCTACTAGCGGTGCGGTTTCAACGACGACTGCGGCGGAAAGAGCTGTTGTTCCAATGACTGGCGCGGCGGGAAGAGCTGTTGTTCCAATGACTAGGGCGGCGGGAAGAGGGCGCGCAACGGTCGCGCGTGTCTTATATGTCCTCGGCTCCGATGATTACGCGACATTCTAGAATCATCTTCTTTCCCCTCCCACCCCACCACCCCGATGTGTCGATAGGAGGGTATGAATGATATCGTTTTGGATGGAATAAACGACTAGGCACCTACCGTCAAATATAATAATACGAATGGGTTTCCGCGCAACCAATAACAGTAAGAGAAAACACTAACAAGCCTGATGATTTTGAACGATTTGACGAAATTACTTTTTTATCATTATATTATATAACGATAAGAGAAAATTGTTCTTCGCAAGATGATGTTTTGACCAGGATTAAGAAAGGAATGCGTCGGTGGTTTGGTCAAGTAGAAAGAATGAACGCCTGAAAACTGAAAACACTCACGCCTGTTACCCCTTTGGTTAACAGGCGTGGGTGTTTATATATAATATGTTTATGTTATCTTCAGAATCATGCAAGGTATGGAAAATCACTGTTGAACTCCTCATTTTTTATATTTTAATAAAATCAGTTACGATAAAACCGGCAGTTTTACAAGTAAACAAACAGTGTTGCTTGAAGACCAAAAAGTATCTGCCTTTAAATTTTTTATTATTATTATTTCATAATTCTTCACTTATTCTTAGTCTGAGTAACTTTTATGTAAGTTTAGAAAAATACGATGAAATATTACAAAATTTTCCGTCCGTTGCGTTGTCTTGAATGCGTGTTGACTGCATATAACTGAATACATATACCTATCCAAAGTGGCATATAAAAGAAATTTAAATAATTCTGTAAAACCATGGCACAGCATGTTTACCTAGGTAAATTTAATTCACAGTGTCGTAGTCTTACCTTCTTCACTTAGTAGGTACTTTATATTATTACTAAGTGCATGCGTCAAATTAGCATTTAGCATACAGTCCACCGTGTCGTCATACGGTTATGAATCAAAATGCAGATTGCTTGAGGATTGAGGATCAATACAGCGACAGTAGCGTTATATTGCTTTTATACGCTGGTATTCTTTCTGTAAGAGCGTAGCGTGGCCCTTTATCGGAGAAGCCGACCAATTCTTGTTGCATTCTCAATACAACTGCGACGTGGCTCTACCTTACCACACCACATCATCGTATGTGATCACTCAATGACAAGATGACACAACGAAAACGCTTCTAGAGACATTTTGGCAACCTGAAGTCTCGTGTCGACGATTCTTTGTTCCCTTAGATTCTAGCAAAAGAACCATCTTACGATCTTAGCCTTTCACAGTGAAATGGATGCAATTAACCGATAACATTCATTTTCTTATTTTCAACGAAACGATCGAAACGATGTACCTAAGATGGGATGTGGTAAAGCACTACTGAAACCTACGTTTTCTAAATTTTTATCTTATTGTTTTCTATGCTATCCTATCATTTTCTACTAACCTTCTAATATTTCAGGAGGCTTAAGGGCCAATGTGGCGAAATCTAACGAAAATTTTACAAAAACTTTGTTAGATTCTACGTGTGCCAATAATATAATGTAGATGGCGTTGATGTTTTCATTAGCAAATAAAAACCTAAAATTTAATATTTTTGTGTAATAAGTATAGGTACATAAAGTAAAGTAAAAGTAAAGTTACAGCCTATATATGTCCCACTGCTCGGCACAGGCCTCCGCTCATTTCCGAGAGGATTTTAGGGCAAGGAAATATCCACCGCGCTGCCCCATTGCGTGTTGGCGAACTTCATTTGTCTTCGAAATATTTTTTTCTTATTCCACAGACATGCAGGTTTCCTTACGATGTTTTCCTTCACCGCCGAGCACGTGGTAAATCAGCACTTAAAATTGCAATTAACAATTTCATTGGTGCTGGCGACGATCGAACCCCGGTTACTCGCGTTCTATTATATTTACAGCGAGCGTTAACCATCTGAGCTAAGGTACATAAAGCTAATATTAATTTTATTGTTATTTGTTTCCTATAACTTTCTTGCGATTCAATTAATTTTCAATGTAATTGTTGCCGAAGGAAAAAAAATTCATAGATTTTATAGTAAGAAGCGGTAGTAGGTACGTGCCGAACGCTAAGGCTCGACTTCAAGAGTGTATAGGTTTTAAGTTAAAAATTAATGAATAGAAATTTTAAGGAAAAAATATAATATATATTATTGTACAGTTTTCATAAATTAAATATTATATATATATATATATATATATATCGGACAGTTGTAGTGCAACGTTTGAGATAAATGCATTGCAACGTACCCAGGTAACTGTCTTTACATAATTACTCATTAAACTTAACTCTAACAAATAGTATTAGGTTTATTCTAAAATGGACGAGTATTATTTTAAATTATATTTCGTGTTTATGCTTGGCTTCGTTTGTGCGGGTTTAATTAACACTGATGAAATTGAATGTTAAACTTTTAGACTAGGTATGGTCAGCGCCATTCTCATTATTTGATATAATATTATGGTCATCATCACCAAAAAACGTAAATATGATGACTGACAACGAGGTATAATGAGCAACGGGTTTCGATCGAATACATCGGGTCGGGTGGTTCGGTCTGGGTTCGACGCGAAATTACTAGTTGTTCTCGGTAATCTTTACGATGACGCTCTTCACCTCGGTGTAATTGTCCGTTCTCGCCATTGATTTATACATTACACTGTGTTGTATAACTCAATGGTTTTCGCGGTTGATGCCGGACTGCTTGTAACCGCCGAACGGCACTTGGTTATCGAAAACCTTGTAGTCGTTCACCCAAAAGGTGCCGGCACGCAGGCCATGTTCGAGAGAGAAACGATCAAATTCAGTAAACATTCATCAGTCAACAGCTACTTAACTACTACAATTTGTAATGAGTAAGTATATCTATGTACTGTATGTACGTATAATAATATCATTGAAAGATAGAGAGAGGTAGGTAGGTACCTGGATGAGATAGATGGCCTTGTACAAGTTCCCGGTGAAGAGGGCGGCGGTGAGGCCGTTGTGCGTGTCGTTGGCGCGCTCCAGCAGCTCGTCGACCTGCGGGAACTTCATGATCTGCCGCACCGGACCGAAGATCTCTCGGCACGCGATGTCCATGTAGTCGCGCACGTCCCAGAACACGGTCGGCTGCACGAAGTAGCCCACGTGGCCCGCGCGCTCGCTGCCCGCCACCAGCCGCGCTTCCTGGCACTTGCCGCTCTCGATCAGGCGCAGCACCTGGGCGCACTACTCGCCGTCCACCTGGGGCCCCCCTCGGTGCGGCGCTGCGCCGATACCTCGCTCCTCTAGTGCTTCACCATCGCCGCTCACCGCACGTTTTCGCACTGCACCGCTCGGATTGTGGGTACTTACTCTACTCTAATCTACTCTACTCTACTCTGCTCGAATCGATGTCGTCGTGTCGCCTAATCTTCTGTTTACCTTTTACCGCTTTCCACTTCCACCAGATTAATAATACGTTCTTCAATCATACGTGAATCGTACGATTGAAATGATAATATAATCTCTCTTATTTACTTACGAGCCAATTCAATGTAGGTAGGTCAATTGAACGCAGTATAATATACTTTAAGGTGCTGGAGAGCCATTCTAATCTCGCTCATACTGACGTCCGGGATATCATTGGAATAGTGTCGGGTAAGACTTGCTCTTGGATCGTTACTCACACTTGCGTGTGGCTCCAACGATGATGTGTACAGCTGCCCATAGAACCTCTCAATCTCACTCAAAATCTCAGGTGTCACGGAAACGATGCTGCCACACTCAGTCTTCAGCTTTGACAGTTGGCTCTTTCTGGCAGACAGATCTCTCGCAAAAACTTTGGAGCCCTGGTTCCACTCGATCGCTTCTTTAATACGAGCAGTATTAAAGTTGCGTAAGTCTCGCCGCATGCATTTGGAGATCTGTCTGTTCAGTTGCCTGTAGGCTGTCAAATCTGTTGACGATTGCAGTCTCATCTCCCGTCTAACAGCCATGAGATTAAGAGTGTGATCGCAGAGTTTTTGTGTTCTGCGGCGGGTCTTATGCGTATTAAAGGAGTAGTATGTACGTAGTATTGTATGGTTTACCCTTAGACTATTTACCGCTAGACAATTAGGGGATTAGGCCTAAGATTTATAATCTAAGGTGATTCGAAGAATATCTCTCCACAACAAAGCACTACCGTCGCCAACGTCCATACCACGTCGAATACACCGGTTCTCGTCCGATCACCGAAGTTAAGCAACGTCGGGCGCGGTCAGTACTTGGATGGGTGACCGCCTGGGAACACCGCGTGGTGTTGGCTTTTTGCATAATCCCTTATTCCCCCACGCTTATTTTTAGTTTTCCCTTATGACTTATTATTAATTAAATATTACTAAACTGACTCGTCGATGTCGTCGTTTATTAAATCTTGTATAAGTCTGTTCGAAAAAAGCGTCGCGCCATATCGTCGAGGTGGAAGATTATAACTGGCCTAAAGTTTTCATTTACCCTTAGGATGATTCCTATTAAAAGTCATTAATTTAATGTTTACGACATATAAGTGAAAGTTTAAGAACAGTTTTCTGTACATCTCTAAGATTTATCTCAAAATCATTCGAAAAAGAAAAATACAAATAGAGTTAACGAAGATACTAGGTACCCAACGTTAATAAAAATAATTTAAAAGATTGCAATTTACCTCTAGACATACCATTTTTATTTGTACACAGATTACCTTGAATTCGGTAAAACATAGTCTATTTGATCTATTCAACACGTTTATTCTGTTCTCATTTCCATAGAAATAAACAAACGGATAAAGTGAGACCATGATGAAATAAAAAACATACTTACGCAACCAGCGCAATGAAACAATAGAGTAGACTCTACACATTACACAACTTCAATAATAGAGTGATTTTTATAAGTACTAGCATTAAGGACATGTGAATTAAGAAATTTTACTCGAATAAAAATTTATGACACATTAGTTTATGTCGGGCTTAGGTATGTTACGCTCGTTTTAAGACAGGTGTGCGCGCGTCTCGCGAAGTAATAATAATAATAATAATAATATTCCACAACTATCACACAACGCCATCTAGTCCCAAGCTAAGCAGAGCTTGTGTTATGGGTACTAGAACTAGAACTTATCCTTATTATTATTATAATTAAGGAGAGACGATAAGGTTAATAAGTATATATCCTTATATACTTATTAACCTTATCGTCTCTCCTTAATTTCAGGGCACTCCTATCGCCTGCACACCTCTTGCAACTTTACAATTCAGACAGATACGGCCTTACATGGAATATATAACTTTAGCGAAGAGCGACTCGAGTCATCGACGACCGAGTTCTTTCTGATCGGCTTGATTCACTGGCGCTGCGATAATATGTTGCATCCCTTTGCCTTTTCTATCGCATTTGTCATAAAGAGAGCTCAGAGGAATCACAAGTTAAATTTAAAGTTACAGCCTATATACGTCCTACTGCTGGGCACAAGCCTCCTCTCATTTCTGAGAGGGTTTTAGGGCAAGGAAGTGTCCACCGCGCTGTCCCAATGTGTGTTGGCTAACTTCAGACCTCTTGTAAATATTTTTTTATTAATTCTCAGACATGCAGGTTTCCTCGCGATATTTCCCTTCACTGCCGAGCCCGTGTTAAATTTGCACTTAAAATTGCAATTAACAGTTTCATTGGTGCCGGCGGGGATCGAACCCGGTTTGCTGGCGTATACTTTACACTACAACGAGCGCTAACCATCAGAGGAATTGTTCGCATTAATACCTGATACCACCTACGCCATCTAGATGTTTGGCGGTCCACCATTGATTACCTGGTCACTTTCAAACTTATCTAAAATACAATTTATTAATATTGCAAAATAACTTATATGCTTTTCTGTACAACTGTGAACAATGAGGAATCAGAATGTTAATAATTAAAAATAATAATAAAACTAAATTTAGTTTGTGATACAGAGTGACTCGTAAACTTAACATAGACAGACAGATTCCACAGATATGTCTGTGAAATTCCAGCTTATTTCTGCTTTAGTGTCAGGTACCTTAAAGCTTAGTGGAAATTAGATTAAAATACATGGTTTGCAATTAAGATATTTTGATATTTTTATAGGATAAGGCTGACAACACACAGCTTTTATTATTATTATTATTTTTTTATAAGTTTTCTCATCTGGTTGGGATCAATAAATATATAATTATAAACGAAAATGAAAGGATAAATATACATAAATATCAATAAAATAAAATAAATACAAAAATACATAAATAAATAAAAGCCCAACCAGATGGAAGCCCTTGGCAGGGGAGACCAAACGGCCAAGGGTTAGGGAGAAAGGGAAAGAAACCGGCGGACGATGCGGATCAAGGAGCACCGCCTTCTGCATTTGAGCCCGGAGCGGTCCGTCACGGAGTCGCCTGTCGCCTCAGATGACCAGAGAGGCTAACCGGGATTAGCCCATTCGCAGAGACAACTACAGGAATAATTTCGGCCGGCAGACCACCCCACATGTCGGTCACCTCGTGAGCCAGGTCCAGATATTTTGTTCGTTTATCCGTTTCGGCTTTCACGAGGTTCTCGTCATACGGAATGGTAATGTCGATCAAAAATATCCTTGACTGTGCCCGGTCCACCAGCACAATATCAGGCTTATTCGCAAGAATAGTCCTGTCTGTGATGATGGCCCGGTCCCAGTAGAGCCTGGCGCGGTCATTTTCGAGCACGGCATCCGGCAAGTACTTGTAATACGGCAATTTCCGGTCCACGAGACCGTACTTAAGAGCGAGCTCCTGGTGTAGAATTTTGGCTACTAGGTTGTGCCTGTGCAAGTACTCAGAGTTAGAAAGCGCCGAACAACCGGAGATGACATGCCTGAGTGACTCCCCGGGATGGCGACATGCTCGACAGACGTCGACGGTGCCATCCTTTAGGATATATCTCCGATAGTTGTTGGTTTTAATAACCTGATCCTGTATTGCACAGACAAAACCCTCGGTTTCCCCGAAGAGGTCACCGAAACGTAGCCAGTTGAGGGAGGCGACTGTATCTACGAAGGGCTCATGTAGAGCCTTGTAGTACCTCCCGTGGAGCTCCTTCTCCTTCCATACGGTCTCCCGGTCGGAAATGCTAAGCACTGCTGGGTCCTGCCATTGCTCGTTGGCTAAGGATAGAGGGGTAAGCCCTTTATCACTAGAAATGACGCCATCATAGAATGGATCATCCGATCTCGCCAAGAAGTATTGACGGAGACTGCACACTTCGCGATTATGCATGGTGAGCGCGTTCAGAAAGCCACGCCCACCATACTTTCGCGGCAAGTACAGCCTCATTACCGACGATCTCGGATGATGCATCCTATGGGACGTCATGGTAGTGCGGACTTTTCTATCCAGGGCGTTAAGCTCAGTCTGAGTCCACCTGAGTATGCCAAAGGTATACATGAGGACAGGCATGACCCAGCAGTTATATGCGCGTGATTTATTCACACCGGATAAAAGGCTGTTAAGCACTTTGGTCAAGCGTGCATAAAACACGTCGCAAACTGACTGTTTCATACCAGCCTCATCGATACCGATGTTCTGTGACATACCCAGGTATCGGTATGTTTCAGCCTCGGAAAGGGTCCTTAAGTTGACGGGCATAGACAAGTCTATGCCCTCAGAGTTAGCTACCCTTCCCCTTTCAAGATGGAGGACCGCACACTTATCCGTCCCCAGCTCCATTCCAATGGAACTGCTAAATTCACAAGTGATGTTTAGCAGTTCCATAAGATGGGAGCGACTGGAGGCGAATAACTTGAGGTCATCCATATAGAAAAGGTGGGTCACTTTTGTCCCTCCTTTCCGTAGCTGAAATCCCCTCCCGGAGCCCTCCAGTAAGGTACTGAGAGGGTTAAGAGAGAGGCAGAACCAGATTGGACTCAGACAATCGCCCTGGAAGATACCCCTTCTTATCCTTATGTGGTTCTCCGCAGCCGTCATCCGCTCGCCCAGATGACAAAGGATCGTACTCCACTGCCCCATACACTGCTCGAGGAAGTCTCTAACTGTACAGTCAATCTTGTACAGCTCGAGGACCCTCTTTAGCCATGTATGGGGCACCGAGTCGCACGCCTTTCTGTAGTCTATCCAGGCGGCAGAGAAGTTCCGACGGTTGCGTTTCACCACTTTGCCTATGACCGCGTCAATGAGGAGTGGTTCCTTAGTTCCACGACCACCGCTCCGACATCCATTTTGAGCGCGTGACATCACCTGGTTTAGCTCCAGGTGATGAGTGATTCTCGCGCTCAAAATGGATGTCAGTGTCTTATATATGGTGGGTAGACACGTGATGGGGCGGTATTTGCTCGGGTCTGTGGTATCCTGATCTTTAGGAACCAAGTGAGTGATCCCAGTAGTGAAGAGGCTCGGGAGTGACTTCTGGTCGAGAGCCTCTTGAAATTGTTGGGCGAGCACAGCGTGACACACTATGAACCCCTTCAGCCAGTAATGATGCAGCCCGTCGAGCCCCGGACTTTCCCAGGTCGGGGCCCTACGGACCGCCTCAGCCACGTCTTCTGGCGTTATGGTGATGGGGTCCATAGGCGTAACACTCGCACCCTGGCTCGCCACAACTTCCATCCAAGGGCCCTCGCTGTGGTTTACGGGCTCTGACCACAGGCCACGCCAGAATGCGATAATGTCAGCCTGATCCGGTCCTTGGCCCGCTCCACACACCTTTGGTCGCTCCAATGATTTATAGAGCCTCTTCTGATCACTCTGGAAGAGACGATTCTGGTTGAACCGCCTTGACCCCTCGGAAAATCGTCGAATCCGCTTCCCTCAAGCAGCGATCTTTTGCTTCAGGTCGTCTATGCGCTCCGTTAGTTTCTGCGTGATATCCGGCTGGGACAAACTGATATTTGTCCCAGCAAACGCCATCCTAACGGTGCGCATAATCCTCGGTCTATTATTACCCGACCTGAAGCTTGTCAGTCTGCCGATAAGGGCCCTTGCCTTTGCGATACGGTCCTCGATTCTTTTCCTCCAGGCTGGATGGCACTACTTTGTGTAGTAGCGCGTCCAGCCATGGGAAGTTTGGCGCCAATAATACGGCAAACTGCCATTGCGGCGCCAAAGAGAATCGAATCCGTCTCGCAAAGGTCCCGGCTGGCTTCCAAATAGGTCACCAGCATTGGGTTAAGAGCCCTCACGACAGCCCGATTTCGCTTGCTTAGGGGTATGCGGGGAAGTCGCGGTCGATTTTCAAGAGGGGTGCTGCGCGTTTCCAAAAACGCCTCTTCCAATATACTCCTCATTTGCTCTAGTTCATGGGAGACTATTTCATCGTCGTTCGAATCAACCACAACTGGAAGATCCATGGCGGCTTCCACGTGTAGATGCTGGTCTGTCGAATGTGGAGCTGCATCTCCAGCCATAGCCGATTCATTCGACGACGGAATAGCCTCACGTCGTAGTCGTGCAAGTTCGGCATCATCAAATATTTTCGAGCGCATGATGTACCGAACTCGGTCTGCCAGGTTTTGTTCCGTGACGGGGATAGACGGCTCCAGCTCAGCAAAATAGCAATGCATCCGAGACCTATACGCTATTCCCACAGTTTCTTCCCCTTTCGCCCTATAGTACGCCCGCAATGCGTTTTCGTTCATGGATTTTGTCCAACGCATGCGACGTGCTCCACCAGCGGCGGGTGCCGCTTGCTGGGTGCGAGAAGACCCAGCCGACACCAAGCCTTCAGGTGGGGATGATGGATGCGAGGGGCTGCTAGGTGAACGTGCAGCTCCTCGCGCTCGGCTGGCGGCCCGCATGCTGCCGCGTCCAGCGCCAGCTCCAGACGCGCCCCGGCGACCCCCAGGCAGCGGCCCTATGCGCGTTCCTTTTTTTGTTTCTTCCATCATCCATTTTATGGGCGCCAAATAACGGGAGACGCCCAAGCCCGGCACCGTTTCGTGGTTGGGTCATATGCACAAACGGACCTTTGCATCTACAATTTTGCCTAGGCACGGCGCTCACACCTCTTGGCAGGATGCTGACTGACTGCGCCGACGTCGCAGTTTTGTCACATAACTGTTACGTCAGCGGGCGATGGGGTCGTCACTTCCCTACGCCTTCTTTATTATTATTATTATTATTATACTCACCATGCGAAATACAGTAGCGTTAAGCTGCTATTTTACGCTAGTATTTTGTGAGAGTGTGGTCGTTCCCCGGTCAAGCCGATCCATTCGTGCTACAAATATAGAACTAATATAGCCACAGCATGGCTCTACCACGTACAATAAGCTTATAAATTGTCGGTCTTCAAGCAACATGGCCGGACCATTGACGCTTCAGCCCACTATTTCGTTGTGCTTTGTTGGTTACTTTGGTTCTACTGCAGATATCCTCCTTTTTAAGTCCATTACGCAGAGAAATCCAATTTTATTTATAGGACTTGAGTGCAGACAATGATGTATAAACTTATACAATACGTCATTGAGTGCAGATGGCTATTTCTACACGGGATGGACCTAATAGAGGCAAAAAGATTGAAAGAAACAAAGATTTGAAAAATTTTAAAAATTTTATGAAATTACGACTATTGGAAACCGAATTATGTGGAAATCAATATTTTAGCGGCAAAAATTTACTTAGAAAACTATATATGAATACGTGGGGCAGCTAATTACACTACTTTAAAAGAAAGTTCAAACGGAAAAGCCAATTTTCAGCCAAGTTATAGATGAATTAATGTTTTTATTAATGAATTTACGTAAATAAGGGACTGAAAATATGAAAATTATATATAAAACGTTAAGAATTTACCAAGAAAAGTATATAGTAATACGGGGCAGTTAGTTACTCTATCTAAATCATAGATTACTGTATATATACTAGAGATCTAAATAGATTCGATGATCTAAATAGAAAATTTACACGGAATGTACAATAGAACTACTATGGAGATATAGCACACACACTTGATAATAACACAGACATTTACCGTAGATGGCACTGTTTCTTACAGACAGATATATCAACAATGCACACAGTGTAATAACACGGAAGCTATAGTAACATATTATTTAAAAAACAGAAAATATTTCATAAAAACAGGTACAAAATTTGAAACGCAAATCTAGTTCGCGAAGCATTCAAATAATTTTAAAACTAGGCTTTAATATTGCCATCTATGGATGAAGTTTAAAACTAGTGCGATTACAATACGATGTGGTTTTATAAACAGGTTTAATAAAACATACTTTTGAAGGGCTCCATAGATGGCGTTAAAAATAATTAAAAATGGAGTTATCGAAACTATTATATATAATATAAGTACTATGTATATATATATATATATATATATATATATATATATATACATATATAACCTTGTGTTAAAACTACTACTAATACTAATACTATAGTCCATGATAAATCCGCTGCTGAACATAGATCTCTCCTATAATAAGTAATATAGCTCTTGTAAAGGGTCCAATCATTCTCAATTGTGAAAGAGAATCCCACAATATTAATTTTCAACCTGTACCTTTAAGTATTTAATACCATATTAATCAATTACGCAAAAATAATTAAATTAAATAATTAAACTAGCACTTTACAGAGTACCTAATACCCTAATATTGTTTTCCGCCACTTCGAACACGAAGCAGAAAGATTGGTCTTTATTGTTGAATTTTCAAGATCATGCTACTCGCTTACATTAAATCGGGCTTTATGTTTTTATACGAGGGGTGATCCAAAAGTAATGATAATGAAAATAAAACACGATAATTAAAGTTAAAATAATAATTTATTTTTCTACATAGTCAGCTAACAAATCAATACATTTAGTCCATCTTTTTTTCTAAACCCAGGATTCCCTTTGAAAAAAATCCTTTGTCTTGACCCTCCCAAAACGCTTCAACAGCGGCCATTACCTTAATCGTAACACTAATTAACACTAGAAGTAAAGCAATATAACAGTAAGAGAAAACACTAACAAGCCTGATGATTTTGAACGATTTGACGAAATTACTTTTTTATCATCATATTCAGAACGATAAGAGAAAATTGTTCTTCGCAAGATGATGTTTTGACCAGGATTAAGAAAGGAAAGCGTCGGTGGTTTGGTCATGTAGAAAGAATGAACGCCTGAAAACTGAAAACACTCACGCCTGTTACCCCTTTGGTTAACAGGCGTGAGTGTTTATATATAATATGTTTATATCTTCAGAATCATGCAAGGTTTCGAAAATCACTGTTGAACTCCTCTTTTTTTATATTTTAATAAAATCAGTTATGGTAAAACCGGCAGTTTTACAAGTAAACAAACAGTGTTGCTTGAAGACTAAAAAGTATCTACTTTTATATTTTTTATTATTTTTATTTCATAATTCTTCACTTATTTTTAGTTTGAGTAACTTTGATGTAAGTGTAGAAAAATACGATGAAATATTACATAATTTTCCGTCCGTTGCGTTGTCTTGAATGCATGCTGACTGCATATAACTGAATACATATACCTATCCAAAGTGGCATATAAAAGAAATTCAAATAATTCTACAAAACCATGGCACAGCATGTTTACCTAGGTAAATTTAATTCACAGTATCGTAGTCTTACCTTCTTCACTTAGCACAGCACACAGTCCACCGTGTCGTCCCACGGTTATGAATCAAAATGCAGATTGCTTGAGGATTGAGGATCAATACAGCGACAGTAGCGTTATATTGCTTTTATACGCTGGTATTCTTTCTGTAAGAGCGTAGCGTGGCCCTTTATCGGAGAAGCCGACCAATTCTTGTTGCATTCTCAATACAACTGCGACGTGGCTCTACCTTACCACACCACATCATCGTATGTGATCACTCAATGACAAGATGACACAACGAAAACGCTTCTAGAGACATTTCAGCAACCTGAAGTCTCGTGTCGACGATTCTTTGTTCCCTTAGATTCTAGCAAAAGAACCATCTTACGGTCTTAGCCTTTCACAGTGAAATGGATGCGATTAACCGATAACATTCATTTTCTTATTTTCAACGAAACGATCGAAACGATGTACCTAAGACGGGATCTAGTAAAGCACTACTGAAACCTATGTTTTCTAAAGTTTTATCTTATTGTTTTCTATGCTATCCTATCATTTTCTACTAATCTTCTATTTCAGGAGGCTTAAGGGCCAATGTGGCGAAATCTAACGAAAATTTTACAAAAACTTTGTTAGATTCTACGTGTGCCAATAATATAATGTAGATGGCGTTGATGTTTTCATTAGCAAATAAAAACCTAAAATTTAATATTTTTGTGTAATAAGTATAGGTACATAAAGTAAAGTAAAAGTAAAGTTACAGCCTATATATGTCCCACTGCTGGGCACAGGCCTCCGCTCATTTCCGAGAGGATTTTAGGGCAAGGAAATATCCACCGCGCTGCCCCATTGCGTGTTGGCGAACTTCACATGTCTTCGAAATAATTTTTTTCGTATTCCACAGACATGCAGGTTTCCTTACGATGTTTTCCTTCACCGCCGAGCACGTGGTAAATCAGCACTTAAAATTGCAACTAACAATTTCATTGGTGCTGGCGGCGATCGAACCCCGGTTACTCGCGTTCTATTTACAGCGAGCGTTAACCATCTGAGCTAAGGTACATAAAGCTAATATTAATTTTATTGTTATTTGTTTCCTATAACTTTCTCGCGATTCAATTAATTTTCAATGTAAATGTTGCCGAAGGAAAAAAAATCATAGATTTTATAGTAAGAAGCGGTAGTAGGTACGTGCCGAACGGTAAGGCTCGAGTTCAAGTGTGTATAGGTTTTAAGTTAAAAATTAATATTAAAATTAAAGAATAGAAATTTTAAGGAAAAAATATAATATATATTAAGGAAAAAATATAATATATATTTGAGATGAAGGCATTGCAACGTACCCAGGTAACTGTCTACAAAATTACTCATTATACTTAACTCTAACAAATAGTATTAGGCTTATTCTAAAATGGACGAGTATTATTTTAAATTATATTTCGTGTTTATGCTTTGCTTCGTTTGTGCGGGTTTAATTAGCACTGATGAAATTGAATGTTAAACTTTTAGACTAGGTATGGTCAGCGCCATTCTCATTATTTGATATAATATTATGGTCATCATCACCAAAAAACGTAAATATGATGACCGACAACGAGGTATAATGAGCAATGGGTTTCGATCGAATACATCGGGTCGGGTGGTTCGGTCTGGGTTCGACGCGAAATTACTAGTTGTTCTCGGTAATCTTTACGATGACGCTCTTCACCTCGGTGTAATTGTCCGTTCTCGCCATTGATTTATACATTACACTGTGTTGTATAACTCAATGGTTTTCGCGGTTGATGCCGGACTGCTTGTAACCGCCGAACGGCACTTGGTTATCGAAAACCTTGTAGTCGTTCACCCAAAAGGTGCCGGCGCGCAGGCCCTGTTCGAGAGAGAAACGCTCAAATTCAGTAAACATTCATCAGTCAACAGCTACTTAACTACTACAATTAGTAGTAGTAGTATAATAATATCATTGAAAGATAGAGAGAGGTAGGTAGGTACCTGGATGAGATAGATGGCCTTGTACAAGTTCCCGGTGAAGAGGGCGGCGGTGAGGCCGTTGTGCGTGTCGTTGGCGCGCTCCAGCAGCTCGTCGACCTGCGGGAACTTCATGATCTGCCGCACCGGACCGAAGATCTCTCGGCACGCGATGTCCATGTAGTCGCGCACGTCCCAGAACACGGTCGGCTGCACGAAGTAGCCCACGTGGCCCGCGCGCTCGCTGCCCGCCACCAGCCGCGCTTCCTGGCACTTGCCGCTCTCGATCAGGCGCAGCACCTGGGCGCACTACTCGCCGTCCACCTGGGGCCCCCCACGGTGCGGCGCTGCGCCGCTACCTCGCTCCTCGCTAGTGCTTCACCATCGCCGCTCACCGCACGTTTTCGCACTGCACCGCTCGGATTGTGGGTACTTACTCTACTCTAATCTACTCTACTCTACTCTGCTCGAATCGATGTCGTCGTGTCGCCTGATCTTCTGTTTACCTTTTACCGCTTTCCACTTCCACCAGATTAATAATACGTTCTTCAATCATACGTGAATCGTACGATTGAAATGATAATATAATCTCTCTTACAAGCTTACTTACGAGCTAATTCAATGTAGGTAAGTCAGTTGAACGCAGTATATGTTGTTCCTTAATTAACGTATACATCGCCAACGTCCATACCACGTTGAATACACCGGTTCTCGTCCGGTCACCGAAGTCAAGCAACGTCGGGCGCGGTCAGTACTTGGATGGGTGACCGCCTGGGAACACCGCGTGGTGTTGGCTTTTGCATAATCCCTTATTCCCCCACGCTTATTTTTAGTTTTCCCTTATGACTTATTATTAATTAAATATTGCTAAACTTACTCGTCAATGTCGTCGTTTATTAAATCTTGTATAAGTCTGTTCGAAAAAAGCGCCGCGCCATATCGTGGAGCTGAAAGATTATAACTGGCCTAAAGTTTTCATTTACCCTTAGGATGATTCCTATTCGAGTCGCGTTTCTACTGCCGGTCAGTGCAGTCGCTTCATAATTATGTGGCGGCTCTAATGCCGAACCTACAATATTTTCGCAGCGTAAGCATACCAACTGCGCGAAAATAATTCGAAATGGCGTGTTAACCTAAACGATCCGATACCGTCGTAGTGAACGAGTTCCTGGCCTTTGTTCAACAAAAATTGGACGTCATGGACCAGGTGTTCCTGGAGCAGATACTGATGACCAGCTTCACCGAGGACGAGATCATCCAAGCGAAGAAGGTGTTAGCAGATTCAGCCGTGACCCAAATCCGTCTTATAACACGTCATAGAGATGGACGCGGTAAGAAAAACCTACAAGACATCTTCAGACTGTTCAATGAGACTGATCCTGATGACATCCCAACCTTCGTCGCGCGTGATCTCAACAAGCTGCCTCCCGTGACGTTCGATCACGTAGACGTGACCAGATTGTTGAAGACATCACCACGTTGAAAGCCGAAGTCACCGACCTCCGTTTCAAATTTGAAGAATCGGAACGAGCCGCAACAGAGCTGAAGAACGAAGTCACTATGTTGCGCAACATAATTGCTACATCTGCGAATTCACCGCCGTTGCAGAATGTAAATACGACACGCGGTAATCGTAATAGTAGTCATATTTCACCGATGATTGCGACTCCGTCACGCGATATCGTCTGTCAGCGGGTTGATGACCGTGAAACTAGGGCGACCTCGATCGTCATTGCATCACCACCTCAGCCCTTGACTGAACCCTTGAGCACTCCTCCGCCGAAGCCAACCTGTCAACAAGGAAAGACGTTTGCGGATGTTGCTCGAAAATCTTCGCAACCCTCATGTGGTCGAAAACAAAAGAATGTGGATGCAAAATCAGTTCCTGTGGTGACCCAAACCAAGAAAGAGAATGACGGGTTTACTCTTGTTGAGAAGAGACGTCGGCCGAGACCTGTCTGTAACCAGCGTGGGACCGCCAAAATAAACGCAAGTACAACTCTGCGTATTGTGGAGCCCACCATACAGCTCTATATCTCCCGTTTGGACAAAAGTACATCGGGAGAAGACGTCCTGCGTTTCGTGGAAGAACGAAGCCGATGCCGCATAGAGGATCCGATCTCTTTACATTTGCAGCGTCTGGAGTCTAAGAGGTCCACGAACTTCGAATCCTACGTACTCCAGGTTCCTGCAAAATACAAAGAGACATTCCTTGCTCCCGATTTCTGGCCCTCTGGGGTAGTGTTTCGCCGATACAGGGACGCGCCAAAGAAGAAAGTTCCCTAAATAGTGTTAGGTTTATATTTTATATATATTTTTAGGTTAAGTTATATATTGCTATGGGCCAATGTTCTTAATTTTTAAGTCCTTGATGCCTGAAATAAAGTCGTTGTATTGTATTGTATTGTATTGTATTAAAAGTCATTAATTTAATGTTTACGACATATAAGTGAAAGTTTAAGAACAATTTTCTGTACATCTCTAAGATTTATCTCAAAATCATACGAAAAAGAAAAATACAAATAGAGTTAACGAAGATACTAGGTACCCAACATTATTTTTTGTTTAGATTTTCCGAATAATTTAAAAGATTTCAATTTACCTCTAGACATACCATTTTTATTTGTACACAGATTACCTTGAACTCGGTAAAACGTAGTCTATTTGATCTATTCAACACGTTTATTCTGTTCTCATTTCCATAGAAATAAACAAACGGATAAAGTGAGACCATGATGAAATAAAAAACATACTTACGCAACCAGCGCAATAAAACAATAGAGTAGACTCTACACATTACACAACTTCAATAATAGAGTGATTTTTATAAGTACCAACATTAAGGACATGTGAATTAAGAAATTTTGCTCGAATATTTATGACACATTAGTTTATGACGGGCTTAGGTATGTTATGCTCGTTTTAAGACAGGTGTGCGTGCGTATCGCTAAGTAGAACACCTTATCTTCTCTCCTTAATTTCAGGGCACTCCTATCGCCTGTTTCGAAATAATTGACGTTGGCATATCGAATAACGTTCAGTTCCGTGATCACTTGGAAGAGAAGGGGACAATATTTCATGCAGGCACACCTGTTGCAACTTTACAATTCAGACAGATACGGCCTTACATGGAATATATAACATTAGCGAAGAGCGACTCGAGTCATCGACGACCGAGTTCTTTCTGATCGGCTTGATTCACTGGCGCTGCGATAATATGTTGCATCCCTTTGCCTTTTCTATCGCATTTGTCATGCATAGTTACAGCCTATATACGTCCTACTGCTGGGCACAAGCCTCCTCTCATTTCTGAGTGGGTTTTAGGGCAAGGAAGTATCCACCGCGCTGTCCCAATGTGTGTTGGCTAACTTCAGACGTCTTGTAAATATTTTTTATTAATTCTCAGACATGCAGGTTTCCTCACGATATTTCCCTTCACTGCCGAGCTCGTGTTAAATTTGCACTTAAAATTGCAATGAACAGTTTCATTGGTGCCGGCGGGGATCGAACCCTGTTTGCTCGCGTATACTTTACACTACAACGAGCGCTAACCATCAGAGGAATTGTTCGCATTATAACTCCGGCCGCTGAGTTATTACCGATTTGACACATGACGAATTGACAATACTAGTGAAGTGACTGAACCAGTAACCCTAATATCATTTGGGAACAGTTTGTTTTTAAATATTCTAGTATAGTGTGTAATTAAATAAAATCAAAACAATAATAGTTAAAGACACAGGTTCTTTATTAGGTGGAGTATCCTTGATGGGCGTAGATAATTGGTCGAGGACATATCAAAATAAAACAAATTTGTAAATACTGTTACTCATTTTAATGAATAGAGTAGGTACAAGATGTTTTAATAAATGACTACCTATCATTTATTAAAACAATTATTCAGACTCTGAACCAGATTCGCCAGAGCTGTCACCGCTATCAGTCACTTGTATGACAATTTCATTCTCTATAATGGTGTCCACTCTTATATCGCGTTCATAATCTTCTGTTATTAGTTTTCGAGTCTTTTCGACGACCTTGACCCAATCTTCTTTCGTTATTTTGCTGCAAGCATCTTTTAATAGACCCATCATTTTATTAGTACTGAATGGCGGAGTCGTATTATTACAAGCTGCGTAACCTGTAATGTAAACATTAAATAACGTTAATTTATTACATTAAATAAACGAAATGTTACACAATTACCTACATGTAAGGGACATGAGAAATTTATTTCTTAGTTATGTATCTTTTTACTTATATGCTGAATATTGGATGTTATAATGGTACAAATTATTCATATTCATAACTTATGCGATAAAAAACAATACCTTTGATTTGTGCCCACATTAGCTCAATGGCATTGTACTGGCAGTGATAAGGGGGAATTCGAAATACCCGATGTCCATGTGCTAGAGCTATCTCATCTACTTCATAACGGACTCTTGATGTTTTATTTTCGCGTACCAACTTTACTAAGTCAGACTTTAGCATTTCGGCAGTAGTTTCAATTCCATTTTGGTGTAGCCATGCTACGAGATCAGCTTTCTTGTCGGCCTGAGTAGGCGCTTTATTCACTTGTTTCGAGTGATATGAAGCGTTGTCTATTATTATGATAGAAGGCTCTGGCAGGCTGGGTAATAATTGATTTTCGAACCAATTCGTACAAGTGTCTGTATCCATCTCCTCGTGGTAATCGGAAGTACTTTTTGACGCGAAAGCCAGCAGTCCATTTTCAAAGAAACCACTTCCAGCAGAACCGGCGTGACAAATTATCAGTCGCGATCTTTTTCCAATTGGAACCTTTGAGGTTGATGCTTTTGTTTCGTCAGTCCAAGAGCGTGAAACAATGTGGTTCGCATTTAACCATGTTTCGTCAACAAAAACGACGTTGTCCCAAGACTCGATTTATCTGGCTTCTCTTAAAAACTCGCTCCTTTTAATTATTAAATCAAATCTTTCCATTAATATTTTCCTTTTATTCGTTTTTTTATATTTGCACGTGCAATAGTTTTGACAACGCCGTTTTACCGCCTTTAAACAAGCCAGCTTCTTTTAAAGAGACCAAAAGCAAACGTCTAGTTGGAAACTCGTTCCTAGTATAATAACCATATATGTGGTTTCTTATTGCATCTGCATCAAAAACATCAACACTTGTCACGGGCTTTTGTCTTCGTTTTTTCTTAGGAGTGCGTAAAACATTATCTTCACTTCCAAAAGCACCAAATTTTTCTTTATTTATATTATACAGTGTTTTTGCACCAATTCCAAGAGCTTGTGAAACCCGATCTTTCACTTGAGTGACTCACGCTCAAAGTAATCCTGTAGCTTTAGTACAAGCTCACGACATTGACTATTCAATGTTTTTCCTCGTTTCCGCATTTTCAACAAAATTACCAAACACAAACAAAATTAGTCCAATAAAGCGCAACGATAAACAGGAGAAAGCCGAGTCAAAAAACAACGGTTACACAAGAGAACGTAGTCTGTGCGCACGAGAGTACGGAAGACGACTAAACAGATTAAAATAGCGGTGGTAAGGGTGTTGCCAGAATAGTATCGCCAATTACTTAAAAAATACACCTATAACATTGCTTAATTGAGGGAGAAAATTATATTTATTATATGTTGTTTTATATATTATGAATGTTAAAAATTATGCATAATCATTTTAATTGTATTTATTTTTAAATCACAGAAAACAGTATTTCAAAATTATATATAAAACGTTAAGAATTTACCAAGAAAAGTATATAGTAATACGGGGGGCAGTTAGTTACTCTATCTAAATAGAAAATTTACACGGAGTATACAATAGAATAACTTTGGAGATATAGCACACACACTTGATAATAACACAGACATTTACCGTAGATGGCGCTGTTCCTTACAGACAGATATATCAACAATGCACACAGTATAATAACACGGAAGCTATAGTAACATATTATTCAAAAAAACAGAAAATATTTCATAAAAACAGATACAAAATTTGAAACGCAAATCTAGTTCGCGAAGCATTCAAATAATTTTAAAACTAGGCTATATTAACGCCATCTATGGATGAAGTTTATAACCAGTGCGATTACAATACGATGTGGTTTTATAAACAGGTTTATCAAAACATACTTTTGAAGGGCTCCATAGATGGCGATAATCAAACAATTAAAAATGGAGTTATCGAAATTATTATATATAATATAAGTACTATATATATATATATGTATATAACCTTATGTTAAAACTACTACTAATACTAATACTATAGTCCATGACAAATCCGCTGCTGAACATAGATCTCTCCTATAATAAGTAATATAGCTTTTGAAAAGGGTCCAATCATTCTCAATTGTGAAAGAGAATCCCACAATATTAATTTTCAACCTGTACCTTTAAGTATTTAATACCATATTAATCAATTACGCAAAAATAATTAAATTAAATAATTAAACTAGCACTTTACAGAGTACCTAATACCCTAATAGTGTTCTCCGCCACTTCGAACACGAAGCAGAAAGATTGGTCTTTATTGTTGAATTTTCAAGATCATGCTACTCGCTTACATTAAATCGGGCTTTATGTTTTTATACGAGGGGTGATCCAAAAGTAATGATAATGAAAATAAAACACGGTAATTAAAGTTAAAATAATAATTTATTTTTCTACATAGTCTCCTAACAAATCAATACATTTAGTCCATCTTTTTTTCTAAACCCAGGATTCCCTTTGAAAAAAATCCTTTGTCTTGACCCTCCCAAAACGCTTCAACAGCGGCCATTACTTTAATCGTAACACTAATTAACACTAGAAGTAAAGCAATATAACAGTAAGAGAAAACACTAACAAGCCTGATGATTTTGAACGATTTGACGAAATTACTTTTTTATCATTATATTCAGAACGATAAGAGAAAATTGTTCTTCGCAAGATGATGTTGCAACCAGGATTAAGGAAGGAATGCGTCGGTGGTTTGGTCATGTAGAAAGAATGAACGCCTGAAAACTGAAAACACTCACGCCTGTTACCCCTTTGGTTAACAGGCGTGAGTGTTTATATATAATATGTTTATGTTATCTTCAGAATCATGCTAGGTATGGAAAATCACTGTTGAACTCCTCATTTTTTATATTTTAATAAAATCAGTTATGATAAAACCGGCAGTTCTGTAAAACCATGGCACAGCATGTTTACCTAGGTAAATTTAATTCACAGTATCGTAGTCTTACTTTCTTCACTTAGCACAGCACACAGTCCACCGTGTCGTCCCACGGTTATGAATCAAAATGCAGATTGCTTGAGGATTGAGGATCAATACAGCGACAGTAGCGTTATATTGCTTTTATACGCTGGTATTCTTTCTGTAAGAGCGTAGCGTGGCCCTTTATCGGAGAAGCCGACCAATTCTTGTTGCATTCTCAATACAACTGCGACGTGGCTCTACCTTACCACACCACATCATCGTATGTGATCACTCAATGACAAGATGACGCAACGAAAACGCTTCTAGAGACATTTCAGCAAACTGAAGTCTCGTGTCGACGATTCTTTGTTCCCTTAGATTCTAGCAAAAGAACCATCTTACGGTCTTAGCCTTTCACAGTGAAATGTATGCAATTAACCGATAACATTCATTTTCTTATGTTCAACGAAACGATCGAAACGATGTACCTAAGATAGGATGTAATAAAGCACTACTGAAACCTATGTTTTCAAATTTTTTATCTTACTGTTTTCTGTGCTATCCTATCATTTTCTACTAACCTTCTAATATTTCAATATCATATATAAAAAAAAACCTAATATATATTATTGTACAGTTTTCATAAATGAAATATTATATCTTATATATATATATATATATATATATATATATATATATATATATATATATATATATATATCCCCCCCGAACGGGTTCCCGCCTTGTCGTGGCGGGGGGGCTTAGTAGCCGTGGCTTGGTCTCCCGCGGTGAACAAAGAGGAACCCACTTGGCTGGCCCGAGGGGAAGGGTCGGCCCGAGGTGGCCACTCCGAGTGGGCTTGGGAAGCCCACTTCGGATGTGTGCTGGTGGACTGCAGCGAGAGGGGAGTCTGCACCCTCTACCGCTGCAGCCGAGGTGGAGTCGCGGAGGAAGAGGAGTGTTGGTATGGCGATGCGCCACTCGCCCTATCCTCCGCGACTCAAACGGGGCCGCACCGTTGATGCGGTGGTGGTGGGGCTGCGGGGGAAGAGGATTGTCGGTATTGCGAGGCGCCGCTCTCCCTATCCTCCGCAGCCGAAACTTGGTTGGCGGCGGAGCCATAGACCAGATCCGCCGCTGGGGTCGGGAAGGCTAGTACTTCTAAGTGCTCGTTTTTCCTGGCCCCATGGCCTTGGCGCATCGAACGCGGGGGCGTCTGATGCGCATATTTAATTGGAGGCCGTGTAGGAAGGCGCGCCATGTGTTCTGGTGCGCCTTACCTGGGATGGAGAACGGGGAGGAATATTCCTCTCCCGAGGAGGTGCTGCGATGGGGCGGCAGGCGCTGGTAGGGCCGCGGAAGTGTGCGAAAGCGTTCCCGTGGCCCTGCCAATATGCGACGAAGGTGGAACACCATGGGGTTTTAGTCGGTGCGAGTCCGACATAACCCGTCATTGCCCCCGCGAGGCGGGTATGCGTAGGCATTTCCCCATGTAAAAAAAAAAAAAAAGGTAACTGTCTACAAAATTACTCATTAAACTTAACTCTAACAAATAGTATTAGGCTTATTCTACAATGGACGAGTATTATTTTAAATTATATTTCGTGTTTATGCTTTGCTTCGTTTGTGCGGGTTTAATTAACACTGATGAAATTTAATGTTAAACTTTTAGACTAGGTATGGTCAACGCCATTCTCATTATTTGATATAATATTATGGTCATCAGCACCAAAAACGTAAATATGATGACCGACAACGAGGTACAATGAGCAACGGGTTTCGATCGAATGCATTGGTTCATTCGGGTCGGGTGGTTCGCTCTGGGTTCGCCGCGAAATTATTAGTTGTTCTCGGTGATCTTTACGATGACCCTCTTCACCTCGGTGTAATTGTCCGTTCTCGCCATTGATTTCTATATTACACTGTGTTGTATAACTCAATGGTTCTCGCGGTCGATGCCGGACTGCTTGTGGCCGCCGAACGGCACTTGGTTATCGAAAACCTTGTAGTCGTTCACCCAAACGGTGCCGGCGCGCAGGCCCTGTTCGAGAGAGAAACGCTCAAATTTAGTAAACATTCATCAGTCAACAGTTAACTACTACAATTAGGTAGGTTATATACGAGGTGTGTTCAAAAAGTAAGGTGACTTTACATTTTTATGAAAAACTATTTATTTATTCATCAATATTTATGTTGTCCCCTTCAAAGTAATCCCCCTCAGATATAATACACTTGTGCCAACGCTTTTTCCAATCGTCAAAGCATTTCTGATAATCGCTTTTTGGTATAGCCTTCAGCTCTTTCAGCGATGCAGTTTTTATCTCTTCAATCGTTGCAAATCTTTGTCCTTTCATAGGTCTCTTCAGTTTTGGGAACAGGAAAAAGTCACATGGGGCCAAATCCGGTGAATATGGTGGCTGGGGCATGATTGTAGTGTTGTTTTTGGTCAAAAAACCTCTCACAAGCAACGATGAGTGAGCAGGTGCATTATCGTGATGCAAAAACCATGAATTGTTTACCCACAATTCGGGACGTTTCTTACGTATTGCTTCTCGCAAATGGCGCATAACTTCAAGGTAATACTCCTTATTGACCGTAAGACCTTGTGGCAAGAACTCGTGATGCACCACACCCCTACAGTCGAACAAAACTGTAAGCAAAACCTTCACATTTGATCGAACTTGGCGTGCTTTTTTTGGTCTTGGTGATTCAGTGTGCTTCCACTGGGACGATTGAGTCTTAGTTTCGACGTCATAACCGTATACCCATATTTCGTCATGACCCTTTTGAGCAAATCTGGGTCGTTGTTGACATCATCCAATAGCTCTTGAGCGATTGTCATGCGACGGTTCTTTTGGTCGAAATTGAGCAATTTTGGAACAAATTTCGCTGACACACGTTTCATGCCCAAAATATCCGAAAAAATTTCATGGCAAGAGCCAACCGATATGCCAACATCCTCCGCAACTTCTCTGATAGTGATTCGACGATTTTCCAAAACAATTTTCTTCACTATTTCAACGTTTTCATCGGTTGTTGACGTGCTGGGGCGTCCAGAGCGAGGTTCGTCATTGGCATCTTCTCGGCCGTCTTGAAAGAGCTTGTACCACTTATAAACGATTTTTTTACTAAGAGTAGACTCACCGTATGCCACTGTCAACATTTCAAGTGTTTTGGAGCACGTAATTCCATTTTTTACACAAAATTTGATGCAAATTCTTTGATCCATTTTTTTGATGGAAGAAAATCGCCGAGCACACCAAAGTACGTCTGCCCTTTGTAACTGTCAAAAATAAACTAAACATAAACATGATATACACTTCAAACTTGAAACATATGCTCAGGACATGTGTACCAACGCAACAAAATACAGAAATCGAAAATCGAATGTGCGTTGCCCGCGAAATTCAAAAAGTCACCTTACTTTTTGAACACACCTCGTAATTGAAAGATAGAGAGATCGATCGAAAAGATAGAACGATCAGGCGCAGCACCTGGGCGCACCGCTCGCCGTCCACCTGCGGGCTCCGCTCGGTGCGGCGCTGCGCTGCTACCTCGCTCTTCGCTCCTCGCTAGTGCTTCACCATCGCCGCTCACCGCACGCTCTTCCGCACGGTCATCGCACTGAACCGCTCGGATTGTGGGTACTTACTCTACTCCAATCTACTCTACTCTACTCTGCTCGAATCGATGTCGTCATGTCGCCTGATCTTCTGTTTACCTTTTACCGCCTTCCACTTCCACCAGATTAATAATACGTTCTTCAATCATACGTGAATCGTACGATTGAAATGATAATATAATCTCTCTTACTTACTTACCAAGCAATTCAATGTAGGTAGGTCAGTTGAACGCAGTATATCTTGTTCCTTAATTACAGCATATAGATCGCCAACGTCCACACCACGTTGAATACACCGGTTCTCGTCCGGTCACCGAAGTTAAGCAACGTCGGGCGCGGTCAGTACTTGGATGGGTGACCGCCTGGGAACACCGCGTGATGTTGGCTTTTTCTATTTTCTTTGATTATCCTATCATATTATTTTTAGTTTTCTTTTTCTACTAGGTAAATATTCCTTCTGACTGGGCACATAGCACATAAATACATAGTAGCAGTATTTTTTTATTGCGTACATCATCATACACATCATATCTATTTATATCAATATCAATCATACCGACACAAGAGAGTCGTTAGTCGATAATTCTCTTAATAAGCCTTTGTGTACTTATGCACCTATATCTATCTACCCATCAGATCTTTCCTGTGCTGTATTGGCTTGATTGCTTTTCTGACACACACTTTTTAAATATTATGATATCAATTACTTGTTAACTATTACGAGTAGAAACCTATGTTGTAGAATTGTACCTAGATAGGTACAATTCTATAATATTCTATAAATGGTATAGGTAAATATATGTACATAACGCATTAAGTACTTTGATGGTACCCAGACCTAGATCATCAAAGGAGTAGTCATCATCATCATCATTACAGCCCTTCACAAGTCCACTGCTGAACATAGGCCTCCCCCAAGTAATGCCACAAAGCACGGTCCTGAGCCACCTGCATCCATCGACTTCCTGCATGTCTTACCAGGTCGTCACTCCATCTAGTGGGGGGTCGCCCTACACTACGCCTACCGGTACGAAGCTGCCACTCGAGAACATTTCTTCCCCATTGGTTATCGGTTCTTCGAGCTATATGGCCGGCCCATTGCCACTTCAGCTTACTAATCCGTTGGTCTATGTCGGTCACTCTGGTTTTACTGCGGATATCCTCATTTCTGAGTCTATCACGCAGAGAAACTCCGAGCATGGCCCTCTCCATAGCTCGCTGAGCGACCTTGAGCGTCCTCATACGGCCAGCGGTGAAGGACCACGTCTCTGATCCGTAAGTCATCACTGGCAACACGCACTGGTTGTACACTTTAGTTTTCAGAGATTGAGGTATACCTGACGAGAAGATGTGTCGTAATTTCCCGAACGCTGCCCAGCTGAGTTGAATCCGTCGATTGACCTCTCGGTCGAAGTTGGACTTACCTAGTCGGACTATTTGTCCCAGGTAAACGTACTCGTCAACAACTTCGAGCATAGTGCTCCCAACAACTACCGGCATAGGTGAGACATGGACATTAAACATGATCTTTGTTTTGTCCATGTTCATCTTAGGACCTATCCGTTGGGAGACACCATTGAGGTCATTGAGCATAGTGCTAAGGTCCTCCAGCGATTCTGCCATAAGGACTATATCGTCGGCAAATCGAAGGTGAGCGATGTACTCGCCATTGATGTTAATACCGTATCCTTTCCAGGCCAGTAGCTTGAAAACGTCCTCCAATGCAGCGGTGAAGAGTTTCGGGGATATCACGTCACCCTGTCTTACACCTCTCTGCAGTTGGATAGGTTTCGAGCTCTGATTCTGTACTCGGATAGCCATCGTAGCCTTACTGTACAAACACTTCAGCACTTCGATATACCGACAGTCAACTTGGCACCGCTGAAGGGACTGTAGCACCGCCCAAATTTCGACGGAATCAAAGGCTTTCTCATAGTCCACATGCGCCAGGCAAAGTGGCAGATTGTACTCTTCGGTCTTCTGTACAATCTGCCGTAGGGTATGTATGTGTTCTATGGTACTGAAGCCTTTTCGGAAACCGGCTTGTTCGGGAGGCTGGAAGTCGTCGAGTCTGCGTGCGAGACGATTCGTAATGACTTCCGAAAACAGCACGTAGACGCGGCTCAGAAGGGAAATCGGTCTGTAGTTCTTCAAGAGAGCGTTGTCGCCTTTCTTAAAGAACAAGACCACCGCACTTCTGCTCCACGCCTCCGGAGTAGTGCCACCATGGAGGACGGAATTGAAGAGCTTTTGAAGGACTTCAAGTACCGGTGTTCCACCCGCTTTCAGAAGCTCCGCTGTAATTCCATCCTCGCCTGGGGCCCTGCCGTTTTTAAGGTGCTGGAGAGCCATTCTAATCTCGCTCATACTGACGTCCGGGATATCATTGGAATAGTGTCGGGTAAGACTTGATCTTGGATCGTTACTCACACTTGCGTGTGGCTCCAACGATGATGTGTACAGCTGCCCATAGAACCTCTCAATCTCACTCAAAATCTCAGGTGTCTCGGCAACGATGCTGCCACACTCAGTCTTCAGCTTTGACAGTTGGCTCTTTCTGGCAGACAGATCTCTGGCAAAAACTTTGGAGCCCTGGTTCCGCTCGATCACTTCTTTAATACGAGCAGTATTAAAGTTGCGTAAGTCTCGCCTCGCATTTGGAGATCTGTCTGTTCAGTTGCCTGTAGGCTGTCAAATCTGTTGACGATTGCAGTCTCATCTCCCGTCTAACAGCCATGAGATTAAGAGTGTGATCGCAGAGTTTTTGTGTTCGGCGGCGGGTCTTATGCGTATTAAAGGAGTAGTATGTACCTAGTATTGTATGGTTTACCCTTAGACTATTTACCGCTAGACAATTAGGGGATTAGGCCTAAGATTTATAATCTAAGGTGATTAGAAGAATATCTCTCCACAATAAAGTACTGCAGTCGCCAACGTCCATACCACGTTGAATACACCGGTTCTCGTCCGATCACCGAAGTTAAGCAACGTCGGGCGCGGTCAGTACTTGGATGGGTGACCGCCTGGGAACACCGCGTGATGTTGGCTTTTGCATAATCCCTTATTCCCCCACGCTTATTTTTAGTTTTCCCTTATGACTTATTATTAATTAAATATTACTAAACTTACTCGTCGATGTCGTCGTTTATTAAATCTTGTATGAGTCTCTTCGAAAAAAGCGTCGCGCCATATCGTCGAGGTGGAAGATTATAACTGGCCTAAAGTTTTCATTTACCCTTAGGATGATTCCTATTAAAAGTCATTAATTTAATGTTTACGACATATAAGTGAAAGTTTAAGAACAATTTTCTGTACATCTCTAAGATTTATCTCAAAATCATTCGAAAAAGAAAAATACAAATAGAGTTAACGAAGATACTAGGTACCCAACGTTAATAAAAATAATTTAAAAGATTGCAATTTACCTCTAGACATACCATTTTTATTTGTACACAGATTACCTTGAACTCGGTAAAACGTAGTCTATTTGATCTATTCAACACGTTTATTCTGTTCTCATTTCCATAGAAATAAACAAACGGATAAAGTGAGACCATGATGAAATAAAAAACATACTTACGCAAGTAGTTACGTTGTACCAGTTCTGGCGCACTTGTAGAAAGGTTGTACCAGTTCTGGCGCACTGAGTCACAAGTACGACGTTCGTCGACTCACGATCCTAAAAAAAAAAAAAAAAAAAAAAGGTTTTGGCATGCTCTGATCACGAATCTGCGGTCCATTTTTGCGTAGGATGCACGGTTCCGGAGATGTGCAGATCAATTAACTCTTATCTAATTGATATCCGCTTCGAGCCTCCACCGTCATTAGCGCTCCATTGTTCTTATCTACTTATCTATTGTTCATTCAATACCGTCATTATCTATTCTTCCTCAGCGTGGTGATATTGTTATATACTCCTTTGTTCCTATCTACACTAATCTGACTCATTAATAAAACACATTACCCAATTTTGTTAAAATTTTTATTTATAAAATACAAAATCTTATTACTTATTATCTATAAAATAGGAGCGAAACATCTCATCCACTAAAATATCGTTGTACAATGTGTTCCCTGTAAATATACTCGTAAAACTAAGCATTGAACATCCCAGAAACTTATATAGCAAATACATTAAGCAATATTCGCCACAAACTGAAGTCCACTCATTCTGAATCCTATCAACATTCCAGTTCCATCTTTTACAATTTCTTTTAAAAAACTCTAGATGATATCGTACAGGTGCCCGTCCGAATGAATCAAAATATTGACCGACGTCATTCGTATCGATATATAAAGCTACCCAATGTGACCCTGGTTTATCATCTGTATCCAAATTGCATATTATATACGTTGGTACGTGGGTGTACATGGGTAGTTTATTGGCAGCATAAACATTATTTTCTAGAGTGGGGTGAATCTTTTTCAGATGTTGTTGTACATCTAGTGTATCCATAATATTACTGCTATTAGTAGATTATTACAGTACCAATCTACTCAATGACTAATATAGGAATGATCAATTATAGTGATATCTAAATATTAAATTACATTCTTTGTGTTATACAAATCGTATTTGAGTCACCAATACACTGAACAAGACACGACAGGAAGGACGTAGGAATGTAGAGATAAGCAACAGAATGTAAGGTAAGCTTGTTGACGCATAAAGATACTATCAATTCTACTGCAGAAATTCTTTAGATTAGAATTATTACTCACTGGTACTATATAAGACCAAGCAACTGCAGTCATGGAGTTAGTGTATGGTCGTTTGACCGCAGTGGATCTATCAATACTACGTTTGTGTTACTTCAACGCATCAAAGGCCATGGATGTAAGTGTTTATTCTATTGACAAACTTACTTTTCTTTCTGTTATTTTCTTACGTGTGTATGATTTAGTGTTAACAAATTATATTTAAATATTATGTGTGTGTATATGGTTAAGCCGTGGTAGCTCAGATGGTTAGCGCAAAATGTAAAATTCACAGTACGCGACCCGGGTTCGATCCCCGCCGGCACCAATTAAATTGTTAATTACAATTTTAAGTGTTAATTTACCACGTGCTCAGCGGTGAAGGAAAACATCGTGAGGAATGCATGTCTGAGATAATTTCGAAGGCATGTGAAGTTTGCCAACACGCATTGAGGTATCGCAGCGAACATTTCCTAGCCCTAAAACCCTCTCAGAAATGAGAGGAGGCCTATGTTCAGCAGTGGACTTTAATAGGTTGTAACTTTAGCTTTTTTAACTTTTATGATTAAGTGTTACCAAATTGATATTAACATGATAACTGTGTTGTTGCAGAAATCATTGAGCTTCGATGAAAATACATATAAACAGTATTACTACTCGCCACTCTCCCCTCAAGAAGAGAGTGATGACATCGTCATTAATAATAACACATGCGATGGTGGAAAAAGAAAATCGCAATCGATTGATCATTTTTTTGAAGCTGAATCAAAAATAAAAAAGAGGAAGCTGTTATCATCAACCGTAGCACGAGCCGCTAGAGATGGTGTATCATACATTTCTACTAATTCTGACGATGGAGACCAAGCGACGCATCTCATCAAAATTGAAATGTACGATATGAAGAAGCTATCCAAGATTCCAACTACTGATCATTGGAAACATGCTTCCACGAGGATTAAATATTACGTAAAGACTAATAAGGATAGCATCTACGACAACACAAACGCCCTCGTACACAATATTACAAAGACAATAGCAGAAAGTGAAAAAGTTAAAAAATACTTTTTTAACAATGACAGTCATTAGCTGATCATTAGTGAATGTGATTCTGTTTACTTAAATTACTTCCGTGTACTCATTATATTCTATTTCTAATCCTTTGTTAGACTTAAATATCGGACATTATTTGAAATTTGGGTATCAGTTGGTCTACCAACACTGAACTATTACTTACTCTGCTACCTAATTTCTTCTTTACTATAAGGATGGCAAACTTCAGTGAAGTGTGCACCAGTGCTTTCTTTTCCACAACCATGGAAGAGAATACGGAACTATTCAACAGCGAATTAAATCAGGAGTTGTCTAAAGTTTGTGATGAAATGGAGAAGGATCAACTGTTCGATTCATCGTATGATGATGATTTGTATAATCACTGTGCGATGGTTGAAACACAGTTTAAGTAAGTAAAATAAACATTCATTTCGATCATAATTTACACAATGTCTTGTACAGTTTTTAATAAATTTAAACATTTTAGTAGTCAACCACTACAACTTGGAAGAGGAACGAAGCGAACGAGCAGCAAAGAACCCAAGATCATCAAAAAACCAACAACGGAAGCAGAAGCGCCTACCTCTGCAGGGAACAGTATCAGTAACGATGATCAAGTGGAATGTCTAACGTGTCATATATTTATCAAGAAACGGTATTTAGCTAATCATTTTAAAAGTAATGTTCACAAAAATAATCTTTTAAATTCACATAATTCTTTATCAAACGTTAGTGTTATTGAATCTGCTTTTGGAAATAGGATTTTAACTTATAAAATCAAGAGTAGAGTAGATAGTTCGACATTGGTAAATTTTGAAACTCCTGAACTACTTTTAAATTCTATTAAAGATGATATTTTATTTTTAATACAAGAGTGTATTCATCAACACATAATTTTTAAAGTAAACTTCATATTGCATGCTGATTTTGTTCAACAAACTAAAGATATTCATGATACGTTCGATTTTCAAACGATTAACTATATTATTTGTCAAGGAGATGACTTAAATATTTTTTTTTCATCTTTAAATGATACAATTACTACTAAAATTAGTGCATTTGAAAAAAAAGATAGTGGATGGAGTCTAAAAAACATAAAATCTATAGACATGAATGTTAATAAATTTAACCCCCTACGCGGTACTTCATACATAGATCTTCCTCGTGACATAAAATTAAAAAAGGCTGTTATAAATGTAAAAAGCAAGGATTATTTTTGTTTTAAATGGGCGTTACTCTCGGCGTTATATCCCGTAAACAAAGACGCGGATCGTGTATCATCGTACGTTAAACATGCAAATAAACTTAAATTTGATGGTATTTCCTTTCCAGTTAAAATTTCTGACATAGCAAAAGTAGAAAAATTAAATGATATTAGTATTAATGTTTTTGGGTTAGAATATAATAAAGAAAAACGATGTAATTCTATAGTAGGTCCATTATTTTTAACAAAGTGTCGTAAAGATAGACATATCAATTTATTATTTTTTTCCAAGGATACAAAAAATCATTATTGTTACATAAAAAATTTATCGCGGTTAGTTAGTAAACAAATTTCAAAAGACGGTCACATCATGTACATTTGCGAAGCATGTCTACTTCACTTTCCATCTAAGGAAAGTTTAAATAACCATGAACAATACGATTGTGCCCACATTTGTACAGAATTACCAAACAGTGAAACTTTAAAAAAAAAGAATTGGTTTGGTCAACCTATTTCAAATGATAAAATTAAATTTGATAGTTATGAAAAAAAGTTGAAGATACCATTCGTAGTTTATGCTGATTTTGAAGCATTTTTAAAACCAATAGAATCATGTTCTAACGATCCTTCCAAACCTTTCACACACAATATTCAGAAACATGAAGTACATAGTTTTGGTTATTATATAAAATGTTCATATGATGATAAATTATCAAAATATGTAACGTATTGCGGACCCAACTGTGCACAAGTGTTTATGGAAAGTTTATCTAACAATCTCAAAGAAATAAATAGAATTCAAAAATATCCTCCACTTCCGCTAACAAATGAAGACAAAAACCAAATTTCAAATGCAACCATTTGTCATATTTGTGAAACAGAGTTAGCAGAACATTTTTATGATTTTGATTGGTACACCGGTAGTTTTATAGGTGTTGCTCACGGATCATGTAGCTCGAAGTTCAGAAAACCTCGTTATATACCAATATTTTTACACAACCTTAGTCGCTATGATGCTCATTTTATTGTTCACGCGTTAAACTTTTGTGATGGTGAAGTCGAGGTTATCCCTCAAAATAAAGAAAAATATATATCCTTTTCCAAAAAATTAAAAATGAATAACCACGAAATTATATTAAGATTCATAGATTCATTTAAGTTTTTATCATGTAAATTAGAAGAATTGGCCAAAAATCTCAGTAATGATCAATTTCAAGAATTACGTAGAAATTATCCTAATGATGAAGATTTCTTTCGTTTAAAACGGAAAGGCGTTTATCCATATGAACTTATGACTAATTATGATAGTTTAAGCCTAACATCGCTCCCCGAACAAAAATTTTTTTATAGCTCGCTCACAGATTCCCATATTTCAAATGATGATTACAATCATGCTAAAGATGTTTGGGAACACTTTGGGTGTTGTAATATGCTAGATTATTCAAACCTGTATTTAAAACAGACGTTTTACTTTTAACCGATGTATTTGAAAACTTTAGAAAGTTATGTATTAATACTTATGATTTAGACCCTGCCCATTATTACACAGCACCCGGTTTAAGTTGGGATGCAATGTTAAAATGTACAAAAATAGAATTAGAACTTTTAACAGATTATGAGAAAATTGCATTTATTAGATCAGGTATCAGGGGTGGTGTATCTCAATGTAGTAATCGTTATGCTAGAGCTAATAACAAATATATGGGGGATTATGATGCAGGGAAACCAAATTCATATATCATATATTTTGATGCCAACAATTTATATGGTTGGGCTATGTCTCAATGTCTTCCTACTGGTGGATTCGAATGGGTAAATCCGAATACAGAATTTAATGTGTCTGAGACATCGAACTTCGGTTTTATTTTAGAAGTTGATTTGGAATATCCAGATGAACTTCATGATTTACATTCGGACTTTCCTTTATGCCCCGAAAACATTTGTGCAGGCAATATTAATGAAAATAAACTAGTCCCAAATTTAAATAATAAAGATAAATATGTAATTCATTACAGAAATTTAAAGCAGTGCATAGAAATGGGGGTTAAATTAACTAAAATTCATAGAGTTTTAAAATTTAAACAATCTCGCTGGTTGAAGATGTACATAGATCTAAACACAAAATTAAGAACGTTAGCAAAATCAGATTTCGAAAAAGATTTTTATAAATTAATGAATAATTCAGTCTTCGGAAAGACTATGGAGAATATTGAAAAAAGGGTTAACATAAAATTAGTTACACACTGGGAGAACCAGGGCAAAGCTTTAGGTGTTCAAGATCTAATCGCTAAACCACAATTTCATAGTCTTTCAGTATTTTCGGAAAACCTAGTTGCGGTTCAGTTGCGAAAAACAAAGTTAATATATAACAAACCAATTTATTTAGGGTTTTGCATTTTAGATATTTCAAAAACATTAATGTATGATTTTCATTATAACTATATGGTTAAAAAGTTTAGTAAAATCAAATTATTGTATACAGATACGGATAGTTTAATATATCATATACTTACAGATGATTTTTACTCTGATATAAAACCTGACCTTTCATCATACTTTGATACCTCAGCTTATGATGCAAATAATATTTTTGAATATCCAAAATTAAATAAAAAGAAATTAGGTTTTTTTAAAGATGAAAATAATGGTAAAATCATGAAAGAATTTGTGGGTTTACGATCCAAAATGTACGCTTTTAACTTAGAGAATAAGACTATAGCCAAGGCAAAAGGGGTAAATAAATGTATCACTAAAAAGATGACCATGGATAATTATAAGTCTTCTCTATTTAATAAAAAAGTGCAATATTATAGTATGCTTAGATTTAAATCAATTAAACACACAATTTTTACACAAAAATTAAATAAGATTGGTTTATCATATAATGACACAAAGAGGCATATTTTAGATAATAATATTGAAACATTAGCTTGGGGTCATTATAAACTGCGTTAAGTGTTGATAGTTTTTAATTTTATGTCTGCATGTAAATAAAATTTGTATTGATTGTAAAATAATGATAATAGTATAATATGACGTAGAGTTTATTACATATTTCATCGTTGTTTTATTGTAAATAATTTAAGTTAATTGTTGTTTATATTTGCGTGTGTGTGCATTTATTTGAGGTTGAGTTGATTGTAAAATTATGATGTACTAATTGTGTTAGAAATAGTATACAGATCATTCTGTTTTATATAATGTTTGCAATATATATTAATTGTTAACACCAACACTTTCATTTTTTATTTCACCCCTTAGTACTTTAGACGTGTGTAATGTTTCACTTTATCCATCCGTTTACTGCTATTGTGGCGGGGCCAAGTGGATGTGGGAAGTCAAATTTTGTAACAAATTTCATAAAATCAGTTACAGAAATATGTAATTGTGATTTTAATCAGATCACATGGTGCTTTGATGAAATGCAACCTTTATATAATTTACCAAATGTTAACTACCATCAAGGAATTCCAAATGTTAATATGTTTGACGGTGAAAACCCACATCTTGTTATTATTGATGATCTAATGAGAGAGTCCGATGGAACAATTGTGGATATATTTACAAAAGGTAGTCATACAGGAATCTTAGTGTATTTTATTTAACACAAAATTTATTTCATCAGGGTAAAGGGCAAAGAGACATATCCTTAAACTCAAGTTATATAATATATTTTAAAAACCCTCGAGATAAAACTCAAATAAGATATTTAGCACGACAAGTGTCACCAGATAACCCAAAATTTATTGAAGATGCCTACAGGGATGCAACTCTAGAGGCGCATGGATATTTAATGGTAGATTTAAAACAGAATACCAATGATTTTTGTCGTATCAAGACAAATGTCTTCCCATTTAATGGTTTCTGCACAGTCTACGTTCCCACAAAAGAGTTTAAATACACCAAGAATCAAACATTTCAAATCATTGCTAAATGATGCATCGTCGACTCACAACGCATAAACATTTGCTAAACGCTTTGCATACGCTTAAACCAAAATATCAAAGAGCATTACTTAAAACGTGTGATGAAGAAGAAATTAACTGTATTTGTGAGTGTATTCATAACGTTTTACAAGGAAAAGTACCTCTTAAAGATCAAGATAAACAAAAATTGAATAAACACAAAAATATACTCCGTCAAATAGTGCGTAAGTGTAAACATAAACTAAGAAAAAATATAATTATACGAAAAGGAGGGGCTTTCTTACCAATAATATTAGGTGCAATATTGAGTGGATTAGTGAGTGGACTAGCCAGTTAACATGGAAAATGCAAAGAAAATGATACTTATCGAACCTGGGTTGATTGAAAAATTAAAACAAGAAAATAAGGTTAATACGAGTAGTAGTTTATCTCGATTAGATATTGAAATGCAAAATATTATGAATAGTAAGACGGAAGACCGAAAGAAATGGATGTTATATTTACAAACACTGCAAAGATACCTTCATTTTACCGAAGAGGATCGTCAACCACTCAGATTACCAATTTATTCTGATACATCTAATGAAGATTCAAACGAGTCTAAAATTGGTTTTAAAAATAAAGATAGAGATCTAAAAACTTCAGTTGATGCTGAATCTTTGTTGGAGGAGAATCGATCCATCAAAAGTAAAGAAAATGTTGAAAATCCACTTTACACACCGGCTCAAATACTCAGTTTAATACCAAAAACTTATAATAAAAAAGGACAGTTATTATTAAACTTAGTTGAAACAAGTAAAGGTAAAATACATTGGGATAATGAAGGTACAGTCATAATTGATAATGAAAAAATTCCTGGAAGTAATATTGTTGATTTAATAAATGATTCACTAAGACCCTTAAAAAGAAGTGATCCAGTAGGGTGGGATAGATTTGCTGAAGCATTAAAAGATATTAAAGTACCACTTACTTATATTGGAAATCCAAAGAGACGTGAGTTTATTAACCAACTTCAAGCAAAAGATCTGAACAAACCCTCTGAGATTGAATTTCAAGAGTTTTCTACACCGAGCAGTAGAGATAAAAAGTCTACAACTAAAATACGTAAAAGGCTTGAGTGGGAAAAATGGACCCCGTACTAGAAGAAATTAACAGGATTTATTATGATCCATCTAATCCCGCTGGTTTTGGTAGTATTGATAAATTATCAAAAGCCATGAAGGGTAAAATGAATAAAAAGCAAGTAAAGGAATGGTTAAAATCACAAGAAACATACACATTACATAAACCCATTCGAAAAAAATTCCCGCGTAATAGGTACATTTTATCAAATATTAATGAACTGTGGCAAGCTGATTTAAGTGATATGCGAACTTATTCTCAATATAATGATGGTTTCAAGTATATACTTTGTGTTATTGATGTATTTAGTAAATATGCTTTTGCAAGAACAATGAAAAAGAAAAACTCAGAAACAACTAAAGAATGTTTTGAAAGTATATTTACTGAAAGTAATTTAACACCTACTCACATACAATCTGATAAAGGTACAGAATTTGTTTCAAAATATGTACAAAAATACTTTAAATCCAAAAAGATTAATTACTATACCACTAACAATCCTGACATTAAGGCCAGTATTGTTGAACGATTTCAAAGAACACTAAAAATGAAAATGTGGCGTTATTTCACTCATAATAATACTTATAGATATATAGATGTTTTACAAGATTTAATATACTCTTACAATCACAGCTTTCACTCTAGTATTAAGATGTGCCCATGTGATGTAAATTCCAACAATATTATGACAGTTTGGACTAATCTTTATGATAGACGGTCAAACAAACTTTCTTTAGAATATCCTAAACCAAATTTCAATGTGGGTGATTATGTTCGAATAACTAAATATAAACATGCTTTCCAAAAAGGATATGAATCAAATTGGAGTGATGAAATATTTATTATATCTTCAATAATTGATAGATCTCCATGGGTTGTTTATACAATAACAGATTTACAAAATGAACCAATAGTTGGTACTTTTTATGAAAGAGAATTACAGAAAATCACTTACAACCCCACCTCACAATATAAAATAGATAAAATAATTGACACTCGTTACTCAGGTAACAGAAAAGAAGTATTAGTGAAGTGGAAAGGTTATCCAGATAAATTTAACAGTTGGATTTTAGCTTCTAGTTTAAAAGAAATATGAATAAAGAAAGTTTTTATTTAACTTTGCTCAGCAATAGTTCAATGGAATACTTTCCTGATAACAAGACCACAAATTTTTCAACGAAATTACCGAAAGCTATTAAATTAGAAGGTGAATGGTCGGTTGGAGTTGTCGAGTTTCAATATCCATGTACCATGTTTACTGTTCAAGATCATGAAAATGTTATATACATTACAAAATCTATGTTAATGCCTAATGAAGATAAACCATCCACAGTGTACTACAAAAAACATATTCCAGCTACCAACTATGATAACGTTGAGCATATTTTAAGAGTGTTAAATGGTATCGGAGAGAACTTGAAATTTCGCTATGATGAAATAACAAAATTTGTGTCTATTTCTGTTTTGGATAAAAATATAACATCCGTAACATTATCACCCAAATTAAGTTTACAACTAGGTTATGAACCAAATAAAAATCTCCTAGAGAGAAATTTTGGAAAGTGTCCTGCTAATTTACACTTAGGGTTACCATCTCAACTCTTTCTATATTGTGACATTATCGATCCTCAGATTGTGGGTGATGTTATGACTCCTTTACTAAGAGTCATTTCATTAGATCCTACAAAATACATTTATGGTGCAAATAAAATGCACGTTTTCTCTCAACCTCATTACTTACCTGTTATGCGAAGAGAGTTCGATACGCTGGAAATAGTTATAAGATCGAGCACAGGACAAAAAATACCATTCCAGTTTGGAACCGTGTGTATTAAACTACATTTCCGAAAATTATTATAATGAATTCTCTTCGTGATCATCATAAATGTCCATATGAAAATTATTATACACATCAAGCTGGGTCAGGAGTTGGAGTAATTTATAAGGGTGCACCATACCAACGCGGTCATGGTATTGGGAGCTTCTTAGGGGGGTTATTTAGATCAGTTTTACCTTTACTTTCAAGTGGTGCTCGAGTGATTGGTAAGGAGGCATTAAACGCTGGAGTAGGACTTTTATCGGATATGGTTCAAGCGCGTCCTATGGAAGCCTCAATAAAAGATCGTCTAAAGCAAGTTAGTACGAATTTAAAACGAAAGGCTGATGAGAAAGTTGATCAATTTAACATGACAGGATCTGGGTATAAAACTAAAAGAAAACGATTGACCTCGTTCATTCCACCATTAACTGCTAAAGTGAAAGCTGCGAAAAAACTTGGTCAAAAACCAAAAAATAACAAAGATATATTTTCAAATTAAATATGTCTTTCCTTCATAATCATTCTTGCGAGTGCGTTAAGTCAGAATTGGATTTGTTTGCACTACCGTCTACACAAACTAGCATTGAAAATGGATTGTGGATTCATTATAAACCAATTTCATCTCTTGGTGATGATGGACCTATCGAGTTTCAAGTTCCTGAGACAGGCGATGACTACATAGATTTGTCTCATACATTACTCCACATAAAGGCAAAAGTATTAAATCAAGATTCAACTAACTTGATATCTACTACAATAGTAGCACCTGTAAATAATTGGCTGCATTCACTTTTTAGTCAACTTGATGTTTATTTAAACCAAAAACTTGTATCACCACCTAATAATACCTATGCATATCGAGCATACATGGAAACCCTTTTAAACTATGCTCCTGCTGCTAAACAATCTCATCTTACTTGTAGTCTTTGGTATGATGATACAGCAGGAAAAATGGATTCTACGGATGGTAAAAACATGGGATTTGTTAAAAGACAGGAATTGATTAGTGAAAGTAAGGAAATAGAAATGATTGGTCATCTTCACGGTGACATTTTCAACCAAGATAAATTTTTAATTAATGGTGTTGAAATGAGTGTTAAATTGGTTCGATCGAGAGAGAGCTTTAATTTAATTGCTGGGTCAAACGATGTAAAGTTTAAAGTTTGCATTACGGACGCAACTCTTATTGTTCGACGAGCACGAATTAATCCAAGCGTATTACTCGCACATCAAAAAGTTTTAGCTTCTACCACTGCTAAATATCCTATTACTCGAGCTGAAGTAAAAGTTTTAACAATTCCATCGGGTGTTCAAGGAAAAACTCTTGATAATATATTTTTAGGGCAGGTACCCAAAAGATGTATAATTGGATTTGTGAACAATCCTGCATTTAATGGTTCCCTTACTAAAAATCCATTTAACTTTGAAAACTATGGTATTAATTCTTTCAGCTTATATATTGATGGTCAACAAATACCTTCAAAAGCTTTGCAACCATCTTTTAATAATAGCATATTTACACCAGCATATCATACTCTATTCTCGGGAACTGGTATTCACTTTCTTAATGAAGGAAATGGAATCTCTTGTGAACAGTATGCCAGAGGTTACTGTCTATTAGCATTTGACTTAACTCCTGATTTATCAGCCAACTCATCAGCTCATTGGAATCTCATAAAGCATGGTAGTGTAAGATTAGAAGTACGATTTGAATCCTCACTAATACAAACAATTAACTGTATAGTTTATGCTGAGTTTGATAATATTATTGAGATAGATAAAAACAGAAATGTTACTGTAGACTATAGTAGTTAAGGTTATAATATGTGTTGTGTGTTAGATTTTATGAGTTATGTGTAATGCATTTTGTGTGTATGTAACTATGTGAAACATTATAAAATTAAATAAAACAAATTGTATGCAATATATTATTTTTTATTTCTTTATAAATATTCTATTTAATCTAATACAAAACTCTGTTCGAGTTTAAATTTTACATAAGCACACTGACTAAACCACTGAACATGCTGCTGCCAAGGATCATCATCATCTTCCCAATCTTTTAAGCCACCACCACAATGGAAACACTTGGTCCTGTCTGCATGGCCAGTATAAAAGAAACCGGCTTCTGCAAGATCTTCAGGTTTCTGTCGCATAACGAGAGGCCAGTTTTCGAAACTGAGCAACCGGCTAGATTTTGAACTGAAGAATGGATATTCAGCTCTTGAGTACTGCATATTCTTCTCGTTTTCATCTCCACTCAGTGTTGTAGTTTTGTTCTTCAATGATGTGTTCTGTACACGTATGCCACACTCATCTCTTTCTTCTGCTCTTGTCTTCCTGTAATTTAAGTAAACAGAATCACATTCACTAATGATCAGCTAATGACTGTCATTGTCAAAAAAGTATTTTTTAACTTTTTCACTTTCTGCTATTGTCTTTGTAATATTGTATACGAGGGCGTTTGTGTTGTCGTAGATGCTATCCTTATTAGTCTTTACGTAATATTTAATCCTCGTGGAAGCATGTTTCCAATGATCAGTAGTTGGAATCTTGGATAGCTTCTTCATATCGTACATTTCAATTTTGATGAGATGCGTCGCTTGGTCTCCATCGTCAGAATTAGTAGAAATGTATGATACACCATCTCTAGCGGCTCGTGCTACGGTTGATGATAACAGCTTCCTCTTTTTTATTTTTGATTCAGCTTCAAAAAAATGATCAATCGATTGCGATTTTCTTTTTCCACCATCGCATGTGTTATTATTAATGACGATGTCATCACTCTCTTCTTGAGGGGAGAGTGGCGAGTAGTAATACTGTTTATATGTATTTTCATCGAAGCTCAATGATTTCTGCAACAACACAGTTATCATGTTAATATCAATTTGGTAACACTTAATCATAAAAGTTAAAAAAGCTAAAGTTACAACCTATTAAAGTCCACTGCTGAACATAGGCCTCCTCTCATTTCTGAGAGGGTTTTAGGGCTAGGAAATGTTCGCTGCGATACCTCAATGCGTGTTGGCAAACTTCACATGCCTTCGAAATTATCTCAGACATGCATTCCTCACGATGTTTTCCTTCACCGCTGAGCACGTGGTAAATTAACACTTAAAATTGTAATTAACAATTTAATTGGTGCCGGCGGGGATCGAACCCGGGTCGCGTACTGTGAATTTTACATTTTGCGCTAACCATCTGAGCTACCACGGCTTAACCATATACACACACATAATATTTAAATATAATTTGTTAACACTAAATCATACACACGTAAGAAAATAACAGAAAGAAAAGTAAGTTTGTCAATAGAATAAACACTTACATCCATGGCCTTTGATGCGTTGAAGTAACACAAACGTAGTATTGATAGATCCACTGCGGTCAAACGACCATACACTAACTCCATGACTGCAGTTGCTTGGTCTTATATAGTACCAGTGAGTAATAATTCTAATCTAAAGAATTTCTGCAGTAGAATTGATAGTATCTTTATGCGTCAACAAGCTTACCTTACATTCTGTTGCTTATCTCTACATTCCTACGTCCTTCCTGTCGTGTCTTGTTCAGTGTATTGGTGACTCAAATACGATTTGTATAACACAAAGAATGTAATTTAATATTTAGATATCACTATAATTGATCATTCCTATATTAGTCATTGAGTAGATTGGTACTGTAATAATCTACTAATAGCAGTAATATTATGGATACACTAGATGTACAACAACATCTGAAAAAGATTCACCCCACTCTAGAAAATAATGTTTATGCTGCCAATAAACTACCCATGTACACCCACGTACCAACGTATATAATATGCAATTTGGATACAGATGATAAACCAGGGTCACATTGGGTAGCTTTATATATCGATACGAATGACGTCGGTCAATATTTTGATTCATTCGGACGGGCACCTGTACGATATCATCTAGAGTTTTTTAAAAGAAATTGTAAAAGATGGAACTGGAATGTTGATAGGATTCAGAATGAGTGGACTTCAGTTTGTGGCGAATATTGCTTAATGTATTTGCTATATAAGTTTCAGGGATGTTCAATGCATAGTTTTACGAGTATATTTACAGGGAACACATTGTACAACGATATTTTAGTGGATGAGATGTTTCGCTCCTATTTTATAGATAATAAGTAATAAGATTTTGTATTTTATAAATAAAAATTTTAACAAAATTGGGTAATGTGTTTTATTAATGAGTCAGATTAGTGTAGATAGGAACAAAGGAGTATATAACAATATCACCACGCTGAGGAAGAATAGATAATGACGGTATTGAATGAACAATAGATAAGTAGATAAGAACAATGGAGCGCTAATGACGGTGGAGGCTCGAAGCGCATATCAATTAGATAAGAGTTAATTGATCTGCACATCTCCGGAACCGTGCATCCTACGCAAAAATGGACCGCAGATTCGTGATCAGAGCATGCCAAAACCTTTTTTTTTTTTTTTTTTTTTTTTTTTTTTTTTTTTTTTTTTTTTTTTTTGGATCGTGAGTCGACGAACGTCGTACTTGTGACTCAGTGCGCCAGAACTGGTACAACCTTTCTACAAGTGCGCCAGAACTGGTACAACGTAACTACTTACGCAACCAGCGCAATAAAACAATAGAGTAGACTCTACACATTACACAACTTCAATAATAGAGTGATTTTTATAAGTACCAGCATTAAGGACATGTGAATTAAGAAATTTTACTCGAATATTTGTGACACATTAGTTTATGTCGGGCTTAGGTATGTTATGCTCGTTTTAAGGACGGGTGTGCGCGCGTCTCGCGAAGTAGAACACCTTATCGTCTCTCCTTAATTTCAGGGCACTCCTATCGCCTGTATCGAAATTATTGACGTTGGCATATCGAATAATGTTCAGTTCCGTGGTCACTTGGAAGAGAAGGGGACAGTATTTCATGCCGGCACACCTCTTGCAACTTTACAATTCAGACAGATACGGCCTTACATGGAATATATAACTTTAGCGAAGAGCGACTCGAGTCATCGACGACCGAGTTCTTTCTGATCGGCTTGATTCACTGGCGCTGCGATAATATGTTGCACCTCTTTGCCTTTTCTATCGCATTTGTCATAAAGAGAGCTCAGAGGAATTACAAGTTAAATTTAAAGTTACAGCCTATATACGTCCTACTGCTGGGCACAAGCCTCCTCTCATTTCTGAGAGGGTTTTAGGGCAAGGAAGTGTCCACCGCGCTGTCCCAATGTGTGTTGGCTAACTTCAGACGTCTTGTAAATATTTTTTATTAATTCTCAGACATGCAGATTTCCTCGCGATATTTCCCTTCACTGCCGAGCCCGTGTTAAATTTGCACTTAAAATTGCAATTAACAGTTTCATTGGTGCCGGCGGGGATCGAACCCGGTTTGCTGGCGTATACTTTACACTACAACGAGCGCTAACCATCAGAGGAATTGTTCGCATTGATACCTGATACCACCTACGCCATCTAGATGTTTGGCGGTCCACCATTGATTACCTGGTCACTTTCAAACTTATCTAAAATACAATTTATTAATATTGCAAAATAACTTATATGCTTTTCTGTACAACTGTGAACAATGAGGAATCAGAATGTTAATAATTAAAAATAATAATAAAACTAAATTTAGTTTGTGATACAGAGTGACTCGTAAACTTAACATAGACAGACAGATTCCATAGATATGTCTGTGAAATTCAAGCTTATTTCTGCTTTAGTGTCAGGTACCTTAAAGCTTAGTGGAAATTGGATTAAAATACATGGTTTGCAATTAAGATATTTTGATATTTTTATAGGAAAAGGCTGACAACACACAGCTTTTATTATTATTATTATTTGGGGTATCTATATAGTTTTCTCATCTGGTTGGGTTATATAAATATATAATTATAAATTAAAATGAAACGATAAATATACATAAATATTAATAACATAAAATAAATACAAAAATACATAAATAAATAAAAGCCCAACCAGATGGAAGCCCTCGGCAGGGGAGACCAAACGGCCGAGGGTTAGGAGGAAAGGGAAAGAAACCGAAAAAAAAAGAAAGAAAGAAATTTATTATTATTATTATTATTATTTTGGGGTATCTATATAATGTTCTCACATGGTTGGGTGCTATAAATATATAATTATAAATTAAAATGAGAAGATAAATATACATAAATATCAATAAAATGAAATAAATACTATTATTATTATTATTATTATTATTATTATTATTATTATTATTATTATTATTATTATTATTATTATTATTATTATTATTATTATTATTATTATTATTATTATTATTATTATTATTATTATTATTATTATTATTATTATTATTATTATTATTATTATTATTATTATTATTATTATTATTATTATTATTATTATTATTATTATTATTATTATTATTATTATTATTATTATTATTATTATTATTATTATTATTATTATTATTATTATTATTATTATTATTATTATTATTATTATTATTATTATTATTATTATTATTATTATTATTATTATTATTATTATTATTATTATTATTATTATTATTATTATTATTATTATTATTATTATTATTATTATTATTATTATTATTATTATTATTATTATTATTATTATTATTATTATTATTATTATTATTATTATTATTATTATTATTATTATTATTATTATTATTATTATTATTATTATTATTATTATTATTATTATTATTATTATTATTATTATTATTATTATTATTATTATTATTATTATTATTATTATTATTATTATTATTATTATTATTATTATTATTATTATTATTATTATTATTATTATTATTATTATTATTATTATTATTATTATTATTATTATTATTATTATTATTATTATTATTATTATTATTATTATTATTATTATTATTATTATTATTATTATTATTATTATTATTATTATTATTATTATACTCACCATGCGAAATACAGTAGCGTTAAGCTGCTATTTTACGCTAGTATTTTGTGAGAGTGTGGTCGTTCCCCGGTCAAGCCGATCCATTCGTGCTACAAATATAGAACTAATATAGCCACAGCATGGCTCTACCACGTACAATAAGCTTATAAATTGTCGGTCTTCAAGCAACATGGCCGGACCATTGACGCTTCAGCCCACTATTTCGTTGTGCTTTGTTGGTTACTTTGGTTCTACTGCAGATATCCTCCTTTTTAAGTCCATTACGCAGAGAAATCCAATTTTATTTATAGGACTTGAGTGCAGACAATGATGTATAAACTTATACAATACGTCATTGAGTGCAGATGGCTATTTCTACACGGGATGGACCTAATAGAGGCAAAAAGATTGAAAGAAACAAAGATTTGAAAAATTTTAAAAATTTTATGAAATTACGACTATTGGAAACCGAATTATGTGGAAATCAATATTTTAGCGGCAAAAATTTATTGAGAAAACTATATATGAATACGTGGGGCAGCTAATTAAAAGAAAGTTCAAACGGAAAAGCCAATTTTCAGTTATAGATGAATTAATGTTTTTATTAATGAATTTACGTAAATAAGGGACTGAAAATATGAAAATTATATATAAAACGTTAAGAATTTACCAAGAAAAGTATATAGTAATACGGGGCAGTTAGTTACTCTATCTAAATAGAAAATTTACACGGAATATACAATAGAACTACTATGGAGATATAGAACACACACTTGATAATAACACAGACATTTACCGTAGATGGCAATGTTTCTTACAGACAGATATATCAACAATGCACACAGTGTAATAACACGGAAGCTATAGTAACATATTATTTAAAAAACAGAAAATATTTCATAAAAACAGGTACAAAATTTGAAACGCAAATCTAGTTCGCGAAGCATTCAAATAATTTTAAAACTAGGCTATATTAGCGCCATCTATGGATGAAGTTTATAACTAGTGCGATTACAATACGATGTGGTTTTATAAACAGGTTTAACAAAACATACTTTTGAAGGGCTCCATAGATGGCGTTAAAAAATAATTAAAAATGGAGTTATCGAAACTATTATATATAATATAAGTACTATGTATATATATATATATATATACATATATAACCTTGTGTTAAAACTACTACTAATACTAATACTATAGTCCATGATAAATCCGCTGCTGAACTTATATTCAGCCATGTGTTTTGTAATTGGCTATTAGGTACATTTTTGATTTCAGAGGTCATATTCAGTTGTATAAAGTAGTAGGTATGTACATATATCTAACGAAATTTTCCATATTGACATTCAAGAACTGGTGCTTGTAGAAGTAAGAGATATTTCCTTTCATTCCAGTTTTACTTATATGTTCATATGTGTAACTTATCCTTTTACAAACACACATTAATATATATATATATATATATATATATATATATATATATATATATATATATATATATATATATATATATATATATATATATATATATATATATATATATATAAGTAATGATAATGAAAATAAAACACGATAATTAAAGTTAAAATAATAATTTATTTTTCTACATAGTCTCCTAACAAATCAATACATTTAGTCCATCTTTTTTTCTAAACCCAGGATTCCCTTTGAAAAAAATCCTTTGTCTTGACCCTCCCAAAACGCTTCAACAGCGGCCATTACTTTAATCGTAACACTAATTAACACTAGAAGTAAAGCAATATAACAGTAAGAGAAAACACTAACAAGCCTGATGATTTTGAACGATTTGACGAAATTACTTTTTTATCATTATATTCAGAACGATAAGAGAAAATTGTTCTTCGCAAGATGATGTTGCAACCAGGATTAAGAAAGGAATGCGTCGGTGGTTTGGTCATGTAGAAAGAATGAACGCCTGAAAACTGAAAACACTCACGCCTGTTACCTCTTTGTTTAACAGGCGTGAGTGTTTATGTATAATATGTTTATATCTTCAGAATCATGCAAGGTTTCGAAAATCACTGTTGAACTCCTCATTTTTTATATTTTAATAAAATCAGTTATGGTAAAACCGGCAGTTTTACAAGTAAACAAACAGTGTTGCTTGAAGACTAAAAAGTATCTACTTTTATATTTTTTATTATTTTTATTTCATAATTCTTCACTTATTTTAGTCTGAGTAACTTTGATGTAAGTGTAGAAAAATACGATGAAATATTACATAATTTTCCGTCCGTTGCGTTGTCTTGAATGCGTGTTGACTGCATATAACTGAATACATATACCTATCCAAAGTGGCATATAAAAGAAATTCAAATAATTCTACGAAACCATGGCACAGCATGTTTACCTACGTAAATTTAATTCACAGTATCGTAGTCTTACCTTCTTCACTTAGCACAGCACACAGTCCACCGTGTCGTCCCACGGTTATGAATCAAAATGCAGATTGCTTGAGGATTGAGGATCAATACAGCGACAGTAGCGTTATATTGCTTTTATACGCAGGTATTCTTTCTGTAAGAGCGTAGCGTGGCCCTTTATCGGAGAAGCCGACCAATTCTTGTTGCATTCTCAATACAACTGCGACGTGGCTCTACCTTACTACACCACATCATCGTATGTGATCACTCAATGACAAGATGACACAACGAAAACGCTTCTAGAGACATTTTAGCAACCTGAAGTCTCGTCTCGTCGATTCTTTGTTCCCTAGAATTCTAGCAAAAGAACCATCTTACGATCTTAGCCTCTTAGCCTTTCACAGTGAAATGGATGCGATTAACCGATAACATTCATTTTCTTATTTTCAACGAAACGATGTACCTAAGACGGGATGTAGTAAAGCACTACTGAAACCTATGTTTTCAAAATTTTTATCTTATTGTTTTCTATGCTATCCTATCATTTTCTACTAACCTTCTAATATTTCAGGAGGCTTAAGGGCCAATGAGGCGGAATCTAACGAAAATTTTACAAAAACTTTGTTAGATTCTACGTGTGCCAATAATATAATGTAGATGGCGTTGATGTTTTCATTAGCAAATAAAAACCTAAAATTTAATATTTTTGTGTTATAAGTATAGGTACATAAAGTAAAGTAAAAGTAAAGTTACAGCCTATATATGTCCCACTGCTGTGCACAGGCCTCCGCTCATTTCCGAGAGGATTTTAGGGCAAGGAAATATCCACCGCGCTGCCCCATTGCGTGTTGGCGAACTTCACATGTCTTCGAAATATTTTTTTTCTTATTCCTCAGACATGCAGGTTTCCTTACGATGTTTTACTTCACCGCCGAGCACGTGGTAAATCAACACTTAAAATTGCAAGTAACAATTTCATTGGTGCTGGCGGCGATCGAACCCCGGTTACTCGCGTTCTATTATATTTACAGCGAGCGTTAACCATCTGAGCTAAGGTACATAAAGCTAATATTAATTTTATTGTTATTTATTTCCTATAACTTTCTCGCGATTCAATTAATTTTCAATGTTATTGTTGCCGAAGGAAAAAAAATTCATAGATTTTATAGTAAGAAGCGGTAGTAGGTACGTGCCGAACGCTAAGGCTCGACTTCAAGTGTGTATAGGTTTTAAGTTAAAAATTAAAGAATAGAAATTTTGAGGAAAAAATATATTTTATTGTACAGTTTTCATAAATTAAATATTATATATATATATATATATATATATATATATATATATATATATATATATATATATATATATATATATATATATATATATATATATCGGACAGTTGTAGTGCAACGTTTGAGATGAATGCATTGCAACGTACACCTACCCAGGTAACTGTCTACAAAATTACTCATTAAACTAGTATTAGGCTTATTCTAAAATGGACGAGTATTATTTTAAATTATATTTCGTGTTTATGCTTGGCTTCGTTTGTGCGGGTTTAATTAGCACTGATGAAATTGAATGTTAAACCTTTAGTCTAGGTATGGTCAGCGCCATTCTCATTATTTGATATAATATTATGGTCATCATCACCAAAAACGTAAATATGATGACTGACAACGAGGTATAATGTGCAATGGGTTTCGATCATCAGTCATTCATCAGTCAACAGCTACTTAACTACTACAATTAGTAATTAGTAAGTATATCTATGTACTGTATGTACGTATTATAATAATATCATCGAAAGATAGAGAGAGGTAGGTAGGTACCTGGATGAGATAGATGGCCTTGTACAAGTCCCCGGTGAAGAGGGCGGCGGTGAGGCCGTTGTGCGTGTCGTTGGCGCGCTCCAGCAGCTCGTCGACCTGCGAGAACTTCATGATCTGCCGCACCGGACCGAAGATCTCTCGGCGCGCGATGTCCATGTGGTCGCGCACGTCCCAGAACACGGTCGGCTGCACGAAGTAGCCCACGTGGCCCACGCGCTCGCCGCCCGCCACAAGCTGCGCGCCCTGGCACTTGCCGCTCTCGATCAGGCGCAGCACCTGGGCGCGCTGCTCGCCGTCCACCTGCGGGCCCCGCTCGGTGCGGCACTGCGCTGCTACCTCGCTCCTCGCTCCTCGCTAGTGCTTCACCATCGCCGCTCACCGCACGCTCTTCCGCACGGTCATCGCACTGAACCGCTCGGATTGTGGGTACTTACTCTACTCCAATCTACTCTACTCTACTCTGCTCGAATCGATGTCGTCGTGTCGCCTGATCTTCTGTTTACCTTTTACCGCCTTCCACTTCCACCAGATTAATAATACGTTCTTCAATCATACGTGAATCGTACGATTGAAATGATAGTATAATCTCTCTTACAAGCTTACTTACGAGCTAATTCAATGTAGGTAAGTCAGTTGAACGCAGTATATCTTGTTCCTTAATTACAGCATATAGATCGCCAACGTCCATACCACGTTGAATACACCGGTTCTCGTCCGATCACCGAAGTTAAGCAACGTCGGGCGCGGTCAGTACTTGGATGGGTGACCGCCTGGGAACACCGCGTGGTGTTGGCTTTTGCATAATCCCTTATTCCCCCACGCTTATTTTTAGTTTTCCCTTATGACTTATTATTAATTAAATATTACTAAACTTACTCGTCGATGTCGTCGTTTATTAAATCTTGTATGAGTCTGTTCGAAAAAAGCGCCGCGCCATCTCGTCGCGGTGGATGATTATAACTGGCCTAAAGTTTTCATTTACCCTTTGGATGATTCCTATCAAAAGTTAATAATTTAATGTTTACGACATATAAGTGAAAGTTTAAGAACAATTTTCTGTACATCTAAGATTTATCTCAAAATCATTCGAAAAAGAAAAATACAAATAGAGTTAACGAAGATATTAGGTACCCAACATTATTTTTTGTTTAGATTTTCCGAATAATTTAAAAGATTGCAATTTACCTCTAGACATACCATTTTTATTTTATACACAGATTACCTTGAACTCAGTAAAACATAGTCTATTTGATCTATTCAACATGTTTATTCTGTTCTCATTTCCATAGAAATAAACAAACGGATAAAGTGAGACCATGATGAAATAAAAAACATACTTACGCAACCAGCGCAATAAAACAATAGAGTAGACTCTACACATTACACAACTTCAATAATAGAGTGATTTTTATAAGTACCAGCATTAAGGACATGTGAATTAAGAAATTTTACTCGAATATTTATGACACATTAGTTTATGACGGGCTTAGATATTATGTTATGCTCGTTTTAAGACAGGTGCGCGTGCTTATCGCTAAGTAGAACACCTTATCGTCTCTCCTTAACTTCAGGGCACTCCTATATATAATGATGTTCAGTTCCGTGGTCACTTGGAAGAGAAGGGGACAGTATTTCATGCCGGCACACCTCTTGCAACTTTACAATTCAGGCAGATACGGCCTTACGTGGAATATATAACTTTAGAGAAGAGCGAAGAGTCATCGACGACCGAGTTCTTTCTGATCGGCTTGATTCACTGGCGCTGCGATAATAAGTTGCATCCCTTTGCCTTTTCTATCGCATTTGTCATAAAGAGAGCTCAGAGGAATTACAAGTTAAAATTAAAGTTACAACCTATATACGTCCTACTGCTGGGCACAAGCCTCCTCTCATTTCTAAGAGGGTTTTAGGGCAAGGAAGTGTCCACCGCGCTGTCCCAATGCGTGTTAGCTAACTTCAGGCGTCTTGTAACTATTTTTTTATTATTTAAATTTGCACTTAAAATTGCAATTAACAGTTTCATTGGTGCCGGCGGGGATCGAACCCGCTTTGCTGGCGTATACTTTACACTACAACGAGCGCTAACCATCAGAGGAATTGTTCGCATTAATACCTGATACCACCTACGCCATCTAGATGTTTGGCGGTCCACCATTGATTACCTGGTCACTTTCAAACTTATCTAAAATACAATTTATTAATATTGCAAAATAACTTATATGCTTTTCTGTACAATTGTGAACAATGAGGAATCAGAAAGTTCAACAAAACACATTTTGCAAAATAAAAATTTGTCGGAAATCTTTGGTATACATCACCATTACAATTATGCATAATTATATTATGCAAGTTCATATACACTTTAATACATTCCATAAATAAAAGTCTACTGCTGAATATAATCTTCTCCCAATAAACACCAAAAACATAGTCATGAAGCACTTGCATGAATTAACTTCTTGCATATTTTACCTACATCGAGTGGGAGACCGTCCTACACTTACCTTATCTTTGTACAAAGCTGTTACTTGAGAACTATTCTTTGTTTGTTACATGTTACGTGGCCAGCTTGTTGCCACTTCAGCTTACTGATCCTCGCAGGTCATGTCTTGCTGAACAACTTTAAGCATCCTCACACACACACAGCCTTATACATATTTAACGTCTTAGAGCCACGCTGCAGGTATATTATAGTTGTAGAACGAATGGGTTGGCTTGGACGGCGAAGAACCATGTTCTCACATAATATTAGCGTAAAATAGCAAGTTAATGCTGCTATGTTTTGTATGGTAGGTTTTGAGAACGGGAGACCCTTTTTAGTGGATTTTCCATCTAAGTCCTTAGGGGTGACAACGCTGCATTTTGCTTTCGCTTGCATTTTGGAGATATCCATGGGCCATGGTATCCACTTACCATCATATTGACTGTGTGCTTGTTTTTAACTTCATCTTATGGAAAAAAAACTATTTACCAGAAGCTTTTTCAACAGATTTCTTTGTGCGATTTTTTCTTGTTTCATTTTTAAAGGCCGGCAACGCACCTGCAATTCCCCTGGTGTTGTAGTTTTCGTGGGTGGCGGTTGACACTTTCCATCGGGTGAGCGCATGCTTGTTGCTTGCACTTCTATAAATAAAACATATTCTATGCTCATTCAACGACTGACCACGTCAATGCACAATCTAGAAAATATGATATAAAGCTCGGAGAAGGGTAAAGGCCAATTCGCGCACAAACCCAGTAGCCGGTTGAGAGCACTCATCATGGCGGTAGTCGGTCGTTGCCACGAGTCTAAAGCCCGACCTGTTTCGCATAATACTGCTTGTCCCAATTTTACAAAAAAACATTTTATTTTAACTCTTGAAAACAATGAATAAAATTTTTAAAATTTTAAACATGAAAGGAGTGTACAAAAGATGTAAGAATTCAGAATAAAAACATTAAAAGTAAGTAACAAATTTGTACCAGCACTATTTGTTCGGTTTCAACGACTCTTTGTTGTGAGAAAGGGACCTCAAGGGATAGATTTCACTTACATTTTGTTCAAGATCTGATGACGGAATCCATCAATATAATCAAACTCCTCTTGCATACGTCTTCACGACATATGTAGGGGAATAATTTCTCTACAACGCCAACGAACTTTAAATCCATTTTTTATTAACCGAGTTACAATACCCCATTTTTAAATAATGAAGTTACAATTTTATAAAATTTAGACGATCCTGTATAGTTGATTTAAGTTAATTACTCCCTTATTCGATTGACTGTCTCTTTGATCCAGTCGTCATAAGCGAGATTGCTGAGACATGAATGACTTTAAATTGTTTTCCTGCATGTCTGTTCGTCTATCTGTATGTCCGGATAATCTTTGGAATCGCTGAACTGATAGTGGTAAAACTTTACCGACAGACAGAGAGTAACACCAGGCTATAATATTATATCCGAAAACGATCTTTTTTATATGTAACTGCAGTATAAATGCTTGCAGCATCGCGATACAGCGGAATAATGCTGCTTTGTTTCGTTTGGTGAGTGTAGAGAACCGGATAACTCTTTTGCTTTTACCGAGACATAGCATTTTAGTCGGAATGGGGACAAAGCATCTGAATTCTGATTCTCAATCGAGGATAGTCTGAGGCCATGGCATACACATACCATCGGGTGGACCGTGCGCTCGTTTATCACTCTTATGCTATAAAAACAAACTCATTTAATTTAATAATTACTAATATTCACAAATTGTCTTGTATTTCGGCTCCTACTCAATGCAAAAATACTCCAGATAACTTAAAATTTCTCGGCAGGCGACGGAAATATGCAAATCCAACCCACAAGTACCTTAAGGACGCGCAGGTCGCTGAGCTTTCTTTAAAGTACATTAACATCAAGGTAGCACAGGTTGATAATGTTATTTCAGGTAAAATATTGCGGGACAAATAAAGTTATATGCGTAATGCAGAAAAACTAAACATTTTTAATAAGTGTATAATTAAATTAATGCATTTGATGTATTCTAAGCAAATGTAAACTTAAATTTGTTTTTCCACTAAACAAAAATAATAATGTTATTTTAGTCAAATCATAATTCGTTACATATTTCAAAAATTGGCGGACTTAATTCCCTTAGGCATTCTCTACCAGCTAACTACGACTAAGAAGAGAATAATAGATGTATGTAATGTAATGATGATAGAAAGTTATACTTGTACTTAATATTGTAAAAGAATTAAGGAGATAATCCATTGATTTCGAGGAAATATTATAAGGCGTAAACACGTCAGCCGACAGTGGTATTATATTTCATTATCCACTTATATAAAAAGCCTGATCTCGCAGAAAAGTGTAAATTGCTGACAATTTCCCGAACATTATCAAGCGATGTTTTTAATCAAAAATATATTAATTTGTTTCTTTCTACAAAGCGGCATCGCAACCGGAAATAAATTCATCACGCTCTTTACGAGCTCCTATATCCGGTGCAAAGACTCGGCGATGGAAAATTACGAAAATATGTCATAACCTCTAACAAGTAATAGAAGACATTAATAATGGTTTAAGACTATATGCTACAAATAACACATTTTTTCATCAAATACCTAACTGAAATACACAGTATATGTTATACATTATACACATATTATAAAATACCCACACGTACGACGGTAATCACTGTCATGGCGAGACGTTTTAAAATAATCTATATTATCACAGGTGTTACAAATATCAATCCATCACAGATTAGTAGCAATAACTGCGTCTCTGTTAAAAAAAAATTAAAAATCTTACGTGTAACTTGGAATTGTTGTAATTTACACATACAGTTGTAAATTACATATTATTATAAGAAATCCCATATCATCCCGTGGGTGTCGTAAGAGGTGACAAAAGGAAACTGAAACAGGAAATGGGCAGCAGGATATTCCTGATTATAACAGAAAATTAAAAAAAAAACACTGCGGTTGCCAACTACGGCAAAATACACTATGAGGCATTCTATGGGGGAGGCTTATGTCAGCAGTAGGCTTTTATAGGCTGTAATGGATGGATGGGTGATATAGCCAGGCCAATGATTGAAATCAACTTCAAGGTGGCGAGACGTTAGATTCTACAATCGCCAAATATTAAAAATTATGATATAATATTAACTTTTTAATAAATAGTAAAAACCGACCCCACAGATTAAAATATAATAAAATACTTTTTACATGACAGCTTGTGAAGACAAAGTGTAATTAAAATTGGTTTACAATTGGCGAAGATACCGAAGGACGAAAATACCGAAAAAGGACGAAGACGATTTAAGAACATCCTATTTTTTGATTCTGCTTGAAACCGTGATAATTGAATAATCTCTAGATACTGGCTCCACCACAACTTGTACGAGTGATAATTCAATACATCAGATAAAAGGTCAAGCAATTAACGCATTAAGTAATTACTTTATTCAATTGATTTAACTATCAACGACGGTTGCGGTAACTTTATTGGCGTTTGCTTTTAAAACTTTTACTGGCAAAGTAATAAACTCAGTTAATGTAAGTAAGAGTGCAGGGCTTATAGCCACGGCCTATATTTGGTACTTTCCTCTCCATTCATTAAATAATTACTTCCTCTCGTGTACCCTATCACTAAATGCATTAAATTATGTACAATTTCCTGTTCAGTGGGCAAGCATAATTGAAGTTTAAAATAAGTGTACATGTGTGATTCGTCCATGTCATTTACAAACATATTAGTTTTAATTAGGGATGAGCCGAATATGCGTTTCATATTTGTTATTCGGCCAAAATGAAAATTCGGTACCTTTACCGAATATTCGGCTAAATCACCGATTGTCCACTGTATTAAATATAATATATTCTATTTATGGGTTAAATCGACTTGTATAGCGTTATGTTTTTGAGGCACTGTAAATTTATGCAAATAGAAATGACAAAATGTTTTTGGAATTAGTAAAAGAAACATTACATTACATTGATACAATTCACTTTCCTTTGGTCGTCTAAAATAAGTCCAAATAGTAGATCTCGTGCCACTTATTTTTATCATATAATTATCTACTTTCATTAAGAATAACAATGAAATACTTTTTTTTCTCGCAAAAGTAGTCTAAACTTTTGATATGACTATTTTAGTGCAAACTTGCTCACGGGAACGTCCGGCACTAATCCCGCTTAACATACGGTAGAAAGTTTTGACATAATAAGCCGAATAATGTTGGCCGAATATTCGGTTCGGTAAAAGTTTAACCGAAATTTCGGTCGAGTATTCGGTGAAATCTATGTTTGACCCATATCCAGTTTTAATGAACAAAGATCTTAAAATTAATTAGCTTACAAACACCACCGCTGGTATCTAGGTAATATTGGTAAATACCAAAGAATATAGAATATACTCATTTACTACGCTGCAATAAGCACCATTTTATTTTTTTTACGCGGCTCTTTGCCAATTTATTTTCACATCTTTAACATAATGAATTTCGGCAATGTAAAGCTCGATAACTATTTAATTTAACAAGCGTGTAAACAATTCAACCACTATACAAGAAACATACAGTGGTACAAAGGTCCCCAATACTCCTTATATATCAGAGTTTAATCGTAAAAACTCCTTCTCTGTTACAAATATTTAAAATAGTGCGAGCTTATTTCAAAATAATAAAAATCTGCGTGTAGTTTGGGCGCATTATTCAAAGAAGAAGTTTCAATAACAATACAAATTCAGATTCCCCACAATTCCGCTACCTCGTCCCGACCTTGAAGGTGTAACGAGACAAGGGAGCGCAGAGGTGTCCTTGGACAGCTCTACGTAACTTGTGCACGTCTAGAGCCAAATCTGCACGTTTTTGCTGAGAAAAATATTTGTAAATACATATATATCATTTTATATAGTCTATATCTATTATCTTTAGAATTTTGTTGCAGTAGAGCATTCTGCAACGTTTAGTTAAATAATTTCAGTAATAAAAAAACGTCGGCTGCGAGTAAAAGTATTTCGTATAAGAGTTGACTGTCTTGCTTCGTCTTGTGGTCCTAAGCTTACTTTTAATTTAACGGTGTTTCAACCCCGTGGCTCGGAAAGCACATAAAGGCATCTTTATTATTTTATCTATATTCTCATCTTGCATCTGATCTCTCTCCTGTCCGTTGGGGCAGCACCCATCGAAACACGTGTGTGAATAAACGCACCAATGCTTACGCACACGCTGGTGCACTATTATCTTGTCCTACGCAGATGGCTAGTCTACGTTGAGACTGGCCCCTATGACATAAATTAGGTCTGGAGGACATTATTTAGGTAAGGGGGTATAGTAAGTCAGCTCAAATTCTAATTTCGTCCCCACTTGCCCGCGCGTCGTATGCTGTGTACCGACATGTTTTTTAATCACTAATACTGTAAGTAGAAAGGTCGTTAGACACTTGTTTCATTAGGTTTATCGTATTTATGCCTGTTTCTTAACGCCAACCCAGTTGCTTCTTATTTTTGTTACAGTTATTTCCCATTTTAATTTTATGTCATGCTGTAGCGTAATGTGTATTCTGACCGTAAGCGACACAACTTCTCCCTTCAAAAGCCAAAGCGATACTAACGGGGCGACAGGAATCAAGCTTACGCGCCGATAGTTTAGGTAATTTCTTTTTACAGTGAAAATAATGGTATTTTAAAAAAAGTACATAACATAAGCACTGCATTATAGTTAGTTCAGTTAGTATGCAAAGTTTCATGATCTTATTTAAAGTATTTTATGAATAACAGCGGTTTATTGTTTATTTTGGAGGTAACTTTGGATTTATTTTTCTATCGAGAAAATTTTACAAAATCGTGTTTTCGTCTAACATAATCCTTAAAATTAATCCTCAAGTTTACCATATATTTATTTCAAAATTAATGCTGCAATATTTTCGGCATAACGAAGGATCTTGCTAAGCCATTTGAGATTATATTTCCCCTTAAATAGAACTAACATAATGTAACAGAGGAACTGTTCGGATTAACGCCAGCCGCCAAATTTCGTGAACGCACTACGCGGCAAACGTCCCGATACCATCCACACCATCTGGATGCTTGGCGGTCCACCACTGTACGTTTCACAAGTAGTTTTCTTCCACGTACGGTCGTACTCTGTGGAATAGTTTACCACCGGCGATTTTTCCGGACCGATACGACTTGGGGACCTTCAAGAAAATAGCTTACTCCTTTCTAAAGGGCCGGCAACGCACCTGCAATTCCCCTGGTGTTGCGTTTGATCATGGGCGGCGGTAGTCACTTAACATCAGGTGAGCCGCATGCTCCCCCTCTTCTATAAAAAAAAAGATATCAAGTTTATTTATAGCAGATTTAATGGTGACAAACGAGCACACAACACGATCCACTTGATGGTAAGTGAATGTTGGGGCCCACATATACTTTATCCCTTACATCCTTATTAATAATGAAATGTAATAATGCCCTTAATTATGAGAATAGACACTTCACACTCATGCAATACATGCTGAACATTAGCCTTATTTTTTTACTTATTAAGAAACATGAACTTTTGCTTGTCTTATCAAATCGTCGCTCCATCGATAGTGTGTATAACTGCATCTTTCTGTTTTCATGACTGTGAGAAATTTAATTATCTAATCTTAATTTTTTTCGCAATACAACCATTAACATAATAATATTACAACAGAACGTCATTAGTACTCGTAACCTGGCTTGCTTTTGTCTTATAAAATTACAAAGTAGACCATACAGTGAATATTATTATAGTAAGTTTTATGTATAATTACCACGTTCTACTTCCATAAGTAGTTCATAAGTATTGCCTTTCCTCTTATTATTAACGAACAGTGAAGCAAGTTTTATTAAATAAGTAAGTTCACTAAATAGGCCTTGAAAATATTGATTATTTAGCAATGTCAAAAGTTATGACGTTGTGTTAAGTAAGATGAGTAACGAAAACCGGAGCAACTTTTCCCTAAGAGACATTCCATCTTATTCCTGTGACGACACATATGCATATACATTCTTAATCAGATATAGATATGAGTCGATTGATTGGCCACAGCTTCCACCTAACAGCAGGTGAACCGTGTGTGCTTAACGTATGTACTCATAAGTGTGTAATCAATAAAATTAAAACTAAACCCAAGCATAGCACTGCAAGACCTCAGGACATAGTCAGTTCATTTTACATAGATCGGACCATAAACAATAATTTAAAAAAATCTGAAGGTACTCCGGGTTTAACAATGACATCGGGACGTCAGTCATCTCAGTCCCCCGTGACCATGGGTGCTGGAAAGCAAAGAAACTTTACTTCTAAAAATCTATGTATTTAAACTATGTTATCCGTCTCAGTCCAATTTTTTTTTTCTTAAAGTCAACATCACTCGATAAAAAGTTATAAAACATTAGGACATATTGCATTACGGTATGCATTTACACAAACATTACTTAAACACGAAAATAAAGAATAATGGGCATGCGTAAAAAGACACACATTATTCTTTTTTAAATGTATTTACATAATATTATACTTACCAATGCAAGAAAATGTTTGTGTATAATTTTGTGGCTCGTGCTATGATCCAAGCTTGTGCCTTTAGTTAATTACTATAAGAGGAAGACATATGGTCACAATTAAATAAAAAGTTTAAAAAAATATGTGCAAAACCGAGCAGCTGCGATGACAAAGTGCGCTCACTTCCTACTGGGATAAATGAGATCAAATGCTTGCGAACTGAACAGATGTTGGCAAGGAATAATTTAAAATGTTAATTGTAATGTCTTTATTTTTAGACGTTCTTTAGTAAAGCGGTGTAAGTTGCTAGTATAGGAATAATGTTTATAGCAAACTAGATTTAACCCGAGGCTCCACTCATGTTTATTTAAAAGCAGACAACTTGTTTAGCACTGAAATAATAACTAAAAGTTGCAAAATACTCTACTGCAAAACACTGCATTTAATGATTTACTTTTTAAATGTTTTCACTTCGTGATTACGTACATAATTTGAGCCCAGAGTAAGCAAGCTACGTAGAGCCAACCATGTAAAAAACGTAGCGTACCCAAATGTAATCTCTTATACTATCATGGTTTGATCCTGGGATTTGGTGTCAAAAAAATGCTACTTTTAATGGAAATATAAGTTATATGTAATATAAATTAAAGTGTATAAAAAAGTTGTATGGAAAGCGAGATATGAGCTTAGTCTCTCCCTTGGCTACTTCTGATAAAATTGTGGCCTTTTGTGCAATAAATACATTGAATAAATATCAAAAAGTCATCGAGCTACATCTTTTAAAGTTCCATCTATTGCAATTAACGCAATGCACGCTAAGGTTATATAGATTTATTTGGAAATTTATTTCTAGAAAAGAGAAGGAGTGGTTCTATGGTCCATCTCGGAGTCCACGTCGGAAGAGCGACCGATGTGCCAGCAAAAGTGGTCACGTTTTGTTTTCCCTAAAAATTGCGAGATTAAGCGCCTTTCTTGTGCATCTAACACAATGTCGCTATCGGGCTGTGATGAGGAATTGTGACAAAGAAGAAAACAAATGGAATTGAGTACATAATATAAATACGAAAAAGGTACCGTTTTGAAGAGTACAAAATCCCTTCTCACTAAGTCCGCTTACGAAGACCGTTCTTTTACTCATTTCGATATAAGTAGAAGCGACTTAGTGGATTCGAATTTGCTTAATTTTGGAGCCAAAAAATATGACAACGGGTTAGAAATTGGAGACGGCTCGTTACAGATGAGTATCATTTATTATAAAACTAGCTATCATCATCCTACTCATAATATCATAAAATGCGTTCAAATTACTCGCAAGACTTTTATTGTCTTTGTAAGCAAATTAGCAAACTGAAAAATGCTAATTGAAAGAATTGTGACTTATCTATGATAAATAGTTATAGTGTATTGCTGATTTTTATTTGAAAATATTGATTAGGAGACCAATTTTTTCGTAAATTTTATACATAGTTCTATTTTTTATAGTTAACACAGCGTAAATCAAGAAATGACATATTGGTGAATTTTAGCACCATGGATAAGTTAATGCTGTGGTCTCATCCGCCTCCTCTTGAAGATGGGTCGATATATATGACATATTCGTATATTCTGTGAGTGAATTCACAAGGGCTGCATTATTTATCATATTCTATAATAATTAAAATGATTACTGTTTCCACTAGGGCATTAGTTCATAAGATCCTGAATTGATAGTGATAATATTTGGCAGAGTAAATATATATATATATATATATATATATATATATATATATATATATATATATATATATATATATATATATATATATTTACTCTGTTTTTTAAATATTATATTTATATACGAGTACATATTTTATGTTAATAAATGATAGTAATACAAGTATATGGAAAATAATTCTACATAAGCAAACACTTTCATTGCACGAAAATTTATTTATCTAACATTCCTAAATATCGTTTCTTTTGTAAATATTTAAAGTGAATATTTATGTTGACATATTGGAAATATCGCTGTAATTCTGTTATAGTAAACCTATATTAATTTTACTCGTAAATACGTCTGAAGAGCTTTAAATGACTTACGTCTACGACCTCGAACTTTCGCCTTTTCGTCCTTAATCTTTCTTATGTCTAGGGTTCGTTGAACACGTAAGCAAAATGTGAAAATCCTTCACGTGAAAGCACATCGCCACAAGCATAGATAATAGTACTACGTAATATTACATGCAATTAACATTTAAATGACGATGCTTATTTATTTATGAACTATTATTAAACTTTCATTATAAAACTTTGACATTTATTATTAATATTAGTTATTAATTTCAATATTTTGTAGTAAGTTGGGTTGGGATATATAAATGAAAGTAAGGTGGCAGCCTATAAATGTCCTACTGCTTAGCTTGTTCTCATTTTTAATAAGATTTTAAGGTAAGGGATAAATATTATAGGGTTATTAACAAATAAAAAATGTAAATAAGATCAATAATTATATAATATAATGTTGAATATAAAACTACAATTAAAATAAATTAACAAAGATCCAACCAGATTCTCCGGCAGAAGAGATCAAACCACCATTATTATTTTTTACGTTAAGACGACACATCGAAAATGAACGTTTAAAATAACTCCGGGCTATCGTCACACTATTGATTTATGTAATTAAAATAATGAGCAAGTAAATTACGAATATTGATGTTATGAATATATTTGAGTGATTCCCAAGCATATAGATTAAGTAACGTCGTTGTAGTTTCAACTATAGTAATTTTTAAGAGGTGTTTTCGCAAATAATTATGATCGAGTCAAAATTAAACAATCGCGTTTTTGAACAAGCAAATTCAAGATAAAGACATGAATTTACCTATATCAAAATTCTTTCTTTCGTTAGTGGTATCATAGTCCTATACTATTCGATGAAAGGAGGTGCATTTTTTTGCGGTATACGCATCTATGATGATGCTTCATTATATTTTCTACCATTTCTCAAAAATGCGCCTTACAACGTATTTCTCAATTTTTATTTGCTATAGTATTTCTATCATTTCCTAACATTTTAAAAATAAGTAGTTTTTTTTACACAAAAGGTTGGTAGCAATTATCTTCACACAAAATATGTGGAACGGTTCAGTTGAATTTTGTGGAGGTCTTTACATTTTGTTCGAAAGCTAAACAGACAAATTCTTTTTGCAAGAAAAAGCTGTTAATTGAGTCCTATTTGTGTTATTTCTATCGCTTAAAGTAAATGGGAGAGAGGGAGATGAGCGTAATAAATAGTCAAGTAAAGTTATGTTAAAATACATTCCAATGCTAAGCTAGCTTCCCGTATTATGATTAACTTCATAGAGTGTATATTTGGCATAGTTGTCACGCCTGGCAAGCGGAATGGCAACCACAGTTTTTTTTTTGAGTTGTTGTCAAAAAGATTTTACGTGATAGAGCCATGGAAGGATCACGCTCTCACAGTATATCAGCGTAAAATAACAGCTCAATACTACTGTGTTTCGTATGATGAGTGTAGAGGAACGGAGAACCATTTTACTGGTAACGAGGCATTCCATCTTAGTCCTCACGGGTGACAACGCAGCCGCATTTTGATTCTTAATCATGAATAGATGTGTATGGGCCCTTAGCATCCGCTTACCAGGTGGAATGTGTGCACGATTATCACGCTATTACTATAAAAAAAGATGCTGCTGCGCATATTCTGTTGCGATTTCTCTCTGTCGCCTCAAACGACACCCGCAGGACTTTATGGGGTAGTGGATATCCATATACCGCTCCTACATGCTTTCAAAATTAGTTTGATCTCTCATATTTTATTTTATGTCAGACATAAAATAAAATCTCATATTTTATTTTATGTCAGACATAAAATAAAATATGAGAGTATATATAAATAATCTATAACATTTAATCTATTAGATCCTTATATATATTTAAATAGGTTTGAGCTATGATTATGTATGTGTGTGGTGTGTGTGTGTATGTGAAATTTATCAATTTTAGGTTTCATCCTAGCCCACTGCAGTACACACATCTCCCACTAACTTTCCGGTTGGCTGGTAGAAAATGCCATTTGGCATTATGTCCGCCGTTTGTACCTTTAGTACAATAAAGTGTAAATAAATGAAATAAATAAAAATATAACTTTTTACATGATACCTTTACGTTATACCTCACACTTTATAGCTTACAAAGTAGGAAAGGCTTGAATCCTGCGGTGGACATTTGTGGTTCTACCTTAGTTTTTATTGCAGTTGAACGGAATTTCTGTTGTAAGACAAATTCGTCGTAAGTTGTATTCGTCGGAGCGTTGGAAAAGTCTATTACCGACAAATTTATCTAAGAGTACACTTAGGAAACGGGGCTAACGAGATTATGTACCTATAGCTCGTAATTACGAAATTAATGAGATTCACATTGCAGTTGCGATTAACCTACAATAACACGGAAGTTATTAAAATGTTGTCTCTTTCGTCATTAGTGCCTCGAAAAACTAAAAAATATCCAATTTATTTATTAAGTTAACTAAACGAAACGACTGAAACATTTTCCATATTACGAAAGTACTAATTTAACAAATAAATTATTTTAAAGTAACGACACATTGCCATTGCTGATTATCTTCTTCTTTAACGGCCCATAAAATTTGTGAATTTTGGCCATATTTAGTAATATCGCAGAAGCACTATAAGTGCACGCAGCCTACTATCTTTAAACTGTGGCTCTTTTGTTCTAGATATAATATATAATAAAATATAAACACACTCACGCCTGTCACCCAGAGGGGTAGGCAGAGACTACAGACTTCCATTTGGCACGATCCTGACCCAACTCTCTCGCCTCCTTCACATCCATATACCTACGCATACATGCTTGTCGGTTAAGGGTACTCCTAATTTGGCCCGTTTTCGATAAATCGATAATTTGGTCGATAAATTTTCGCCTAGGACGTCCCTTTCCGACTCTGCCAATAACTTCTGCAACATAAATTTTCTTTGTCACTCTTTCCTCATTCATTCTTTCCACATGACCAAACCACCGAAGCATTTCTTTCTTAATCCTGGTCACAACATCATCTTGCAAACCACGCTATTCTCTTATCACACAATTTCTCACCCTATCATTCAGATTCAGCCCTAACATACTCCTTAACGACCACATTTCTACTGCGTTTATTCTACTCTCGTGCTTCTTCTGCCACACCCAACTTTCACTACCATACCTTAAAGTAGGGACCAACACAGCATTGTGAATTGCCATACGTGCCTTTTTCGACACATTTTGACTCTTCACAATAGAGGGAGTTGAGTTGTTCATGAGTTCATAGAGGTGTAACATATCTACTATATTATTTTATATACATATATGAAAACCCTCGATATTCTAGATCTAGGCCGTCTATCACCGCCGAGTTCTAAGATGGAACCAATCTTTGCTAATAGTTGGATCGGTCTTTGTATTGACATGAAATACCCAAGAATTATAGATTTCTTGTTTATGTCTAACTATTTAAGTGCTACTACAATCAACCCAAGACTTAACTCGTGTACGTATCGTAGTTAACACATGGCACTTAATGTATAAGATAAGAAAATATATTCTAAAAAGCACCATTTTAGATATCATTTCATTGTTTTAGTTTTTAATCGTCTAATAAAAACCTACTGAAGAATATGATCCTAACACAATTTTAGACATATTTTTAAAACTACCCCTCTTAACAGTGAATTGAAGATTTTTTTATAGGATAAGGTGACAAACGAGCACACAGTCCGCCTGATGGTAAGTGGTTGCTGTGGCTCGTAGACATCTTCATCTATCCTCGATTACGAATCGAAATGCAGATGTGTTGTCACCCTCGATGACTAAGATGGAAAGCCTCGTTTCCAGTTAAAAGGGTCTCCGGTTCTACACACTCACCATACGAAACACAGCAGCATTAAGCTACTATTTTTACGCTGGTATTCTGTGAGAGCGTGGTACTTCCCCGGTCGAACTGACCCATTCGTGCTACAACTATACTACCAATGTAACTGCAGCATGGCTCTACCACGTATAAACTAACAGATGACACGCACTCTTAACGCTAATTCCCTTCGACGGTCCGAGTATTTATATTTATCAAAAAATAATCCGCCAATTACGAGTATCAGAAGATACGAGATCTGTCAGATCTTTCCCATAATACCATCTTAAGTCACCCAAAAGATGAAATGGTGCGACACGTTATCTTAAGCCAACACCATACAGCCTAATTTGAATAATTATGCGCAAACGTGATCAATATATACGCAAAATATTGAGCATCACGGACTTAAAATAACTTCAAAACTTACGACAATAGTAGCAAGTCCTTTATGTGTGTTGTGAGGCAATGCTACACGCCTTGAATACACTACGTCGAATAACAAAGGAAAACTCAAGAGCGTAAGTTCACAGTGCCACATTTTATCTGTAGTTTTAAAAGACAAAAGAAAAACTTGAAATACCGAATAGTGTTAAAAAATCTCCTTGTTAATTAAGGCGTTAGTAGGAACAGAATAGAGTATATATTTTTGTAATTCAATATAGATTACACGTTGTAATACTTATTGAGTCATTTTTTACTTTACTACTGATTCGAAAAAATCCTCTGTCCTGGGAAGAACCAGCAAGAAACTATATATTATATATATTATAATAACCCTTTTATTATAATAACCCTTTAATTATAATAACCCTTTTTATTGATTTTTTGTTGAATTAAATATTTAAACTTGGTAATAGAGAGACCTTGTAGATTTTCTGACTTTGTTTTAATTGAGTATACATTACCCCAAGAATGAATTACTGACTCTGTGGAATCGAGAAACTGTTATCACCAGCTTGTTCCTAGTGTTTACAGAGTGTAAAGTAGGTAAAACTAACGGCTGATTTCTCAATCACCAACTAAGTAATTCATAGGATAAAATACAACTTATACGAATTAAAAATTACACCTGTATGAACAAAAAAGTTCAATTGTTTCACTATTATTTTCCGTCGGGCTATAATTTATGCGTTGATCGATTCGATTCGATATAGCTAGGATTATGTACAGGCGCGGTTCGCCTTAGTTAGTAGGTTCGGTTAGCTAACCTGCTGCAACTGTATACACACACACATATATATAATACGTAGCTTTGGCAGAATTCATCGTGTATTCAAATTGAAAAGTAAAAATTTCGAATTCTCTTGTGTAGGTATTTTAACATAAATCGCACATAGACATTGGGTGTATTGAGTGCGTAGACAGAGAAACCTATAGACTAATGATTAGCGTGGCCTCGAGTGAGAAAGGGCGATAACGTAGTTTTAACATAACATAAACACTCACGCCTGTCACCCAGAGGGGTAGGCAGAGACTACAGACTTCCATTTGGCACGATCCTGACACACCTCTCTTGCCTCCTTCACATCCATACACCTCCGCATACATGCTCGTCGGTTAAGGGTACTCCTATTGTGAAGAGTCAAAATGTGTCGAAAATGGCAAGTATGGCAATTCACAATGCTGTGTTGGTCCCTACTTTAACGTATGGTAGTGAAAGTTGGGTGTGGCAGAAGAAGCACGAGAGTAGAATGAACGCAGTAGAAATGCGGTCGTTAAGGAGTATGTTAGGGCTGAATCTTAATGACAGGGTAAGAAATTGTGTAATAAGAGAAGAGTGTGGTTTGCAAGATGATGTTGTGACCAGGATTAAGAAAGGAATGCTTCGGTGGTTTGGTCATGTGGAAAGAATGAATGAGGAAAGAGTGACAAAGAAAATTTATGTTGCAGAAGTGAATGGCAGAGTCGGAAAAGGACGTCCTAGGTGAAAACGTAGTTTTAGGTTACACAATAATCTTTATGACTTTTAAACATATTTAGATAAAAATTTTAATTGTTCTAAGAACTGAACTGAACAAGATTCACCAATCTTAAGCTCACAAAACACTTTTTTCTCACTTAAACCAACTTGTAAGCTCCTTAGATCGCTACGAACATTCAAAGTTGTTTAGCAAAGTGTAGTTTGCTAAACAAAAAAACCGGCACGGAGAAAGGGACAAACAATCACACCACTCTGTCTCATTTCTATGCAAGACGTATGCATAAATCTATCGTTTTCGTGTGCGAATGCGAAAGAAGGCGTCAATTTGTCTATAGGTTTCTCTGTCTACGATTGGGTGTGTGTTGGAGTCACCTCCAACTTTTTTATAACACTCTTATTGCCATGAAAAGCACATACAAGCCACGCTATATTGTGGTTGTAGCACGCATGGGTCGGTTCAACCAGGTTAGGACCACGCTATCACAGAATACCAGCGTAAAATAGCAAGAGCAAATAAAAATAGCAGCTTAACGCTATGTTTCGTACGGTGTCTAAGTCCTCAGGTATGACAACGCATCCGCATTTGGGTTCTTAATTGAGTATAGAGTTACTGGATTCGGTGGCCCATAGACTTAATAGAGTCCCACAGCATCCATTTACTAACGGTTTTCAGCTTGAAGAACTCAGAAACGTCATAATATGGAAACACCTTGTTTATTTATTTATTTTTCAAAATTGAATATTTCTCGAACAAATCATCCGATTTTGACGTGATTTACGGCAATCGATCCATTTTTTTCACCTTAATAAAAACATATTATTACAAGAAAATTGATTTGAAGGAAATTTTTTAAAAACACTTTTTCGAGATTTTTCGACAACGATATCTCTCGAACGAATCAACCGATTTTGATGCGGCTCATGGCAATCGACGTCGGTTTTCGCGTAAAAGAGCTGATTAGATTATAGACTTGATTATTATTGAAACCAGGGTGCCGATTGTCGAAGCAAAGCACGCACATATTCATACAGACATATGGACATCATCGCAAAAATAGCCAAAATAGCTTTCTAAGCCCCCGAAACGTTAAATCTGATGAGAACTCGATTTTCAAAATCGAATAAATTAAGCGCGATAAAATCCGTAAAAGTAGTTTTTGCGTAAGTATAAGAAATCATTATACAAATATATCGTAAAATCCATATCCTAAACTGAATTCACCATTTTACCAAAGTTTAAACGATCAATTATGCACGTAACTCAGGCAACAGACATATCAACAAAGGGTACCACTTGGAGGGAAATTTGTCAAACCATGCACAATAATAGCTATGTGAGATGTTCTTTGCTTACTCATATGAATGTATACGTGCGTGTACATTAAACTGATTAGCTTAAAATAGCGGGTTCTAACTTAGTAATGAATGTCAAAAGACAAGTTAAATTATTATCCACACGAGGGAAGTTCTAAGTTAATTTCAATATTTTACATTAATTGTTAAATATAGATTTTTATAAAGTAGTAGTAAGATAGTAAAAACAGCAGTCTATACGGGTATATGTGCTTCACATATCTGGGCACACACAATTTTTTTATTTCTGAGAGAGTTTTCAAAAAGTCCGCCGCGTTACCGCAACGCGTTTTGATAGACTTAACAAGTCTTTGAATTATATTTTTTTTAATTATTAAACGTGCCGGTTTATTTCAAATTATTTTCACGTTACCACAGAACACATCATAAACCAGCTTTTTAATTTAGCCGTAGCGTAGAGAGCCCAACTAGAATTGTTTGCATGACATGAAATCTACTACGATTTAGCACACAGTCAACCTGATAGTAAATGGATACTGCGGCCTATAGGACTAAGATGGAATGCCTTGCCACCAGAAAAAGGGTCTCCGATTCTATATACTGCACATGCGAAACGCTCCATTATTGAAGTGAAAACTTCTTTAGCGGTGTTGTACACTTTTTTGTAATGGGTAAAAAATTTTAAACTCGCGTCAGGACACGTGACCTGATCGAAAATTCGAAGGCGAAAACTTCTTTAGCTTAATGTAATATAAATTGTCATGTTTGTGTACGATAGCGCAATAAATAATTATTGTATTCTACCACATAAATGATAGTAGTTTTATACGGATAATTAAAGCAATTCCTGCAAAATTATTCCCTAACCATTCTAAAATATCAAAAATGCACAACGTTTATATCCAAGTTTTCACTTCTGCCGGTACTCCCGGAGTGCAACCCGTCGTTTTTTCTACATGTAACACGCAAATTACTAAACTTTTGTTTATTTTACTTTACGCGCATTACGTGTGCGTGTTCTTGTGTTTGTGCATGTGCATGTGCATGTGCATGAATGTGTGTGTGCGTTTGCATGTGCGTTGTCGTGTGAGTTGGCGTGTGCGTGTTTGTTTGGGTATGCGTTTGCGTGTGCGCACACGCGTCTTAATGCGCGTGTGTGCGTGTGTATGGGTGAATGCGTTTGCAACTACATATTAATCTGGTAAATTCGTGTGACGTTTGTTCGTACAACTTGTCAAATCAAATAGATGTATTATGATTTCAGTTAAGGTTGGCAATATCAAAGCTCGTAACTTGAACAAAGCTCATTTCGCCGTTAATTAAACAGAACAAGCGCCTCTGGATTCATTTAGTTTTTACGGTTATTTTAAAGAGGATATAAAGAACAAATGTTATTTCATAAAATATAAATTCAATCACTTATTACGTCGATGAATAAAAATCGCATTCTAATAATATAAGGGATAAAAAAACTAAACTTTTAATGAAAAGTGAAACATGTCTAAAAATCTAAAATTAACTAAATCATTTCAACATAATAGATTTTGGTTTCAGTGCTTAAGACATATCGTATTATAGAATTAAAGCTCCGAAGAAGCTATTTAGGAAGAATTTTTACTCTTTTTTAATTAAAAGTCCATTTTTACCCTTTAAATTCCATTTTTACCCTAAAACTTTATTTTTTAACCCTTTTGAAAGGACCGAGCAATATAACTCAAGTGTCAAGGACATAACTAAAATTGAATGTTTTCATCAAAGAACAATAGAGACCTCCCAAACAAATTTTCTTGTCATTTGTTCTTGCGTCTACAAAAGAAAAATATGTAAAAATATAGAGGTTGAAATCCTGATCAAATTTTTCTTCTTTCAGACTACTACAGGAAGTAAGGAAGGAAGTAAGGAATTAAAAACATTCCTGTTTTAACAAAATTCACAGCAAACTAGGCTGTATAGTATGAGAATTTTGCCTCCCTTAATCGGACTACAACAAACGGCTTATATAGAGTAATACTAGCATAGAGGGAATCCTAAAATAATGCCTTAGTATATTGAGAGTTTTGTGAATAAAATACACAACAGACTAGGCAGTGTTGTATAAAACCTTTATCTGCCTTAAAGGCGAATCGTAACAACTACAACAACTAGTCAATTTAATTTTAAATCCTGTATAGTCCGTACAATGCCAGTATATTCTAAGTCTATGGTCCGTACGGATAAAGAATGGGATTAGAATTGGCAGCTCATCAAGCTCGTACCGTCAGCATGCACATTACCAATAGTGAAAGCCCGCTAATAACGGTATATCATTATAACGTCATATTATTCAGTTAATTGTAAATATTCTTTAATGAGAAAATATTTGAAGAAAAAAATGCATAATATGCAACTAGGTAAATTAATTTTTAAATAAAATTATTTACTAGACATCCGCTCTGTCTTCACCTAGGTGGGATCTAATTGACGACTGAAGATAATCAAAGAAAAACATAATAATTAGAGACCATTTATTTCATCTTATTAATATTTTTTTTATTTATTTAATATTCTTTATTGCACACCATATAAAAAAATTACTAATTATATATACAAAAGAAGTATGCAATGGGCGGTCTTATTGCTGATAGCAATTTCTTTCAGACAACCAGTTTTTTTTAAAATGTCAATTTTTCAAGTAAGTAAACCAAATCTAAGAATTACAATGCCAACCAAAAAATGGGAACAAACAATTTTCGATTTTTAAAAAAATCGATATCTATTTAATGATATCTTATATTTACGCGAACGCTACACATTGATTAAAACTACTTTTACGGATTTTATCGCGTTTATTTTACTTTTATTTTTAATACCCGACGTTTCGGGCGCTTTCCAGCGCCCATGGTCACGGGGACTGACGTCCCGATGTCATTGTCAAACCCAGAGTAACTTCAGCTTTTTTAATTATTGTCAGACTTCCCGGAACGTTGATGTGAAGTCTGCAGTTTGCGATCGTATCCTAGACGGCCCCAACCATTACATCAGATTTGATAGACCACAAAAAAAAGACTCACGAACGAACACCGATTCCTACCAAGGATGATACGTGAGGCTATTGAAATTAAAAAACATCCTAATTTCAATAGAGAAGAAGGCTGGGTACTACCACCTGCTTGGGATCCTATAATCAATAAAATTTAAACTAAACCCTAGCATACCACTGCAAGACCTCAGGACATAGTCAGTTCATTTTGCATAGATCGGACCATAAACAATAATTAAAAAAGCTGAAGGTACTCCGGGTCAATCAAAATTAATGTCTCTCAAAGTCATCCATAATCTCTGTCTTTCTACTAGTTTTGCCCAATCATCGTTTTTGACATGGGCACACGCTTTAACGAATATAGAAGAAACAGACCAAAAAAAGAAGACAAACACTAAATTACAAAATTACTCACAGTAAGCTCCCCAATGGCAGGAGATTCAAATTATGTAGTGGTTTTTTAGCGCGGCCTTATATATGAGTTTTTTTGCCTACACAAAGGACAATGGTGAAATAATAGGTAATCGAATTATTAAGCGTCTACTTAAATCATCATTACAGATATCAATAAAATAATTTACTATGTATTATCTAATCAAGCTTATGGGCTATAGAAAAAAAAATCATGCACACTTCAATACTTAATTGACTAGTTGTTGTAGTTGTTACGATTCGTCAGTTAAGACAGACAAAGGTCTTATAACATACAGCCGAGTTTGACGTGTATTTTATTTAGAAAACTCTTCTATATATTATACCAATGCGTTCTTTAAGGATTCCCTCTATGCTAATAACTATCCTACATAAACATACATGAAAATTATATTGACTAGTTGTTATTGTAACGATTTACCTATTAAGGCTTTTTATACCATACATCCTAGTCTGATGTGTATTTTGTTTAAACAGGAATATCTCTAATTGCTGACTTAGTAAAATAATGTTCAGGATCTTAAACTATATATTTACATATTTTGCATTTGTAGACGCAAGAAAAAAAAGTCAACTAAAATTTATTTGGGAGTTCACCATTGTCCTTTACGTTGACAAAGTAAAAAAAAAATAAACTTGTTTTATGATGATTCATGTAAATTAAGGAATTTTAAAAATAAAAATTTAATTAAACAAATAATACATTAAAAATTATTGATTCGATTATTTGAATATTTTTAACGATTATTTTAATCTTTTTGTCGATTATTCGCATATCAATGAACTTTAATCATCCAAACACTACGGTAAGGCACATAGCGACATATCATGGAAACGACGTCAAGTAAAAAAGTTGATACTGGTTATTTTTTTAATATGTTGCTTTATTTGAAAGGTTCAAATTTAAATTAGCGATAAAAAACTAAACACGTTGTAATTAAATATAGACAACTTCGTAATTCTCCGGATTTGGGTAAATGGTTATTGTAAATTGTATGAGTACGCTTGTGCAAAGTTATTGCGGAATGATTAATGTGAAACCTCAAAAGGTATCCTTTGATGAGGTTGACTATAGATAAAATTTAGTCTAGAGCTCTCCTGGTATTACTCTCTATTTCTTTGTGAAGTTTTGTTTCAATCAGTTCACCCATTCCTAATATTAGCTCGGACAGACAGACAAACTAGAATTTTAAAAATGGTAACTCAGTTCTCAATGGCATGGAAATATTTTAAACTGAAATATTAGCTCACAAATTCGTACTAAAAAAATTGCATAACCGGACTGATTTTTTTGTAGTTTATAGCATTTGGTTATCATTGATTACAATGACAAGTTGGACTAAAGTTATGGAACGTACTAAAAACCCATATTGCAACGTAATTTTTTGCAGTCTTTATCGTCGGGTGTGAGTATAGATAGCGACATTGTGCGAGCAAGAGGTGAATACAGGTGACGCCATTTTCAATCCCATTTTTTAACCGCACGGGTAGTATGATAATTGAACGATTTTTTTTCCTAGGACATAATCTTCATTAAATAATACATAGTACATTATTTTATTGATATCTGTGATTAGGACATAAGTAGATGCTTAATAATTCCATCAAAAATTTTGATTATTTTTTTCAGACTTCGATAGGCCATAAGCTTGATAAGATAAAAACATAGTGAATTATTTTATTGATATATTATGTAAAGGTCATATTAATAGATATTTAATAATTCCATCAAGAATTTTTTCGCCATTGTCCTTTAGGTAGGAGCACCCTTGAGGTGTAACCATATATAATAATAAAAAAGAATTATTTAAATGGGTAGGTACACATTCATTGATTAGAATATACGTATCGTGTATATATATATAACTTCCGTTTTTGTCGGCCATGAATTAAAAAAATACAATTATTTGTTTTCTTTGATTTACTAATTCATTCATTACATCCCATTAAAAGTATACTATTGATAGGCCACCCTCATTGAAGAATATTTGCTTAAGTGCCATGCTTGAAAGACGAGCATGCAAACGCAATTTTTGCACATATCGAACGCAAAGCGGAGATGTAGTGCTCTATTTTCACCAAATCAAAAAATTGCTATCCTTTCAACTTAAATCACTTCCACCAGCTTTATATTGCCTTTATATAATAAAAAAGATACATACAATACACAGAATTTATTAAATTGACTAGTTGTTGTAGTTGTTACGATTCGCCATTTAAGGCAGATAAAGGTTTTATACAATACTGCCTAGTCTGTTGTGTATTTTATTCAAGAAACTCTCAATATACTAAGGCATTATTTCAGGATTCCCTCTATGCTAGTATTACTCTATATAAGCCGTATGTATGTTATAGTTGTTGTTTTGTTGTAGTCCGATTAAGGCAGGCAAAATTCTCATACTATACAGCCTAGTTTGCTGTGAATTTTGTTAAAACTGGAATATTTTTAATTCCTGACTTCCTGTAGTAGACTGACAGAAGAAAAAATAGTTCAGGATTTCAACCTCTATATTTTTACATATTTTTCTTTTGTAGACGCAAGAACAAATGACAAGAAAATTTATTTGGGAGGTCTCTATTGTTCTTTGATGAAAAATTCAATTTTAGTTATGTCCTTGACATTTGAGTGATATTGCTTGGTCCTTTCAAAAGGGTTAAAAAAGTTTTAATGAAAAGTAAAAATGGACTTTTAATTTAAAAAGAGCAACAAATTCTTCTTAAATAGCTTCTTCGGAGCTTTAATTCTTTGATACAATAGGTCTTAGCACTGAAACCAAAATCTATTATGTTGAAATGATTTAGTTAATTTTAGATTTTTAGACATGTTTCACTTTTCATTAAAAGTGTAATTTTTTATCCCTTATATTAGGGTTCCGTAGTCAACTAGGAACCCTTATAGTTTCGCCATGTCTGTCTGTCCGTCTGTCCGTCCTCGCTTAATCTCTGTGACCGTTAGCACTAGAAAGCTGAAATTTGGTACCAGTATGTGTATCAATCACGCCAACAAAGTGGTAAAATAAAAATTGGAAAAAATTGTTTTATTAGGGTAGCTCCCCTATATGTAAAGTGGGAAGTGATTTTTTTTTAATTTCAACCCTAACGTGTGATATATTGTTGGAAAGGTATTTAAAAATGAATAGGGGTTTACTAAGATCATTTTTTGATAATGTCAATAATTTCGGAAATAATCGCTCCAAAAGTAAAAAACAATGTGTCCCCCCCCCCCTCTAACTTTTGAACCATAAGTTTAGAAAATATGAAAAAAATCTGAAAAGTAGAACTTTATAAGGACTTTCCAGGAAAATCATTTTGAACTTGGATGGAAAGTCGGAGCGCCTGCCGCGGAGCGTGCAATGTTGCACGCTCCATGTTCGCGCACGTACCCACTACCGGGAGCAGTTGCAGGAGCGCGGAGCGCTGGTGGAGCGGGAACATAATGGATACCCACCTTTAAATTCATAAGTGGGAACACTTATTGTGACGGACGAGAAAATTAGGAACCCTACACTGGGCGTGGCCCGACACGCTCTTGGCCGGTTGTTTTTCGAATAGTAAGAGCAAGAGTTATAAGATTTTATCGCGTTTAAACGCGATACAAACCGGAAAAGTAGTTTTAATCAATGTATAGTGTTCGTGTAAATATAAGAAATCATTAAGAGTTATAAGAGTTATAAGATTATTTATTTCGACTATTATTAAAAGAAAGTTAATAGAAAATAATTTAACTTGGACGTCATTTGGTCGGTATGGATATAAACAAGATATCTTTACGAAATACTGAACTTAACACTTTGTTCTTTTTTATTAGCTTTAGATTTCAATCCTTAGAAGACTTTTGAATTTTAATATTGTAAACCGTCCCGTTCCATAATTAATATTTGACAATTTTTTCGGGAACAAATTACGAATCAAGCAGTAAAAAAAAATCATGTTAATTAAACAGAAACAATTTTTTGGCTTTAAACGAAACGCTTATTTCGAACATTAATAAAAGTAAATTGATTATTCAAAATATTACATGAACGTTCGAGGTGTGCACTTTCAGACTATCCATATATTTCTTAATACTACAAAGATGCTATTGCCATCTCCTGTTTTAGTTCCCCTTTGTTTTATCTTAAAAAACCAACTGCACTTCAATGGTTTATATTTCATCATAATATTGAGATTTTTATTACAGTAATATAGCAGTTTATTACAAAATTCTATGTGTGCGGGAAAGTAGGTACCAACTTCTTATTTATTTAATTCGTTAGGCATGCAAGCAACATGGCGACAGTTCCGGTTTTTAGGGTATAAATATCTTGTATATGAGAAGCTGTGAGGTTTTGCGTCCCCCTTTCACCCAAGGGGGGTCGCGTCCGATACGGCTTAAAAAATCTCTCGCTAGTTCAATAAAACAGTCTCACAGGTGGTGTTTAGTGGCTGAAAGTCTCCACATAACCACGCAGCCGGCTGCGGGGCATGCTATGAGCATTCACCACCTCCCTCCCCCGATTACCGGAGGGTTTGCTTCTGGGTGCAAAAATATCTGTGAGGCATTTCATCTTAATTCCAATAACGCTTGCTTGCAGCCATCACAGACATAATATTATAGTGCAGTTTGCTCAAAATAGACACTCACTCCTACTTACCTACCCGTTAAGGAAGTTTCGCCTACATAATAAACCGGTCACAGGACTCCTGTGCAGGAAGATACTATAATAGTACCACTTATTTAGCTAAGCGTTACTAACTACGGTATTACTAAGAGTTTTTGAGTACATAGGTAACGGCCATGAAGAACTCGTGAGCGCCATTAACTGGTGGTACACGAGCTCGAATGTAACAGATGTAAACACCTAGGCTGACGACGGTGATAGCTTCAAAGATGCTTGAGATCTTGCAATAATTCGTGAATATTCCTGGTCACAAGTGTGTCGATTATTTAGCTAAGGACAATTAAAATCTCAGTTTAGAAGAACCGGCACTGTTAAGCCGAAATCGGTTTTACCCATATTTATGAACAGTAGGGACTTATTTTAAGGGGGTATAGTAAGTCAGCTCAAATTCTAATTTCGTCCCCACTTGCCCGCGCGTCGTATGCTGTGTACCGACATGTTTGTAATCACTAACACTGTAAGTAGAAAGGTCGTTAGACACTTATTTCATTAGGTTTATCATATTTATGCCTGTTTCTTAACGCCAACCCAGTTGCTTCTTATTTTTATTACAGTTATTTCCCATTTTAATTTTATGTCGTCCTGTAGCGTAATGTATATTTTGACCGTAAGCGACACAACTTCTCCCTTCAAAAGCCAAAGCGATACCAACGGGGCGACAGGAATCAAGCTTACGCGCCGATAGCTTAGGTAATTTCTTTTTACAGTGAAAATAATGGTATTTTAAAAAAAGTAAACAACATAAGCACTGCATTATAGTTAGTTCAGTTAGTATGCAAAGTTTCATGATCTTATTTAAAGTATTTTATGAATAACAGCGGTTTATTGTTTATTTTGGAGGTAACTTTGGATTTTTTTCTATCGAGAAAATTTTACAAAATCGTGTTTTCGTCTAACATAATCCTTAACATTAATCCTCAACTTTACCATATATTTATTTCAAAATTAATGCTGCATTATTTTCGGCATAACGAAGGATCTTGCTAAGCCATTTGAGATTATATTTCCCCTTAAGACGAAATCTAAAGGGCATGTTGCAAACGCCACTCATGATTATAACGAAATTCTTATGTTGGAAATAATTGAAAGGCTGTAAATAAAAAGTCGGCTATGGCTTCGTTATTTTAAAATTTTCTTATGTACTTACCGTTGACATTTAATTAATTAAAACGTTTTTTTTGCTTTCATACTTATTTTTTAAATAACCTTTAACCCCTCCTGGTAAGCTTAATGTGCCTGTGCTAGGAGTGCTTCAAGACAGTTGTCGAATGGCAGATTCGAACCCACGACCTTTGCGTTCGTGGTTCGCACTATGGTTCTGTCATATTATAGAAAGGTTAAAAAAGGAAGATAAATAAAAATTATCGATAGTTAATAGAATCAGGCGTAACTTTACGTAAATCCATTCTAATATATATGTTAAGTTAATTAACTAATCCTAGTTGGTTAATTTTAACATCTTTGGATCAGACACATTTAACATCACGGATATCTGTATAAAAAATAAAAACGATGTGTCTTATCAAGTTTGAATAACACATCCCATCGTCTCTCAATAGCGTACACTATCACCGTCATCACTAATCCCAACATCACTACTAACAACACCATAACACTAGGACACACCAGTCGAGAGTAACTAATCTTAGTTGATTAATTTTAACACTTTTAGATCAAACAGATTTAACATCACGTACCTCCGTATAAAAAATAAAAACGATGTGTCTTCAAATTGAAGAGCACCTCCTGTCCTCTCTCAATAGCGTACACTATCACCGTTATCACTAATCCCAACACCACGACACTAGGAAAGACACACCAGTCGAAAATTGTTCAGAAGTGAAAAACACGTCGTGTGTTTCCACACTATCACTCACAACTTGACACTTTCACCCAAAACTAGGGGATGGAAATTTGTATGAGACTTCACCAAATTTTGTTACTAGAGGTCTGAAAATTGATATAGAGACTTCTTGTTACTCCTTGCTCTAAATAATAATAATAATAATAAAATAAATATTTCGGTATTTTTAGTAAATCACCCCCTTCCTTTTAATTAGAAGATGGATGTTTGTATATGGGTTTCCCCATGCAAAGTTAATTTCATGCTAGAAATTTAAAAATTATACAAATACACAACTTATATCACAGATTTTATGACAAATTAGAAAATACGTGTCTCAGGTTTAAAAAAAAATCATCTCTCAAGCCTTTAAATCAGGTGATAAAAGTGTATATGGGGCTTAATCATAAGCAACTTACAAAAAGAAGTGAAATCCCACTAAAAATATTTTCATGTAAGACGAGACCAAGCTCACACTGTGAAAAAGTTATGAGCTGATCTCATGTAGAGCCAAGGTTCTCTCTACAAGCCCTACTTCACAAACTCTACACCTTAGTCAAAATATGCACCGTCACAAGGGCGTGAAGTGAAAAATTTATTCACTGTTCATTACTTTTCAGATATACAATAGTTATTGAAGAAAAAAAAATGATAATTGCTAATTAAACAACTAAAAAAATGAAGAGGTAGGGAGCAACATCGCCAGCAGCAGTAGTCCACCTCATCAGCACTCGTCATCTACAGCATCGACAGCCGGTAGTAACGAAACGGCCAAGCCATATATTTTGACAAAGGTATAGAGTTTGTCCAGTTAAGGCTTGTAGAGTTTAGGCGTGTAGAGTTTGAAGCTTGGCTCTACATGAGATCTGATAACTTGTTGACAGTGCGAGCTTGGTCTCATCTTGACAACATTTTACGTGAAAATGTTGTTGGTGGGATTTATTTTTTTCAAAGCTTTCTGACCAAGCCGAGAAACTTACTATTATTGATGTGCAAGTAGACAGATTTTCACGATTTCAACAGCCATCTTTAAGCTGTAAATAGACAATCTTATATATATATATATATATATATATATATATATATATATATATATATATATATATATATAAGATTGTCTATTACACCAATAACTGAGGTGGTATGACTGGTGTAATAAAATGACAATAGAATATATCTAAATCTTGCTGCTATCGTCAATTCACCTACCAAGCATGATCTCTACTACAGGAGAGGTATATAAATGCTAAGGTACATAAAAATCACATTTATCTTGGGTCTCTCCGGTACCGAACCTTTGATAACCAAAAAAAAATGAATCGACAAAATTTCATATTCGCATGTATTTATTATACACGTGTAGTTTAAAAAACCCCAAACATTAAGATATAAATATATATAGAATATTAAGATAGGTGCAAGATATCTTTCAAGATTCAATATAAAACTATAAGAACCTTCTGATCTCTAAATCTCGTAACTTTTATAAGCACACGGATAAGTATATGAGATTTGACATAGTAGTTTTTTTACGGAGAAGGCCTATATAAGCCTAAAATATGTGTAATATAATATAGTAATAGTAAGTAAGTATATAAAATTAAACATACATTGTTTACGATCATATTGCTAATGTCAAACATAATTGTCGGGGACAAATTATTGTCATTTGTTGAAGTTCATTGAGCCAATGTCTCAGAGTAAGTATTAGCATCTTTATGTTATGAATCTAAGACACTTCTCAAGTTCTGTGGTCAAAAGTCACACAGAGAAAATTTTGAATAAAAATTTATGAATTTTGTGTAATTTCAAATGTTCCTTTTTCAACAATCTATGGTGTGCATGTCAAGGGCAAAATCATTTATTTTATATTTTGTATATTATATTTATTCTTCTTTTTTATAGAATAAGGGTGACCAACGAGCACACAGTCCACCTGATCGTAAGTGGATGCTGTGGCCCATACACATTACATTTATCTTCAATTAATAATCAAATTCAAAATGCAGATGCGTTATCACCCCTGAGGACTGAGATCGAATGCCTCGTTTCCAGTATAAACGGTCTCCAGTTCTCTACACTCACCATACGAAACACAGCAGCATTAAGCTGCTATTTTACGCTGGTATTCTGTGAGAGCTTGGTCCTACCCCGGTCGAGCTGACCCATTCGTGCTACAACCACAATAAAGCTGCAGCAGCATGGCTCTACAACGTCAAAATAGTAGGTATATATGTGTTTTATGTATTCATGTAATGCTTTCATAATATCCAATTCTAAAAAATTAATGAATTACGGTCGAATTTCTACCACTAGATAACTACTAGTTATATTAAGGCTGTAAACGTAAATTGAATTTTTTTAACTTGAATATTTTAATTAATTAAATTAATAATATAAAATAAGTCTTAAAAAGTAATATCAAGTGTTAAGAACTCTCCCACCTAACGTAATAATATTTGTAGAAGCCACATGTGTTGATAATAATACCATGATTATAACATATTTGTATGCTTCGATTATATATATTTGATCGAAGTTTGTATGCCTGCACGAAGTCGCTACATGTTTATCTATGTACCATAGATATAAAACAACGTTAGCCAAACTGATCGTAGCTACGTATAATGCGTTGATATTTTTGTAAGTTGCTATGGGGTGCAACCCTCGCTTGAATGTGTTATGTAGATCACTGCTAAGTGGTTTATTTTACACTCCTTATATTGGTTTTTAATGACATTTAGCTAGGTATTGCAAGAGCAGTATAGTCTGATAAACCTCAATATATTTTTGTTGTAAATTAAGTTTAAATTACATGTTAGTAAATGTGCAAATATGCACACATTATATCGTGCTCTCTTGCTCAAACCTTTTTATTATCAACTTTTTCTAGATGTAAAAAGGAAAAGTTGGTTTCTAGTGTCCAAAGTATACAACAGCTACTCACCATCAGATGAACTCAAGTAAAGTAACACGAAGTTAAATTATTTCTCCATTTTTATAACATTTGTCTTTTCCCCTTTTAAGCCATCATCGTATCGTAGCGCGTCGCCACGAAAGAGACCAATATATCAACGTCACTCGATGTTTAGATGTAGCGTTCCCACAGATAAACAAAATGAATGCCTCAACAGCACTATTACAGTCCAAACATATTTCAATGACCTTACGTGAAGATGAACCGTATTATTAAAACCAGTTTATTACATTTTTAACTTTTTGGGTCAACAAAAAATAAATTAGTTTTGTGAGAAGGAAATAAATTATGAAATAAGTACTATTAATTCTAATAGTGTATGTTTATTATTCAATTCCGTATAAACGAATAAATAGATTTTAATAAAATCTGGTACACTTATCGACCATGTCCTGGTTTAACACGGGGTCACTTTTTACAATAGGAAAATATTGATAAATTTTCTTGCTATTAATTCTTTTTCACTTTTAGATTTTTTTAATAATTTAAGAGAACATTACATTGTATTGGTTTTTACTCAAAATTATAGAGCGTTTTAACGTTTTGTTTTGCACAACATTATTCACACGCGTTATGTGTTATATTATATGTGATTATATGTGATATATAGGTACCTATTTATGGATACATTGAACGCCGGAATTGACACGAGTTTTGTGACCGTTTTAATACATTTTATTATCTATGACAGAGTTTTCGCTTATTTATTTAGATGGCAGTTTTAATGGTGTAAATCTGGTAAATTCCAATAAACTACTAGGTACTGGCCCAGGGCATTACCGCAGAGAAAACATCGGTTATTAATCTTCTAATAAAAAACTATACGTTTATTCACGGAAACAAATGCACGTTACTAGTCAATCAAAATAGAAACGAATCACACACTATTATAATTTCACTAAATGTATTTAGATTTGATTATTTGTGAAACATAATATAATAAAAAATACGATTTTTTTTTTGAAAATTTAGCGTTCCACAAATTGTATGTCAAAAATATTCGCTGTTCCTCATATTTCATATTGCACATATTTTCATTTATAACTGTGCCAATTTATATTCAAATAAAATTAGTACTTACTTCAGGTCTTCGTAAAAAAATAATTGTAAAAATTAAAATTATTAATTTTCGAAAATTATAAAATTCTTAACTCACTTATAAAAATTGTTTAATTTTACTGAACTGATAAAAGAGTTTTCAAAACACGTGAAATACAACGTCTCATCTACTACGTAGAAAAAATTAAAGCACCTATTTCCATAGAGTAATTGGACTAATAATTCTATGCCTATTTCTTGCTAGTCTTGTTATGTAAGTTGAAACATAATGCAACCTACATACTATAAAATGAAAAACTGGTCATCATTTGCTATAAAAACCTAGAGCACCAAAAAGTTCGCCTGTAAACTTATAGTAAATGAAATAACTATGAAAATATAATTGACTATGAAAACAATCCGTTTCTCTTTTCCGTTTCTCGTTTTGTTCTCTCGTTTGTTTTATGGATAAGTAATATTATGCATTAAAAATTAATTTGAAAATAAAAACAAAATTTTATCTATCTTATTTGAATTAATATTTCTAAGATAATTTTGACACACTTAAATTATTTATTTTTAATGCACATCATAATTACGAGTAACAATCGTGGCATTAAACCTGTAATCATAAATTATTTAGCTTCTGACTTATAACAGTTAGAGAACGTTTCCAAGTTTTTGAAGTTGTTTTGCAAATATTGAATAAAAGTGAAGTGTTCGCAACCTGTCTGGAAGGGACCTAATTGCCCTGTCGCCAGAGTTGATAGGCTGACAGACGCGCCACGACGGCACCAAGATAACGTCTTTCACATCAGCTTATCAATGCCAACTCTTTTTCCACGATTCTGACATTAGCATAAATATTTATTACAAAAGTAAATATAACAAACACGCTCCGACAAAAAAACTACAAATTTATTTTATCAAATTCAATACACATTTAGGTAATAATATTTCTTTGAATTCTTTCGTGATTTAACACAAACGGTGTTATACAATACTTATATACATAAATACATCATAACATCACCCCTATTACAAATAAACACGCTCAAATTTAAAGATGACTTCGTTGACTTCGACAACGAAAACCTCGTCTTTTTCCATTTGTTCTAAAAAATTAAAATATAAAGAATATTTTTTGAAGTTATAAAAATGTATCAACAATTGTAAATAGAGCCACCTATTATATACAGAGAGATACTTGGTCGAAGTATTTTACGTCTGTCGGACTAACTGATGTCCCGTATGTGAATATGCATATTTTCATACAAGAAGGGCTAAAAAAACGCACACAATCAACCTGATAGTAAATGAAGATATCAATGATCCATTGACATCTACATTTACCCTCAATTAAGAATCTAAATGCAGGCTTTGTTGAAAAAAGTTGTCCCCTTAGTAGACTTTTACAAAATACCTCGTTATCAGTGAAGAGAGCCTCCAGTTTTTGTCTCTCACCATATGAATACACACCATATGAACACAGCACAATTTTTATGTACTATACTCGTATTTATTAAGTAGCTTTTTCTCTTCCGGGAGCTTCGCTCGCGAGAACTTCAGCTTAAGAGGATAGAGTAAGTCAGCTCAAATTCTAATTTCGCCCCCACTTCTCCGTGCGTCGTATGCTATGTACCGACATGTTTGTAATCACTAATACTGTAAGTAGATAGGTCGTTAGATACTTATTTCATTAGGTTTATCATATTTATGCCTGTTTCTTAACGCCAACCCAGTCGCTTCTTATTTTTATAACGGTTATTTCCCATTTAAATTTTAAGCGACACAACTTCTCCCTTCAAAAGCCGGAGCGATACTAATGGGTAACGGGGCGACAGGAATCAAGCTTACGCGCAGATAGTTTAGGTAATTTCTTTTTACAGTGAAAATAATGGTATTTAAAAAAAAGTAAATAACATAAGCACTGCTTTATAGTTAGTTCAGTTAGTATGCAAAGTTTCATGATCTTTAGTAGAAGTATTTTATGAATAACAGCGGTTTATTGTTCAGTTTGGAGGTAACTTTGGATTTTTTTTCTATCGAGAAAATTTTTCGGAATCGTGTTTTCGTCTAACATAGTCCTTAACATTAATCCTCAACTTTACCATATATTTATTTCAAATTTAATGCTGCAATACTTTCGGCATAACGGAGGATCTTGCTAAGCCATTTGAGATTATATTTCCCCTTAACAGCATCATTAGGGTTCCGTCACAAAATTATCAAAATGGCACACTGAAGGATTACTTTAGTGTCAGTCTATCTGTATTTTAGTTACAAACATTTCTGTAGTCTTTTTCACGTAGACAAACGAAATATGCCCATTTATTGTTTGCAGTTATACAAATGAAAAAAATGAAATAAAAGGTCTTTAAGGTACTTGATATATTTATTTTATTTTTCAATTATACAATACGCGTGATCTTTACAAATAGTGGTCTGGCATTTGAAAAATAACAGTCGTAGCCAATCGAAATTAATATTTCTTAAAGGCATCTAAGTTTTTTTTTCTTAAATTGCGATACGACAAAAAACTGAACAGCCTTGACGAAAAAACTTCTTAATACTGTATAACACGAAACATACGAATGTAATATGTAATGAAATACTTAATCCTCAAAAGTTTTTATGACCAAAATATTTGTTACGTCCATTATATGGTTAGCAAGAGATAATAATTGTAGCATGTTGATTGCACTGTGCAAAGATCAACTTTACTCTACGATACTCAGTCGTCAATTACTTTGAAAATAACATAGAAAGACAATGAAACTAAACATTTTCCGCAGAATGATGTCATCTCACGATTCCATTATTTATTTAGTAAAATTACATCGGATTTCTCCAGTATCGTGGAGGAAGTTTACTTATACAAGTTGCATTTTCCATACCAGGAATGATATTTGTAAGCCATGCAAATACTTGTTCTGTATCTCTTACGGGTTCTAAGCCATGGCTCCCAACACCGCAACTCTAGGCTAAGCCATTGCGCTACGGAGTCGTCAATCTTACTTTTTACAATAGAGTGACAAACTAGCACACTGTCCACCTGATGGTAAGGGGTTGCTGCGGCCCATAGACATCTACATCTATCCTCGATTACAAATCAAAATGCAGATTAGTTGTTATCCGTGAGGACCAAGATGGAATGCCTCGTTTCCAATAAAAAGGGTCTTCGGTTCTCTACACTCACTATACGAATCACAGCAGCATTAAACTACAATTTTACGCTGCTATTCTGTGAGAGCGTGGTCCTTCCAACCCACCGCGCGACCTAACCCATTGCATGGTGACCTAAAATTGAATTGAAACTGAATAGTTACTGAAACCTTAACTGCAATTTTCCATAATGCAGTCTGTAGTAGAGCTATGTTGCAGCTATATTATGGTTGTAGCACGAATGTGTCGGTCCGACCAGAAAAGGACCACGATCCAACAGAATACCAGCTCAATGTTGTTGTGTTTCGTGTGGTAAGTATAGTGAACAGGCCCTTTTTACTAGATACTACACATTCCTTCTTAGTCCCCGGGTGATAACGCACCAGCATTTTTAGTCTATGGGCCACAGCATCCACTTACCAGAAGGTATAACATGTGCTCGCTTGTCTCCGTTATAATATATTAAAATGTATCATAAATTTCTCACAAACACAAGATCATGCGCTCAGTAATTTATTGATTACTGTTCTGAACGTGGCATTTATTTCGTATAATAAATTTAATGGCCAAAACATTTGTATAATAAAGCGTTATCAATAGTGTTGACTACACTAATTACGGTAGCGTGTGAATATTGTATAGAGCACCTGAATCATAAACAACATCTTTTTTTAACTTATAAGTTGTTGTACTGATTTGTAGTAGCAAGTGCTAACTTAATTACATTCCATTTTTTATAGTAATGATAATTGATCTATAATGACTTAAATTGAGTAAATACTGTCTTGAAAGAAGATTGTCGGCATCGCTACTCACTAATATTATATTAAAAATAATGTTAATATGTTGATATATATAAATTACGTGTCACGTTGTTTGTCCGCGATGGACTCCTAAACTACTTAACCGATTTTAATCAAAATTGCACACCGTGTGCAGTTTGGTCCAACTTGAGAGATAGCATAGTTTTTTTGTTATGAGTGAGCCACAATTTTTTTTTTGCTAATTTAAGGAATTTAATAGGACGTGACAAAGGGTCGTCGAAAAGGGCAGAACAACGTCCGCCTGGCGAGCTAGTCAACTGTAATTTGAAGATGTTGATTTGATGATGTTGATGTGTTACGTAGAACATTACGTTGAATGTTGGTGTGTTAAAATGTAGACGTGATCTTAATGTGATGTGTGACATAGAAGCGCCACGTTGGCGCCGTATTATTGCTGCACCACGAATGTGTGAGCTCAACCGGGGAAGGATCACGGTTTCACGAAACATCAGCTTTTATTTTTTGGATTTTGCATTCTTAACAAAAACAACGTAAGTCTATATGAATCATAGCTTTTATACGTGGTAGAGCCCTGATACACCTATATTATAGCACGAATAGGTCGGCAACCGAGGAAGGACCACGCTCTCACAGAATACAAGCGTAAAATGCAGCGTAACGCTGCTGTGTTTCGTATGGTAAGTGTAGAGAATCCGAGAAATTTTGACCGATGACGAGACCGATGCTTTTTGATTCGTAGTCGAGGATAGCCACTTACCATCATGTGGACTGTGTGCTCGTTTGTTGTCACACTAATCTTGTTAAAAAAATACAGCATCCACTTATCATTTCGTGTACTGTATGATCGTTTATCTCCCTGCCTTGTACAAATATTACACAAATCCAGGTTTTATCAGTTTTACTTTACTACTCCAATCGTCGGTTTCTATACTTACAAATCAATAAATTCATATTTATTGTTTTAAGGATGGTTTATAAATATTATATCTTTTACAGAAGTAAAGGTGAAACCTGAAGGTAAATGGATACTGTGGCTCATAGGCACCTACGTTTATGCTTGTTTCATTTAAGAATCAAAACCCCTGAGGACTGAGATGGAACGCCTAGTTACTAGTAAAAGGGTTTCACCTTGCGAAACAGCAGATATTCTGTGCGAGTGTCGTCCTTCCCCGGTCAAGAGGTTTCATTTACGCCGCAAGCACAGTGCGCTGCACCGTGGCTCTACAACCTAAAACACAGTCTCGACTGTCGTTGCACTTTGTTTGTATGTTACAAAACTTACAATAAATATATATCTTATTAAAATTGTAATAAAGTTTACATAAAATTGTTCCTAGTAATTATTAGAATATATTTTTATTCTTTGTTCGACTCGAATGTATGTTATCAGGATTTACCGCGACATAAAGTTACGCTGCACCGTGGCTCTACAACCTAAAACACAGTCTCGACTGTCGTTGCACTTTGTTTATATGTTACAAATTTTACAATAAATATATATCTTATTAAAATTGTAATAAAGTTTACATAAAATTGTTCCTAGTAATTATTAGAATATATTTTTATTCTCTGTTCGACTCGAATGTATGTTATCAGGATTTACCGCGACACAAAGTTACCGCTTTGAACTATGTACCTATTCTTGTAGCTCCCCTGAAATCGCTGACGTATGACAACAAATGCATGGTAATCTAACTTTTTCAATTTCATGTTGTACAAGCCTTACAATTTACATATCAAAACATTTTAATTATATGGATTATAATTTCTAATATTTCAAAAACATCATAATCAAAACCGTACATTTCTATCGTTACAAAAATGTAAAGTTTAAAACGACCTTGTGTTACCCTAAAAATCAATATAAATGGTAACCATGGGAGCACGGGACCGACTTTGTATTTGTTTTATATCTTATTGCTGAAACGACCTCGTGGACGAAGGTCAGATATAAGTACCTAGTTTGTTCAATCTGAGTCCGATTCCAATCGTAGCCAACATTTACAAAAAAAAATTCAATTGAATAGAGCAATTTATACCGATTTTATCGCGTTTAATTAACTTATTTTTTAATTCCCGACGTTTCGTGTGCTTTACAGTCTGCAGGAAAGTCTGCAGTCTGTAAACATGTTCAAGATTGTCGCCACCATTACATCAGATTTGATAAAGTATAAATGCTCCTAAAAGAATTAAAAAACACCCTAATTTTAATAGAAGAGATGGATGGGTGCTGCCATCTGCTTGGGATCCTATAATTAACAAAATCCAAACCCAAGCATACCACTGCAAGACTTGAAGATTCTTTAGCTCATTCTGCGTAGATAGAATCAAAAATTAATATTCAAAATCTGAAGGTAGCTGGGCACAATATAACATCGGTACGTCAAGCATCTCAGTCACCATGGGTACTGTAAAGCACGCGGAACGTCGGGAATTAAAAAATAAGCTAGTTGAACGCGATAAAATCCGTTTAAATAGTTTTATTCAATGTGTCGTGTTCGCGTAAATTTAAGAAATCATCATATCACAATTATTAATTTGTTTTTTTTTTTATAAAACTGAATTAAAGCGACAACTTATATGTATAGTTCACGTGATGGTAAATGGCTACTCTGTCCATGCATTTGTAAACAACTTCAAAGAACCTCCTCTGAACATTAAGACAAGATACCTCAAAGCCAGTAATTATACCGGCTCTCAATAACCTTCAGAAATAGGTAAGAGGGTGGCCTAGCTAACCATACTGACTCCTAGGCATAAGGGCATCCTACCGCCTAATAATATAAACTAGTAGTATTTTTTATAGAATAAGGGAGACTAACGAGCACACAGTCAACCTGATGGTAAGTGGATGCTGTAGCCCATAGACTACAGCACTAGATTTACATTTAACCTCGATTAAGAATCAACATGCAGATGCGTTGTCACCCCTGACGACTAAGAAGGAATTCTCGATTCCAGTAAAAAGGGTCTTAGGTTCTCTACACTTACCATATGAAATACAGCAGAATTAAGCCGCTATTTTATTTTATACGGTATTCTGTGAGAGCGTAGCCCTATGCCGGTTGAGCCGACCCATTCGTGCTACAACCATAATATAGCTGCAGCGTGACTCTACCACGTTTTAAATTCACTACTATTAAATTTATACTATACTATATTTAACAATATTTATATACAATACTAGCGATCCGCTCTGGCTTTGCACGGGTGATTGCTGGATCTCGACAACAGCGCCATCAAATGGATCCAAGTAAAGTTTTTAAACCATCCAGACACCCACTCAAATACTCACAAAAATTTCATCAAAATCGGTCAAGCCGTATTCGAGTTTTTTTAACGGACACCAATTGATTTTTATACTCGTATCTTAATAACAAAGCCGACAACCCTTGTAGGTCGTAAGTTGATACTCTTGTATTGATACACACTCTTGGGATAAACGCAATGTAGAACGACCCTTTACTAGTAAGAGCGATGACCTAAAAAAATATGTGAAAACAATGGATTCGAGTGAACCAGAATCGTTCACAATGGCAGCTACTGCGGCCAACCTCAATGGAGAGTAGCCATTTACACAAAACAGAATGTACGGCATGCACGAGTGTGTGTACGTGGTGCACTCTCTATTCCCTATAATTATAGACCTATGGAATAGCGTGACGTGACTGGAAAGAGATGAGGTGAAGGACCAACAGCTTTGCGTGCTTTGCAAAATACGTAAGGTGAAAAACCACCGATTTTCTGACTAGGAGCTGCAACAGAAAATTTCTTTAAAAATAAAAATATTTTACCCTGACTCGAGATTCAAACCCGTTATCATGAATATGCTGATGAGCATCTCCTGTTTCATTTATCTCTGTTGCCACTTACGAAACCCACGGAATAATGTTATGGGATAATGGATCTTACGCCGCTACTACACCACCTATTATGCTATAGCTAATAACACTTAATAAAATATCCCAAATCTCACTACACTTTTATTACTAAAACACCTCTAACTGTACACGTAATACAGGAAAAGCTTTTATAAAAGCTTATTTTCCCATGGTAGAGCTACGTTACGTATTGTGGCAGCAGCACGTGTTTTGACCTCTACGAATATACTGAACTTAAAATTTTATTTTTTTATATAGAATACGGGTAACAAGTGAGCACACAGCTCACCTGACGGTAAGTGGATACTGTGGTGTGGTCGGAAACCGGTAGTAAATCAAGAATAGATGTAGATGTCTATGGACTCCATAGACATCTACATCTATTCTTAATTAAGAATCCAAATGCAGATGCGTTATCACCTCTGAGGACTAAGATGGAATGTCTCCTATCCAGTAAAAAGGGTCTCCGGTCCTCTACTCTCACCATCATCATCATCATTACAGCCCTTCACAAGTCCACTGCTGGACATAGGCCTCCCCCAAGTAATGCCACAAAGCACGGTCCTGAGGCACCTGCATCCATCGACTTCCCGCATGTCTTACCAGGTCGTCACTCCATCTAGTGGGGGATCGCCTTACACTACGCCTTCCAGTACGAGGCTGCCACTCGAGAACCTTTCTTCCCCATCGGTTATCGGTTTTCCGAGATATATGGCCGGCACATTGCCACTTCAGCTTACTAATCCATACGAAACACTATTTTACGCTTGTATTCTGTGAGAGCGTGGTCCGCGGTCGGTCCGACCCTCTCGTGCCACAATCATAATATAGCTCTACCACATATAGACTAGAGAGAGAATCTTTGGAATTTTCATTACCTAATATGGTAAGACTAAACGCTAAGCTCTATATTAAATTTCATATTACATTAAGTGAAAAAGTAACGATATTTGGTTACGTTTACATTTATATAACTATGTATATTTTTTATTATATTTCTGCATTCAGTTATACTTAGCATGATTTCAGCATTCTAAAACTAAATAAATAAACGATGTTTGCATCGTCTCTGTCCCCAAAACACAAATTTAAAAAAAGTATATCAGCAAAGCTATTAACTCTACCAATTTTACAGTTAACCATTCTAAGCTTAGAATGGATAGCGATAGCATTCGAATAGCGGATTCGATCGCACGATCTTTTAATGTTGCTGTTCGTGGCCCTTAATTTTTAGACTTTAATTTGTTTTCATTATATTTAATGAATAAATTATGTATTTTTCTAAATTTCTTTTTTCTAGAACTGCTTTAAGTGATCAATATTATGGCTATCATCTTTAAATGACAAAAAGTGAGCAGAGCTAAAATAATATCATTTGAAGTAGTAGAAATGTGAGATACCAAATATTGTCTATCCCGAAAGTAATATAATATAAAATTAATATAAATCACACTTGATTATATTGAATAAACATTAAAAACATCCCCAATTACTTCGAAAAGTGGGATAAATGCGATAAAGGTCAAAGACTGTAGAGAAGAGAAGAGAAGGCTGCATCTGTTAAAAACTATTACCTGAAAATACTGTCGGTAAAATTATATAACAAGCTTTTGATTAAATACCGTTGCCTAGCAACATTGTCAACAATATACAACAAACATGTTCTTACTGTGCCTACTTATTGATATTTCTCATTTTTATAAGTGCATGTAAAAGAAAAGATTTCCTTAAATGTTTAATGTGGATGGTTATTTCAATACCGTCATAAAGAGTTAACATCTTTGTCTCTATAGAAATTGTGAAAATTAATTATTACGTCCAAAATGTTATAATTACTAACAAGTTTAATCATACATTGTGCATTTTTTATTTCAAAAGCAGGTTTAATATTACTTAGTCGAAACGCTTATTAAGGCCACTTGTGCATTACTCGGTAATATTACCGCCCGTAATTTTTATTTTTACGAGCCAATATAGCAGGCCTCTATTTTATATAGATGATCATGTATTGTTGTCTTTGTTGAATACTCAAAGATTGTTGTACACTACAATTTTACTGTCCGAGTTTTTCATTTCAAAATTCCGAACCTAGTTTGTCAGTAGTAACACTTCTTGCTTAAACATCTTAAACCTTAATTTTGTTATTTCGTTTTATTGTGCTATGAAATGTCTAATAAAATAAAATAGACTATAATTTATTTATTATAATAGATTATAATTTTTTCTGGTTCTTCTAATTTGACTTTATGTTTTTGTACGTTATGTTACGCGTTATATTCGTTAATTGTGAACCTATTGATGAATAGGAGATAAGTATTTTTAATGTAACTTTTTAGACGACATTCTGATATAAGTACCTTGAACTCACGATAATAATTAGTTATGGAAAGGATCAAAAAATTATTTTTTTAATATAAAGTTGATACATACTAAAAAGAATTAATTCTTCATTGTATGTTTAATGTATATTTAACAGTTATGTGGAAACTTTTTTTGTAGTTAGTTTTGAATGATTGAAACCAGATTTAACCCAAAAACCTGACACGGAGTTCGCAACATTGGGCTTCTGACATGATATCAAATAAAGCTCTGGCATGGCAGTATAATTTTACGAACGATAATTTCACTATCCGTAAAGTTCGTATAGTGTACCTACAATCGCGTTTTTACTGCCACTAGTATAACACACATTTGGGCGGGGCCACTGGCATTTGATATTCCGAACAGTAAAATTAACGAGTAGTGAACAAGTGCCTTTACACTTAACAGTCAACTAAATAATATGGATATACCTAATCACTACGTTTTAGACATACGTATGAAATACCTTATTTATGTGAGCACTTTAAATAGCGTAGTGAATATATTAAGGCCTATCTACGAGTAAATTAAACTTAAGTACAATAATTTTAAATGTGTTGAATTAAATTTTTTATACATTTAACGTAACAGCGAACACACACTATCAAGATGCATTAGATTAAAGTTCAATTACAGAAAACACAACAACAGCAAAGCGACAGAAATAATTAATAGCAAGGCTGTTTAACGCATTGGGTAATTTTCATAGAGGTGCATGGTACAAAATGAACTCTCCTTTGCGTATTCCAATTTTAAACATCGGGTTACCGCGCTCTGTTTAATCGCAGACGGTCGAAGTCGAATCAGACAACGTGCGAATGCACCCGAAGCCGAACGCCACACACCGTGTTCGGTGCCGGATCGGTTCTCGATTCTCGTCCCGCTCCCGCCAGTTAGGAGGTGACCGCGGGCGGGGCGGCGCGTGCGGTGCGCGCCTCGCGTTTGCATTGTTTTGGCTCTAAATGTATATGCGATTGTTTAATTCCATCCGACTACAATCGATACGACATTGATGCAAAACTGCATGGCCTACAGCATTACACTCTCTATTATTTTAGTTGCGTATTATGTTATGACAATAATGTGTTTTATCTGCACGTATGCTAGTGAGTACATGAGAAGGTGATTTATTGACAAGTGAAACTTTTGAGTGGTTCATTCATCTTCGTTCATCTCTTGTGTGTCCCGTCTATGTTTTATCACCAAACTGCAAACGTGCAAGTGATCTCCGTTGTAAAGGAAAACATGCAAATCAATAATCGAGTGGATGCCCAGCTGCTAGTAACCGAGAGCTTTTACTGTGAAGTTTATTACACGGTTGCATATTGATTGGTTCTTTACTGGTATCACTGGTAATACTCAATAACGGTAAGTGTAAATACTTTAAAATAAACATAGAACTGATATTATTTTATCATTACAAATTTAATGATAGTAATTTAATTTTGTGATGAACTTATTCCTGATATCGTTAAATGAATTTCATGGTAAGTATTAAAAAAAGTACACGGATCACACAGAGCTTCTAATTACCTCCTTACTTATTCCAAAGCATTCCCGCATTCTTGTAGTCTAGAGTATGTATTAGGTAAAGAGATTTTTCAATAAGGTTCCTAACAAATAAAGGTACATAATTATAAAACTTCTCCATCGTAAACAGTAAACTAAATACGCTTATGTGATAATAATAAATGATAAGAAAAAAACACGGTTTCCTTATATCTTATAAGTACAAGATAATTCGTTATACATAGGGAAAATGTAACAAAACAATGAAAACACGCTCTAATAGAAATTATCTAATAGTAATATCGATCACAACGCAAAGAAAGATCGAGATATAGGGCTAAAATGAAGCGCGATATTCCTGTCTTTATTAACAATGCCATTTTCTCTTAAAGAAGAATGCTTCATGCTTCATCACAATCACTTTGAAAGTCGTGTGTATATAATGCAGCAGAAATCATGATCATAAAAGAAAAGTCTGCATCAATAAAAAAATGCGTGACCTTTACGAAAGCCCATCTCAGTTTTTCCTTTTAAATCGATACAAAACAGTACTCTGTTTACAGTATTATTAACTGTATGTATGACCATTTTAAAACTAATTTACTAGTTATAAAGTCCATAATATTCAAAAAACACAAGCACAGGCACAATTTTTTTTTTGAAACAGAAACAGAAACTTTTTTATTCAATGTAGATTATAAACAATACTTATTGAAAGTCAATTTTTTCATGAACCACTGGTTCGCAAAAAAACTTCTGTCCTTGGAAGAACCAGCAAGAAACCCAGCGGGACTAGGTTTTTTTTTTCAAATAATAGCTTACAATCATATTTACAAGTAAATCAATGTTTACAAGTGAAAAGCGATCACCCTTCCCAGGGGTTATTATCATCCATATATATATATATATATATATACATCCATACATCCATAAAACATAAATTGAGCATCGAAGTACGGTATGTACCAATAAAATATGTATTTTAAGTATGGGTCAATATAATCTGGTTCAAAGTCAATAATGTTATTATAAACAAATTGTAGTTGTTATATTAAGCGATGACACACGTCCGTCGTTATGTGTTGTTACTGGAGTGTGGTACACTGTAATTCCAAGAACTCTCTGCAAAGAGTAGGTAAAAGTTAATAACTATAACATCTTAGAATTGTTTCAATTTGAGACTTTATCTACAAATTCTTCTTTGTGGTGGAGCCGTGGTGCAGCTATATTGTGGTTGCAGCACGAATGGATCGGCTCGACCGGGGTAGGACCACGCTCTCAAAGAATACCAGCGTAAAATAACAGCTTAATGCTGCTTTTTTTCGTAAGGTGAGTGTAGAGAACCAAAGACCCATTTTATTGGAAACGAGGCATTCCATCTCAGTCCTCAGGACTGGCAACGCGTCTGCATTTTGATTCTTAATTGAAGATAAATGTAGATGTCTATGGGCCACGGCATCCACTTACATTATCAGGTTGACTGTGTGCTCGTTTGTCTCCCTTATTATATAAAAAAATCAATAATAACAACGATAAAAAATAATTCAATTTCATATCTATTTGAATTTTATTTAAGAGTTGATTAATATTAAATGAACGCTCAGGAGCGTCTATTGAAACGATATTTTCATTATTACGTTTCATGTTCTTTATTAAATTTAGGTACTTAGTTCTGCTCCTACATTCAAAATATATTTTGTTTATTATCGTATATTATTAAAATAAACGAGGCTTTATTTTATGTACTCTGTTATTTGACCATATCTACTTCTATTATTTTATACAGCTATATATAGTAAAAATAAGAAAACATTGTCAAAAACAATACAATTAGGTTTATTTTCTTTGAAGTTTTATAGCTATACATATAAACAATATTGGAGTTTCTGCCTGCAATATGGACTTAGTTGGCTTCTATTATGTTCAAGGAGTTACAATTGTTTGTCAGAGTATTTAGTCTGTCTGACCAAGCTAATTTTCGATTGTAATAATACGTCACAACAATCAGAGCGCAATGCCAGAATCGCAATCTATGTGTTCGTGAAGTCGAGATTTCTTTTAATATTGGATCTAGGCTCCATTATATCTGAAAAACATGGACATTAAAATAAACAGAAAAGTGATAAAATTAATAGTCTTTAAGTAAATTAAACCTAGGAGACATCCTATCCTACCCGGTGAAGGCGAGGTATATAAATAGCATCAACATTCTTTCAATAATGCACACTTATTTAATTTAAACCCACCTATATTTTGGTATATTTATGCTAACATTATTATTTGCTTCATGAATTACATTTAAAATTCACATAATTTAATGCCTTTTAGCCAACACACTATTGTTTCAAATCTGAGATTCAATTTTGCTGATGTCATCTCATTTCTTTGGAATAACATAATATTGCGTATCAGTCTACTATTGTTGCCGCCTACCTGTTCGACCTTACGGTTGGGATTCAATTTCATCTGGAACAATGGAACTGGAACCGAGACTTACGACTCAGTACAGTACAATGTACAACGATATTGGCCTTTGATACTACTTATGGCCTTTTGAAGCTACTAATAATGCAAAACAACGTTTACCGTTCATATTAATATGATATTAACTTAATGAGCGTTACAAGTTTTTAATAAAAGATTTTTATTTATTCCTCTTATGTTGAAATCCGTCTAATTACATAATGAGCTATTTCTCTGCCCCTATACAATATTATTGAACCAACACCATATTATGCAATACCAACTCTTTTCTTTAAAACTTTGACTTTTTAGTTAAGTTTATTGTCTAGCAGTAGGCTACACTTCTCAGTTAGCCTTTAATATTAGTTTTTGTAAAGCAAGTCAGAAAAAAAGCGCTCCCGAAATGATATATCCGCGTCCGCTTGCTTAATGGTTAGTGATACGCAAATATGTACTACAAAAATATAAATCTTTCCTCCATATAAAAAAGTCCAGGCGATACCATATGCCTATTTCTTATATATAAGCCGCAATAAGGTATTTATTGACAAAAAATATTGAAAACTAAAAACGTGATTTATGAGCGTTATTATTAGGCATGAGATATTAATCTTTACGGACAAAAGTTACTTAATCATCAAGACAATTTTATGAAGATAAACTTTGCATTATAGCATGTTATTTGGACGCATAGTTTAAGAGATAATGAAAAATTAAAGTAATTCTACACTCGGCTCAGCGCGTGAACGACGCATAAATCCAAAGCCCTAGCCCGGAGACCCGAGAGAACCCAGCAGTGGACGCTGGTCTGTGAGCTGTGAGCGAGGTGTCATGTCATGTCACGCCGCTCAGACCCGTGACATACGCGGACAAAACCGCGGGGCATAGCTAGTATCATTTATTTGCGCAAGAGACGTTGGAGGATCGCAATGTGATATTTGTGTTGACAAAACTTAAATATCGACGTATTAAAAGATCTTATATTTATTACTCAAAATGGATATCATTCTTGTTCATTGCTCAGATTTAGTTTTTTGGGTACCAAAATCAAAAAATAACTAAGGAAATATGTACTAAGTGTTACCGCACTAACTTGGGTCACCAATAATTCCAATCTTGTCTGGCATGGGTAGTGAATATTAGAGTTATTTTATTATATTCGTGTTCATCGTTTTCCTCGTTGGAAGAGTCCTTATAAGGTGTTTATTTGTTTTTATTTTGTGTTGCTGCCGTTTATTTTTAATATTTTTCGGTTTTTTTTAGAGATTTATTTAAAATTGATTATAAATTATTACTTTGCTTAAGCATGTTGCACCAACTATAATTAGGGCGGCGCATTTTGTTACTTTTTTAATTACTTGTGCTAATTAATAAATAAGTATATCACCGCTAATTGTAGACAAATCCACGTTTTATGGGTAAATTTGCAATACAACAACGAATTATAAAGATATTGCGACGTACAAATAATTTCCATAACGTTATAATAACTACGAATCCTATAAAATTTCCCAAAACATGTGTTATAATCGATGACTTAAACTTCATGTAGGTAATACAAGGTGGGATAAATCTCAAAGCGCAGTTGCGAAGCACACCTGACCGCGTCGAGGAGAGAAGGCAACCAGTTTCGCCACCTGGTCCTTTTACGCATACACAACTGAGTCACAGAATAAATATATGGCTGAATCCTGACTAAAATATATTTTTACAAGGCAACATTACACTTTAAAAAATAAATCGTGAGAAAAATAGCGAAATATCCCCTATTAGTTCTTATGTTAATAATTACGTATAGCGACATTTATTTTGCGCGATCTAATAATTTTCCAAGCATGTAATCATGGCTTAATAGAAGTGTTCAGTAATAAATGATGTTTTAACATTCTCTTCGTTCTATTATTAAATAGCGGGCAATACACTTTCTATGGTATCTTAACAATGCGAAAAGGTATAGATGACTTAATATTAAATTGTGTGAAAGTTGTTGATGATGCAATGAATTTTTGCTCTAAAAAAATTTTCTTTCTACAAGGAGTACTAACAGTTTTTCAATTAATTGTTCGGACATTAAAATTTACACAAATTTTGACATTTTAAAAGTAAAAATAAAAAGCTAATATTGCAAAGATCATTCCTAATACTAAAACACTAAATATTTCTATTTTTTTGTTGTTGTACAAAATACTGAATACATCCCACCCGTGATTTGAATCGTTTAAAGTTACTGTTGTGTGGTCGGACATTCCAATGATATCCGTGATTCATCATCCCTTTATGCCTAACGATGTATTTAAGGTTGAAGTTAAAACGGGAATCATTTAACATGGAACGAAAATACGTATATAATTCATTGTATATATTCAAATTAAATTAAATAAATATTAACTTAGCTCATTCTAATGTTATCAAGTTGTTATTTTAGGCTATTACAATATCCAGTACTGTAATTTATAGTAAAATGGTTACTTTATTATTTTAGACATGCTATAAAAGTAAAAATCTGCCAACATTCCACATTGCCAAGTCTGTAGTCGCTATTTGTGGTCGACCGGTTGAGCCAGTCGATCGTTTTGTCCCATCCCTGAACGTTTTGTTCGTGATAAACGACCACAACTGTGTCCATGGAACGACCTTATTCAATAGAACAGGTTCATTCTCTTCAAGGATTCTCTTCTCTTTTGGTGCTAACAAGATTATAATCGTTTTAACTACATATAAGAAAAGTAGCGAAGAACATATTTATATATTGTGATAACACATACTTTTATAGGTTTAGGACGTATTAGGTTAAACTGCATACATATTTGTTCTGGTTATTAAATTACAATAAATATGGTCGCTTCTGATCGTTGATTGCTAATATAAAATTATTCGTAAAAAAATCAACTTCGCCATATAAAGCACATAAATCACAAATTATAATATAAAAATATTTTTAAGTATTGATAGTTTTGGCGTACAATTATCTTGCATTTACAGCTTGCGTTTGTTTTGCAATTCATACATGACATTAACGTTCGACCGAGAGGTCAATCGACGGATTCAACTCGGCTGGGCAGCGTTCGAGAAATTTCGACACATCTTCTCGTCAGGTATACCTCAATCTCTGAAAACTAGATTGTACAACCAGTGCGTGTTGCCAGTGATGACTTACGAATCTGAGACGTGGGCCTTCACTGCTGGCCGTATGGACGCTCAAGGTCGCTCAGCGAACTATGGAGAGGGCTATGCTCGGAGTTTCTCTGCGTGAGACTCAGAAATGAGGATATCCGCAGTAAAATCAGAGTGACCGACATAGACCAACGAAATAGTAAGCTGAAGTGGCAATGCGCCGGCCATATAGCTCGAAGAACCGATAACCGATGGGGAAGAAAGGTTCTCGAGTGGCAGCCTCGTACCGGTAGGCGTAGTGTAGGGCGACCCCCCACTAGATGGAGTGACGATCTGGTAAGATATGCAGGAAGTCGATGGATGCAGGTGGCTCAGGACCGTGCTTTGTGGCATTACTTGGGGGAGGCCTATGTTCAGCAGTGGACTTGTGAAGGGCTGTAATGATGATGATGATGATGATTAACGTTAAGTCTAGGTTAGCCTAAATTCACTTTTTTAAAATTAAATTTACAATATGATCTCTTAAATTTACGCGAATAGTTATTACAGTTTAAATGAAACTAATTTTACGAACTTTACCGCGTTTAATTTCGCCAGTAAATTTTACGGCATCATCGGGCGGATATGGGAAGGAATATTTTTTATACCGCCACTAAGAAGGCAGCTATACATACTAATGAATTTCAAGTGTCTATCTGTAATATCTAAATAATTGTATTATAATGAGTTGGGTAATTGCACGCCATTATATATATATATATATATATATATATATATATATATATATATATATATATATATATATAACCATTTTAAAAATTGTCTGCCTGTCCACTCTAATCTTGGGAGTGGATGAACCGATTGTAATGAAACTCACGAACAGATTTAAAACAATGTCACGAAGTGCGAAGAGATGTTGCATCTCTTTGCGTATTTTATCGCATCTATCACGGGGAGTGCTCTGAGGAATTGTTCGGATTAATCCCAGCCGCCAAATTTCGTGAACGCACTACACGGCAAACGTCCCGATACCATCCACACCATCTGGATGCTTGACGGTCCACCACTGTACGTTTCACAAGGAGTTTTCTTCCACGTTTTCTTCCGCAATTCTCCTGGTGTTGCGGTTGATCGTGGGCGGCGGTAGTCACTTAACATCAGGTGAGCCGCATGCTCGTTTGCCCCCTCTTCTATAAAAAAAAAGTCAGGAGCGATCTAGGCTGTATTTTAATCTGAAAATCGTGGAAATTTCTTTTAAAAACGAAAGCTTTATAAAATAAAGTGTCTTTGATTATCTTAAATCTTGATATTGCTACATAAGTAGCTCCTACCTAGGCAAAGCCATGTGGATTTTTTAAATAAAATAAGGGTGACAAATGAGCACCTAGTCCTCCTGATGGCAAATGGATGCTTGGCCCATAGACATCCTTATTTAACCTCGATTAAGAATCAAAATGCAGATGCTTTGTCTCCCCTTTAAACTAAAACGAAGTGCCCTGTTTTCAGTAAAAAAGGTTCTTTACACTCACCATACGAAACACAGCGGCATAAGCTGCTATTTTGCGCTGGCATTATATGAAAGCGTGGTCCTATCTCGGTTGAGCCGACCCATTCGTGCTACAACCATAATATAGCTGCAGAGTGGCTCTACCACGTAAAATGTTTGCTAATAAATAATATGAACATGAACATGGATGGATTTTTGCTAACAGTTTACAAGATACATGAAGAATTAACTTCTAAGTATGTTCTTGTATGTCTGAAGTAGTAATCCTTAATCCCATTAAAACTAATTGCCCTGGTTTAAGTAAGCATACTACGACTAAGTGCTTATTTGGCCTCTTCCATTTAACGTTTAATTTAATTATAAAAATTAAAAAAAAAAAAGAAAAATAAGGGAGTGTAATACTTTCTTACGTTTTATCCAAAATAATATTTTTTATATTTTACAAGTGATCCGCCTCCGCTTCACCTACTGAGTCCAAGTACAGCTAAGAACCGTCCAGGTGAGCCCATAAGTACCTATAAAAATTTCATCGATTGTCAAGCCGTTCAGGAGGAGAAGAATTACGAACACACGCATTTAGGAATTTTATATATGTAAAGACAAAATCTTCGTATTTTTTTAATGATTTGTCATAACCGTTTTTAATTTTGTTTCTTAGTATTCTCATTTTGAAGAACACACATATATACGTATAAGATCTAAAACAATAATCTTCGGTATCATTAAATCTTTATGGCCTTCCTTTCTACTTAATACTTAACTATATTTTGTTTAGTTATTAAAACGTCTGAAGTAAGCACAAAATTCAATATTAAAAATAATATGGAAAAAATACATATTAACATTGAACAAAATTAACTTGCAAATCGGTGCCCATGTGTCATTGTTGCCATATGAATAACTTTTATTCCAGACTCAATTTACGATGTGACAAATATGGAAACTCCGTTTTCGTAAAACAGGTATTCTAACCATATAAAACGATACTTAAAATTTCTTTCAATGAATATGCATTAATTGAAGTATTCAATATCAGCTTTTATGAGGTCTAAAGTTTAATAGTAAGGTACGTGAGGGTAATACGATCCTTAAGCTTAACCTTAAGCTTTGCCTCCCTATAAAACCAAAACTAGGAGGACAGCGACAAAAACACAAAGTTGTGTTCTATAACTAATATATTAAGAAAAAATAGGAAACAAGCTTTGGCAATAATTAGGAACACTTCGAAAAATCTACCAAAAAAATTTACTACACTACACCATACTAAAATCGACTAAAATATTTACTATAATGTAAACTCACAAAATTTCGTCGATAAAGCATCGCCCTTTTGACCTTTTAATGTTTGATTGACCAATGTAGAGCTATCGTATCACAAAGCCATCTATGCAAACACGGCTGTAATTTTTGAGTTACAAGAAGGTGACCATACGAACCGTATGACCATATATATCAAAAAATTCCATTAAAACCACTATCATTAAAAAAAAGGCAAATATCTAACTAAGAAATATGATTTGCTTGTTAAATAGTGTAGCTCGCATCATTTGAAATGAGGCAAACAGTAATGTCGCGATATTTCCATCCCTCTCAAAGGTACAAAAGAGTTATTTCTGCTGAACAAAAGAAATATGGCACGCGACAATTGCTGGCTTTTAGCATTTACGATCGCGAAATTGGCTCGCGATGACTTCTTTGACATTCTAGGATTTGCTATGCAAAATTTCGCAGTTCACACTTTTAAAAAATTATACTTCCTTATTCTTATTTAATAAACATAGAGATAAAAATATTATTTATTTTAAAAAAAACGCCTGTTAGTCATAAAAATGTCAATGTTTTACTAATTTTAAATGTATGCAATTACTATCAGGAATTATTGAAGCCTTAGTATTAAGTTATATTTCACAATTTATTAATTTTGTGCTGTAATTATTTTTATTAGATTATACACAATATTGTTATATTGACATCTTATTGCTGACATTGTAAAAAACTAAGAATTGATAATTGTTAATCGTGCTGTTTCTATGCCGATACCAGTGAGACATGTAAATGATCCTAAAAGTTATAATGCAACAACTTATTGTACCATGTCTCTGAAATAAATAAATAAAAATAAAAATAAGTAACAGAACTGAGCCTTTATTTTGGACTAGATGTTCCCGCGACTTCACCCGCGTGTAATTTAGGTTTTTAAATACTTACTTACTTATCTTCACGCACAATCCCTAACGGGGTAGCCAGAGAGAACAGATCGCCAAGTGTCACGATCCTTACATACCTCTTTCGCTTCTTTCATGTTCATTAACTTCTTCATACATGCACGTCTAGGTATCCGAGTACTCTTGACCTTCCCCTCTTCGAGTAATTTGCTCACATGGTCTTCGAAAGTTAGTCTCGGTCTACCTCGACACCTTTTAATATTTACTTTCGCGCTATATTTTTTCTTCACCATTCGGTCTTCACTCATTCGCTCAACGTGCCCAAACAATCAGAGTAAATAAATACTAAGTACCGTATATACTTTCATATGCATTTAGTAGAAGGCGATCATTTTGACATAACAAACAGACACTTCAATTTTATTTATTTGTATAGATGGATTTTAAGTACAGATAATTTGTCATACATAAGAACAATGGAATACTTACCTCTTTACAATTAAAATAGTTTTCCGATTTTCGTTAATTACCCTATGATACAGAGGAGTATTAGGCGCTGTCCTATTGCCATCGCTCGCGCGATGATGCGATGCGATTTCATCGGCCGATGAATCCACGACGACGTTCAATAGGACATGCCGCAGATATTATGAGTATGTTTAGACGTACGGTCGCACGATCATTTTCGTCGGACGCAACGCATGATCGGGCGACCGATAGCAGTAGGACAGCGGCCTATGTTTTATTAAGCTATTATTTTAAAATAATGTGATCTTTCCCGGATCAAGGCTACCTAGTCTTGCTGCAACGTACGAGTAGCTCTATCACATGGCTAACAATTCATAAAACATTTAACGTTAATAAACTGCTACGGATTGACTCACCCAATTCTATTTAATAGAGTCAATGAACATTAATAACGGAACGTAAATTTTGTACTATCAAATAACACACTACAATCTTATTAACACAAATGATATCAAAATATTTAGATGTTGATTTCTTATATTTACGCGAACACTACACATGATTAAAACTACTTTTACGAATTTTATCGCGTTTATTTTTACTTTTAATTACTTTTATTTTTAATTCCCGACGTTTCGGGTGCTTTCCAGCACCCATGGTCACGGGGGACTGAGATGACTGACGTCCCGATGTCATTGTTAAACCCGGAGTACCTTCAGCTTTTTTAATTATTGTTTATGGTCCGATCTATGCAAAATGAACTGATTATGTCCTGAGGTCTTGCAGTGGTATGCTTGGGTTTAGTTTTAATTTTATTGATTATAGGATCCCAAGCAGGTGGTAGTACCCAGCCTCCTTCTCACAGGGAAGGGAAGTCTGCAGTGTGATCATATCCTAGACGGCCCCAACCATTACATCAGATTTGATAGACCACAAATCCTCGCGAAAGAACACCGATTCCTACCAAGGATGATACGTGAGGCTATTGAAATTGAAAAACATCCTAATTTCAATAGAGAAGGAGGCTGGGTACTACCACCTGCTTGGGATCCTATAATCAATAAAATTAAAACTAAACCCAAGCATACCACTGCAAGACCTCAGAACATAATCAGTTCATTTTGCATAGATCGGACCATAAACAATAATTAAAAAAGCTGAAGGTACTCCGGGTTTAACAATGACATCGGGACGTCAGTCATCTCAGTCCCCCGTGACCATGGGTGCTGGAAAGCGCCCGAAACGTCGGGAATTAAAAATAAAAGTAATTAAAAGTAAAAATAAACGCGATAAAATCCGTAAAAGTAGTTTTAATCATATTTAGATGTGTTCATCATCGTTAGCTTTGTTAAATCTTTTTTTTTACTAGAATCATTCAGTCGTCCTGATGATAGGTGAATGCTTCTACACAGATACTTCACACATGTATCCTCGATTAAGCATCAAAATGTAGATGCGATGCCATACCCGAGGACTAACTGTACTATAGTCACAATACAGCTGCAGCCATAGAATACTATAATACAAACTGGAACGGGGGAGTGGGCGGAGCCCGTGTAGCTACTAAAATGTCACTAACATGTCAATTCACACGTATAACTGTCAACACGAGATGTGTTTTGACGTTACAATCGTTTTTCGAATTTCACATGCAAATTATTTAGAAAATGACAAATTGCACACTAATTACAAATAAATATGTATTAAAATTTAAACGATTTTTTAATGATGATCTTGAACATTAAGCAAAAGACTAAAATGTTTAAATTTACTCAGACTGTCAACACAGCGAATCGGGTTTGTAGTAGTGATAATACAACGTACACAGAGTACTTGACGTAATTGCTTATATGTGTGCTCCCGGCGACGCCGACCCTCGTACAAAATAATGTTGACAGCCATTCTATTGTGTATTATAGTATTCTATGGCTGCAGCCGACCTCTTTCACGTAGAAGAACGATAATATATTTTTGTTAGGGTTGAGTATTCTTTAACCCTTTACCTATTCTTTTTCTATTTTTTCCTTTTTTCTCTACTTTACCAAGAATTTGTAAATTCAAGTTCATGGATGCAGTATGTGGCTCAGGGTTGTTGCGTTACTTGGAGGAGGTCTATATGTTCAGAAGTGAATTTACGATGGGCTGTAATTATGATAATGAGGACGATAATTCACGATGATTCTGTTATTTTAAAATATGAAATTTGTATTTTTCCTATGTTCAACAATGGACCTTTATGAGCTAATGATAAACACGAGACGAGAAGCTATCAGATTTTAAATAATACGTACACATATTGTAAGACAAACAATACTGTGCTGTAATTTAAATATTAAAATTCATAAAGTTTTAATTAAAAAAATGTCCTCAAAATTTTTAAATATTTAAAAATTTTACTTATAAGTACCGTATATACTTTCATTTTTTTATAGTATAAGGGTGACAAACGAGCACACAGTCCACCTGATGGTAAGTAGATGGTGTTGCCCATAGACATCTACATTTAACCTTAAATAAGAATCAATATGCAGATGCGTTGTCACCCCTGAGGACTAAGATGGAATGCACCGATTCCAATAAAACGGGTCTCATATGTATTAATAAAATTAAAAAAAAACTGTTATTTTTACACTTCAATTTTAATTATTTGTGTTGATATAAATAGCACACGTAGAATATTTAAGCGAAACCAAAAATATAATATCAAAACATATCTGAGTAACTCTCAATTTGAATGGAAGAAATTTCTATTGTTACGTTTAAAAGTTATTGATCTCAATGAGGTACTTACTCGTAGATAAGGGTGGAGACAGTCTCCCGTTCCAAAATACCGCTGATACTTCCTTTTATAAATATTGCAGTAATACTGTCCAGCTAAGAGCTGAGTATGCTTACTGGGTACGTAAGGTACATTCAATGTTAATTTAAATAACCGAGTAAACTTAGTTATTATAACCTAGACCATGACTTTTTTTTTTTTTTTATAGGATAGGGTGACAAACGAGCACACAGTCCACCTGATGGTAAGTGGTTGCTGTGGCCCATAGACATCCACATCTATCCTCGGTTACGAATCAAAATGCAAATGCGTTGTCACCCGTGAGGACTAAGATGGAATGCCTCGTTTCCAGTAAAAAGGGTCTCCGGTTCTCTACACTCACCATACGAAATACAGCAGCATTAAGCTACTATTTCACGCTGGTATTCTGTGAGAGCGTGGTCCTTCCCCGGTCGAGCCGACCCATTCGTGCTACAACTATACTACTAATATAACTGCAGCATGGCTCTACCACGTATAAAATGACTGCTTTATCTCTAATCTTTTGAGCTTTTTTAAATCTCTTTTTGTATATAACTGTTGTAGAGCTCGAGCTTCACCTTGTTGGTGTTTACGCTCTTTGGTTTTTTTTTTATAGGATTAGATGACAAACGAGCACACAGTCCACCTGATGGTAAGTGGTTGCTGTGGCCCATAGACATCTACATCTATCCTCGATTATGAATCAAAAGGCAGATGCGTTGTCATCCGTGAGGACTTAGGTGGAATGCTTCGTTTCCAGTAAAAAGGGTATCCAGTTCTCTACACTCACCATACGAAACACAGTAGCATTAAGCTACTATTTGACGCTGGTATTCTGTGAGAGCGTGGTCCTTCTTTGTTTGAGCCGACCCATGCGTGCTACAACTATACTACTAATAATGTAACTGCAGCATGGCTCTGCTAGATTCAAAATATAAAGTGCATAACATGTTATAGATTTGTAACATATCCAAAACGCTTCAGTCCAATGCACTGAGGGGTGTGTATTGTATATTCCATGTCGTTATTTAACAACAAGAAACAAGAGTCAGTGGGCTTTTGTTAAACTAAGACACTGCAATTTTAAATCTAGGGCTTCATTACTACCACCTACCACTTAACACCAACCACCAAGGGAGATTGTAATTAAGCACTGACATAGAGCAAGTTACGAAAATAGAGTTAGGTACACATACGAGTGTACATTGCGTATGTTGCGCTGTTAATTAAGATCTCGAAATAAATTGTTCTTATCTTTTGGCTCTTTATTTAAAGGAAAACTTTGTAACTGTGTGACTTAAATTTAGTAGCTCCCTCAATGCAAGAATTTGACACCACACGCAAACTATAAACAAAAATAGAACTCCATCTCTGATCTTTAAAAATAATTTAGATTTGAGAATTTGATAAATCGGATAGTTCTTAATGTTCGGTGCCAAATTCAGCATTAGAGAACTCATAGAATCACCACGGTATCTGTCTGAATTTTTTTACAGAGACCAAGAGTAAAATCTAATTACTCTTAAGTGTTCCATACAATAAATTTACATACACATTCATATAAATTTGGTGTGATTATATGCCCAAAATTACAGATAAATATGTATTTATTAATTACGAATAAAGTCGATAGCTCGATTAATTCGATATTGAAATTCGCCTTACTTCCATTCATATTCCGACACGGGGTTAGGGGACAATGTCTTATTCACCGATTCACCGATTTCAAATAATTTCAAATATGTTTTCTTCAAGATGCCTTAACGTTTAAGTCTATATATATCTGAGGTGTTCTTAAATATCTTAATTGGTTAGTACGATTTTATTTACCTGATTTTATTCAGTACCGGCCAGAAGAAATTGAAGTACGTTAAAAGATTTAGGCGGCTGTTAGATATGTTTTGTAATCCATTTGCTGATCTAGCTGCAGAATTAAATTTTAATTTATCTTGATTTATGTATGTCTTGCTTTGTGTTGTTTTAATTACACTTAATATGCACATAATATATTCGACAGACGCTTTTTGGATATTAAAACAAAAAGACGACAAATATTGTCTTTTTCGAATTACGACATCAGTAATGAATCACTTTTAATGTTTAAAAATTTCTATAAGAAATTTAAAACACATTAAATACTTTAGTTATTTAATGTAGAATCTAGATATGATGATAATTTCTTTCCGCTTTATATGAAGCATGTTTCGTTTGAAATTGAGGGTTATTCTGTTTAAATTCGTTTCAGGATACGATAAGTCGAGAGATATTTTCATTGTTCTTAGTGCGCTTTTTTTTGGAAATTTCTATTAAAAGATAATCAACGTAAAACGGAGTGATTTTAATATTTTTTATTTTTATAGAATTAGCGTGACCAACGAGCGCACAGTCCATCTAATGGTAAGTGGGTACTGTGACTCATATCATATACATATACTTACTACATTTACCCTCGATTAAGAATCAAGATGCAGAATACGTTGTCACCTTTGAGGGCTAAGATGAAATACCTCGTATCCAGTAAAAAGGGTTTCCGGTTCTTTACGCTCACCTTATGAAACACAGTAACATTAAGCAGATATTTTACGCTGGTATTCTGTGAGAGCGTGGTCCTTCTCTGCTACAACCGACACATTCTCTTTGACATTAAAGTGTGATTCTCCTTTTCTATGGTAAACGTATCTATAAGTGGTCAGACATCGGCTATTTAAATAAAGGGAACAATAAGTGAATGCCCTTATCACTTTTAAATACAGTCTCTCTTAATTAGGCTGCCAGTCACGTCGAGTTAGATAGACGTATTAATAAATAGTCAAAACGGCGTGGGACTCGGTCGTTCACTGGTGTAGGCGCAGCTTTTTAAAGATATCTGATAGACATACTCCTTTAATAGCAGCTCCATATAACTTATATATTCTATTACAGCAAAAACATACAAAAAATCTAGTGTAATATATTATGTTATGGTGTTATTTTACGATATTTGATTTTGTTAGCCTAACTCGACACTTTAAACTGTCGCGTATGCAATATGCAAAGAAGGTAAGGTAATATTAAAAAAATATTCTTCATCACCAATGTCAATGCCACAAAACCTCCTCTTTAGCAACCCGCATCTATCCACTTTCTCCAGTTTTACCAGATCGTCACTTTATCTAGTGGGGTGCTGCTACCAGATCGTCACTTTATCTAGTGGGGTGCTGCTCTACACTTTTTGTTTTTTATGGTTAGTGAGAAGAACCGGAGACCATTTTTACTGGTACGCTGCTAAATAGTACAAAATCGCCTCTCATTATATATATATATATATATATATATATATATATATATATATATATATATATATATATATATATATATATATATATATATTTCTTCTTATGAAACCAACTTTTAAAGTAACGTCCGTTAAGAACGGTATGAGTTAATTATTATTCAACAGCGACTGTCACGTTCTAGTTTTGTGACTAACGCGACAAGACTCCATTATTTGGCCATTTAATAGTAAGATAGAAGAAATGTACAATGCTGGCGTTTCTTTCATTTATCATATTCTATCAAAAGTTCTTTACTAAATATAGGTCTCCTCCATAGATGAACTCATTGACTCATATTTTATTCCATAATTGACTCAATTAGTTGAAGCAAACCCGCCTAGGGTTGGCATCCGCAGGTTTTCATCTACTGTTCCATTTCCTTTCTTCGCTCTTTACATCAAACACAGAATAATATAGGGTTGTGAATTCTTATTGGGATCTAGGCGATAACTTAACAATAACGTAACGATGACGTATAACAAACGTAATTATTTAGGTTCCTGATCGATATAATTTCATACTCACGTGTTACTCATTCTCACACAAAATCTATTACGGATTTAATTACCTTGATGCCGTTGTTCCGCACTGCAGAAAACCGCATTCACATACGTCACGGTATCAATTGCTTATAAAATATAAACGCGTATTTACATAAAACCGACTAACATAAAAAATAAACGCTTGTTTGTTTAGCACTTTAAAATCTTAGTCTTCTTTCTTCAAATTACAAGAAATTACATATTCAATCTTCGGAAGGTCACTATTCAGAAGAACGCAAGATAATAATAAGCCACAAATAGTAAAAAGATATATAATTATAACATTGAACATGTTGGCAATCCGGTTGGAAACCGTTTTTCTTTTGCCAACCATCTCTTGGTTTGTTATATATATATATATATATATATATATATATATATATATATATATATATATATATATATATATATATATGTATATATATATATATATATATATATATATATATATATATATATATATATATATATATATGGGGTAGTGAATATTCTTCCACAGACAGTAGGTACATGGTCGACGGAATAAGATTAATTTTAATAAAATGCTTCCTTTTCGATAACCGGGTGCTTTTAATCACTCGCGTTTAATGTCCTCAAAAGAAGCAATAGGTCTTGAATCTTGCGAGAGAACGGCAGCAATAGAGTGCTCTATAACATCAGTCTCAAGTGTAAATGTTCAATTATCATTGATAGCAATAGGTGAAGATTTGTCTTCTTCTTGCTTTTTTTCACAAAGTGATAATTCTCAGATTTAACTGAAATTTTGGTATCTAACTAAAGTAATAGGCGAACATTCTTAATACGTCATGAGGTGCAGGCAATTTCATTAAGGGTTTACTACGGTCATTGTTAGGCTTAAATATGCTACATCTGAGAATATTTATGATAGACCGCCAAAATTTACATTTATCTTTATTAAGAGTCAATTCATACTTCTTTATCGCCTTTAGAAGCTTATTCAATTGTCAGCTTCCTCCTGAGTTTTACCACACATGGTAATATCATTAAGATAGGCGAAAGTTGATTCCTTTTTTTCTATCCTGATTGCTCAGTCAATCGTTCTTTAAAAACTTGAAACAACATTGATAACTCCGAAAGGTATACGTCTAAATTGTCACAAGTTTCTATAGTATAATTTCCTATCTTACATAAAAATCACGTTGGATTTTAGCCATGCAAGTAAAAAGTAAAGAAGTCTGACAAGAACACCCAGCGTTGTTTCTACGTTAGCTTTCACCCGTGGGAGAAACATTAATATAGGATAAGGTATGTCACGATTTCTCTTAGTTTTATCTAACAAATTCAAAATTAGCTAGCTGTCTTAAAACTTTAAAAGGCAGTAAAGTTATATATGTGAATAGTAAATACAGTGATGAATACAGTGTGATATTATAGTCATGTTATGGCCTTTTTAGACTATCAAAAATGTATCTAAAATGAAATAATGAAAATAAATTTTAGTTGCCAGTCACGTGTCAAGGATCCGCATCTGAACGAGGGGTTATTGATCTAGTAATTTTAAAAGGTTTCCTCGTTTATTGTCTTATAAACGACAGCCCGCATTACGGAGGATACTAAACGTGCCCAAGTGGCGGCGGTTCACGTCTAACAGCGCGCCTTCCGCCTTCTCCGTTCCCGCGTATATTTTCAAGCTGATAAAGATTCAATTGTGAAAGCTGTATTTCACAATTGAATCTGAACTTGAACAGTCCAATACAATATGTGCGCATTATGTCACAGTGTACATTATTTACTCTGTTTTATATTATTTTCTTACTCCATGATCTACGACACGAATAGAGTACACCAATGTATTTTATTAAGACACAACTTTTTCTTACTTAATTATCACATAAATCACAATTTTTTGTAGCAGTTACAATAAATAGGAAATTATATTCTACTTGTATTTTAGAGAACGGGTTACTCCACAGATTTGGCATACGACTCGAAATTAATTGGGCCAAGTAAATATATTTATAAGTTTATAACCGGTTATAAATATCTCATGACCCGATATGACAAAAGTTTAAAATGTGTGTGTATTACTAACGATTATATGAGCACAATATCTTACAAACTATAATATCTAAATATAAAAAAAGAAAACGGCACCTGACCTATAGTCGCGTGATTCATGAATATTTTTGTCTCATTATACATCTATTTTAGATCATATTTTTAACAACTTTTTGAATGAAAGTTATATATGTGTTTGTGTGTAATTTTGTTTTCAAATAAAAATAAATGTAAAGTAAAAATATCGTGAAGAATGAAGCCGAGACGAGGGTAGATATTTATAATTTCACACCCACTACACATCGCTACGCCATGCGTTCTCATGAAGCAGGAATTTTCTATTTGAGAGCTTTACGAGCGACATGCCGTTGTGGAATTTCAACATTATGTCTTTACGTCGAATTGTGAAAAACCCTTGAAGACCTCTAATAACAAGCTAACAATTGTTTCTCGGCAAGTCTTTAGCCAATCTAGTCGTATTTTATAAACGAATTTAACGGTAAAATTCTACTTATAGACTATAATATATGTTATGTACTCAAAAATAATATAATATCACATAAGAAAAAGGCATCTAAGCCCTCCTATATTTATCACTGACGCTGATAACTTGATCTGGTCATTGTGTATTCATTTAATGAGACAAACTAATAAACGAAAATATTTTATTACGAAAGTAGTGAGTTTCCTCTGTTAGTAAATATGAATTTAGTAATTGTAGCTATAAATTAAGTAGCTACAACATACAAATAAAAGGTTATTGAAAGCACACGAGTTTATTTTCTATCAGTACTCTTACATTATCGCTTAATAAAACTCTTCCGATTTCATTGTGACTCCAACGAATTTACTTATATATTTTGGAAGGCTTTTGAATAAAACTGGCATGTGCCTACTTTATAAAATAAGAAGATATTAACGAAAAAAGTCTGTTGCTGAAAAACTGCGATGACAAAACGTCCGATAGGCATTACACGCTTAATGTATAGTTAATTAGTATAAGTTGCTTCGCGTAGCCATCAATGTTGTCATATCTTCAAATCACATAATGCCGTAAGATTACATACCTTTGTTCATGGAAGACATTGTCTCCACGCAACAATTACATCGGTCACGTTGTTCTTTAGATCGTTGGCACGCGGTAGTTCGTGGCATGTGATTATTCAGAGTTATGTCATGTTAGTTTTTCATACTCTCAGATGGAAAGTGAATGTAAAAAGAAACCATTAATAAAATAACATGCTCTTTTGATATCCTTCTTTGATAGATAGGTAATTATTGCACACACTACAAGAGAATTTAAATAAGAAATACAAAATGTTAAAAGGTAGAATTGTATTATCGTTAAAAGCGACATATTCCTGTCAACCTTTTTACTGGTTCACCTCAATTTAGTAAGTAATTAACCTTAAAATTAGGTGAACTGCGTGCTCGTTTGTCTTATGTTTCGTTATCGTTGCTTATTTCATAAAAGATAAGGTCGACTCACTATCACTACAATTTGGAGTTTGTAATTGTCCAGGTAAATAAACGATGTAGTTGCGGTGTAAGAATATGCATTACACCACCGTCCCGTGGGTGTCGTTTTTTTTTTTATAGAAGAGGGGGCAAACGAGCATGCGGCTCACCTGATGTTAAGTGACTACCGCCGCCCATGATCAACCGCAACACCAGGAGAATTGCGGGTGCGTTGCCGGCCCTTTAGAAAGGAGTAAGCTCTTTTCTTGAAGGTCCCCAGGTCGTATCGGTCCGGAAAAATCGCCGGTGGTAAACTATTCCACAGAGAGGTTGTACGTGGAAGAAAACTCCTTGTGAAACGTACAGTGGTGGACCGCCAAGCATCCAGATGGTGTGGATGGTATCGGGACGTTTGCCGTGTAGTGCGTTCACGAAATTTGGCGGCTGGGATTAATCCGAACAATTCCTCAGAGCACTCCCCGTGATAGATGCGATAAAATACGCAAAGAGATGCAACATCTCTTCGCAGCGCCAGTGAATCGAGCCGATCGGAAAGCACTCGGTCGTCGACGATTCGAGCCGCTCTGCGCTGGATGCGGTCAAGTGGAAGGAGCTGGTACTGGGGAGCCCCAGTCCAGAGATGGGAACAGTATTCCATGTGCGGCCGAACCTGCGCCTTGTAAAGTTGCAGGCGGTGTGCCGGCATGAAATACTGTCCCGCTCTGCTGAGCACGCCAAGCTGTCGTAAGAGGCTGAAGAAACTGAAACAGGGGAGGGGTAGTTTCGTCTTCCTGATAACAACTTAAAATATTAAAAAAAACTGCGGTTGCCAACGCGCTTGTCAAGCGTGGCAACTAAGGCAAAATTCTCCCTATGAGGCAATCTTTGGAGGAGGATGGTTTTTGGTGGACCGTTATACGCTGTAATAGATGATTAGATGAAATAAAAGATAACAAGTGGCGCACCTTGGGTGAGGCGTACGTTCAGCAGTGGACAGCCGCAGGCTGATGATGTTGGGAAAATGATGAGAAAACGAAAAATTATGAAGCCTATAAGAGACTACTAAAGATCTTTCGTTCGTCGTTTATCGGTCGGTCGTCGGTTGCTTTCACCTTTACGAGGGCTTTCGACTACGACATCACATTTGATGTCTTTGCAGATATTGGAAAGACCCGTATTTAAAATAATAAAACATATCTAATGAAATATTATTTTTTCTAAGAACAGTAAAGTTGTATTTAATTACCAATCAAATTAGTACAAGTTATATAGTAGCATAGCATGAGGCAGAATTAGTGTTTAAAAAATATCCATTAAAAAATTATGAAGAGGTTCAAAGGACCCCGCGAGTTTTTGTACGTAGTAGAGTGAGGCTGCAGCTATGTTATGGTAGCACGAGTGGGTCGCCTCGACCGGGGAAGGACCACGCTCTCGCAGAATACCAGCGTAAAATAGTAGCTTAATACCGCTGTGATTCGTATGGTGAGTGTAGAGATTCGGAGACCCTTTTTTAGTGGAAACAAGACATTCCATCTTAGTCCTCAGAGGTAACAACGCGTCTACGTTTTGATTCTTAATCGAGGATAAATGTCTATGGGCCACAGCATCCACTTACCATCAGGTGGACTGTGCGCTCTTTCGTCACCCCTATTCTTTTAAAAAACCCCTTTAATGGAAAATAAAGATATCATTACTTGAGTATTCTCCAAAGGCTCCTTGAGATAGTTTATTGGAGTCACTGAAAGGAACGGCAACAAGCGACGGGGACTTAAATATATCTGTGAAATATTTTATTGCTTTCCAACGAAAATAGCCTTTTTACGACAAGCTTAAAGAAGTGATATCAGGAAAAACTTTCCGCTCCCGTACATTTAAGTGATCGTTACCAGATATAATGTAAGATATAAAATTATAATAAAATAAGTATTATATGCTATTAAACTAGTTTGTAACATTTGTAAACTTACAAAAATGTTTTTTTTTTAAATAATTTCTAGAGTTATCTACAAAAAATAAAAAATGTAAACCGACATTATTAGTAAGGGTTCAACTGTTCTTCTTCTTCTTGAGCTCAAGGTATTAACTCTATTATTACTTACTTTGCTTACTTTGTTCATTTCAGCGTAACACAATAGTTTACGAGAATGTGCGTTGCCCGCGAAATTCAAAAAGTCACCTTACTTTTTGAACACACCTCGTATAATTTCTTAGATCAAGAATGGTATCGCTTCATTCTTAACTAAAGGCAAAAATCTCCCAAGTTTAAACTGTGGCGGGGGCATATATAAGCACAAACGAGAATGATTATAACAACATGGATAAAAAGATGTAAAATCGTGGTTAAATTAGTGAGCAAATATTTGCTATTATCTTAATATCGGTCGCATTGTTTTTTCTAAGAACTATAGTTTTATTATTTCATAGATACCTCAATTTACAGCCAATTTTTTAACTCTTGCTTTATGAACATTCATTATATGCTTATATGTTGTTCTCGAGTGGCAGCCTCGTAGCGGTAGGCGTAGTGTAGGGCGATCCCCCACTAGATGGTGGATGGATTTCTTAATCGAGGATAAATGTAAATGTTTACAGGCCACAGCGTCCACTTACCATCAGATGATGCTGAGTGCGCGTTCGTTACCCTTATTATATTTTAAAACATCTAAAAAGTGTATCCCGTTTTCTTCACTCACTATATGAAACACATTACATTACAATATTTAAGTTTGTATTCTGTGAGACCGTAGTCCTTCCCCAGTCGAAGAGGCGACCATTCGAACTACAACAAAAATATAGCTGCACCGTGACCCACGTTAAAAATGTAGCTCGTATAGAACTGACAACATTTAAAAACTCGTGTGGCGGCCTTGTTCCGGAAGGCACGTTGTAAAACGATTCACTACTAGATAGAATAATGATATATAAGTGGTGGAGTCCACGCTGTCGGTATATCATAGCATAACACACTCGCAATCAAGGAAAGATGTAGATGTGTATATGCTGCGACAAAACTCGAGATACCATCCATACTGTCTGGATGACTGGCGGTCCACCACTGTACGATTTAAAAGAAGTTTTTTTCCTCGCACAACTTTCTTGTGAAATCGACTACCACCAGAAATTTTTCCGGATCCGTACAGCTTAGGGACCTTCAAGAAAAGAGCTTACTCCTTTTTTAAAGGCCGGCAACGCATTTGCAATTCCTCTCCGGCGGTAATCACTTACTAATTTAGACTATGTTCACCCTTACACTTACACCCTTACACAACGTTGGTAACCCTACGTTTTGTAAGAAAAATAAAATATATCAAAGTTGGAGAACAAAAACAAACAGCATTTTAGAAAATAAACAGTATTCTATTTTTAACTTCCCGCTTTGAAAGTAAAAATTTTCAAAAGTAGGAAGATGTATATTTCGGTCCGATTTTGAGAAATCGAGCTTTCATCGATCTGTCTCTCTCTCTAGTATGTATGTTAATAAAATTATGTCGTCGATATCTTTAGAACGAATCAACCGATCGAGATGGGCGTTGTTCATTGAGACTTAGAGCTCCGTCGTCGAGAAGTCCGTCGGTTGAGCAGTTTCAAAATTTAAAAAAAAAAATTAAATTGATTTTCGAGCGATGCGTTCGAAAATAAGCGGCAAGTTCCAGGGATGGCCTCATGTTCAACCGTTTTTTTTTAAGTTCTAATAACATATTTTTGGAGCTTCTTCCACAATTTAACATTTATAATTTAAACATACAGCTATCATTTTTCAAAGTATTCGTAAAGCCTTGTCACAATTTAAGTCAAAATATATAATAGAAGCTATATTTCGTATTTACGGCTCCGTATTCTTGCAAATATAAAAACAGTATATTTTTATCGTTGCTTTATAATCTATAGAAGAAAAAAGGTTTGATGAGACTTGCAGAAAATTTGTAGGAGCAAGACTAACTATCGTTCTTAAAATATTATGTCGATTATTTTGTAAGGATCTAAAAAAGCCAACAATGCCTAAGGAAAGCTTTATTTCTAACTTTTGGTTATTCATAATATTTTTGTTGAATACGTTTCAAACAAAGTAAGTACTTCCACACCGAAATCGCTTTCCTGTTAATCCCCTGTTGCCAGGCGCAAGCGGGATTTACATATCTCGTGACCTATTTTCCAGAGCAGACTCATATTTCATGCCTTCACTAGAAATATTTCGTAAAGCTTATATTAAATGTAAACAACGTTAATTTGTAAAGTGTTCTGCATTTTAAATACGATATAATTATATCTGACATTGGGATATCATCATACATAATATATAGTATACATAATATGTAGTTTTGGCCATGGTGACGAGTCATGTGGCCGAAACACAATATTTAAATAAAAATATATCTGTGCCATCATAGCGTAATTTTCTCCTTATCAAATCTCTCAATTAGTTATTAAGTATTGAAATATTTTTTAAACGACGTCATGAAATTTATTCGAATGGAGGAAAATAACCCTTTGACTCCAATTTGCTGCTCCAATTTAATTTATATTTTATTTTTATGATATTGTATCCTATAGTGCTCAAAAGTTCTTTTATTAAATAAAGTTCAATTCAGTTTTAAGGTGCTTAACGACGCGCGTAACAATATTTTGAGGCTAAGCAAATGTAAGTAAAAGTACTCAAGCAGAACAAAGCAAATTACTGTCGGGCTGCGAAAAACAAATAGACTTAGAGGCTCTATAAACTTAAGTGTTTTATGTTCCTAACTTAATGAGATTTTCCCGAGAATTTTACCAAATAACAAACGATTTCGATCGTTAATACCTTTAATGTTATCCGCTCAAACATTAACTGCTGGTCGGTGATGTTTGTTCTGCCATGAATTTCATGTACATGTAATCTATTTTTGTGTATTAAAAAAGCCATATTACAGACCTACCCTTAAAATTTCTATTTGACTTGTAGAGAGCTATTAACTTTCATATTCATATAAAAACCTTATTGTACAAACATTGGCTACAAGAATGATTTGTTTATTATCTTGTTAGTAGACCTTGAAATCCATACCGTATTTCTTTTCGTTGGTGTCGTAAGGGACGGCTATGGGAATTACCTAAAAATACATCGGCTTCCAAAAGATGGCGATATAAGATTCATGTTTATGCCAGACGTCTTGAATAAAATTATCTTAAATATATGTTTTTTGTAACTATATTTATTTATTTAATATTCTTTATTGAACGAAATACAAAAATTACGGATTACATATACAAAAGAAGTTTATTATTTACTAATATAATTATAATATATATAATACATTATTTATAACTTTATTTATAACATTTATGATTGGTTTTAGTAAATTTACAACAACGAATGTTATAAAATCTGAATACTAATGTAAATGGGGAAGAACTGAGCCCTGTTGATCTTCTGTTTTTCTTAACATCACTCTCGACGAAAAGCTTCAGTGGGGCCTCCATATATCTAAACTAGCAAGCAGACTAAGCTTTGCAGCTTATGCTGTAAAAAAGATTAGAGATCTCACCAGTGATGAGACAGCAAAATTAGTTTAATTCAGTTATTTCCATAGCAATATTGTCTTATGCGATTTTGCTAAGCGGAAATTCTGCTGATTTAGAAACTATTTTTGATTTGCAGAAGAGAGCCATAAGAGCTATTGACAACCTAAGACCGAGAGAGTCTTAAAGAATAATTTAAAGAAATAAATATATTAACTTTGGCCTATCAATATATTTACGAAAATTTAATGTATGTTCACAAAAACAAAGGTAGTTTTTGTAAAAAACATTGATATATCCACTGTAAACAATAGGAACAAACACAAGCTGGTGCTACCAGTTTCTCGACTCCACAGTCAGTAATTCATTCTTGGGGCAATGTATACGCTATTACAAGAAGGTCCCAGAAAATATACAAGGTCTCTCTATTACCAAGTTTATATATTTAATTAAACAAAAACTGTACAAAAGGGGTTATTATAATATAAATTAATACATAGTTGATAATAACCCCCGGGAATGAGGTGGTCACTTCCAAGCTGTTTCTAGAATAAATTCTGTTCATAATGTAATATTCCAACGTAGTAGAGCCATGCTGCAGTTATATTAGTAGTATAGTTGTAGCACGAATGGATCAGCTCGACCGGGGAAGGACCACGCTCTCACAAAATACCAGCGTCAAATAGTACCTTAATGCTGTTGTGTTTCGTATGGTGAGTATAAAGAACCGGAGACCCTTTTTACTGGAAACGAGGCAATTTATCCTCACGGGTGTCAATGCATTTGCATTTTGATCCGTAATCGAGGATATAAGTAGACGACTATGGGCCACAGCAACCACCGGACTAGACTGTGTGCTCGTTTGTCACCCTATCCTATAAAAAAATCATTTAAAAAAAATCCAAGCTGAAGTTCGTGCTGGTTCTTCCCAGGACACTTACATGTTTGAATGAAAAAATATTCTATTCTAGTCTAGTTTCATGAGTATTTTCGTATTAAGGTAAAACGGGTGAAAACGGCTATATAATAACTCTTTACATCTGGAATATACAAAATAATTATAGCACCCCATCGAAAGCTGTAACATTTTCCAGTCACTTCTTAAAGTTGTGTCTTGCGATATAAATAAATATGTATAATTTAAATATAAAAATTAATGTATAGTGGCGGCTTAAATGTATCTATCATTCATCACATAGGTTTCGTAAGAGATAACAATAGAAAATGCATCAGGAGATAGGCAGCTTACTCAAAATAACTGAAAATAATGAAAACTGCAGTTGCTAACCCGTTCGCCAAGCGTGGCAATTATGGCAAGTAACCTATTGAGGTAACCTATAAAGGGGATATAGTAACTCAGCTCAAATTCTAATTTCGCTCCCACTTCCCCGCGTGTCGTATGCTATGTACCGACATGTTTGTAATCACTAATATTATAGTTAGTTCAGTCAGTATGCAAAGTTTCATGATCTAATTTAAAGTATTTTATGAATAACAGCGGTTTATTGTTCAGTTTGGAGGTAACTTTGGATGAAATTTTACAGAATCGTGTTTTCGTCTAACATAAGTACTTAACATTAATCCTCAGCTTTACAATATATTTATTTCAAAATTAATGCTGCAATATTTTCGGCATAACGAAGGATCTTGCTAAGCCATTTGAGGTAGTAATTTTAATATTTCCCCTTAACTAACCTAGTGAGGAGACATATGTTCACAAGTAGACTTTCGGTAGGCTATAATGAATAAATTAATGAATATTGCAACCTACTAATGTGTGACATTGGCATTTAAACTAATTTACTGCAATAGAAACACAATCTATGTACCTAAAAATAAATCTATTTGTGACCTCGTCAACCGTCAGCATGACGTCCTTCGTCGATCCACAGCGGTGCAGTATCACTTCACGCTTTTACGCCCTTAAATATTTCCAGGTTTATACATTTGAGGAAATAAACGTAACGCAGTACAATAACAATGTGAGGTAAACAAAGCGCGCCGGAACGACGCTCCAATTACTCTGTACACACGCCACTTGTAATTCCACTAGGTATGGATTTGGTCAATGTCTAAATGGAAACAATGTATTAAAGCGAAATTGTAGCCCTAGAAATGTAGTTGTTTTCGCATTGAGCCATGGTAGTCGTGTAGTGTAGTGTAGTAGATATTCTAATACCACGTATCATCCCGTGGGTGTCGAAAGAGGCGAAGGAGGAAAGTGGAACAGGAGATTGGCAACAACATCTTTTTATAAAAACTTCGGTTGCCAACCGATGACTACTATAGCAAATAAGCATAGACCACTATAACACCTGTGGTCTATTTATAGGCTGAAAGGAAAAAAATGAAGATTCGTGATAAATCGACTTGAGCGCTAGTCCTATAATTTACAGTAAGCGAACAACTCAGATTCGATCCCCGCAGGCACCAACGAAATTGTGTATTTGCAATTTTAAGATCTGATTTACTACGTCCTCGTGAAATAAAACAGGAAAGCAACATGTCTGATCAATAAAACATTTCGAGGACATGAACGTGACCAGACAAATTGCTGCCAGAAATATGAGGAAAACTGAGCCCAACCGTGGGACGAATATAGGCTCTTACTTTAGTAGGTGTATAAAACAGCGAAACTAAAAATTAAGACATTTAACAATAAAGGCTGTCATATAATCGTAATTCTGATTTTCTAAGTTTTACAGCTGTTTTACGATAAATTTCGAAGCTAAAATTATAAATTAATCAACTAATATATAAATATTTTTTTTATGTTAAAGACTTCAACAATTTGTTTTGTTTAATCAGAATGTCTAGTTTTACATTTTCTAATTTACATAAATAGCTGTTTCCATTTGAATTCAAACTAAACTACTTCGTAAACATTTCAACCTCCGAGGAACTAATACCTACGTAAAAACAATCCGATTAGTTAAAAGAACAAATCAAAGTTGAAATGTCAACCCATAGGTCGTTTTAGTACTTCTCCACAAGGAGCTTGTATAACACAAAACAAAGGAAGAGCGTAAGTGTCAGATATAGAGTCAGCTATATAACCGTGTGTTATAGGATGCGAGAATAATATAGTGCTCCGCCATGGATGGTATCGTCGCTTCCGGACTCGGTCGTCCGCTTAGCGTGATGGGCGGGAAACCGGAAGCAAGGCACGTGCGCCGTCATGCGAGAGTCTGCCAGTCGACGGTAATTAGTTACGATTTTATCAAACCCAGGAAGAGAGAAATAGCACGCACGCGTTTCGTATTCATTTTGTATATTAGCGACTACATTTGTGGTCTTCGTGAAATCTACTTGTACCGTACGTACTTTTAATCTTTAAGGAAAGTAAGATTTAAAATGTATTTATTTTCATCGGAGACATATAGCTTTCATTATTACATATAAGTTTAATTTTTATACAATTATTAAATACAACAAGTTGTTGCGTTTCTCATTAAAATTTAATGGGTACTTTATTATATCATAATTCATAACATTTTGGTGAAATGTAATATAATGAATCATAGTAAAATAACCATTTCCTTCGTCTGCAGCCTATTTTAGTCCACTGTTGTATAAAGGTAAAAGGTACAAAATTACCCAATTGCCACCCATTTATTCCCTTTTCCCACCACGCTTGGTAGTAGGAGTTGATGCTCTCCCGAAGATAATATTTATTTTATTTTAGATTTGATCAATTCTAATCGGTATTATTTAACTATAAAACCCAAAAATAATATGTTTATTAGTAATGAGTATAAAGGAAATAGCTAAAGATTTATGTGATATTACTTGCCTATTTCCACGATATTAAGAGATACTGATTCATGATATTTTTAACTGACATATTACAAACATTTTCCAAACAAAGCTTTGTGAGGGTTGGCAACTCTGGCAGAATGTTTCATTGATAACATTTTAATAAATGTTTCCGAATTTTTTTAAATTTGCTCTTTTCGTACATTTTGTCATCTACGTAATATTTACATTATTATGATTTTTCTTTTGAAACATTGTTTTATACAACAAATGTATGCTAGGAACTAAAAACATACACAAAAAATTATTCACAATACGGATTCATCCAGGACTAAATGATTGCTTTCCTTACATAAGGAATTATGTAAAAAAAAAGTTAAAAAAGTAAGAAATAAATCATGCTCACTTTACAGAATGTAACATTATCTTGTGCAAACTACAGGCATAATTAAGTTGTTACTCTTTATTAAAACAACACGCATAAATCAATTTACCATTTTTTTTATAAACTCCCATCTCAAAATGAATGTTTCAGCAATAAATATTCCACGACAGATACGCCTATATATGATGTACATGTGTACAAAAGATTTACGTTGATCCCTTGCCAATTTTTAATACATCTGTCTGACTGTGTCAGACGTTCGATTGCCGTACCCTGTGTGCCTCAATGCCCCGACGCTGATTGATCTCGTTAAGCACGGCGGAGATAGATGTCGGTTTAGTCCGAACCCTGTCAAAGGATTGCGAGATTTATTGAATTTATAATGCTTCAGTAACTACCCTTCACTAGGAATTATTAGATGTTTGCGTAACAAATTTGTGAAATGAAAAATATTTTAACACATTTCAAACGATCTCTCGTTCAGATGGTAAGATAACATAAAATTAAAGAAAAATTAACCCTTTTGACTGTCACTCTGGATGGACTATCTGAAATATTAAAGAAAAGTCATGAACGTAACATCGTTATAGGTGCGGGATGTGTCAGAATTATTCTAACGAGATGCTAGAGTTTCAACCTCAGCTCCTCCAAAGCGAGTTATGCTTTTAAGATGTGCCGCAGTAAGCCTACTGTCGCCATCGACCTATATTACTAGCATAGAGTAAGTAACGTTACAGCCTTCTCATTTCTGAGAGGGTTTTAGGGCAAGGAAGTGTCCGCCGCGCTGCCCCAATGCGTGTTGACGAACTTCGCATGTCTTCGAAAAATTTTTTTCTTATTTCTCAGACATGCAGTTTTCTTGACGATGTTTTCCTTCACCGCCGAGCACGTGGTAAATCAGCACTTAAAATTGCAATTAATAATTTCATTAGTGCCAGCGCGGATCGAACCCGGGTTACTCGCGTTCTGTTATATTTACAGCGAGCGTTAACCATCTGAGCTAGTAGTAATACCTTCATGACTGCCGCAGATTGCATTCCACACTAAACATTCCAGTCCTTTTCTTCAAGAAATTAGTATCAGAGCATCAGGGCGTTTTTTATCAATTCGACCAAGACCTGGTAGCTCTAGGAAATCGAAATTAATTTTTACAGTAATAAGATTTAGGCGAATCATTTCATTAAGGGGACTATGATGAGGTAATCTACCGCCACATTTTATACAGGTAGAAGCGTGTTTACCATCCGAAAATTGGGACTGGCCCCCGTGATAGAAAATTCAGTCTGATGGACATTATTATTACGTATTTGTCAAGGCAACAAGAGGTACTAACATGTGCTACGAGTAAGTTAGTTATCCAATGCAATAATCTCTAAGGTAAACAGTGATGCAGTGTTCGAGGCATGAACAGCCACAAGAGCTCCAGAATTTGAACACAAGAGATGCGACTTAATGTTACAATAATCTAAATTACCTTGAAGACTCTTAGTTGTCAAGTGTACCTACAGCGTAACATACGATATGAACGGTCCAGGTAACACCTTATAGTTAACAGGAAGGTCACAATGATCGAAATTGGGTAAGATAAACACAGGAAATAGAAACCTAAGTGAAAACTATACTAGTCTAGACTCCACTGAATATAATTATAAATATGAATACTAAATCTTGAAACATTTCCCGGTGAACACAAACTTTCCGACTGCACTCTCAACTCATACGTATGACTTCATCCCATTTCAAACTTAACCTCTTGGAATAGTAGGTATTGCGTGAATTACGAAGTTCCTGATTATTTTTGACAACGTATAATATTTTTTACTAAAATATTTTTCTTCATTAAATTTCGTTTCAAGCATTTAAAGTCAAAGATATTTTCTGTCATTTATTGACTGTTATTTTTTTATAATGCAATTAGTTTTTAAGCTATTGCATAGCTTCTATCGCGGGCCTTGAGCGCGGGGACCGAATCCAGAAATTCCGTAACGAAAAAAACCTCACGCTCCCCACTCCGACGGCCACGGAGGTGTGGCGTTGAAAGCCGTGCATCGTCTAACGTCGTTTCAGTTCGGCAGACTTCGGCACTCGGCAGACTTCGGCACGGTGTTTGTGTGCGTGCGACTAGTCGTATGCGTGTACACTAGCTGCTAACAGAATGATAAAAATTCCTGAATAACCTACATGTATTGTAAGATATTAAAAATATTTTTAACAATATTAACTTCTCATTTATACAATAAGAGAAAAAAAATTGTTTTCTTATCGGTCACCACGCTCAAAAAGTGTAACTTGATTTAATATCAAAGACTTAACTGCATAAATAAAATAAATAATTAATTATAATTGCATAAGTTGATAAAAAATGCTGTGCAATAGCTTTACCGCGGCAGTCCCCGAGTGCCACACGTCTTTTTTTTGTTTTGCTTTCCATCCATTTCAGCCTCCAAAATTTTACTGATGAACTATAACTGATGACTTACCTACGTACGTCTTAGCAATTAAACGGTAGGAGTAAATTTAACCGTGAAAATTAATAAGTAAAATTTTATGAAAGAGAGGGTGATTAGATTACAAACACTCTTCGTAGCAACCGACATACTCGTATAGATTTTCGGTAATTAGTCGATATGTTTACATTGTTACCCTTAACTCGTTGCTTCCGGTAATGGGATCTACTAATCGTTTTATGAAAAAAAGCAATAAACAAAAAATAAAAGGAAACTCTTGTTTATTTTTATTTTTCTTGTTATAATGGCGTACTCATGTAAGCTCACAAACAGCCGTTTTAATGTCGTATCTTTTTCATTTTATTAATTATAAAATATAATGAATGCGGATTATATAACCATCTTCTTAATTAACAGTGCTGTAGTGGTGGTGGTAATTAAAGTTGTAGTCACGTCAGTAGTATTATGCTTGTAGCAAAAATGGGTTTTCTAGACCGGAGAAGGAATACGCACTTACAGAGTAGTGGTGACTTAGAGATGTACTAATGAATGTGGGCACTCAAAAATGAGGTATAATATTTGACAGATTTCATAGCGGGTAAGTTTGTTCAGAAAATGTAACGGTTAAATATTCCTTTATGTACCGTTAGTTATATTTTATATTAATTAGATTTAAAATAAATAAACCAAACCACAGATATCAATAAGGGAAAAAAACTTAAAACAGGTAACGTTAATGTGCAAGCCCCTTAAGAATTTTTTATGTATTAATACTCTAGTCTAACTTGTCAGTTAAATGATATTGTGTAACAGAAAACTTCACCTCATTGTCAAATTGCGACATCTGGTGAGCGGAAGAATATTAGCTCTCATTAAAGCAGCCGCTGTAAACAAAGTGGTTGATAGATTAAGCTGATTTTGGATATTAAGGTCAGATCTAACAAGTTACTTTTTTCAATCATAACTACGGCCTTTGTAGCAATTACTTCTTAATAGAAGGTTTTAAAACACAATTATTTTCGAATAATAATTTTATTAGTTTTTTTGTTCCAGGGCCAGCAAACGCTTTTACGCCTTATATAAGCAATATTTCAATTTATCAGAGAATTTAAAGACAATATTTATACACGTTATATGAACTAATCGTTTTCAGAGTCATTTATCTTTAATCAGATTATATGACTCGATAACCACATTAATATTCAAGCCACATGAAAATTATTGTACAAAAGCGTTCGAACAGTTTTGTAATTAATTAAATTATATTCATATGATACCAGATATAGATCGTTTAATTTAAAACTGCACGCGCTTCCCTTGTATTTTTTACTTTTATTATATCAAGTAAGTAATAATATTTTTTACTTTTATTATAAATAAAAATTATAATAAATAAAAATTGTTTTACAGTAAAAAGATCACGCAGATTAATATTTTATGATAATACGGTGAAATTGACAAACTCTACGTGGTACAGCCATGCTGCAACTATATTATGTAGCATGAGTATGACCGCTCGACTGGAGTAGGACCACGCTCTCACTGAAAACCAGCCTAGAATTGCAGCTTGATTCTGCTATGTTTCGTATGGTGAATGTAAAGAACTGGAGAGTGGAGACCCATTTTACTGGAAACGAGACGTTCCATCTTAGTCCACAGGGATGATAACGCATTTGGAATTTGGTTATTAATCGAGGGTGTTCTTAATCGAAAATAAAATGTAGATAGATGTCTGTAGGCCACAGTATTGCTTTCAAAAGTCGATTAATATGTATTTTTTTTTTGTTTCAGGATGGAATAGCGTTAACTGGTAAGTACTCTTACAAGCCATTGAAATTTATTTCTAAATTACCTCCTGCCCGTGTGAAAATAATATCTTTTTGGCGGCTATTTTCATAGTTATTTATAAATAAATATATAAACAAACTTGTCATTAATACAACTTTCTTTTAATACAAATTTTCAATTTACCAAATCGCATCCAAATGTGTAAGCTATTTATGTGCAATTGAGTAAATAACTGCCGTTGCCAATCCGTCTTCCAGGTGTGGGATCAATGGCAAATAACGCTAATGATATAATCTATAGGGAGGCATATATTTAGCAGTGGACTTGCACTTTTTAATGACATTAACGAAATTCCTAACAAGCTAACATTAAACCGCAAATCACCTGAAGTAAGGCGGCGCTGAATGGGAAATCAGCACTAAAAATTGCAATCAACAATTTCACTGGTGCCGGCGGGGGTCGAACCCTGGTTATTCGATTTTGATTTTCCAAATGTCTTCAGCTCAATAGCCTAGTGGCTAAAAATTTGCTTACGGTACTGCAAGCCCGCAAACTCGTATCCCACACGGAGAAAGGGTTTGTGATTTGTATGGCCTACAAATAATATACGTATATATATATATATATATATATATATATATATATATATATATATATATATATATATATATATATATATATATATATAAACGGTAAACAGAACTAAACAGTAAAATTAAAAATAGAAAATCATAAACCGCAGATCTGCCTGCGATGTAACAGACAGTATGCGAATTGGCCCATATTTCGCACCAATGAGCTGTAAACCTTCGCAAGTGTAATTAGAATAGGGGTGACGAAATCATAAATTTTAACATTGTACTACACACAGCTAGACTGGCACAATTTTTTTTATTTTCACATTCTAATTTGTTAATTTTCTTACTCCAGAATTATTTATTTGCCAAAAAAATTAAACTTTACTTACGTGAAATATTAGAGTTAACTTAAAATTTTAAACGTAAAAAAATTGTGTATTTTAATTTAAAACCAAACATATTTTAATGATTTACTTTCAGACGGTATTCAATAATTGTTGGAATTATTTTCCTTATAACAAATAAATAGCGTATATTAATCATTTAGAATACCTTAACCATATTTATAGTCCCATTAACTATATTATATTTACACACTACGTTAGTCCCGTAGGTTTCTTAAGAATCGATTAAAGAAAATGCCAATAGTAGTAAATTGGATAAACTCCGATAGACGACAGTTTATTCGTCTATATCTCGTTTACTCTATGTGTGAAATGAAATCAGACCCAGACCAACGACCAAGAGCGGCGCATAAGGTACCTGCCTGCCAATCATGGCTACTATGGACGTTGTGCCTGAAATATCCTAATATAATAATAAATCATATAATTTTAATATTTAAAGAATAAAAATACTTATTTATTGCGCTAATTAACTGTATTCAACTTACAACAGACTCATTTAACTTAATACTTTATTGCTTTCAATCGTGTACTCAAGAAGGTATAGATAACAGCCGTGTGTATTGCCTGCACAAACGGGACGTGTGTGAACGCAGCAGTGAAGCGTTCACATGAATATTATCCAACTAAAAAGACCTATAAAGCAACAAAGAGAGTCGACGTTCGTGTACAATAAAGCAAAATCGTTCCTAATCCTAAGAGGTCAATTTAGGGTGGAATCTCATTCAGCGCTCAGATTTGTTGCACATGTAGGGTGTGGTAACACACCCTCGCTTATTGGATGCAAAGTGCAGATGTGATGCGGGGAAACGAATAGAGTTTCATTATTTGACATCCGCTGTATTATTTTTTACTCTTTATAGACTTAACAAGACATATTTGATACAATACATAGATTATTGGTAGCTCAGATTGAGCGCGCGAAGACCTATCAGTAAGCTATCATACAATATTTACGTATACAAAAATATCTGAAATTATCATATTACAGTATTCCCTGGGATATAGAGTCAAGAATGTTGGATGCGTTGCCTCGTTGAATGGCTATACTTATGTATTAAGCTAATAAGTCATTGAGCAAGAAGAAAACAAATTAGTTTTGTCATGTCCATGTTTATCTTAAACACCTATCCGCCGGGAGACACTATTGAGGTCATTTACCATAGTGCTATCAAGTGTATTCGCAGTAGAAAGTGACAGTGGAACGACCATAACACCGATGAAAAAAGTTTTCGAGCGGCAGCCCTGTATCAATAAATGAAGTGTAGGACGGCGACCACTATACGGAGTAACGACTTGGTAAGACTGTTTCGAAGCTACGTTCCACCGTGGGCATGTGTATGAATAACCACCACACATCGTTTAAATATGTATATATATATATATATATATATATATATATATATATATATATATATATATATATATATATATAAAGATGCATGAATTTTACGTATTATGTACAGTTTGAGATTCGCAGTTTGAAACAAGACGTCGCTTATAATATTATAGTTTTAATCACTCTCACAGTCTATTTCCTTAACAGGTTTATTATCGTTGTAGAAAACAATTTTAATTATTTTCGATCAAGAGAAACCTAGAGCTTGATTAGTTTGCAAGGTACGTTTCCTATTCCTACCTAGTACATCGATGTTGAGTGACTTAACTGAGTTATTTCCACACGCTTCTATTATTTCCTCCCACTTAAGGGGGTATAGTAAGTCAGCTCAAATTCTAATTTCGTCCTCACTTGCCCGCACGTCGTATGCTATGTACCGACATATTTGTAATCACTAAACTGTAAGTAGAAAGGTCGTTAGACACTTATTTCATTAGGTTTATCATATTTATGCCTGTTTCTTAACGCAAACCCAGTCACTTCTTATTTTTATTACAGTTATTTCCCATTTTAATTTTACGTCGTACTGTTGCGTAATTCTATATTCTGATCGTAAGCGACACAACCTCCCCTTTCAAAGGCCGAGGCGAAGTGACCGTGCTGCAGGAATCACGCTTCAAAAGGCCGATAGTTTAGGTAATTTCTTTTTACAGTGAAAATAATGGTATTTTAAAAAAAGTAAATAACATAAGCACTGCTTTATAGTTAGTTCAGTTAGTATGCAAAGTTTCATGATCTTATTTAAAGTATTTTATGAATAACAGCGGTTTATTTTTTATTTTGGAGGTAACTGGATTTTTTTTCTATCGAGAAAATTTTACGAAATCGTGTTTTCATCTAACATAATCCTTAACATTAATCCTCAACTTTACCATATATTTATTTCAAAATTAATGCTGCAATATTTTCGGCATAACGAAGGATCTTGCTAAACCATTTGACATTATATTTCCCCTTAAACAGTAAACCCAATGCTTTGTTTGGTTTGAGAAATAACGAGGCCAGTATAATACAGGCATTGAAGTAATTTATTTCGGTCTTCAGAGATGAAAACACAACCGGGGCCCTCTTCGCTTACTAGATGTAGGTTTCATGAAGATTTGTCATCTCAACCTTTATCTCAAGGATTCAGATGAAATTGCTCACGGCTTTTAATTATACTTTTTCTTTATATATGTCAGACTAGAATACAACGATACAAGCACTACTACGTTGTATAATCTATTGTACTACATTCGATTCTAGAAACTTGTGCAAACATTTCGTAAAAATTGAGTACTTAATAAGATTTGTGTAGGTATTATTTATATTTGTATACACACTTAATACAGTAAAACAAAAAAACTAGTTTTGTTGCCAAACCAAAAAAACTTAAGATGTGTACGTACACGTACACAAATATAAGAATAAAAAATACAGAAAGTATAAATTGTGCACAGACCGACCAATTTTTAATTTCCTTTCTAATTTTTCATTTTCGTTTCTAATTTCTGACATCGCGGTTTAATGAAACCCTGATCAAATTCACCCTTGTCGGGCACAGACATTCGGGAAAAGCAAATTAATCGTTCAATTACGGGAGAAGCCATGCTTAGCAGTGGACTTTTGCGAGTTGATATAATTATCATCATCATCATTATTACAGCCCGTCACAAGTTCACAAGTCTACCGCTTAAATTAGACCTCAGCTAGGAATGGCACAAATCACGGTCCTGACTCCTGAGCCACCTGCATCCATCGACAGCGTAGTAACTATGACAAACATGCCCACTCTCTCCCCCTCTCTTCTTCCTTATCACCGTCGCTACTAACTGATTAGGTTAAAGAATATTTTTTATTTATCTGTATTATATTCGAGAATGCCAGAACGGAAGACTTAAATATCTGGACAAAATTTGAAAATGCCTGAATTTTAGGGTTGTTGTGAGAAACAAATATTAAAATTAAATTAAATGTACATTAAAAAGTATATTTTTTAAATGAATAGGCTACATAAAGACTTAACATTGTTAACAAATAACTAATTTAAGTACACCTAATTTTTAGGTTGTCACATGTATTTAACATTGGACTTTACTAAGTCCATCAATTTAGATTCTTTATTAGTATTCATTAGATTTAAAATTCAAACAATTTATTACAAAGTTCAGTTTAATTACTAACTCAGCCTTTATTCAGTCAAAATCAGCTGTGATGTGAAGAGAAGCTGTTTGTCTGGGAATTTCGAGATTTGTAGGGAGTCTGGAGATCATTTAAAATGTCGGACTTCGATCAACAATACCAACTAGATGTTGGGTCGGCCGTCGGCGCAAGAAATCCATCTCAATAAATAAGAGCGCACATGAGACGTGAGCTCTTGCACGTGAGAGTGTAGCTCGCAAGCTTTATTTTTTATAACTTATGGTTGATTTCACACTAAATGTTATTTAATTTATGTCTTTTCATAGTTTATATTCGTGCGGACAGTATTTAGCTATGATTTTGTACGTGACCAGTTATCTAGTTGGTATTGTTGATCGAAGATGTCGGAGGAATCCAGACGATGCCCGACCATCCGGCAACCCTAATTATATTACTAACTTGAACCAGAACGTCAGAAAAGAATCTTTATATAAGGGGGATTATTTCATTATTCTTAACAATTATTTATTTTTGTTAGACGTGCAATGACATAATATACGTAGGTAACTATCAGTCGAAACTGCTGGAATGCTCACACCGCTCATGTACGTAGGTTTCCTATTTTCGGACGGTATGATGTAATCAGTAACTACTGCAATATGTGTCCTCGGCACGGGGCTAGTAAGACACTTAACTATCTTCGTTTTACGACTTATAACAACTCAGTTTATGTACTATTTAACTGTATAGAATATTTTAAGTTCTAGTAGGTAGCTCCTAAAATTAAAATCCGTATGATACATATTATTACATAGAATACGCTTCCGTGACAAAAGGAAGGAAAATTTAAGTAAAACTACAAAACTTAAAACCGTTATTATCAAGTAATACTACTAAAACGATACCGTTTTATAATTTTTTATTAACTATAAGTACTTCAAATCTTTGCCACGTTTATATTTCACGGAGGACACAAAAATATTTCGTTGACTAGTTATTAATTTTAATAAAACAAATTTTATTACAGTAAACGGATATTAAAATTAAAACACGGTATTATTTGGAGGTTGAAAATTGAAATAGTTATGTATGACCAAAAACGTTTATATCACCTAATAATTTTAACCCTTAGCCACCTAACGTGTATTCTAGTAACACTTCCACCTAACGCCGGTCATGGTGACCGCTTGCATATAAGTACTATTATAAAGGTGAAAATCATAAATTGGCAAAAATCGAAACTACAAAAAAAATTCAGTTGTTTTTATTTCAATTTGTTTCAATAAACTCTTCAAATTAAACTTCTTACTTCTTATTACTATTAATAAAAATTGACTAACGAATATTTTAACAAATTATAGGTTTTCCGATTAAGCTGAGTTCTAAGCAATAACAATCAATGCGACTTCTTAGTTTTTAAATATTTTAGTAACTTAAATATATATATCATATATGCCAATGATAGTTTTATATAACCTCTTATATAAAACTATCATTGGCACAATTAAATCACAATCGTTACAAAATTACAACACCCTAACATTCACAATTTCTCGCGGCAGCGTACACACATTTTTTGAGAACACTCAACGCAAATTGGATTTTTGCACTGAGAACACAAATGGAATGTTTTACGTTTCTTCTTTGGGTCACACGTTGAACAATTTTTTTCGTGTTTCTAATTTGTCAGAGCTGACTGCCGAAGATGTTCTGGGTTCTTCATCTATTTTGAGAACCCGGCAAATAGCTTTCTGAAGTTCTCTTTGCAATCCAAACCGGTGCGCTCGACGTCGTAAATGGGGTGTAATAAGGCCTACAGCCAGTTGTTTCATGAAATTCAGTCTGGGCAACTTTCTCTGAGATTGGTTCATGCTGCTGATGGTGTACGCATTTGCTGCAGAAACATCCAGCATTCTGTAGAAGACCGCCATTGGCCAGCGCTGTGTGCGTCGAGAAGTTGAGTAAATGGCACATTTCTGATCTAATGTATCGATGCCACCTTTGGTGCTATTATAAAAAATAATCATTTCTGGCTTTTGATTTTGTGGATCGATGGTTGGTGAGTGATGCATGCTGGAAATAGCAAGCACGGATTTGATTTGTTTTTCTACAAAAGATAGCAATTTTGCATCTGACGTGAATCCAAAAATCGAAGAGCCAACGTCCCGATGACGGCTAGGCAGAAATTGAGGAGGTACTTCCCTTTTATTTATTTTTAAGGGTACCACAAGTGTCAGCTGTTTTTGCTTTAGGATGTTCATTAGCTCCACCGAAGTGAACCAGTTATCAGTCGTTACATTTCTGTGGGTTCCTTCAATCGACGCAACCAATCGCAAAACTGCTTGCGTGGGTTTGTTCAGTCTTTGGTATTCAATGGGCAAGCCTTGGCTATCTGAGTCTTTTCCCAAGTATATGTAGGCATCCACTAGGTATCCGTTTTTGGCATCAGCCATGCACAAAATTTTTAATCCATATTTGTTGGGTTTTTTTGGCATGTACATTTTGAAGCTGCACCTCCAACGGAAAGTCACTAACATCTCGTCAATACAATCGTAACTGCCAATTGAACAAACTTCTTTGCAGTTTTGTATCAGCTTTTCAAAAAGCTGAGATATAGGTGCAGCTTTATCAGTGCTACGGCGTTCATCTCTGGTGCTCGCATCATCAAAACGAAGGCAATTCAGCAATGTCTCGAACCTGTTCTTGCTCATTATACAACGATAAATCTCTCTTCCTGTACCATCTGTGCTGTACCAACATGTGTAATGTGTGTGGTTCTCTTTGAAAATTTAGGTATAGTACAACATACCGATAAAAGCCTTCAGCTCAATTACGTCAAGGTCTTGAACACATGTCTGGTTTTGATAGTTAGGTCTTATCTTTCTAATTTTTTCGTTAGTATGCTTTACAATTTCTTCTAACATAACATCAGCAAAAAACAAATGCCATAAATCGGGTGATGTTGTATTACTGTTCAAAACATCTCTGAAGTTCCTTTTCAATCCTGGAGGTTGCTGAACGATGTTGTGTTGCAAAGCCCTTGATCGCGAAACTGGAGGTTGAAACGACCAACGGAACCGATTTTTTCCGAAATAGTTCCGGTATCTTGACAATAGAACATCATCATCGGAAGATGCATCATCAACTGGCGGATCATTTGTATCGTCATATTCGTTTAACTCTTCAACATCAATTTCATAGTCTGATTGACACTCACCATCAATGACGTGGTCTAATGGTACATCTTCTACATCACTGCAGTCTTCATTTGGTAACTCCGGCACGTCCCTTTCATCCTCGGAATCTCATTCAGAAGAGTATGTAACCATCTAATGATATTTTGATCACTTTCAGACATGATAAACAACACGAAAATGTTAGCACTATTGTAACGTAACAACCTAACGTCGGTCACCATGACCGCATGCGAAATATATTTGCCTGTATTTTTTTATTGCGCGCACGTGTTGCTTGGTCGAGCGCAGGGCGAAAACTGGAGAGGGCGGGGAAGAAATACATAGAGTCACAGGCGCGTGGCCCGTGTATTAACGGAAATATTTGAAAAAATATATCGCCTGGAGTCACTGTGACCGACGCTAGGTGGTTAAGGGTTAAACGAATCACTTACACTTATAACACGTAAACACTCAAACTGGTGAAAGACCAACATTGCCGGTGCAAGCGTATTAGCGTATCTAACCTCTCAACAAACCCGCCCGCTCAGCGTCGTGGGAGTGAGCAACTTCTTCCAGAAATTTCTGTTAATACATTCTTGTAAAAGCCTATGTCCAGCGATAATCTAAAAAGTTTATACAATAATACATTCGTATAAATATAACGATGGTTAACAAGCGATGGATGAGAGTATGCATCAGTTAATATTTATCCCGTGGGCTTCATAGCAGTTGATTTAAAAAGGAAGTAACAAATAAAAAACGCCTATTTAAAGTATTACATTTTCGACTGCCAAACATCGCAAGCAAATTTTCTATTTAAATGATATGGATGTAGAGGAGGCGAGGGAGGTTTGTCAGGATCGTGCCAAATGGAAGTCTGTAGTCTCTGCCTACCCCTCTGGATGACAGGCGTGAGTGTTTATGTTATGTTATGTGTGATATATTATTATATTTTTTAAGACCTGAACATTCAACTGACATGCCGTTAAGTCTCGTGCTGTCTCTACTCTATCACTTCAAGCGTAAAATAGTAGCTTAATGCTGCTATGTTTCGTATGATGAGTGTAGAGAACCGGAGATCCGTTCTATTGGAAACGAGGCATTCTACTAGGCTGTTTTAAAAGTATCGGGAATGGAATATTTCCACTGTTCCTGTCATTAAAATCTTTTTATTGAAAACTCCTTGGTTTTAAAAATCGAATACTATTTATTTATTTAAAAAAAGATTCTCGGTCTTGTCACAAGGTTTTGTCAAACTTGTTTAGTCATTGAGAAAAAGAATTGACTCGAGAAAATTCAAGAGCGATGATTTATTATGCCTTTCGAAGTGGTTTAACACAAAAACAGTGGGTTGACCGGATGATTTCTGCATTTGTTGATGAAGCCCCATCCAAAACCACAATTTATCGTTGGTTTGCCGAATTTCAACGTGTCAAGCTCAGTGATGATCCCCGTCAAGGTCGTCCAAAAACTACAGTCACCCAAGAAAACGTTGATGATGTGCGTAAGCTGATTGAGGAAGGTCGACATGTGACATACCGCGAAATTCAGGCAACTTTAGACATTGGCATGAATCAAATACGAATAATCTTGCATGAACAATTAGGTGTAAAAAAGTTGTTTTCCCGATGGATACCGCATTCGCTCTGTGAAGAGCAAAAAGCGACTCGCGTTACTTGGTGCGTCAGGACTCTCGAAAGATTTCACGCAGGATCCTCAAATGCTGTATACAACATCGTATCAGGTGACGAATCCTGGATATATGCGTACGAACCCGAAACAAAAAACCAGTCACGAGTTTCTGTGTTCGAAAATGAGTTAAAGCCAACAAAAATTGTTCGTTCACTTAGTGTTGCAAAAAAAATGGTGGCCACGTTTGTCTCCAAAACCGGCCATGTTACGACTATTCCTCTTGAGGGACAAAGAACGGTTAATGCAGAATGGTATGCTAGCATTTGTTTGCCACAGGTCGTTTCTGAATTTCGTAAAGAGAACTGCAACCGTCGCATCATCCTCCATCACGATAATGCGAGTTCTCACACCGCACACAGTACAAAAGAGTTTATACAGCAAGGAAACATAGAATTATTAGACCATCCGCCGTACAGCCCCGATCTAAGCCCTAATTATTTCTACACTTTCCCTAAAATAAAGAATAAATTGCGTGGACAGAGATTTTCATCACCTGAAAGCTGTGGACGCCTACAAAACGGCCATTTTGGAGACCCCAACTTCCGAATGGAATGGTTGCTTCAATGATTGGTTCCATCGTATGAAAAAATGTGTCAAATTTCGCGGAGAATACTTCGAAAAGCAATAAATACATTTTAAATAGTAATGTTGTGTCACTTCTTTGATTCCCGAAATTTTCAGTATCTTAGTCGTCATGGATGACAACTCATCTGTGTTTTGATTCCTAATCGAGGATAAATGTAGATGTCTATGGGCCACATCAACCACTTACCATCACTTACCAATGGAGAAAAAAAAGACAAGAATTTCGCTAAATAATACACCAAAATAATGTTTCTTGTAATGACGTATTGGAATTATTTTTTCTTTAAACTTAAGCTTAAGTAATTGCTCGTAGAAAGAAATTCTTTTCTTCACTTAGCAAAACTATAGGCTGCCTAAACCTTCGTTGCAGAGATATAGTAAGAATTGGAAGAATTCACTGTAATCGCCCACTAACTCAACACACTAAAATTTAATAACCATTTCACGCAACCGTCTATTTGTTTTGGAGCACGGCTAAACTTACACTGAGATTTACAAAAGAAAAAGAGTTGGCGCTAATTTTCACACATTTCACATATTATGCCCCTACCTTTAACACCTCAGTTTCGAATATTATGGACGTACAAATACTAATTTCATCAAAGTAGAATTTCTCACTTTCTTTCTCACGGCGATTTACATCTATTAATTGATTTACGAAATATCCTACCAATATTTTATAAGATTTCTTCACCAATACAAAGACGGAGTATTTGATCACAGAATTTCCATTTATAATTCCTATAATACTGTCGGGAAATGATGATAACTACGAGCCGACAAACGGTGCGCAGTATCAAATGTGTCATCTTAATTTTATTACCGAAATTAAAATAAGATTTTCTACTTAAGCAAAATTCTATTTTATCTAGTTATTAATAAAGATCAATTTTGCGTAAAACTCCATTACGGGTGTTCTATAAGCTTTTCATGTTGAATACTATAAAGGAGACTATCGTGGGTGTAATCATAATAGATGACTACACCTAAACATAAGTAGCAGTACGACTACTAGCAAGATAAGCGCTTCCATTTTAACCACTTAAAATTTGCACTCGTAACTACGGCAACAAAAACAATACACATGGATGTATAAACATTTAGGCCAAATGTTTCAATCGTCAGATAAAAATTATCCGTCAATTAAATTATAATCTGATTTAATGTAAAAGTGAAACAGTTGAACCATTTTGTTCATCATCATCATCATCATCATTACAGCCCTTCACAAGTCCACTGCTGAACATGGGCCTCCCCCAAGTAATGCCACAAAGCACGGTCCTGAGCCACCTGCATCCATCGACTTCCTGCATGTCTTACCAGGTCGTCACTCCATCTAGTGGGGGGTCGCCCTACACTACGCCTACCGGTACGAGGCTGCCACTCGAGAACCTTTCTTCCCCATCGGTTATCGGTTCTTCGAGCTATATGGCCGGCCCATTGCCACTTCAGCTTACTAATCCGTTGGGCTATGTCGGTCACTATGGTTTTACTGCGGATATCCTCATTTCTGAGTTTATCACGCAGTGAAACTCCGAGCATAGCCCTCACCATAGCTCGCTGAGCGACCTTGAGCGTCCTCATACGGCCAGCAGTGAAGGACCACGTCTCAGATCCGTAAGTCATCACTGGCAACACGCACTGGTTATACACTTTAGTTTTCTGAGATTGAGGTATACCTGACGAGAAGATGTGTCGTAATTTCCCGAACGCTGCCCAGCCGAGTTGAATCCGTCGATTGACCTCTCGGTCGAAGTTGGACTTACCTAGTCGGACTATTTGTCCCAGGTAAACATACTCGTCAACAACTTCGAGCATAGTGCTCCCAACAATTACCGGCATAGGTGTGACATGGACATTAAACATGATCTTTGTTTTGTCCATGTTCATCTTAAGACCTATCCGTTGGGAGACACCATTGAGGTCATTGAGCATAGTGCTAAGGTCCTCCAGCGATTCTGACATAAGGACTATATCGTCGGCAAATCGAAGGTGAGTGGTGTACTCGCCATTGATGTTAATACCGTATCCTTTCCAGTCCAGTAGCTTGAAAACGTCTTCCAACGCAGCGGTGAAGAGTTTCGGGGATAAAACGTCACCCTGTCTTACACCTCTCTGCAGTTGGATAGGTTTCGAACTCTGGTTCTGTACTCGGATAGTCATCGTAGCCCTACTGTACAAACACTTCAGCACTTCGATATACCGACAGTCAACTTGGCACCGCTGAAGAGACTGTAGCACCGCCCAAATTTCGACGGAATCAAAGGCTTTCTCATAGTCCACATATGCCAGGCAAAGTGGCAGATTGTACTCTTCGGTCTTCTGTACAATCTGCCGCAGGGTATGTATGTGGTCTATGGTAGTGAAGCCTTTTCGGAAACCGGCTTGTTCAGGAGGCTGGAAGTCGTCGAGTCTGCGTGCGAGACGATTCGTAATGACTCTCGAAAACAGCACGTAGACGCGGCTCAGAAGGGAAATCGGTCTGTAGTTCTTCAAGAGAGCGTTGTCTCCTTTCTGTTTTGTTCATACAAGAGTAATATTTAATTTGTTTATGTTTTAGAATACATGATGTTACGATTTTTGTTTTTAGAATAACAGAACAGATTTTTATAGAGAGCTTGTGACCGCAATATATTTAATGTTGGTTACTGCTCTAGATATTTAAAGCATCCCATAATCTAAAATTGTATTCAAAGAAATTTGTATTTGTAATTGCAACGTTTCAAAGTTTCAAAACGGTGATTATACGAGTATTATACAATTTTGAACTACCTATTTGATAATTGGTTGTAACAGGGTAAGGTTTTCGGAAGTCGTATTCTAATATTTTAATTGTTTGTTTGCATTCGTACGTAAGTGAACGTTTTTCGTTTCCCACAGCGCAAAAAAAGTTATATCGACTTCAAGCAAAGTTTAATCGACGCATAATTACGTATTGAACACCTGAGTAAATATTCATTAAAATCGATTTTGTACTTTTATAGAATCGCACTCACACCCATTTTTTATAGTGAAAATATTTAAGTATTTATATCAATAGGATAGAATTAAGTATTAATATCAATAGGCACTCAAAGTAATAACATATTATTAGTTTATTTACATAGTCAGTTCGAATTACAACTTTTATTTTTAGTTTTATACAAGACTAGAAGAACTGTTTTTGATTTTAAACGCCATCACAATTGTTTTACGTCGCCATATACTTAATAGTTTTAATAAAAATTCTATATAACAGTGCAGTTCCCGAGAATTTTTGACTGCAAACACTCGGGCTGATAAAAATTTAATATTATCAAGTTACGCAAAGAAAAAATTACATTTTATTATCTTACCGACGAAAACGAGATGGCTAAGTAGGTCGGATATTAGGGGACAGAAATGAGAGCGGCCAACTGGGTCGCAGACTCACAGCTGCAATAGCGGCGCTGCCAGAGTTATGGTCCGCCATCCGTCATGAACTCATGACAATGAATTATTGATACGGCACGACACTTGTATTCTAACACGTGCCCTATATACGTGGACGGAAAATTGGATGACATAATACACGTGCGTGAGAAATACGCTCAGCAAATTTTAGTTTTATTTCACAAAGTTCTAGAGCTAAATATACCTGGTAAAATCTTACGAGGACAACACCTGTATATTTATGGTTTTAGATTTGTCGTGTATACAAGCGTTTCCTTTTTTTAAATAATAAAATAGTTTATTTATTATAATAATAAATAATATAATACATATTATACAGTGCTACTCCTCTCGGTATAGTGCGAATATCGCTGGCTGTGTTTTCTCGCTGAATTTCTGTACTTAGTCTTTATACTGAGTACGAAAAAAAAACAGCCCTTTTGTCACGACGATATAGTTGTTTTGGAACTTCACCGCTCTTGGATGCCACGGGTCGAGTGTCTACATTTATATTTCCATGGTCTACAGCGGAGGACACAAATATGTAGTCATCTCTTAGTGACGCACATTTACGTTATTTACTCAGTTCAGCTGATTCGCTGATTCTGATGTCCGGCCTTAAACGAGGCGTCCTCTCTTTGATCTCTGTGGTCTACTAAGTCTATGAACTTAGCATCCCATACGTAGGGACATGATATCTTTGGATAACGTCGTTCGGGGAACCGTGACGGGACAAATTATTTTTTTACATGAAAGTCCAGAGAAGCCTAAACTCGTCGATGTGCTCATCACAGCATCCACTTATCATTAGGTAGATAGTGTGCTCGTTTATCACCTTCATTCTATAAAAAAATAATAGAGTGACTATTTTAAAAGTGGATTAACTTACAAATCTTGAAAATATGTATGTCTGTGTAACCGACGAATGTGCAACGTGAATGCGAACTAGCGAGCATGAGTAGATGGGTGTGAGTAAAACGTAACAATCGATTGTAAATTGAAAGAGCTAAGATTTTCTTAGCTTCATTCCTGCAATAATAATTATTACGCCATTGTTAGCATCAGATTAATATCGACAATACTAAATTATAATCACTTCGCAGATCAATTGAATTTAGAAACTTTAGCACAGTTCGCGCACATAATTATCAATCAGAAACCACAGTCATCCACCACAATTGCATGTAATGCATGATAATATAGCAAGAGAGCCTCGCTATATTACGGTACATGTTCCATACGTTATCTAATCACACACGCAAGTCTACGAATTGCATTATATAACCGGACGAAGGTGATAACTTCCTCTACTTTTTTATCGAAATCAAATCTTTACTTCAAAGTAAAACGTACTAATTGGTGCATTGTTGAAAGGTATATTTATTTACTAGATACACCCTGCGGTTACACCCTAACCGCTGTTAAATTTGACGAAATAACCGGTGTGTGTAAGTGCGAGTCGATCTCGCGCACCAATGTTTCCGTATCCCACACGATGCAAGTCCAATTAGTACTTCGCCAAATTTTATATCCTTCTTTGCTCTTTGTGATAAAACATATTCAGTAATATTTCAAAAAAAGGTAGGAGGATACATCAACATACAACAAAGGTAACCAAGCGCCAGGCAGAAAGCAGTGAATAAAGATGTTTAAATGAAGTGATGATATTAATTGTGATGAAGTTAAGACCAGGTTGGACGAAAATATCGTATTGTAGACACGATTTATAGATTTATATATGCAAAATTATAAGTAAATCTTTTTAGATACTGTATTTCTCTATAATAAGCAAATATATCGCGCGCCTACTTCATGCTGGACAAAAATGCATGTAGTGGAGAAGGGAGAGCTAAGAGGAAATGCGGGTAGTCTTTTCTCCATACAAACGCTCCCTCCTGTTTTCTTTCTGGTTTATGACCTTATAGCAATTATTTTTACAGTAAAATAAATTTCAACCTCTTCTATGTCCCTATGTTTTCCTTTTCGATGATAAATTATCTTTACAAACACTTACAAAGTACTCAAAATTTCCTATTTAGACCGCTGTCAACAGAGGCCGGGTGTTCAGAGATAACTAATACTGAAAAAAGAAAAACATAGCAACACAGTTTATATCGTACTTATTCGGTTTATGATTTTTTTTTAATTGGTCCGGTATTGGAGAAGGAAATGGTAGAGAGCCAAACCTCGAATTATGCCTTTTTACACAGGCTTTCACATACCGGTAGGCGTAGTGTAGGGCGACCCCCCACTAGATGGAGTGACGACCTGGTAAGACATGCAAGAAGTCGATGGATGCAGGTGGCTCAAGACCGTGCTTTGTGGCATTACTTGGGGGAAGCCTATGTTCAGCAGTGGACTTGTGAAGGGCTGTAATGATGATGACGATGACACAGGCTTTTCAGTTGGATCTGCAATTATCCATAAAGCACTCGCGCTCGCAGAGCGACTGCGATAATTTCTTCAAATACCTTATTTTCAAAAGTCTCTCGACCCGCATTTCCTTTTAAGTTGAAAAACTATAGTGAAATTGTGTTATTCAAACAACGTTGATAACGTGATTAACAACGTTATCAGCGTTGTTTACGTAATAACTGTGATATGTGAATACAAACAAGCTAAGCAGGGTATAAGGGTTACATTAAATTTTATATTACGCAAGCTATCCACCGGCATCTACAAAACCGTTCACTCATTGAGTTATTAAATCAATGCGTTCACTGCGATTTTGTTTCTTTTTACCATGTGCTCGTCTTTTATCGTAATAAAAATATCGCACAGAAATGTGTATGTCTGATGAGGCAGCGCAGCGTAGGTACTTTCATGCCCTCTTGCTTGCTCCGCCGTAAACCAATTCAGAAAGAAGAGAGGCCTATATTGTACCTCGTTGTGGGACTTAATATGTTTCTTTATAGAATTAGTGTGACAAACGAGCACACAGTCCACCTGATGGCGAGTGTATATTGTGGCCCATAGACATCTACATTTATACTCGGTTAAGAATCAAAATACAGATCGTTGCTACCCTTGAGGACTAAGATGGAATGCCTCGTTTCCTGCAAAAAGAGTCTCCGGTTCTACACACTCACCATACAAATCACAGCAGCATTAAGCTGCTATTTTACGCTGGTATTCTGTGTTGAGCCGATCCATTCATACTACACGTTCAAATATAAACTGTTACTTTATTTTTAAAAGAATATATTATATATACCTGGAACGCATGGTTAGGCTTTACTTGACACGGTCACGCTTTCATTAAATTCGTTATATTGTTTTTATACTGCACTAATACGTGAAAAAAGCACATTAATATAAAAGGAAGCACTAATAAAAACATTATCCTTATAATTTAATATATTTATAACTGTATGATGTTTATTATTACTCTCAATATTTATTGACCACTTTTATCGGCATCGTAAAACAAAGCAATCTTTTTTCTTATCTTATAAACTTATTATATACACCTGCGTGCGGAGATTATTGTGAAACGTAGTTCGATATTTATCGATATTTCTCCTTATTCAATTACTTTCACTTATTTTGCCTCTTACATTGCAAAAGTAGTGAAAAACAGAGAGATCCTTTGAAAATTTTTAAATGACTCAAGCAGCAATTCCAGATTTTATTTATTTATTTCATTTATTTATTTTTTACAAAATATAGTTATTAAACAACATTCAACAGTACAAATAACCTTACAAAAACTTTTCCATGTACCGCCGCGCCGATTCGTAACTTCGACCATGTTCAATCGGTTCGCGTGGCGACAACTTACATAATGAGATGTACACGGTATGTTACAAACGTATATATACTTGTATCAACAGCATTTTATTATTATTTACTTTTTTAAATGTTGAATTTAGAACGATATTTTAAAAATTCTGCAAATATTTATAAAAGTACCCGGTTGACCGAGCTTTGCTCGGTATTTTTCGCTCGATTTTTTAATTCGTGTGTTTTGGAAATTATATTTAGATACAAATTACATACTGATGAAATATTAATAATATTTTTTGATCTTAGCGACATAACAGAAAAAGCGGAACTGGTTATTTGAATAAAAAATCATGAGTGCAATTATTTTAATTTAAATTTTCGTGTTTTTAAAAAATACTAAAAAAAGGGCTCGAAAAAATAGATTTTCTCATAAAAGAAAGGAACTTTAAAAAAAAATTAAAAAACGTCGGTCGGACGGTCTGGGCACGAACCGGGGTTTTACGATTCTGTAACCGCCCATTATACCAATTAAGCTATTAAATTAAAGAAATTTACCTTCTTATTCTAACGATATTGTAACAGTTTTTCATTGCCTAAAAACACGGACAAAAAGACATTTTCTAAAAATAAATCCTAGCTAGATCGATTTATTATCCCCGAAACTCCCTGGACACTAAATTTTATGAAAATCGTTGGAGCCGTTTCCGAGATCCCGATTATATATATATATATATATATATATATATATATATATATATATATATATAGGATTTATATTGGTAGAAATTTTACTTTTAGATTTCTTTTTATTTATGGATATTGATCGCAAACTAGTGTGATAAACAGTCGAAGGTATTTAAAAAATGGACGTTTAAAAGAGGCGATCAAGTGTATTATACTGTAATGCTTTTGTTATGACCATTTTAGGGATAAGTTCATTTTACCACATGTTTTTATAAAAAAAATGCTAAAGGATAAAATAAAAGTAAAGTTACAGCCTATATACGTCCTACTGCTGCACAGGCCTCCCCTCATTTATGAGAGGGTTTTAGGGTAAGGAAGTGTCCGCCACGCTGCCCCGATGCATGTATGCGAACTTCACATGTCATGTCTTTTTATTCCTCAGACATGCAAGTTTCCTCACGATGTTTTCCTTCACTGTCGTCGAGCACGTGGTAAATCAGCACTTAAAATTGCAATTAACAGTTTCCTTGATGCCGACGGGGATCGAACCCGGGTTACTCGCGTTCTGTTATATTTACAGCGAGCGTTACCTTTTGTCCATGGTAGCTCCATCTGAGCTACCACGAAAAAAAAAGTAACTGAAACTAAAGCATTTTCTATTAAACGAGTAATTGGTGTAGTGTCAGCGATCCAGGGGACACAACCAACCCCTAAAACCAAAAATTAGTGCAGATGCTAATTCCAGGTAGGTTTACTACTCAAGAATTTGAATCGTTATATATATAATGTATTTAACATAACATAACATTGGATCAGTAAGCTGAGGTGGCTATGGGGCGGCCATATTAGAAACGACTTCCCGCTAGATAGAGTGGCGATGTGGTAAAAAATACGGAAAGTCTTTGGATACAGGTGGCTCAGACCTGTTGTGCAAGTGGACTTGTGATTTTATTATGATGATGATGATGATGATTACATTTCACATAAGTGGAAATACCTCTGTTTTCTAATAAAAAAAGGCCTTGAAGTTATTGACATCTACTGATAAAAACTAAGATTTTTTTAACTTAAGATTGAAATTAATTAATTTACCATTATGTAACATTGCTTGTTATTTTCCTCATCGAGTAAGGCCATTAACCTGTTTAAGCCGAGGTATCTATTCGTTTTTATGTAAAATTTTATTCTTATATAAAAGCGTTAACCATTATACTTGTGAAATAATAAAACTCCCATAGCTAAAAATTATAACCTAACCCCGTCACGATTTAATGTAGAACATTATAAATACCTATACAAAATATTTTTTAATGATAAAAAAGTAAAACTAAAATAGTTATTTCTATTTACGCGAACACTACACATTGAATAAAACTATTTGTACGGATTTTGTCGCGGTAAATTTACTTTTTTTTTTTTCTGACGTGTGCTTTACAGCACCCATGGTCACGCGCGTAGACAATATGCTATATAGGGCAGTCACGAGGGGGAATGAGGTGATTGACGTCCCGATGTTAAAGTTAACCCGGAGTACCTTCAGCTTTTTAATTATTACTTTTGGTCTCATCTACGCAGAATGAGCTCACTACGGCTTGAGGTTTGGCAGTGGTACGCTTGGGTTTAGTTTTAATGTTATCAATTACAGGATCCCAAGCACTTGGTGGTACCCAGTCGCCATGTCTATTGAAATTAGGATGTTTTTTTTTAATTTCAATAGCCTCACGTATCATCCTTGGAAGTAATCGATATTATTTCACGAGTATTTGTGGTCTATCAAATCTAATGTAATGGCAGGGGCCGTATAGGATATGATCACAAACTGTAGGCTTCCCGGAGCATTTTTCATTCAAGTAAAACTAAAAATTAAATTTATCACATCGTATCGGTCCATTCGTTGAGTTCCCTTGCTGAATAGCTGTACTCTCTAGTCTGCTCTTTTGTTACCAGTGGCAATAAAATAACTTTATGTGTTACTAAATCTATTCCATTGTTTAACTTCACGAGTAATAATTTTTATTTTGTAATAGGTATATCGAAATAGGAAATAATAATACGGTCTATCAAGCAGCAAGGTTATCACTGTTGTCCGACGCACATGCAATTGTAGCCTCATTGATAACGTTATAAGTGTACTATTTAACAAGAATAATATCACATTTGGATAAGACGGTACACATAACAAGACCTCTTTATTTATTATTAAATGTAATTGACATGATTCAGACACAATACAACTGAGCAATAATTATTACACTAATTAAAAAAGAGAGATACACATTAAAAAAATGTATGTATATGTGTGGTATTGGTGAGGTGATAAATTTTGGGCTATTCTTCTACTTATATTTTTTCTAACTAAAAACTTTGGAGCAAGGAAGTGTCCGCCGCGCTGCCGAGTTACGTTTCGGTTCTTCGCATGACCCCGATTTTTTTTTTAATTCTTAGATATGCAGATGTCCTGTAACGATGTTTTCCTTGAACATCGGCCGCGTTATAAATCGATACATAAGATTGCAATTTACAATTTTATTGTATACCTACTACGAAATTTTATGTTTAATTCGTTCCACTATTTGGCAAAGGCCTCCTATCATTTCTAAAAGGATTATAGAGCAATAGGCCCGTCATACTCAGAAAGTTTTGTCAGAACTTCGCATATCCTCGAATTATTTTGAAGCGACAGTAGCAAGTACTATTATTTATTCTGTGACAGTAGCCTAAAGGCAGAGTTCGGACCGCGAACTAAAAAGATCGTGCGTTCGAATCCGCCATTCGACAACTGTCGTAAACCACTTCTAACACAAGCATTTTAAGCTTACCAGGAGTGGTTACAAGGAACATTACTAATGTCTATAGCATTACTGGTACTTTTATTACATTTTATTTAAAAAATCCTTAGACATGCCGGATTCCTTGCAATTTTTTCATACACAGCCGATCACAATACTTGAAATTACAATTAACAACTTCATTAGTGCCGACGAGGATCGAATCTTAAACTACCCTTGTACTGTGAAATTAATGGTAATCCTGAACCTGAGTTACCAGTACACTAAGCATAATAATCACGAAAAAATCCTCTTAAATTGAAAGAGGCTATTTTTGGTTTAAGATTGGAATAATAACAGCCGTCCTCATGCTTATTTTACTTTTTGAAATATTTAATAACATCGAAATAACGGACCGTAAGGGCGCATTTAAAAATTCAAACATTGTATTGTAAGACTTCATTTTGTAATAACCGTTTCTTATAATCAAAAGGCACAAAACAAATTGTTTTTAAAAACGTCGAGGTTTAAGGTCATGTCGCATAATGCCGTCTCCTGAGTACGCTACAATGCTCTACTATTGCGAGGCAGACAATTACGGAGAGTGATATATTGTGTGTAATATGCGCGAGGGCCTCGCTCGTTGACTCGTTGGTGTATTCTGGCTGTTTGTATCATTTATAAAAGCTTTAATTATAACTTTTTTTCTTAAATCACACATTTACCACAAGTGCTGGTCTCACTTTTTGTTTCACTTTCTTAGGGGGTGTGGTCCATAGAAACGTCTGCCATTGTTTAAGTATGTAAATATAGGGTGTATTTTCACCCCTGTGGATTAAGATAGTATGCGTTTCCGGTTCTCTACACGAACCACATGAAACGCAGCAGCATTAAGCTGCTTTTTTACTCCGGTATTTTGTGAGAGCGTGGTTCTACCTCGGTTGTGAGAACTATTCGTTTTTTTTTGTATTTTTATACGTGATGAAGCCATGCTACAACTATATTAGTAGTATAGTAGTAGCACGAATGGGTCGGCTCGACCGGAGAGAGACCGAGCTCTCACAGAATAACCAGCGTAAAATATGTTTGTTTGTGTTTTGTATATTAAGTGAAGAGAACCGGAGAACCTTTTTACCTGGAAACGAGGCATTCCATCTTAGTCCTCACGGGGTCACGGGTGACCACGCATCTGCATTTAGATTCGTAATAGAGGATAGATGTAGATGTCTTTGAGCCACAGCAACCACTTACCATCAGGTGGACTGTGTGCTCGTTTTTCACCCTATCCTATAAAAAGCTATAATACAGCTGCTCCGTGGCTCTACCACGTTATGCCTATCACACAATTCCTCGCACGGCATTAGTGGAAAGCGTTCGCTATACCTCCTTGCACCGCTTTACTTCCTCGCACATTAGGATAGAGAGGTTGATAAATTGGGCGCACGTGCGTCAAGTACTTAAATTTAGAATTAATAAAATAAATCACATGAGACTTTTCAGTAAGTTGCCCGCCTTACTAGGTAACAACTGTGTATTACAGTTAGTGAACAATACGTATTTTAGACATTTTAAACAATTAGTTAAACAAAATGCGTAAGTAAAAAGGTTGATAAATGTATATTTAGATGCGACAAATAGTATTTCATTGACATATCTTCTCAGTTGGTTTATTCATAGCAATAATGAATTTTGAGTGATTGTTATTTAAGACTTTTATTTTTATATTTCTTCAACGGTCACCTTTAGACACACTGTGAAGTGGAGGAGCTCGATAACGAGTTTATTAGTGCCGCCGACAATCTATATTGAAGTCGCGACATGATTATGATAAAAACTGTGTAAAATAGCCCTAACTTAAAATTCGTTTACCACCTTTTTTATCATTTCTATTTATCGTTCGTTCTATATCTCGTAGAAGGGATTTCATAACCCTTGCCCGGGTAAGATGTTAATCGGAGAGGAAAGTTGCTAATCGGAGAAATTCTCTGAAGAACTTGTGGACTCCGACAGACGGCAGGTATGACTATTTAGTAATTATACCAAATATCCACGTCAGCAACAAGACGCAGCGTGAGGCGTGAGGAGTGAAATACTGCCTGGCGACTATATTAACTTCCTACTATGAGAGGAGTCCACCTCTGTAGACTGTTTAACAGGTTAATGAAAATATGACCGGTTGACTGGTGTTCGAGGGTCATTTCTGGCTTGACCAATGATGCTCCTCAACCCTTCTATTTCCAAGATTGAACCCAGATATGTCAAATAACCTGTAGCATCCTTCTCTAATCCTCCTAAATTATTTATCCAAAGAACATCGTAATAAAGAACTGATTTAACGATTTCTTCGCATTGTCCGCCCTACTTTGTGTTAAGAAATCCATTCAATCCAATCCACAATCATTTATTTCAAGCCTTAGTTTTAATTAAAATTTTGTAAACCAGTATTTAGTTGTCAACGGGTGTCGTGAGAGCAACAGCGGGAAACCGGAACAGATGGGCAGTGGCATCTTCCTAATAATAACTCAAAAAAATTAAAAACTGCGGTTACCAACTCGTCTGTCAAGCGTAGCAACTAAAGCAAAATCTCCCTTATTATAGTCAACCAAATCTAATAAATACCTTTTGACGTTTCACATTAATCATTCCGCAATAGCTTTGCACGAGCGTACTCACACGATTTAAAATAACTTTTTATATAAATCCCAATAATTATAAAGAATTATATATTTCATTACAACGTGTATGTTTTTTTTATCACTAATTTAAATTCGAATCTTTCAAACAAAGCAAAATATTTAAAAAATAACCAGTATCAACTTTTTTACTTGACGTCGTTTCAATGATATGTCCCTATGTACTTTACCGTAGTGTTTAGATGATTAAAATTCATTGCTACGCGAATAATCGGCAAAAATATTCAAATAATCGACAAAACTATTCAAATAATCGAATCATTAGTTGTTTTAATGTATTATTTGTTTCATTAAATTTTTATTATTAAAATTCTTCATAAATATAACAAGCTTTTTTTTAACTTTGTCAACGTTTTGTGTAGACGAAAAACTTATATTCAAGGCCGTGCTGAAAAAACCATTACGTAATTTCAATTTCCCGCCATTTCGGGAGCTTACTGTGCGTAATTTTGTGATTTTGTGTTTGTCTTCTTATTTTGTGACTCGGCTTTAACTTTTTGGACTTGTTCTTCTATATTCGTTGAAGCATGTGCCCATGTCACAAAGGATGATTGGGCAAAAGTGGTACAAAAAACAAAAAAATTGATTATGGATGACTTTGAAAGAGAAATTAATTTTGACTGCATTATCGAAAATCAAATATCATCAATATATAAATATAATCAAATAATAATGAACGACAGATCAACTGTAGTTGTAGTGAAAGTGAATGAATAAATTTGTTTTTAATCTAGTTTCAATCTTAAATTTTTATAACTTTGAAATAAGCAGTAACAACAAATTCGAAAAAACTGATAAATCTTGTGTTTTAAATTACCCGTTTTTAATTTATTTTGGTACTATTCAAACCAAACTGTAAATTATTACCAACTCTAAATAATCTATAATATCGATTCTTTTAAGAATCGAATTTTGTACGTTCCTATTTTTTGGTTGGCATGCTTGGCGCAATAAGTCTGACAGCTGTCAAAATGTATTTCTTAGATTTGGTTGACTATAGAAGAGATAGGCCGAATATGGATTTCACCGAATACGAATACATATTCGGCCGAAAGTTCGATAAAACTTTACCGAACCGAGTATTCGGCCGAACATTATTTGGCAGGATCACCTCGGTACCTAACCAATTTATGTCGAAATTCGTTACCGTATAGCGCGCGGGATTAGCGCCGGACCCTGCCCCTCGCTCCCCGCCACAAATGACATGTTATTGCATCATAAATTTAGTACTGAGCAAATTTCCGGCACATGCTTATGTTTTGACTTTTTTAGAGAAAAAAGTATCTCGTTGTGTTATAGACTATAGTATGATAGACTTAATGAAAATTGATAATTGTATGATAAAAATAAGTGGTAGGTGATCTACTATTTGGACTTATTTTAGAGATAATAATGTAATGTTTTTTGTTTGATTCCAAAAACATTTTATCAAGCTTTCTATTTGCTATAATTGGAAATAAATCTACAGTGCCTCAAAAATAATAACGGTATACAAGTAGATTTAACCTATACTTAAATAAAATATAATTTCAACAATAAAATAGTGAAAGACGTGACATTACTCAATTTGTACATTTCAATCATTGAGTTATACAAGACTGATTTCAATACGATGGACACTTTGAGTACCATCTTAACCAAACATTCGTTAAAGTGATACTCAAAGTGTCCACTGTATTGAAATATTGAAATGTGCAAATTAGGATTAAGCTGAATATTCGGTTGAATACGAATATTCGGTAAAGCTGCCGAATACCGAATATGATACGAATATTCGGCCCATCATCTACTTATTATTTATGCCTATGCCCTATGTTTAGTAGACTTTTATAGACTGTAATGAATGGATGTACTTATTTGTTTAATGCGTTATGTCTTATGTGATTGCATTGTTAGTTTTTAATTATCGTATTCTGACTAAGATATAAATAAAACTAAAGTTTTCTAGTTTTAAAGTTGTTAGCAGGTTTTTATTACATAGATTAAAGATACTGCTTATGCTGATCAGATCACTGTTTTATCTTCTCCATTAAATGCGTATAAAGTTGCAATAAACTTCGTCCATTTGAATACGATTTTACCTTATCCCAAGCTACGAGTTATTTTTTTAATTACAAATCAGTGTAAAAAGGCATAGTTTGCTTTTTCATAAGACATAAATGCAATTTATGTGACGCCTAATAAATTGTTCATGTTGTTGATAACTAAACATCATACCAATCACCGAAATAGCAGTTCATATTTCAGTTTATGTTTTGATAGAATAATGTTATTAGGATATCGAAATCTGATAATCAACATTATGAATTAGCTGTTATCATTACTTTTTAATTTTTATTTTGTTTTAGAGATCATTACGGTCAACAAGTAAATACAAAATTTGTAAAAGAATAGTTTGTTCTACATTACAAAAGATCTGTAAGATTTCTATACAATGTAAAGTTTAAATACATATTTTTAGGTACGTTCTTAACAAATATATTTTGAATACTAGATATAATTATATAACTTTTATAATTTAAACTAAATACTAGTTACAAGCATCTTTACTACAATAGGTACACAACTTATATCTCGTATACTGATTTATGAATATCAACAATATTATATACAAATAACTATATATATATATATATATAACTAAAGTCGGCACGTTCAACACGTTAATATAGTATGACACAATATAGAGATGAATAGACTCATACATAGGCATATGATGTATTGTATGAAGGTTTGTTTGTACATATGAGTTAGATAGTTGTGATGTTCGAAGAAAGTGGTGCAATACAGGGCATTATCATTATACCAGATTTTTCTTCAAACGCACGTGTTGCGGTCTGCTGACGAAGTCTTTAGCAAGCGAGTGATGCCGAAAAATTCGTAAGAAGCCGTAACTCAAATTAAACAGATTGGTAATAAAGAGCACTTTCCGTACTAGTTTAGGTATGAGTATCCGCTTGCCCCATCTGGTGAATATAGGTGGAAAAATCCTCCAAGTATTGCACGCCAGTTGGCTTATTCCTGTTTATTTTCTATTCAGGCCAGATGTGGACTCACTATGGCTGTTAATTTACGAATATATCAGTAGGTATTCAATTAGAAATAAGTTATTTTTCTACTTGTTTTTCATTAGCACGCTAATTTGAATAAAGAGATTAGAAGAGTGCCGATGTGGTGGCACTGTCGTCGCGCCACAGTTGTCGTAATAATCAGAACTCATAATCATCATCATTGCAGCCCTTCAAGTCCACTGCTGAACACAGTCCTCCCTCAAGGAATGCAACAAATCACGGTTCTTAACCACCTGCATCCATCGACTTCCTGCGTGTCTTACCAAGTCGTCACTCTATCTAGTAGGGGACGCTCTAAACTTCGCCTGCCGGTACGAAGCTCCTAATCGAGAACCTTTCTTCCCCATCGGTTGTCGGTTCTTCGAGCTGTGTGGCCAGCCCATTGCCAGCTTATTAATCCGGTGGTAATAATCAGAATTGTTGGTAAATATTTTAGTATACGAATTATTCTAAAATCGTACGAAATCTAATTATATAGCAAATGGAACCTTTTCCAAATATCATAGTATCTAATGTTACACTGCAAATGGAATTGTTTTGCAAGTTATGAAGCACGGATTATATATGCAATTAAACAATTTCGCAACCCTGAAAATAGTACCATTGTTCTCTGCAATTCGGCATTAACCCAAGCGATGAGCGTCGTCAAGGTACACTGAACGCACCTGCACCATGTAATCAAACATCGTTATCCAGCGTACAATCGTTCGTCAACCTTGACTCTGTTTAGATACTTTTTGTGTGGTAGAAGATGGTAACTTAGGGCCATAATTGTTTCGAAGGCTAATTCACTTTACAAAATCTCGTCATATACCGAATAATCGTTTAATATATTTTGTAAAACTGTAAAATACTTATTTAAAAACTACTCAAGAGCATTCGGTTCATGCGTGACGTCCTGGCCTTTTGGCGATGTAATATGTATAAGAACACTGTTTCTTTTAGGCAAAATGTTACAATCTATTATGTAATTTAAGAAAAAAAATGTAGCCTACATACAAACTACTGCTTGGCACAGGTCACCTCTTATTTTTAGACGACTTTTGCGGCAGTGGAAAGTCCGCTGCGCTGGTCCGTTGTAAATCAGCACAAAATTGCAATCAACTATACAAAAGTCGCCGCTCCTGGAAATCTGCAGTTTGTAAACATGTCCCGCATCGCGTCCGCCATTACATCAGATTTGATAGACTACAAATCCTCGCTAAATATAATTAGGTACATGCTTGTATAATAACAGACAGTTAGGCATTCCATCTTAACCCTCAGAGGTAACACTTCTGTAGCCTTCTTCATGCTGCAGTAGCCACTTACCATCAGGTGAACTTTAAGTTTGTCAGTCGCTTCAGTTTAAAAAAATGCCGATTCCTACCAAGAATGATGAGACGAGATGGCTGAGTGATGCCATATTTATTTGTTATTTTTTTAAGAAAACGTTACTCCACGCTAGAATTTTCTCCTGTATCGTGGAAGTAGTTTACAAACATAAACTGCTCAAGGGCAAACATCCAGACCTTGACCAGAAGATTATTTGTAGGCCATACAAATACTTGTTCCGTGCGGGATTCGAGTCCGTGGCCCCCAGCGCAGCCACTCATTGCTAAATCACTGCGCCACGGAGCCGTCGAAAATTAAATCCCAACCTAATCATACCACTACATGACTCAAGATACTTGAAGTTCTTTCTGCCTAAATTTATGTTCAAGGTAGCCGTGGTTAAATTAATAACAATAAGATAATTAAAAATTTACAATTAAGAAATTACATACATACATAAACTCTCACGCCTATCACCCAGAGGGGTAGGCAAGGACTACAGACTTCCATTTGGCACGATCCTGACACACCTCTCTCGCCTCCTTCACATCCATATACCTACGCATACATGCTCGTCGGTTAAGGGTACTCCTAATTTGGCCCGTTTTCAATAAATCGCCAATTTGGTCGATGAATTTTCGCCTAGGGCGTCCCTTTCCGACTCTGCCATTCACTTCTGCAAATTAAGAAATTAAACGCGATAAAATCCATAAAAATAGTTTTATGCTATCGGACGCGATCCTCTGGCGTATTATGAAATTATACGATGAGTACTCATGCCCTGAACTACCACGACCCATTCCTTGTATACCTATAGTAAAATTTTAATTGTTTTTAAATTGTTGTCATTAAACCAAGACACAACTTCTTAAGGCCGCTCTCAGCAATTAAAGGGCTTTACATACACGTAATTGCAAATTAACTCAACTTGCTTAACAAGTTACCAGTTGGTCATTAAGGCTTTTCAAAAATAAAGTTGGATGGGCATAATCAGAGTGCATATTATTAATGCAGTTTCTCGTGGCGTTGACCCCAAATCGGGAACCTGCTCGATAGCCTCGGGTCATTTGCAAACGAGATTACAACTTGCAATAGAAAATGATGGTCTGGGTGGCGTTACCACTTATTATATACACTTTCTTCAGAAACTAGTTAGAAATTTTAATATAGGCCAGGCCATATTTAATGTTGTTATCATTATAATATTTTATATTTCGACTGCCGTGTTAGTCTAGTGGTTGTAGTAGTGCGACTGCTGATCAAGAGGTCCTGGGTTTGAATCCCGGGTCGGGCCAAATTATCAAGAAATTCTCAGTAGTTGCCCGGAGTCAGGAAGTTAGCGATGTCTCACCCCCGGCTAAGTTAGCGGTCAGTCGCCGTAGAGTCTACATTACCTGAGGATGCCTCGTGTAGAGGCGAAACACGTGTCGTATTGTCGTCGATGGTGTGTCTTACCTTGGTTTTGGAAGTAGTGGTGCCGGGAGTAGTGGTGTTGGGAGTAGTGGTGCTGGGACTAGTGTTGACGGAGTTAGTGCGTACAATTGAGGGAGGGCGGGAGGTGCTCTTCAATCCAGGTAAGACACATCATTGTAATTAGTTAGTGGAAGGTTGCAAAGTAATACATTATTCATTATAATGGATTTCCGCAAAGTAACGCCTGATTCTATCAATTAAGGGGATATAGTAAGTCAGCTCAAATTCTAATTTCGTTCCCACTTGCCCGCGCGTCGCATGCTATGTACCGACATGTTTGTAATCACTAATACTGTAAGTAGAAAGGTCGTTAGACACTTATTTCATTAGGTTTATCATATTTATGCCAGTTTCTTAACGCCAAGCCAGCCGCTTCTTATTTTTATCACGGTTATTTCCCATTTTAATTTTACGTCGTACCGTTGCGTAATGTATATTCTGATCGTAAGCGACACAACCTCCACCTTTAAAGGCCGAAGCGAAGTGACCGTGCGGCTGGAATCACGTGTCAAGAGGCCGATAGTTTAGGTAATTTCTTTTTACAGTGAAAATATTGGTATTTTAAAAAAAGTAAATAACATAAGCACTGCTTTATAGTTAGTTCAGTTGGTATGCAAAGTTTCATGATCTTATTTAAAGTATTTTATGAATAACAGCGGTTTATTGTTTATTTTGGAGGTAACTTTGGATTTTTTTTCTATCGAGAAAATTTTACGAAATCGTGTTTTCGTCTGACATAATCCTTAACATTAATCCTCAACTTTACCATATATTTATTTCAAAATTAATGCTGCAATATTTTCGGCATAACGAAGGATCTTGCTAAGCCATTTGAGATTATATTTCCCCTTAACTATAATCCTGTCCTACGCTGATGGTCTCCGTTGAAGCAAGCCGCCGTGACCGAAATTGGGTTTGGAGGACATTAATATTTTACGGTTCGTGAAGCCTAGATGCTATATTTTTTATTCATCCTTTTTTATTTTGTATTACAGTAATATTGTAAAGTTCTTCTTAAATTTAATTATTGAGGTTCCAAACTCTATACTACTAGTAGAAAGTATGTGGCACACATACTTTATACTCGAGTACATATTTTGCAATTATATAATTTTGAATTTAACTGAACAACTCTTTATATCTGCATTTATTAAATACGTTCAATGGATAATAACGATTGCATGAAGTGACATATCGCTCGTATCCTATCACCAACCGGTGTTACCGGAGAGCCACATTGACTTCCCAACTGTAACGTAGGAGCACATTCTACAAATCCATATACCCATATAGTAACGAGTCAAGCACGGTCTTGACAAAAGATTGATTACTATATAGTATATACCGATACGCTCGCACAGAGATCTGTAGTGTTGCCTAATTTATAGATTATAACACCATACCTGTGTTAAAATGTTAAAGAATACTTTAAAATATTTTTAGATTGTTATTGCATTAAGTAAATACGTATATTATTACGCATCTTATTTACTCAGTAGTTTTTTCATCACACAACTATCTTAATTCGAATGTAACGGCTTTTAAACAACGAATATTTGAACGTTATGACATCGACACGGTGACCCATCACAACAGGTAATGTAGAACGGCACCAGAATAACCGGTTAAATGTATGCGCGAGCACTGCCACCAATTCAAACTCTGAATATCTGCCCGATTTTAACCTAGCGAATATAAATTCGGTTTCAATCGGTCCATGGTCCGTCAAGAACGAGTTCTTGTGTACATGACCTTGACGTTAATCATGAAAGAAACTAGGTATAGAAAGTCGAATTTTAATACGATACACGCGATTGACATGATATTTCAATTTCAACATTTCGGGTATTGTTTCTGAGCAGTTTTCCAAATTCTCCCTCGATTCTTTCTTTTCGCCTTCGCGTTTACTTTAAATATGTTATAAACATCACGATTGATATGAACCACATCAATATCTATATTCAACACCTGCATCATATCACGTTTATTGCATCTGCTTTAATATCAGATAAATAGAGTTCTTGCATGCAGCACATTGAACGTAATCACTGTGGTGGTTGCAAAAGCAATAATACTCTGTAATTGCCATGAAGTGAGCCTAATTTGTTGCACCCAACAGCAAACTACTAGTTTTCTCTTCATACAATTCACTTAATTAAAATGTTATACTATATTATTGCTATATTTAGCGAAGAACACACATTTTCGTGAAAGTTAAAGAAAAATATTTAAGCATAGTGTTTATTCCTGACTTTACAATAACTTATATAAACAGGCTTAACCGACTTTGAGGAAATTTAAATGGTGTACTTGTGGACCACGTGCTCGGCGGTGATGAAAAACATCGTGAGGAAACCTGCATGTCTGAGGAATAAGAAAAAAAAATATTTCGAAGACATGTGAAGTTCGCCAAGACGCATTAGGGCAGCGCGGCGGACACTTCTTTGCTCTAAAACCCTCTCAGGAATGGGGGGAGGCCTGTGCCCAGCAGTGGGACGTATATAGGCTGTACCTTTACCTTTTACCTTTTTTATTTGTGCACCCGGGAGGTGGCACTGTTGTCGGTACCCAGAAATTATTCGTGCAGATCCGGGCGGATCACTAGTATTTTATAAATTTTCGAGTAAGCTATTATCGTTCGTTAAAACTTTTTAAGCCGAACAGAAGTGCAAATGGAAAGCGAATTGGAAATGAAATTGACGTCGCGACCCGCTCGACCTCAATCCAACGTCGGTAGGTCAGCTCCACTAACGGTGACATCGCCGTAAAGTTATTGACTGCCAGTATACAAATACACGGACTAAATTCAAACATCGTATTAGTCTATGATAGAATTATTAACGGCTTATTGTTCCTTCAACGTTGATACTTTAGGCTAGACGTAAACACGTGACTATATTTTAGTATTTCTTCATCATCATCATCATCATCATTACAGCCCTTCACAAGTCCAATGCTTAGCATAGGCCTCCCCTAAGGTATGCCACAAAGCACGGTCCTAAGCCACCTGCATCCATCGACTTCTTCTTCTCGAGAATCTTTTTCCCATCGGTTATAGGTTCTTGGAGTTATATGGCGGCCCATTGCCATTTCAGCTTACTAATCCGTTGGTCTATGTCGGTCACTCTGGTTCTGCTGCGGATATCCTCATTCCTAACTTTATCAAGCAGAGAAACTCCGAACATAGTATTACTTATGAGTATTTAAACGTAGTTGCTTCAGAGATCGATTTTTACCTATCTGGATCAAGGAAATGTCATTCCTACCTGGATTTATGTGATTAAAATTAATATTATTACTACTGCTGCCATCATACAGTATTAATAGGATAAATTTAACTATTTTTCTCTATACATGTCAACCTCACCTGTTGCATGCTACGGCCTTGCTTGTGATGGACCCATCACAAGTGCAAGGATTCCGGTCTTGTGCTCACCAGTATGCCAAAATGGACACAATTTAATTTAAAAAAAAAAACAGAATTATTCTACAACCTAGTAGAAGTTATTTCATTTCTCTTATAACAGAAGTACAATATATGACAATCTAATATATAATATTATAGTAAACAGTTTCACTTATATAATATATTTATTTACGTAACATAATATATACAGCATTTATAACAGTGACCAATAAAACGTTTAATTTACGTGGTAGAGCCACGCTGCAGCTAAATTAAAAGTTGTAGCACGAATGGGTCGGCTCGACCGGGGAAGGACCACGCTCTCACAGAATACCAGCGTAAAATAGTAGCGTAATGCTGCTGTGTTTCGTATGATAAGTTTAGAAAACCGGAGACCCGTTTTACTGGAATCAAAGCATTGCATCTTCGTCCTTAGGGGTGACAACGCATTTGCATTTTGATTCTTAAGGGGAAATATAATGTCAAATGGCTTAGCAAGATCCTTCGTTATGCCGAAAATATTGCAGCATTAATTTTGAAATAAATATATGGTAAAGTTGAGGATTAATGTTAGTGATTATGTTAGACGAAAACACGATTTCGTAAAATTTTCTCGATAGAAAAAAAATCCAAAGTTACCTCCAAAATAAACAATAAACCGCTGTTATTCATAAAATACTTTAAATAAGATCATGAAACTTTGCATACTAACTGAACTAACTATAAAGCAGTGCTTATGTTATTCACTTTTTTTTAAAATACCATTATTTTTACTGTAAAAAGAATTTACCTAAACTATTGGAATTTTGAAGCGTGATTCCTGCAGCACGGTCACTTCGCCTCGGCCTCTGGACGGGGAGGTAGTGTCGCTTACGATCAGAATATACATTACGCAACAGTACGACGTAAAATTAAAATGTGAAATAACCGTGATAAAATAAGAAGCGGCTGGCTTGGCGTTAAGAAACAGGCATAAATATGATAAACCTAATGAAATAAGTGTCTAACGACCTTTCTACTTACAGTATTAGTGATTACAAATATTTCGGTACATAGCATACGACGCGCGAGGAAGTGGGGGCGAAATTAGAATTTGAGCTGACTTACTCTAACCTCTTAATTGAGGATAAACGTGGATGTCTATGGGTCACAGCATCGATTTACCATAAGGTGGACTGTGTGCTCGTTTGTATCTCATTGCTATAAAAAAAATAATCTTAATACTAACTACCAAGCCAAGGACGCTGGTATTACCTTTACATAATTTATGCACTATGTACGGACACATGAGAAATGCGTCTATGTTTAAACCATTCATTTAAATTTCAAAGCCCATTCATGTGTCGAAACCAACACGTTATATTAATCGTATACTTTACTGATTTGTTGGCTATCACCAAGTTATATTCAATGCTTTATATTTTTCTGTTATAACTGCACTTGTTTGAAAACAAATGGATGCAACTGGAAAGGACTCTGGAGATAAATTTATACTATATTAAAAGTTAAGTTACAGTTATGTAAATACTTAGTTAACGTAGTTTACAGACATCATAAAAGTAAAAAAGTTAAAGCCTATATACGTCCCACTGCTGGGCACAGGCCTCCTCTTATTTTCGAGAAGCTTTTAGGGCAAGGAAATTACCGTCGCACTGCCCCAATGCGCGTTGGCGAACTTCACATGACTTCGCAATATTTTCTTTTTTCTTATTTCTCAGACATGTAGATTTCCTCACGATATTTTCATTCACCGATTCGCCGAAAACGTGGTAAATCAGCACTTAAAAGTGCAATTAACAGTTTCGTTGTTGCCGACGGCAATCGAACGCGGGTTTATCGCGAAATTAGCTGTGATGCAGCGAGCGCTTATCTACTGAGCTAGCCACAGCTCATACCATATTACTAAATTCTAAGTACTTACTCACAGTAGTCACGATACTTCCTAGTCCTCAGAAGTGACGACGTATTTGTTTTAATTCTTAATCGAGGATGTGGGCTAAATACCACCATTACTTTTAAAAAATAAAAAAATTACGGTTTGGTTGCATCGTACTATGTTTGTGTTAGGCCGCCATGAGCTTAAAAAGGGTACATTTGGAAAATTTACATTGACTTATAAGACAACTTACAAAATTTATTTCAAAAATCAATACAAGCATGTGTGTATTAAGATAAGAAAAGCACAACGCAGTGCGTTCCGATGCTTGATCGTACATTAACAAACTATGTCGTGTATATGCATGATGGATCAGTGGTCGTCCTTCTCTCCAACATGATCCATATTTCAATCTTCTTTAACTCCTAATTGAATTAGAACCGATATATTGGTACCTAATTTGTTTTTTTTTATTGTGTTTGTGTTCAAGGAAATCATAATATTTAAGTTTTAACTAATAAAAACTATATGCATATACTGATATTTCAGATCTGAAAAAGTTATACTACTACACTAGCATATAACTATACTAGCGGTCCGCCTCTTGTTTGCACAGGTGATTTCTGGATCTCGATAACAACGCCACCTACCGGGCTTAAATATACTTTGCGACCTATTCTCATACCTACCAAATATACATAAAAAATTCATAAAAATCGGACGAACCGTTCTGGAGGAGTGCGACCACAAACACTGTGACACGATGTTTTTATATATAAGATATTAGATAATATTTCAGTAGATATCTAATATTTTTTAGATAATCTTAGATCATATTACAAATGTAAATTATGTTTCTTTGGATGCTTGTTCTTTATTTAAATTATGCTTATTTTACAGTACGTTTGCACTGTGTAACATCTCGTCGTAATGTTATGAAACAAAAGGCATAAAATAAATCACACAACATGTTTTGTTGTGATGGTAGTGTTCGCACTCACAAAAACTGATATTTAATTTATCTTTCAACATGACAATATTTCTACAAATTTGTTTTCGAACATTTTGTTTCTGTAGTTATAAATAATAATATATAATATAGTTAAAATATGTAATAAATAATACTGTCAAACATACTTCACTACAACATGTTATTTGACTATGCAAACGCTTTTTGATACATTGACAGAAAAGTGTTATTAAGCATGTTTTTCTTTGTGAAAATCGCGTCAGTGCAAACTCACGGTTATGCTTGATGCTTGAAGTGCGTGGCAGATAGTGAAGTTTGGGATAGAAACCGTGAATAATGTTTTAGCGGGTAACGACTATTCTCTATGTAAATGTAGGTACTAACCAACATACTAACCAGTTTTATTTAACCTTTTTAAACGTAAATATGTGACTTAAGTAAAAATCAAAGGTACTTTTACACTTTTACTAAAATTTAAAAATCCCTACGTTTCTTTTTTCTCTATGGAAGAGCTAGTAGTAAGACCATTCCCACAAATTACATAAACAAAATACATTATGCGGTTTTACCTCACTAAATAACTTTCATTACATCTAAGTTCAAGATAACCGTAGACTGATGTTCACAAAAACCCATTACTTGCACATTAGTCACGAACATCGACGAAACAAGTTCAATGAACACACTCGTGCGTAATATGAATTACGTGAAACTCTTACAGTTAGTTTAACATTTCGGATTCGGATTTTGGTCTCCTATCGTAGTGTAGCCCCACGACAATATAATATATTAGTGTTAAGTTTTGATTAGGGGTAGTCCAATTAAGGTCCTAGACAGATCAACACGTCTCTCATTGACATCACCTTCCCAACATTACACTTATAACATTTCATTATATTATACATTATAACATACTAGCATTACACTATAATATTTTTGTAAGGTGTGTTTTTGGTTTTGTATTTGATTATTAAATACTCAAAGGATTTTGAAATTATGTTTTATATAACTTTTCATCTCATTCCTTACATCCGTAGAGTATTTAGAATCTAAAGTTCTAAAACAAGTGATTTTTTTTCATTTCGTACTAAAGAAATTTAATATTATATATACCTACTACGTTCTTTTTCATATTCCAATTTACATTGTCATCGAGTTGTGAGCTACGCTGAATGTTTCAGCCGGATAACTAATCTAAAAGTGCTCGAAATTTCAGTTGCAAGATTCCACGCGGAACGACAGACAGACAAACACACAGACGGACAGACAAGAAAGTGACCTAATAAAAGCTTGGTAATAAAATACTCTAAAATTGCAGCCTGTCAAAAGTCTAGTGCTGAACATGGGTATATTCCGAAATACAACACAGTACACTGTCGAATGCGAATGACGTCATTAATTGACGTTCCACCATATTCGATACAACAAATCACCAATATGGCGTCGATTTATGACGTCATTCGCATTCGACAGTTTACTGTGTTGTATTTCGGAACATACCCCATATGTTATACAGTATACAGCACAGACTGCCTCATAGAGGAGATATTGACATTATCGTATGCGTAGTATCCTCTTAGTAGTCTGTGGACATTATTGTCATGCTCGGCGAGCGAGATGTCAGCCGCCAGTTTATTGTTACTAAAAGAAAAATGCCTAAAAACTATTATTTATAGAATTGTAAGCATAATAAAGTGTATTAGTGTCCTATATATTTCCCGCGACATTGTTACACAAACTTCACCTAATATTCCACTGGGAATCATTTCATATAAATCTAGTACTTAGAATCGTTATTCTATGTAAGTAACACAAAATATTTATACACAATTCTTTCCACTAAAGATTTGTAAAAGCTTCACAAGAAAAATATATGTGGTGGAAAATCTAGTGGATGACTTAACAGGCGACTGTGGAAAACCGCGAAAAAATTCACCTCCTTTCATCGAATAGTATAGAACTATGACACCACTTACGAAAATAGAATTTTGATATAGGTAAATTCATGTCTTTATCTTGAATTTGTTTGTTAAAAAACACGATCGTATAATTTTAACTCTATCATAATTGTTTACGAAAACACCTCTAAAAAATAACTATAGTTGAAATTACAATGAAATAACTTAATCTATATGCTTGGAAATCACTTAAACATATTAATTCATACCATCAAATATCCATAATTTACTTGCTCATTATTTTGATTACTTTAATCAATAATTTTTTTTAAATATTTTAAGAATCTGAAATCGTCGCGGGCGCTGCGCAATTTTAGACCTTATGAAGGCGTTTTTTAAGTTTTTATAGAAATTATGTATTCACTCCGATCAGTACGGCGCCAGCCCGGAGCCACTTTTTCAATATGTCGTCTTCACGAGATCCGTCCGTAAAATTTTGCCTTAATCGCCATGCTTGGCTGGCGATCAGACGTCTCGCATCATTGACCCTGCTGCCAATCACTGGTCTGGGTATTTTACATCTGGCGTAAACACGGTGATTTATCGCTATTAATCGAAATCCATAAAAATATCTGGGCATTTTTCATAGCGAAAGATGAAATTGAAAAATTGTATAGGTACATATTCTACATTCTACTAGAAATATGATTTAAATTTATATAGAAGAACCAATAAAATGCTTAATAAAAAGTTATTGTCGGCTACTCTGTCAACAAACTATCCATGGTCGATCATGTATTTTGTATTTATATAATTAAACTTTAATAGACTGTATGACCTTTTTACCGTCTGGAAAAAATAGGGTGTAACATGTGAACGAAATAGAAGCCTATGGCACTGATATTTTACAAAAAATAAAAACGAAAATTTTGAATTAAGCTTCAAAAGTTTTATTGAACAGTTGCTTTGCATTTTACCCTTGAGCCTGTGACCCTGTGAAGTGACAAAAGGGTCAAAGATGCCTACTAAATTTATTGTTTTATTGCTCTTCGTCAAGTGGGGCGGATATGATTTGAATTTCGATAGATTTTAATTAATTTATTATTTAATTCAAAATTTTTGTTTTTATTTTTCGTAAAATATCAGTGCCATAGGTTCTACTCCGTTCAGATGTTACACCCTATTTTTTTTCCAGACAGTAAAAAAGGTCGTCCAGTATTAAGAACAAATGTTAAATATATGAGTAAAAATGCAAATAATAAAACATAATGTTTGAGTTACCATAATATACATTCAACATGGCTAATGTTTGTAGCACGAATGAGTCAACTCGATCGAGTAAGTACCACGCACTCACAGAATACTAGTAGTGTTTCGTACGGTGAGTAGGTCTACACCGGAGACCCTTTTTCTACATTCCATCTTAGTCCTCAGGTGTAACAACACATTTGCAATTCGATTCTTAATTGAGGATAGATGTAGACGTCTATGGGTCACAGCATCCACTTACGAAACACACAACGTGAACTGTGTGCTCGTTTGTCACCATTAATCTATTAAAAAAAATGTTCTGACATACTTCTTGATTTACTTCAATCTGTGTGTTATTGTAACCCACACTTAATTTTACATTTTACAAAACTCCGTATGTTTAAATATATATTTAACAAATTTCCAACCGAAATAGCACTAAAGTTGAAAGACAATGCCCCGTTAGTTATAAAATACGGAAGAGATAATAATAATTTGTACCGTGGTATATTCTATTGTTTGTCCCACGCTTTTTGCGGCTACAAGGCTGTATATACATTAGCATACAATTCGTTTAGACACTACTGTTAAACGATACAAATCGTTTATTTCCCGTCTCGAAACGTCCATAAAATGTGTTTTGTTAAATCTATCCCTTAGTTTATAACTATCCTGAAATAAAATTATCCCCAAGTACCTAATTTATAATAATATATCTAGCGTAAAACGGTAAAATAGCTGCTCAATGTTGCAGTGTTTCGTGTGAGTGTAGAATACCGGAGACCCATTTTGTTGAAAACGGAACATTCCATCTTGTCCTCACGGATGACAATGCATCTGAATTTTGATTCGTTATCGAAGATAGATATAGATGTCTATGGGCCACAGCAACCACTTACCATCAGGTGGACTGTGTGCTCGTTTGTCACCCTTATCTTATAAAAAAATTATTAACATATAATTTTTTTTAAATCATTATTAACTTATGATTATCTTTCCGTACATTCAATTCTTCACTTTAACAGTGGAGTAATTTTTTTTAATATTTTAAATATTAGAGCGATTACTAACGAACTAACAGTTCAACTGATGTTTAGAATTGCTGCAGCCTAGTGGTCAATGGACCATCACTAAAAGATTACAGTTGCGTAGTCACCCTTGAGAACTATGATGAAATGCATCACATTCTGTGATTACATTTCTGTGATAAATAAATAAGTAGGCGTACCAATCCAGTCGGGTTCCCAGGCAGAAAAGAAGCTCTCACATCTAGAAATATCGAGATACCTATGTAGTTATATTGTCATTTATCCATGAGATCAGGAAAAACTTTCCTTGTCTGTCTTTTCTGCCTTTAAAATTTCCCACAATCGGAATAATATCTATACACCGTTTTTCAAAAACCCTGTGGTTCCCATAACGCACTTATAACGGAAACAGGTTTTTTGTTACATGTTGTATATATAAAATATACTATACATAAAATCGGAGTAACATCCACGGAACCAGGCGAGGTGATGAATTTTATCATGAGCATCACACTCTTTGCGTTCGCCTTAGATACTTATATACTACATTAAAAATTAAAATATTTATATTATATAATACGCGAATTAAAATTCATTTGCGATTCTTGATCTTTTTAGTGTTACAAAATCGTTGCGTTAATAAAATAAATTCAAAAAGATGTACACCGTTACATGTTACTAGACAAAAGAACTGAATTACAGCTGTGAACACACACGCTATAATCTCAACTTACGCCATAGCTATTAGCTCAGAACTAAAAACAAACCCAGGCAACGTAGCGTATCACTCACACGTGTGGCAAGATCGAGAATTATAACCACTAACAATGCTAGGCTATGCAATGCGATTCGAATAAAATAACTTCTCTATACAATGTGAAAAAATGTATATTAAAAGGTTTTTACAGATTTCATGGAGAGGAGGTTAAATTGTTAAGAAAATATAAAGGTTAATGTGTTTTCTAAAATATATGTTGTATTCTATATTAATTAGATTAAAATGGATAAACCAAACTATGTTTATTTCTAAAAGTGGAAGAATTAAAAAGGGAGTAAAGAAATAGGGAAAAAATTAAAGAGCAACCACTGACGCATTGTTTTGTGTATATGGGTACTTAAACTATGTAGAAATCGAATAACTTTTATTTTAATTTAACGCAACTATTCACTGTGTTAAAAATAACTTTACTTCAATCCCCATTAACAACATCTGTTGAGCGGATAATTATACATAAACATATTTTACGTCTCAAACACATCATATTAGCACAAGGTTGAAAAAAGGTCAGACACCGCACCGTAGCGCATCACTCACAAGAATATATCCACTCATTATTGGATCATTATGGTGTGCTATCCAATCTATTTTAAGAATGTCCAGCTGTCAAATTAAACTTATTTTCTTACCAAGCAAAAATAACCGTGATTCGCTTAAAGAAGTTACTCTTACCATTTAAAAACATACTTTAATTGAAAAATATCAATCAGCGATACGATACGCGATATCGGAAGTGGACTTTCTCCCTAATACGAGCATTTGCATAGTTTGTGAGCAGTTTTTTCTTGCATTCTTCACGCTAATAGCGGAAAATGAAATGGAACCGTTAACCGCCGCAAACTTGTTACAACTTAGACATTTTCAATGTCTCCATTACAGTTATTTCAGTAGTAACACGTGTTTCGAATAAAGTATTTTAAATGTGTATTGGAACAGACGGCGTGTCTTTTAATGTTCGTGCAAGCATTAACTAAATGAAACATTTATATTATATTTATAGTGTCCTTAGGTGACAATTTCGGTTAGGGTGGATTTCACCAAACCTCTACTTATACACGATATTTTTGTCTGTCTGTATTTTTTTCTGTAGTTTACTTGTTTAGTCTGCAGTCTGTGAATAGGTACAGGATCGCGCCCGTCACTACATCAGATTTGATAGACCACAAAACCTCGCTAAAGAACACCGATTTCTTCCAAGGATGAAAAACATCCTAATTTCAATGGAGAATATGACTAGGCGCTACCATCTGCTTGGGATCCTATAACTAATAAAATTAAATCTCAACCCAAGCATTGACTTCAAAATACCATAAGTTCATACAGTGTAGATCGGAACAAAAATTATCTAATACTTAAGTTTAATCTGTGGTAACCGCGGTTAACTATTACCTAGACCTAGACCTAGACGTTGAACATCTCAGCTTACCCCCCCCCCCCCCGCGTGAGCATGGATGGTGTAAAGGGTTCGAAACGTCGGGAATATAAAAAAGTTAATATACGCTATAAAATCCGTAAAAACTAGTATTAAATGTGTAGTGGTCGCGTACATATAAGAAATCATTGTACACGATACTTATAATTATATCAATATCAATATTTCCATGAAATCCAACTATGCTTGGAATAACGAGTAGCAGATGATAAAAAATTTTTGCAACCCGGCAAATAAACATTGTTTAAATATTGGACGATGTAAAAGTTATACATTTCGTATAGCAGCGTCTAAAATGTCAATCGACAAGTGTCAATGTCGAATGGTTTGCAAGGTTTTGAAGTTTTATTCGTTTTGTTTGTTTTTATACATAATATTATTTGATGATTACAAAAAGAAAATGAGTGAGGACAAACGCGAAATATAATATTTAACGAATTGAGCTTGGAATTGACAATGACAGCAATAACAGCGAAGAAACATAAGACGCTATTATAATATTCTTAGAAAAGCACTTTTAATCCGTGCGAAAGGGTGGTTTAGTAAATCTATATACTTGACCATATCCTCCCAGTTATCTCGCACATCATTAACTCCTCCTTGGATTCTGGTGTTTTTCCTTTACTGTGGCGTAAGAGTTACGTTATTCCCTTACACAAGATCCCAAATCCCACCATACTGACATGTATCTATTCTTCCCTTCTTAATAAAGTCCTTGACGCCTTAATCTTACAAGCAATTTTCACAGTTTATCTCCTGTAATAACTTACTAAGTCCCTTGCAGTCTGGCTTTAGGCCCGGTCATAGTACCGTTTCCACACTCCCGAAAGTAACTGGCGATATTAGGGCAGGCATAGAGGACTCTAAAGTCACTTTGTTGGTTCTAGTTGACTTCCTGAAAGCCTTCAATACCATCAGTTATGATATTTTAATTTTCATCCTTTCCTTTTCTATGGTCTCACTGGTCATTTTACAATCGTCATTACCATCCCTTCACAAGTCCACTGCTGAACATAGGCCTCCCCCTAGGAATGCCACAAAGCACGGTCCTGAGCCACCTGCATCCATCGATTTCCTGTATGTCTTACCAGGTCGTCATTCCATCTAGCGGGGGGTCGCCCTATACTTCGCCTACTGGTACGAGGCTGCCACTCGAGAACATTTTTTCCACATCGGTTGTCAGTTCTTCGAGCTATATGACCGGCCCATTGCCACTTCAGCTTACTAATCCGTTGGGCTATGTCGATCACTCTGGTTCTACTGTGGATATCCTCATTTCTAATTTTATCACCCAAAGAAACCTCGAGCATAACCCTCTCCATAGCTCGCTGAGCGACCTTGAGCATTCTCATACGGCCAGCAGTAAAGGACCACGTCTCAGATTCATAAGTCATCACTATCAACACACACTGGTTGTACAATCTCGTTTTCAGGTTTGAGGTACACGTGACAAGATGTGTCGCAATTTCCCGAACGCTGCCCAGCCGAATTGAATTTGTCGATTGAGCTATCGGTCGAAGTTCGACTTACTTACTCGGACTATTTGTCCCAGGTAAACGTACTCGTCAACAACTTCGAGCTTAGTGCTCACAACAACTACCGGTATAGGTGAGACATGGACATTACACTTGAAATTTGTTTTGTCTATGTTAATCTTAAGACCTATCCGTTTTGAGACACTATTGAGGTCATTAAGCATTGTGCTTAGGTCCACCAGCGATTTTACCATAAGGATTATATCGTCGGCAAATCGAAGGTGAGTGATGTGCTCCCCATTGATGTTAATTCCGCATCCTTTCCAGTCCAGAAGTTTGGAAAAGTCTTCCAATGCAGCGGTGAAGACTTTCGGGGATACAACGTCACCTTGTCTTACACTTCTCTGTGGTTTGATAGGTTTCGTACTCTGGTTTTGTACTCGCATAGCCATCGTAGCCCTACTGTACAAACACTTCAGCATTTCCGTATACCGACAGTCAACTTGGCACCGCTGAAGGGACTGTATCACCGCCCAAATTTTGACAGAATCAAAGGCTTTCTCACAGTCCACATACGCAAGGCAAAGTGGCAGAATGTACTCTTCGCTCTTCGGTTTTATGTACATATGGGGTTATCTTATGTCTTTTCTTCCAGCTCCAGGATCTTTTCATCAGTTCTCAGCACGCGTTGTATGTTGCTAGGTCGAGTCGTCTTAGGTGGCAACTAAACCTCCACCGGAGATTCTTAGCAGCTCCTGCCACGTCGTTACCATGGTCGCCACCGTAGCCAGGAATAGCGGGGCCGCCGGGGACTGGGGGCCGTCTCTTCGTAACTCTCATCATGGGGGGATGTTTGCCATAGTTGCCACGCTTGGCGACCGGGTGGGCATCAGCAGTTTCTTTTTTATAATACATTTGCTGCTATCAGAAACATTCTGCTGCCCATCTCCTGCTTGTTGCATCTTACGACACCCATATAAAATATAAACATTGTATTTAGATTTATTACATATAATATACATTGACAATACCCAGTGTTGGCTACTCTACGTTTGTGATAGAAAAACGTAAACGAAGTTGTCGGAGAGTAATACCGAAGAGTAAAATTATTCTGGGTTTAGTTACACTGGTATAACATGGTATTTTGACGAATCTACCCTTAGTTGATTAAAATCAGCATTAGAAATGTGAAGTCAAAGTATTTATAGATTTGAAATGGTATTAATTAAAAGTTCTATGAAGCGACATTTAATACTGTATAAATCGGTATTAATAACTCATCATAAATTTTCGTGTAGCCGTAGTATCAAAAGATATTTTAATTGCAATGAATTAACAAAGTCTGACTATTACCACAGCTAAAATCTCTCTTTAAACATCTATTACAGAGAAAATTAATGAGAGAAATATATGTACTATAGATAAGTACTAACTATACTACTACTATAGATTGGTACATTTCGGTTTTCCCACACAATCAACTTTCTTAAGATGGATAAAGATTAAAAAAATATAAATATAATAAAATATTCGTTATGGAGTTTGAATTTTCGTTAATTGAATTTCATTACAGCAAATTCTCAAATTGAGAAATTTTCAAAAAAATTAATATGTTGCCTTTACTATATTTCAATGACGACATCCACCAAAAAGTTACGTTTTATTTAAATAACTAAGTATTTGCTATATAAATTACTTACTTACTGAGTTAAAGTAAACAATAATTAATAAAACACAACTATCAGTAGATAGTTATTACATATAAGTACATTTGTATATTATAGACACTTCAACTTAAATTCTTCAAGCAAATTAATCGTTCCCAATGCAAGCAATCTCGATAACATATACTTGTAAGTATTTGTATACAAAAGCAGAAACTATGTAGATATCAATAGCACAACACATGCCTGCCTGCGGTCTCAGAATAAATAATAGTACTGCGGTTTCCAGAATGGAGCGCGCCGCCGCTTCCGATTTTCCATTTCTATAAATAGTTCACAATTCACATACATACAATGGATACGCTGTTTATTTTAAATAAAGTCTTTACTTTGATTGATATTACTTCTTATTTTTACTCATTAAAGAAGCTATGTAAACTATATTATTTAATAATTTCAAATTACAGTCGCCCTTAAACATCCCACTGACACAGGCCTCGTCATTACTGAGCGGGGTTTTAGCTGTTTTAGCGTATAGGCGAACTTCACATAATATCTTCCAAATATTTTTCAATTTCTCAAATATGTAGATTTTCTCGCGATATTTTTATTACTAATTCGTGGGTGCCGGTAGTAATCGAAGCCGGGCTGTACGCGTAATGTGAATTTACGACGAAGGCTTAGGCCCTGAATTACAACGACTCTATATTCATCATTTTGTATTAGCTTAATATCATTTTATTGCACCCTTATATAGCACCAGTAATTTATCAGATGTTTTGTGACATACTTCGTAAGAGACGTATTATATTCAACAGTAATTTGTGAAAGGCTGTACTTAATAATGATGATACTACATAATTATTTAACGTCGAGAAATCTGATCTCTTTACTTATAACGTATTCGTGATATTATTAAAAGCAATCATCTATTCGACTACACAATGCTCATTTAACCGTCACAAGAAATTTCTCTTAGCGTTATGTGTGGTTATTGGAAAACGTGGATTTTCACTTTCCGAGTTCAGAGGAATATTAGTTTCGCTAGTCATGGCTTTCACATATGTTTGTATATTGAATGAAGTTACAATAGCAGGTACAAAAATATTTAAACATTTGTCAATTCGTGAACAATATTAGAGAATATTGTTGTCCATTGATCGAAATCCGACTGAAATTCATTGAATATTTAAGTTTGGATATTAAGCAAGCTGTATTTTACTTTTTGTAAAATAGTGTGTGTATGTGTGTGTGTATTATCTATGCTTTCAACTGCTCATTAATATACCAAACGCAGATATCCAATATGCAAAATATTTAAAAAAAATGCTTTTTGCCTTGACACATGTACACTCCACAGTCTTGAAAAAGGAACATTAGAAATTTAGAAATCACGTAAAATTCAGTAAATTTGTAAGTATGTAATTATTTCGTCGGCGATATTTTGAAATTCTTTCGTGACAATCTCTACTCTGTACAACTGTTTGACCAGACTATCGAGATGAATCAAAATGCAGAAGCGTTGTCGCCCGTAAAGACTAAGATGGAATGCCTCGTTTCCAGTAAAGTGTCTCCGGTTCTAAAGAGCCGGAGTATGCTGGCTGTGTTTCGTATGGTGAGTGTAGACACTCACCATACGAAACACAGCCAGCGTTAAGCTACTATTTTACGCTGGTATTCTGTGAAAGCGGTAGTCCTTCCCCTGTCGAGCCGACCCATTCGTGCTACAACTATACTACTAATATAACTGCAGCATGGCTTTACCACGTAAAAATTTCACATACTAATAGGTATATAGATGTATAATCAACCACCGATCCGCTCCGGCTTCGCACGGGTGGTTTCTGGATCTTGACAACAGCGCCACCTAACGGGTCTAATTGTAAACCATTCACGATTAAAGGATTCTCTTGCGCCGCCATCACTGGAATGTATAAGATATTTTTACAGCCCTATTTAATAAAATACCGCTACCGATAGCTCTATTGCCTGTCAACTCTACTATTGAACATACGCCTCCTCATAAATTGCCCCATATATTTGCCAGTATCTTATAGTTGCCACGCTTGGTAGGCGATTTGAAAGATTTTTTTTAATCGGTTATTAGAAAGACACTCATCTATTGCTTTATTTTCCTTTGTCGCCTCATACGGCGCCCACAGGACGTTATGGCGTTTAAGACGATATTCCTACACCGCCACATGGCGTTTAAGACGATATTCCTACACTGCCACATGGCGTTTAAGACGATATTCCTACACCGCCACATGGCGTTTAAGACGATATTCCTACACCGCCACATGGCATTTAAGACGATATTCCTACACCGCCACATGGCATTTAAGACGATATTCCTACACCGCCACTACACAGTCAATTAAATATTCATCAATGAAGACCCTTTTTAACATAAATCGAGGCATTCCATCTTAGTCCTCAGGGGTGACAACGCATCTGCGTTTTGATTGAGGAAAAATGTAGGTATCAATGGGCCACAGCATCTTACCATCAGGTGGACTGTGTGCTCATTTGTCACCCTTATTCTATAAAAAAGAATATTTAAAATAACCAAATTCCTGATTTCATATTTTAGTACTTATTGTATAACAAAATATCACTTAGCAAATAAACATCTTAGTTAAATTTTCCATGTTCGTTTTAAGACCAGTTAAAGTTACTACCGCGTCGGACAAACTACTTAACCAAGAACTTTCTCATAGTGCAAAGCGGAAGATTAATACTTAAAGTAAAGGGACAGAAGCTTAAAGGTTAACGATGTGGAATGCAACATCGGAAACTCATGGATTCGAATCGACACCTTATTCGATATCCTTTTTTTTTTTTTGGAAACCTTTATTCAGGAAATTATTTCTAAGCGGGTAATTGAAAGATTTTGACATTTCTTTAAATAGTGTCCTGTTACAAATATTTTCTAAATATGTGCGAACTCCGCTGTTCGGTTGCAAAAGCCAAAGATTAAGTTCAATGAAAAAAAATAAATGGAAAAACATAACTGGTCCGTCAATGAGAACCTATTCATGTGGTAAATTACTCTCAATGTTACGCTACCTCGCACAGTAACTAACAAAAAAACTGTTTTCATGCGAATCTCAGAAGAGAGGATATATTTTAATAAGACCTTGAAAACTCGGAAAAGAAATATACGTTTGCGAATATTCGACCAGTAGCACAATACATTTACCTTATATATCGACTTTTTTATTAAAAATGGGCTCACTCTTAACCTCCGTCTGCCCCGGGGGCAAAGATGAGATCTACGATGTAGCGAGTCTACCCTCCTTGAAGAGTTCCAGGCTATAGGTACTCAGAAAAACAGACGCCGAAACTGGAAACTTATATTCACTGCTTGATATACGCTTCTTCAAAAGGAGCGTTCTTGCACGGGCATCCTTATCCATTACTTCAAATGTTTTCCTAATAATCACCATGTTGAACACGTATGTTGGTGAACGCAAATCCGATACTCTCACACTAAAATCTTCAAATAGGTGTAATATCTCCATTAGTCATTAGTCACTAGAGCCTTATAGTTAACGAAAATTTGTTGCAGCATGTTGTTAACCTCACCGCTAGTGCATCACCTTCACCACGTGCAGGTGAGGTTAACATGCGTATATAAATTGTTAGACCCCCCTTATACCCCGCCGTCAAGACAACCTATAGATATTTTTTTAAGAAAAAGAAAGGAAAAAGAAAGAAAAAAGAACAGAATATAAACTATTTTATTCAATTTAGATTGTAATAATTAACTTATTGGTATCTAAGACTGTTATGTTTAATTACTTTAATTTACTTATGTTTAATTTAAGCATAATAACTGTGATATTGTTAAGTTAATTAAATTAACCAGATACTTGATTAATTTACTTGGGGCGGCGTTATTCTTTACTATAAAATTTATTAAATTTGTATCTAACATTTTTTTAAGGTATAGTATATAAGAAATACTAGATTATATAATTTGTTAGACATCTAAAGATGCCTGTTTCGAGCATTCAGACATACTCAGACAAAAGCTAAATTTGAGCTAGACGATTTTCTATGTCAAAAGAGTATTAAATACAGTTACTAACATGAATTACCAATTTAGCCATTAGCCCAAAAAATACGAATAAAGTACATAGTAAACCTCCTTAAGTCACGCTCATCATAAAAGAACAGGAAGGTTATATCCGCATCTTTCATTAGACGCGAGAATACGGAACAAACGGAAATTGCAGACTGCCTTCACCCGCACGAATTTTATTCACCCTGTACAACACAACCATCTTTACATTCCTTTGCCTTTTATTACATTTAAAATTAAAATTAATGGAATACGGCGTAATAGGTATTTTATGGTAAGAACTTGATACACAGTTCGAATATATTATTTATTTAAAAACAAAAATAGGTTTTGGTGCAAAACATAGAATACTATAAAATAGCATTCTATGGTGCAAAAGCACGCGCGTACGCACACGCACACGCACACGCACACGCACACGCACACGCACACGCGCACACACACACACACACACACACACACACACACACACACACACACGCAAACGCGCCGTACGCGCGTGCTTTTGCACCATAGAATGCTATTTTATAGTATTCTATGTTTTGCACCAAAACCTATTTTTGTTTTTAAATACATAATATATTCGAACTGTGTATCAAGTTCTTACCATAAAATACCTATTACGCCGTATTCCATTAATTTTAATTTTAAATGTAATAAAAGGCAAAGGAATGTAAAGATGGTTGTGTTGTACAGGGTGAATAAAATTCGTGCGGGTGAAGGCAGTCTGCAATTTCCGTTTGTTCCGTATTCTCGCGTTTAATGAAAGATACGGATATAACCTTCCTGTTCTTTTATGATGAGCGTGACTTAAGGAGGTTTACTATGTACTTTATTCGTATTTTTTGGGCTAATGGCTAAATTGGTAATTCATGTTAGTAACTGTATTTAATACTCTTTTGACATAGAAAATCGTCTAGCTCAAATTTAGCTTTTGTCTGAGTATGTCTGAATGCTCGAAACAGGCATCTTTAGATGTCTAACAAATTATATAATCTAGTATTTCTTATATACTATACCTTAAAAAAATGTTAGATACAAATTTAATAAATTTTATAGTAAAGAGCCCCGACGGTTCGACAAAAAATGAGATTGACTTCATTATGACGACCAGACGCCAACTGTTCAGTGATGTCTCAGTGATCGCAAGGGTGAAAACTGGCAGCGATCACCGAATGGTTAGAGGCACACTGAACCTAAACGTTAAGTTGGAGAGGTCTCGTCTAATGAAGTCAACGCTCCGTCCCCCTCGTGCTCTAATCCAGAATCCCGAAACCTTTCAGCTCGAGTTACGTAACCGCTTCCAGTGCCTAGAAGATTGCAATGCAGTGGACGATATGAACGACAAGCTCGTGGAAACTGTCCATGCGGTCGGAGCTAAGTTCTGCAAGACCCGCCGCAGAAGAACACAAAAACTCTCCGATCACACTCTTAATCTCATGGCTGTTAGACGGGAGATGAGGCTGCAATCGTCAACAGATTTGACAGCATACAGGCAACTGAACAGACAGATCTCCAAATGCATGCGGCGAGACTTACGCAACTTTAGTACTTCTCGTATTAAAGAAGCGATCGAGCGGAACCAGGGCTCCAAAGTCTTTGCCAGAGATCTGTCTGCCAGAAAGAGCCAACTGTCAAAGCTGAAGACTGAGTGTGGCAACATCGTTTCCGGGACACCTGAGATTTTGAGTGAGATTGAGAGGTTCTATGGGCAGCTGTACACATCATCGTTGGAGCCACACGCAAGTGTGAGTAACGATCCAAGAGCAAGTCTTATCCGACACTATTCCGATGATATCCCGGACGTCAGTCTAAGCGAGATTAGAATGGCTCTCCAGCACCTTAAAAACGGCAGGGCCCCAGGCGAGGATGGAATTACAGCGGAGCTTCTGAAAGCGGGTGGAACACCGGTACTTGTAGTCCTTCAGAAGCTCTTCAATTCCGTCTTCCATGGTGGCACTACTCCAGAGGCGTGGAGCAGAAGTGCGGTGGTCTTGTTCTTTAAGAAAGGCGACAACGCTCTCTTAAAGAACTACAGACCGATTTCCCTTCTGAGCCGCGTCTACGTGCTGTTTTCGAGAGTCATTACGAATCGTCTCGCACGCAGACTTGACGACTTCCAGCCTCCCGAACAAGCCGGTTTCCGAAAAGGCTTCAGTACCATAGACCACATACATACCCTGCGGCAGATTGTACAGAAGACTGAAGAGTACAATCTGCCACTTTGCCTGGCGTATGTGGACTATGAGAAAGCCTTTGATTCCGTCGAAATTTGGGCGGTGCTACAGTCCCTTCAGCGGTGCCAAGTTGACTGTCGGTATATCGAAGTGCTGAAGTGTTTGTACAGTAGGGCTACGATGGCTATCCGAGTACAGTACCAGAGCTCGAAACCTATCCAACTGCAGAGAGGTGTAAGACAGGGTGACGTTATATCCCCGAAACTCTTCACCGCTGCATTGGAAGACGTTTTCAAGCTACTGGACTGGAAAGGATACGGTATTGACATCAATGGCGAGTACATCACTCACCTTCGATTTGCCGACGATATAGTCCTTATGGCAGAATCGCTGGAGGACTTAAGCACTATGCTCAATGACCTCAATAGTGCCTCCCAACGGATAGGTCTTAAGATGAACATGGACAAAACAAAGATCATGTTCAATGTCCATGTCACACCTATGCCGGTAGTTGTTGGGAGCACTATGCTCGAAGTTGTTGACGAGTACGTTTACCTGGGACAAATAGTCCGACTAGGTAAGTCCAACTTCGACCGAGAGGTCAATCGACGGATTCAACTCGGCTGGGCAGCGTTCGGGAAATTACGACATATCTTTTCGTCAGGTATACCTCAATCTCTAAAAACTAGATTGTACAACCAGTGCGTGTTGCCAGTGATGACTTATGGATCTGAGACGTGGTCCTTCACTGCTGGCCGTATGAGGACGCTTAAGGTCGCTCAGCGAGCTATGGAGAGGGCTATGCTCGGAGTTTCTCTGCGTGATAGACTCAGAAATGAGGATATCCGCAGTAAAACCAGAGTGACCGACATAGCCCAACGGATTAGTAAGCTGAAGTGGCAATGGGCCGGCCATATAGCTCGAAGAACCGATAACCGATGGGGAAGAAAGGTTCTCGAGTGGCAGCCTCGTACCGGTAGGCGTAGTGTAGGGCGACCCCCCACTAGATGGAGTGACGACCTGGTAAGACATGCAGGAAGTCGATGGATGCAGGTGGCTCAGGACCGTGCTTTGTGGCATTACTTGGGGGAGGCCTATGTTCAGCAGTGGACTTGTGAAAGGCTGTAATGATGATGATGATGATAGTAAAGAATAACGCCGCCCCAAGTAAATTAATCAAGTATCTGGTTAATTTAATTAACTTAACAATATCACAGTTATTATGCTTAAATTAAACATAAGTAAATTAAAGTAATTAAACATAACAGTCTTAGATACCAATAAGTTAATTATTACAATCTAAATTGAATAAAATAGTTTATATTCTGTTCTTTTTTCTTTCTTTTTCCTTTCTTTTTCTTAAAAAAATATCTATAGGTTGTCTTGACGGCGGGGTATAAGGGGGGTCTAACAATTTATATACGCATGTTAACCTCACCTGCACGTGGTGAAGGTGATGCACTAGCGGTGAGGTTAACAACATGCTGCAACAAATTTTCGTTAACTATAAGGCTCTAGTGACTAATGACTAATGGAGATATTACACCTATTTGAAGATTTTAGTGTGAGAGTATCGGATTTGCGTTCACCAACATACGTGTTCAACATGGTGATTATTAGGAAAACATTTGAAGTAATGGATAAGGATGCCCGTGCAAGAACGCTCCTTTTGAAGAAGCGTATATCAAGCAGTGAATATAAGTTTCCAGTTTCGGCGTCTGTTTTTCTGAGTACCTATAGCCTGGAACTCTTCAAGGAGGGTAGACTCGCTACATCGTAGATCTCATCTTTGCCCCCGGGGCAGACGGAGGTTAAGAGTGAGCCCATTTTTAATAAAAAAGTCGATATATAAGGTAAATGTATTGTGCTACTGGTCGAATATTCGCAAACGTATATTTCTTTTCCGAGTTTTCAAGGTCTTATTAAAATATATCCTCTCTTCTGAGATTCGCATGAAAACAGTTTTTTTGTTAGTTACTGTGCGAGGTAGCGTAACATTGAGAGTAATTTACCACATGAATAGGTTCTCATTGACGGACCAGTTATGTTTTTCCATTTATTTTTTTTCATTGAACTTAATCTTTGGCTTTTGCAACCGAACAGCGGAGTTCGCACATATTTAGAAAATATTTGTAACAGGACACTATTTAAAGAAATGTCAAAATCTTTCAATTACCCGCTTAGAAATAATTTCCTGAATAAAGGTTTCCAAAAAAAAAAAAGGATATCGAATAAGGTGTCGATTCGAATCCATGAGTTTCCGATGTTGCATTCCACATCGTTAACCTTTAAGCTTCTGTCCCTTTACTTTAAGTATTAATCTTCCGCTTTGCACTATGAGAAAGTTCTTGGTTAAGTAGTTTGTCCGACGCGGTAGTAACTTTAACTGGTCTTAAAACGAACATGGAAAATTTAACTAAGATGTTTATTTGCTAAGTGATATTTTGTTATACAATAAGTACTAAAATATGAAATCAGGACTTTGGTTATTTTAAATATTCTTTTTTATAGAATAAGGGTGACAAATGAGCACACAGTCCACCTGATGGTAAGATGCTGTGGCCCATTGATACCTACATTTTTCCTCAATCAAAACGCAGATGCGTTGTCACCCCTGAGGACTAAGATGGAATGCCTCGATTTATGTTAAAAAGGGTATTCATTGATGAATATTTAATTGACTGTGTAGTGGCGGTGTAGGAATATCGTCTTAAATGCCACGTGGCGGTGTAGGAATATCGTCTTAAATGCCATGTGGCGGTGTAGGAATATCGTCTTAAACGCCATGTGGCGGTGTAGGAATATCGTCTTAAACGCCATGTGGCAGTGTAGGAATATCGTCTTAAACGCCATGTGGCGGTGTAGGAATATCGTCTTAAACGCCATAACGTCCTGTGGGCGCCGTATGAGGCGACAAAGGAAAATAAAGCAATAGATGAGTGTCTTTCTAATAACCGATTAAAAAAAATCTTTCAAATCGCCTACCAAGCGTGGCAACTATAAGATACTGGCAAGTATATGGGGCAATTTATGAGGAGGCGTATGTTCAATAGTAGAGTTGACAGGCAATAGAGCTATCGGTAGCGGTATTTTATTAAATAGGGCTGTAAAAATATCTTATACATTCCAGTGATGGCGGCGCAAGAGAATCCTTTAATCGTGAATGGTTTACAATTAGACCCGTTAGGTGGCGCTGTTGTCAAGATCCAGAAACCACCCGTGCGAAGCCGGAGCGGATCGGTGGTTGATTATACATCTATATACCTATTATTATGTGAAATTTTTACGTGGTAAAGCCATGCTGCAGTTATATTAGTAGTATAGTTGTAGCACGAATGGGTCGGCTCGACAGGGGAAGGACTACCGCTTTCACAGAATACCAGCGTAAAATAGTAGCTTAACGCTGGCTGTGTTTCGTATGGTGAGTGTCTACACTCACCATACGAAACACAGCCAGCATCCTCCGGCTCTCTAGAACCGGAGACACTTAACTGGAAACGAGGCATTCCATCTTAGTCTTTACGGGCGACAACGCTTCTGCATTTTGATTCATCTCGATAGTCTGGTCAAACAGTTGTACAGAGTAGAGATTGTCACGAAAGAATTTCAAAATATCGCCGACGAAATAATTACATACTTACAAATTTACTGAATTTTACGTGATTTCTAAATTTCTAATGTTCCTTTTTCAAGACTGTGGAGTGTACATGTGTCAAGGCAAAAAGCATTTTTTTTAAATATTTTGCATATTGGATATCTGCGTTTGGTATATTAATGAGCAGTTGAAAGCATAGATAATACACACACACATACACACACTATTTTACAAAAAGTAAAATACAGCTTGCTTAATATCCAAACTTAAATATTCAATGAATTTCAGTCGGATTTCGATCAATGGACAACAATATTCTCTAATATTGTTCACGAATTGACAAATGTTTAAATATTTTTGTACCTGCTATTGTAACTTCATTCAATATACAAACATATGTGAAAGCCATGACTAGCGAAACTAATATTCCTCTGAACTCGGAAAGTGAAAATCCACGTTTTCCAATAACCACACATTAAGAGAAATTTCTTGTGACGGTTAAATGAGCATTGTGTAGTCGAATAGATGATTGCTTTTAATAATATCACGAATACGTTATAAGTAAAGAGATCAGATTTCTCGACGTTAAATAATTATGTAGTATCATCATTATTAAGTACAGCCTTTCACAAATTACTGTTGAATATAATACGTCTCTTACGAAGTATGTCACAAAACATCTGATAAATTACTGGTGCTATATAAGGGTGCAATAAAATGATATTAAGCTAATACAAAATGATGAATATAGAGTCGTTGTAATTCAGGGCCTAAGCCTTCGTCGTAAATTCACATTACGCGTACAGCCCGGCTTCGATTACTACCGGCACCCACGAATTAGTAATAAAAATATCGCGAGAAAATCTACATATTTGAGAAATTGAAAAATATTTGGAAGATATTATGTGAAGTTCGCCTATACGCTAAAACAGCTAAAACCCCGCTCAGTAATGACGAGGCCTGTGTCAGTGGGATGTTTAAGGGCGACTGTAATTTGAAATTATTAAATAATATAGTTTACATAGCTTCTTTAATGAGTAAAAATAAGAAGTAATATCAATCAAAGTAAAGACTTTATTTAAAATAAACAGCGTATCCATTGTATGTATGTGAATTGTGAACTATTTATAGAAATGGAAAATCGGAAGCGGCGGCGCGCTCCATTCTGGAAACCGCAGTACTATTATTTATTCTGAGACCGCAGGCAGGCATGTGTTGTGCTATTGATATCTACATAGTTTCTGCTTTTGTATACAAATACTTACAAGTATATGTTATCGAGATTGCTTGCATTGGGAACGATTAATTTGCTTGAAGAATTTAAGTTGAAGTGTCTATAATATACAAATGTACTTATATGTAATAACTATCTACTGATAGTTGTGTTTTATTAATTATTGTTTACTTTAACTCAGTAAGTAAGTAATTTATATAGCAAATACTTAGTTATTTAAATAAAACGTAACTTTTTGGTGGATGTCGTCATTGAAATATAGTAAAGGCAACATATTAATTTTTTTGAAAATTTCTCAATTTGAGAATTTGCTGTAATGAAATTCAATTAACGAAAATTCAAACTCCATAACGAATATTTTATTATATTTATATTTTTTTTAATCTTTATCCATCTTAAGAAAGTTGATTGTGTGGGAAAACCGAAATGTACCAATCTATAGTAGTAGTATAGTTAGTACTTATCTATAGTACATATATTTCTCTCATTAATTTTCTCTGTAATAGATGTTTAAAGAGAGATTTTAGCTGTGGTAATAGTCAGACTTTGTTAATTCATTGCAATTAAAATATCTTTTGATACTACGGCTACACGAAAATTTATGATGAGTTATTAATACCGATTTATACAGTATTAAATGTCGCTTCATAGAACTTTTAATTAATACCATTTCAAATCTATAAATACTTTGACTTCACATTTCTAATGCTGATTTTAATCAACTAAGGGTAGATTCGTCAAAATACCATGTTATACCAGTGTAACTAAACCCAGAATAATTTTACTCTTCGGTATTACTCTCCGACAACTTCGTTTACGTTTTTCTATCACAAACGTAGAGTAGCCAACACTGGGTATTGTCAATGTATATTATATGTAATAAATCTAAATAAAATGTTTATATTTTATATGGGTGTCCTAAGATGCAACAAGCAGGAGATGGGCAGCAGAATGTTTCTGATAGCAGCAAATGTATTATAAAAAAGAAACTGCTGATGCCCACCCGGTCGCCAAGCGTGGCAACTATGGCAAACATCCCCCCATGATGAGAGTTACGAAGAGACGGCCCCCAGTCCCCGACGGCCCTGCTATTCCTGGCTACGGTGGCGACCATGGTAACGACGTGGCAGGAGCTGCTAAGAATCTCCGGTGGAGGTTTAGTTGCCACCTAAGACGACTCGACCTAGCAACATACAACGCGTGCTGAGAACTGATGAGAAGATCCTGGAGCTGGAAGAAAAGACATAAGATAACCCCATATGTACATAAAACCGAAGAGCGAAGAGTACATTCTGCCACTTTGCCTTGCGTATGTGGACTGTGAGAAAGCCTTTGATTCTGTCAAAATTTGGGCGGTGATACAGTCCCTTCAGCGGTGCCATGTTGACTGTCGGTATACGGAAATGCTGAAGTGTTTGTACAGTAGGGCTACGAAGGCTATGCGAGTACAAAACCAGAGTACGAAACCTATCCAACAACAGAGAAGTGTAAGACAAGGTGACGTTGTATCCCCGAAAGTCTTCACCGCTGCATTGGAAGACTTTTCCAAACTTCTGGACTGGAAAGGATGCGGAATTAACATCAATGGGGAGTACATCACTCACCTTCGATTTGCCGACGATATAATCCTTATATCAATATAATCGACGGATTCAACTCGGCTGGGCAGCGTTCGGGAAATTACGACATATCTTTTCGTCAGGTATACCTCAATCTCTAAAAACTAGATTGTACAACCAGTGCGTGTTGCCAGTGATGACTTATGGATCTGAGACGTGGTCCTTCACTGCTGGCCGTATGAGGACGCTTAAGGTCGCTCAGCGAGCTATGGAGAGGGCTATGCTCGGAGTTTATCTGCGTGATAGACTCAGAAATGAGGATATCCGCAGTAAAACCAGAGTGACCGACATAGCCCAACGGATTAGTAAGCTGAAGTGGCAATGGGCCGGCCATATAGCTCGAAGAACCGATAACCGATGGGGAAGAAAGGTTCTCGAGTGGCAGCCTCGTACCGGTAGGCGTAGTGTAGGGCGACCCCCCACTAGATGGAGTGACGACCTGGTAAGACATGCAGGAAGTCGATGGATGCAGGTGGCTCAGGACCGTGCTTTGTGGCATTACTTGGGGGAGGCCTATGTTCAGCAGTGGACTTGTGAAAGGCTGTAATGATGATGATGATGATGATGATGATAATCCTTATGGTAAAATCGCTGGTGGACCTAAGCACAATGCTCAATGACCTCAATAGTGTCTCAAAACGAATAGGTCTTAAGATTAACATAGACAAAACAAATTTCAAGTGTAATGTCCATGTCGATAGTGATGACTTATGAATCTGAGACGTGGTCCTTTACTGCTGGCCGTATGAGAATGCTCAAGGTCGCTCAGCGAGCTATGGAGAGGGTTATGCTCGAGGTTTCTTTGGGTGATAAAATTAGAAATGAGGATATCCACAGTAGAACCAGAGTGATCGACATAGCCTAACGGATTAGTAAGCTGAAGTGGCAATGGGCCGGTCATATAGCTCGAAGAACTGACAACCGATGTGGAAAAAATGTTCTCGAGTGGCAGCCTCGTACCAGTAGGCGAAGTGTAGGGCGACCCCCCGCTAGATGGAATGACGACCCGGTAAGACATACAGGAAATCGATGGATGCAGGTGGCTCAGGACCGTGCTTTGTGGCATTCCTTGGGGGACGCCTATGTTCAGCAGTGGACTTGTGAAGGGATGGTTATGATGATTGTAAAATGACCAGTGAGACCATAGAAAAGGAAAGGATGAAAATTAAAATATCATAACTGATGGTATTGAAGGCTTTCAGGAAGTCAAGTAAAACCAACAAAGTGACTTTAGAGTCCTCTATGCCTGCCCTAATATCGCCAGTTACTTTCGGGAGTGTGAAAACGGTACTATGACCGGGCCTAAAGCCAGACTGCAAGGGACTTAGTAAGTTATTACAGGAGATAAACTGTGAAAATTGCTTGTAAGATTAAGGCGTCAAGGACTTTATTACGAAGGGAAGAATAGATACAGGTCAGTATGGTGGGATTTGGGATCTTGTGTAAGGGAATAACGTAACTCTTACGCCACAGTAAAGGAAAAACACCAGAATCCAAGGAGGAGTTAATGATGTGCGAGATAACTGGGAGGATATGGTCAAGTATATAGATTTACTAAACCACCCTTTCGCATGGATTAAAAGTGCTTTTCTAAGAATATTATAATAGCGTCTTATGTTTCTTCGCTGTTATTGCTGTCATTGTCAATTCCAAGCTCAATTCGTTAAATATTATATTACGCGTTTGTCCTCACTCATTTTCTTTTTGTAATCATCAAATAATGTTAAGAAATAATATTATGTATAAAAACAAACAAAACGAATAAAACTTCAAAACCTTGCAAACCATTCGACATTGACACTTGTCGATTGACATTTTAGACGCTGCTACGCATCGTCGTGCAAGGTCTTCGATAATTGAAGCGATGCATTCGCTAACGTGTGTAACGGTATAACGGTATGATATGATCGAAAATAGTTGCCGATTCGTTTACGGTACTAATGTTTTGAGCAGGTGATTGCGAATTCAGGGTTACGAAACGGTATTTCTTCATTTGATGAAAGGCTTGCGAGATGACACAAATGTTTTATCACCCCTTTTTGCTGGAAGCGAGAGCTTCCATCTTACGATTAGCCTTCAGGAGCGTCAACGCATCTT